>OZ053307.1:13230968-14430968 GCA_964056655.1 Arabis hirsuta
GATGATGCCAAGGTAAAAGTTTCTGAAGTCTGAGATCGATATGTTGGAGTACGAAAATGCCAGGTGTGGATGTCTTGTCATCGAACTCGGGAAGTTCTTGTTATTCCGTGTGGAGCTGATGTCTGCGCGTTTTTCTGGGCTTATTTCTTTTTCCATTGTCTCAGGAGATTGAGGAGGTTGATGATCTTGATGGGCTTTGAGGCCTGCTGGAAAGTTTTAGGAACTTTTACAGAAACCTAGGGATTTAGGAAATCTTCCCAGTATAAATAGGCCTGCTACCAGGAAATTATTTTCTACCAAAGCACTTCTTCCGGGAATCAACGAGGTAAAACTTCGCACTCTTTATTTTATTTTATTATTATTTTAGGGTTTTGTTTTGGTTTTTTTTTTTTTTTTTTTTTTTTTTTTGGCCGTAACCCCCACCGATCTCAACCACCGTCCCTCGTTCAAGTCGCCGGCGTCGTCGTCTTCGTCAAGCCTCACGCCGCCGTCTTCGTCAAGCTTCACGCCGTTGCCGTCGTCTTCGTCAAGCTTCACGCCGTCGCATCGTCATCGTCGTCTTCGGATCTATCACCACTGTCGACGGACTCGTCGTTACGACCACGCAGCGATCTGTCATCGTCATCGGTCTTCGTCGTCACCATCGTCACCGTCGCCACAGATCTCGCCTCCGTCGTCACAGTCGGCGTAGATCTCGCCGTCGTTGGTTCGCGATCGAGATCGGGATCGAGACACGAGCATCCACGGAGGTTTCGAGAAGGCTCTACGCGGAGGAAAAGAGAGGAGAAGGAGGGACAAACAACGAGCGTGGCAGCGTCGAAGGCGAAGCGAGGCGGCGACGAGATCGGAGGAGAAAACGGCCATTAGGGATCTGGCGAGTTGACTCACTGAGTCGACTCGTCCGAGTTGATTCAGTGAGTTAACTCGTCCGAGTTTTTTTTTTTTTTTTTTTTTTGAACTCGGTGACTCGACGACTCAGCGGTGCAGTGACTCGGATCCTTGCTTTTTAGTGCAACAGAGGGGTGAATGGCTTCCGATTATGTGGACGTACAATTTACTTGTTCGCGTGACAAGGATGGCAGTGAAAATACTTTAGACCTAGATGATTCCGGAGAGATGGTTGCTGATCCCTTCCTTCTTGGAAGGAGAATGGTTCTTTCTCCAGCATCCGACACTGGTAGTTCGTCGAGACCAGTTTACTCTAACGCTCTAGTCGTGGTTGATGAGGTTGACGACGAGGTTGCTGTTCGTCCGGGCTGCCGAAAAGCCGAGAGCAAAGCGGAGAGGACCTGATCCGCCTGGGTCTACCATGTCGACTCGGAAGTCTCTGGATTCCCTCACTGCTTGCTTTGGTTTTCCCGACGGAGTCGAGCTAGTTGTTCCTCGCTCATATGCACGAGCAGATCATCCTCCAGAGGGCTACTTCACTCTGTACGAAGCGTACTTTCGTTCGTGCTTCTTATGGTTTCCGATCCCTAGTGCTATTCTTGACTTCTTGTGGAGGATCAACCTTGCTATTGCTCAGATCACGCCTAGCGGGATGCGTCACTTGATCGGGATTATGGTGCGCAGCTACGAGTGTGGCCACGAAATCAGTGTTGATCATCTACTGAGTCTTCTGGAGATTAGAAAGACTAGCTCCAAGGACAAACTTCTCTATTTTCTTAATAGCAAGCCGGATCTCCAAGTCGTGCAGGATTTCCCAAACGCAGATCGTTTTTGGTGAAAAGGTTTTTCTTTGTGAAAATCAATGCAGCCTCCGTTGGTTGCGATCATCTTGACAAGCTTGGACGGAGATGGGGGACTCGCGGTAGCCAACTTTGCTGCGCTGCGTTTTCAACTTAGAAATTTTTTGTTTTTGTTTTTGTTTACGTTGTCTTGCCTGCCTTATTCTCCTTAGTCTTCAATTATAGCTCACCCTTCCTATTTGCTGTTGTGCAGTTTTGAGTCGCATCGAGCGGTTGCCAACAGACTTGTTTGTTCTTCGTGACGCCCTTGCTGCTGAGAAGTGTAGCTGGAGAAAGGATTTTTCTTTGCCCCGAGTCAGAGAAGCGCTAGCCCGTCGCTTTGGAATCACTTCGTTGAAATCTCCATCAAAAATGTCGAACAACCTGAGGAAACCATCAGCTCGTGAGAGGAGAGCCATGGAGGCCGGGACGGTGTCTACCGCGAGAGTATCAGAGCGAGCTGGGCCAGTGGCGTCGGTTCCAAGAGCTTGTCCAGCTATTACCCCTGTGCCGAAACAGCGTCGTCCGGAGTTAGAGCGAAACATTACTACTGTCGCCGATCGTCGTCCTGAGTCATCGCAATGGCGGCACGATGACATGAAGAGGAGAGGTGACGGCGTGGAGGCTAGTCGTAAGCGTTCTCGCGAAAACAAAGGGAGAGGTTCTGCTGATGGAGATGACCGGAGCAGATCGCGCCATAACTCGAGTCCCCGACGTGACCGTAAGGTGACGACTTCGACTATTCCTTTCGGTGATGCTGCGACGTCGGCGACGCATTTATCCAAGATCGTCTTCCCAGGCACTGTGTTTCCGCCTCCAGGAGAGATGTCGAAGGAGGGTTCTTATTCAACTATGGCCCTTCATTGTATGACGGTAAGACTTCGCGGCCTCTATTGCAAGATAGCGATTTTTCTTATTCTTTATTTTTATCTTTGTAACCCGCTTTTCGCAATTTTTTTTAGCAGTTCCTTTCGTCGCTCAACAAGCTCGCTATTGACTACGAAGTGTCTGTTCGCACGCGGGATCGCCGGCTTGATAATGTTCAGAAGGCTTATGATGATCTCAAGATGCAGAGAAGACTTGCCGAAGACCGCGTTATTCAGCTTGAAGCTACTTTGAAAGAAACTGAAGACATGCGTCGCAAGATGGATGGGACGTTTTCAGAATCGGAAGCTCGCTTAGATGTTGTCGCCAAAGCTCAGGATGCTGCTATACAGCAGGCTGTTGACGACGCGAAACGCGAACTGGTGGCGAAGTACGAGGCGAGGATTGAACGTGCTGTCAAGAAGATTGAAGTGATCAATGTCCAGCCGAGGATTGACATAATTGATCTTGCTGAAGTTCGGAGTAACATTGAGTTTGTGAGATTGCTTCAGAGTGACAAGGCGCCAAACCTTGGTGAAGAGCTCGCTGCCCTCAAGAAGCAGGAGGCAGATTTATCAGCTGCAGATGAGGTGTTTGCTAGAGAAGTGCGCGACCTTGAAGGGATCCTTAAGGATTCACCTGTTAGCACGACTGATGATCAAGTCGAGGAGTTAGATGCTGATGCTGCTGAAAAGGAGGTTGATTCTGATTCGAGTTCTTCGGATTCTTCGAGTGATGAGAACCAGTTAGATTCTGCGAGCGAGACTCATCCTGAGCAAACCATTGACATCAGCGACTTTTACGATTTTCGTTCTCGTCTTTCGGATGGACCGTTTTCTTGTTAAGTCGATGCAGCCGCACCGAGAACGACCGTGTTATCGCGCAATGACCAACAATTAAGTTGTTGGGTTTTCTGATGAACTTCTTGGTTTACAGGCGAATTTTTGCTGACGCGCCCGCTCCGAGAACAAACATGTTATTGCATAACGACTGTGACGATTGGGTTGTCATGTTTTGACCAGACAGACGTGTGCTGGGTTTGGAGATAAACATTCTGGTTTACAGATATGTTCCCGTGAACAAATCCGCTCCAGCAATGAACACTGAATTTTGACCAGTTGACTGTGTGCTGGGTTTCTGAGTTGAACATTCTGGTTTACGGATATGTTCCCGCGAACAAGTCCGCTCCAGCAATGAACACTGAATTTATATAGCGCGCTTTAATCCGCTGGGGATGTAGGGTTCATTACTGTGGCCAACAGCAATGGTGTGATGAAGGAAAGTCTGTTTCGGGAAAGACTTTTGATAAATGTGCAAGTAAAAACTTGGCTTTTGATAAATGTGCAAGTAAACACTTGGCTTTTGACTGATTCAGAACGGTAAACCGTGTATGAAAAGGGAAGTATACGAGTATACGTACCCACTCCCCCCCTTTTTAAGGAGGGGGACAACTGTACCCATCCAAAAATGGGTTGCCTACGTACCCTTTGCAGGGATCAAGCCGCCTCGTAGTTCAAGTGAAGTAATCTAATGATAGTACTTCTTCAAGTGCATCGCGTTCCATGATCGCGGGATAGGAACGTCTGCCATATTGGTGAGCCTGTATACTCCTGGTTTTATGACCTTTGTTATTTTGTAAGGTCCTTCCCAGTTTGCTCCGAGCTTTCCGGCATTTCGTTCCGCTGTGTTCTGGAAGACTTTTCGGAGGACCAAGTCTCCTTCGGAAAATGGGCGAGGCCGAACATTCTTATTGTAATATCTTGCTGCGGCGTTTTGATAGTTCTGGATTCGGACCAAGGCTTCATCTCGTCGTTCGTTAATCAGATCCTTTTCGTTAGCCATCATGAGGTGATTAAGTCCTTCTTGTAGGGGAAGAAGTCGGCGGCGAACACCGGGAAAATGTACCTCTGGTGGAATGACGCACTCCATTCCGTAAACAAGTGCAAAAGGTGTTTCTCTTGTAGCTCGCCGCGGAGTTGTCCGGTGTGACCATAGGACTCCTTCTAACTCATCTGCCCAGCGTCCTTTCTTTTCGTCGAGTCGCTTCTTCAGTCCGTCGACAATTGACTTGTTGATTGATTCGGCCTGGCCATTTCCCTGCGGGTATCTTGGTGTTGACTTGCTGAGACGTATCTTCCATTTTTCGCAAAATCCTTCGTATCTAGCAGAAATGAACTGCGAACCGTTGTCGGTAACAATCTCATAGGGAACTCCATGGCGGCAGATGATGTTTCTCCACACAAAACCTTCGACTTGGGCATCTGTGATGCTGGCGTAAGATCCTGCCTCGACCCACTTTGAGAAGTAGTCAGTTAGAACTAATAAGAACTTCTTCTGTCTCGAAGGGTGCATTGGTCCGACGATATCCATAGACCATCGCATAAAGGGGTAAGGAGACGTGATAGAGGAAAGTAGTTCGGTCGGCTGGTGAATCATCGGAGCGTGGCGCTGACACTTTTCGCACTTAGCTGAAAATTTTTCACAATCTCTTATCATAGTAGGCCAGAAATAGCCATGCCGCTTGATTTTTATGGCTAATGCTCTGCCGCCAGAATGATTGCCACACGACCCGCTGTGAACTTCTTCCATGATACTCCGAGCATCCTTTCCTTCGACACAATTTAACAAAGGTCCTGAAAAACACCATTTGAAGATATTACCGTCGAGTAGGACGTAACGAGCAGCTTGGGCTTTTAATTTGCGGGCCGCCCACTTGTCCTTGGGAAATACGCCATTGCAGATATACTCTCGGATTTTATCAAGCCAATTGGAGTCACAACCGTATTCTTTTGCTTCCACTTGGTTATCGTCCGTGATAGTGTTAGGTAGGCGATTTCTTCTGCTAAGAATGTTGGTTAGCTCGTTGCTTACGACTGGCGCAATATTCGAAAGTAGCTCATCGTTTTGCAGTTCATTATCTTGAATAGGCGTGTCACTGGGCAAACGTTCGTTATGAAACATTGACTTATTAATTCGAGAAGGCTGGTAATCGATCTCCATCATCTCCGGCTCGCCCAAAGCTAAGTCTTGAGTTAAACCATCCGTCGCAGTATTATCCTTGCTTGTCGAGGTGGTGTCTTGTTCACTGGTTACTCCCTCGCTCTGTTTTCTCGGCTCGGAGGGCTGGTCGACTGCTTCCATTTCAACATCGGACCCGTTGCTCGGTGTGGTACCCTTGTCAGCTAGGGCCTTCTTAGCTTGAGAGCGAGTCACAACGTTTACTTCTCCGGATAGGTTTATGCTCGGGTGCTCGATGTGTTCCACCGGTATTATCCGTTTAAACTCCGAGCTGGATGTTGAGGCCAGAACTGCTAATGCGTCTGCCGATGTGTTCTCGCCGCGGGGTATCCTCGTCAAGTTGAATTCTTCAAACTCGGCAGCCAAGCCCTTTACTATTTTTAAATATGCTTCCATCCGTTCGTCTTTTGCAACGTACTCTCCGGTGAATTGATTGACAACAAGCTGCGAATCGCAGAAAGCGTGAAGGTGATCGATCTTAAGTCCCTTGGCTAGGTGCATTCCCGCTACCAAAGCTTCATATTCTGCTTCGTTGTTGGAGGCTCGAAAATCCAATCGGAATGATTGCTCTAGTACTTCTTCAGTGGGAGATGTCAGACGTATGCCGATTCCAGCTCCGTTTTTGGATGACGATCCGTCGACATGAAGTTTCCAGACTGAAGGTGGTTTCTCTGTGTCGAGACTACCATCTGGCGATTCGATCAAAAAATCTGCTAGAACTTGAGACTTGATGCTGGTCCGGGCACGTTATTCAATATCGTATTCGCTAAGTTCAATTGCCCACTTGGCAATTCGTCCTGATTGGCTGGGACTATGCAAGATAGACCGGAGTGGAAATGTGCTGAGGACTATTATCGAATGAGACTGAAAGTACGGCCTCAACTTCCTTGCCGACATTAGAACTGACAAGGCCAACTTCTCCATCTGAGGATATCTTGTTTCGGCATCGGTGAGACTTTTGCTAATGTAGAATATAGGCTTTTGCTCGCCTTGCTCTTCTCGAACAAGAACTCCGCTGACAGCTGTCTCTGACACGGCAGTGTATAGGAAAAGCGGCTCTCCCTCGACTGGTTTGGCGAGCACCGGAGGGCTCGACAGGTACTTCTTGAGTTGCTGGAAAGCCTCTTCGCACTTCTCCGTCCATTCGAAAGGTTTCTTCTTCTTTTTGGCTGATTGCTTCTTTTCGTGTGGAGTCAAGTTGGTAACGTCGTCCTCTTCCGTTTGCTTTTTTCCACGCAGAGTGTTGTAGAATGGTAGACATTTGTCGGTTGACCGTGAAATAAATCTGTTAAGTGCTGCTACTCGCCCGGTAAGTTTTTGTACTTCCCGTTCTGTTCGAGGCGAAGCCATGTCTATGAGCGCATTGATCTGTTTTGGATTTGCTTCAATACCTCGGTGAGTCACAAGATAGCCTAGGAACTCCCCAGATGTCACGCCAAATCTGCATTTCGCCGGATTAAGCTTCATGTTGTGGAAATTCAACCTTTCGAAACACTCTTCCAAATGGGAGACATGGTCTTTTTCTTCTAAAGATTTCACGAGCATATCGTCGATATAAACTTCCATTGTCTTGCCAATTTGGTTGGCAAACATCTTATTTACCAAGCGCTGATATGTCGCCCCGGCGTTCTTGAGGCCAAATGGCATTACCTTATAACAATATATTCCTCTGTCGGTGATGAAAGCCGTTTTGTCGCGGTCATCTGGTTTCATGAAGATTTGGTTATAGCCAGAAAAAGCATCCATGAATGATAACAATTTGTTGCCAGCTGTTGCTTCGACGAGCCGATCTATGTGCGGAAGGGGAAAGCTGTCTTTCGGACAGGCTTTGTTCAAATCGGTAAAATCAACACAAACGCGCCATTTGCCGTTTTTCTTCTTTACAACCACTGGATTTGCCAACCAGTCAGGGTATTTGATTTCTGTGATCGAATCGACTCGTAGTAACCGTTCCACCTCATCGTTCACTGCCGTCGCCCTCTCTGGGCCGAGTTTTCTTCTTTTTTGCTTGACTGGTTTGAAGGTTGGGTCAACGTTCAGTTCGTGACTTGCTATGTTGATGTCTATTCCCGGCATATCTTCAGCTGTCCAGGCAAAACTGTTCACATTATTTTTCAAGAAATCGACGAGCTGCTTTTTAATTCCTTTTTCCAGGTCGGCCCCGATCTCCACACATCTATCGGGGTGACATTCATCGATACAAACCATAACGACGGGGTCGCAAGTCGGCCTAAGTTCTTTTTGGTGATCCTCCATGATCTGTAATTGCTATAGGAGTTTAGAGAGCCCTTTCCCCGGTTCTCTGTCCGTCTTCATGTTCTTGTGCTGCTCCTTTACAGTACCTTCCGTTATGGGCTTTCTAAACTTGTGTTCTGCCAGGAAACATCTGCGTGACTCTTTTTGGCTTCCAAAGATAGTTTTTATTCCTTTTGGAGTAGGGAATTTTACGCAGAGATGATATGTTGAGGCGACTGCCCGCATCAAGTTTAACCACGGCGTTCCCAAGATAGCATTGTAAATCGCTGGATGATCTGAAACTTCAAACTCAATTGTTTTGGTCATCCCGCCCGCTTTAACGGGTAGCCGGATGAGTCCTGCAGTCATCGTTGTTTCTCCAGTGAACCCGGTAAATGGCTTTGGCCATGGTTTGATCTCAGAAAGATCAATATTCATCTTTCTTAGGGTATCTTTGAAGATGATGTCGACAGTGCTTCCCGTGTCTATCAGGATTCGTGCCACTTCGCAGTCGCCGATGACGAGTTCAATTACGAGGGGGTCGTCATGAGGCCGATCCATTCCCACAGTCTCTGCTTCTTCGAATGAGATTACGTCATTGGGAAACTTTGAAGTGGTCTGAAGATTGGCGCTGACTTCGGCGCGCCGCTGAAATGCCTTAATCGACGAAACAGTGTCGACACAATAGTGAGATCCGCCCATTATCATGTTTATACGTCTTCTGTTCTCGGGTGGCGGGCTCTCGCTATTCTGCCTTCCGCGTTTCTGCGGCTCACCGTTAGACCTTTCCTTATTATCTGTCTCGAAATCCTTAAGGCTGAAATCTCCCTTAAGCTGGCCAGCTGCGAGCTTTGTAGCGAGCATGCGACCGAGACTTCTACAGTTGGCGGTGGAATGTCCGTGGATTTGATGATGATCGCAATAGGCCGCTTCGTCATGAGAACCTTGATTTCTTACCCATGTGTTGTTCATCATGCCTCTTCCACGGCCTCTGCCTCTTACTCTACCGTATCCGGGCGAGTCCACTTGAAAATTATGGGCTCCCCTAAATCCTCCTTCGTGCTGCACGAATCCGCCAGATTGGTCGTTCTTTTTGTTGCCTTGCTGGTTCTGATTTTGAGTGGTGGCGCTTAGCTGTTTTGTCTTTCCGTGTTTCTCTGCCAACGATTTCGTTTCCTCTTCATTCCTTATAAACTTAGTTGCTCGATGAAGAGCGTCTTGAATTGTTACTGGCTCGTTTACGAAAATTTCCCTGCGGAAATCGGATTCGTACCATAGTGCTTTCCTCAAAGCCTCGAGGGCTGACTCGTCATTAATGCCTTTCACCCTTGACAGGATGTCTTTGAACCGCTCGATGAAACTGCGGAGAGACTCTGCGGGCCCTTGTGTCAGTTTCCAAAGGTCGGCACCGAGAGTTCTCCGTTCCATGAATATGGCATAATGTTTTAGGAAGGCGGCAGACAGCTGGCTGAAGTTATCAATGGAGTTGCACACGAGTCCAGAAAACCATTGGAGAGCCGGTCCTTTGAGATGTTCAACGAATAAATGGCACTGGCCAATGTCTCTTTCATCCTCCCTGAAGTTGGCTCGTCCCATTGCTATGGTGAAAGCTGTGATATGATCCGTTGGATCAGATTTTCCTTCGTAGGTTGGTACTTTAATTTTTCCAGGGTGGGACAGTCTGGCTCTGGAGATGCGAGCTGTGAAGGGCGTACGCTGCGCTTCCTCGAGCACTCGATCAATCTCCGGCGCCTTGCTGGTTGCTCGATGCATCAGTGAGCGCATCTCTTTTAGGTCTAGAGCTGTCCGGTTCATAGAAGCTCGAAGTTCGTCCAACTCGGCTTGCTGCGATCGCGGTGCGGCTCTCCTTCTTCCGGTAGCTCGCTGTCTTTCCTGGAGGAAGCGTTCTTCCTCGAAGGCGAGTTCTTCAGCATATCGCTCGTCATCTTCGTAATAGGTTTCTTTGCGAGCGGTCTGATCCTGTCTTGCAGCTTCCTGCCTTGGTTCGTGTGGTTCATCAGGGCTATCCTCTTCGGCATCGTCTTCAAGGTCGACCACTGATGTTGATCCACCAGCTGGCCCCGATCCGTCTGGTAGTGCCGATTTGCTAGCTGTCGCTGCATGCTTGTTTACATCTCGCCCGTCGCTCCCGGGAGTTGGGTCGACATTCAGATTGATCCGACGGACCCTAGGGGCCTCCATAGGCGTTGAGAAGTTCAGCATTGTCGGGGTGACGCGATCTGTTGCATGCGGCGCGGGTCTTTTTCCTCTTCCGTGGCTTGCCGTGACGAGGGAATCCATTCGCCTGGTTAGAGTGTTGTTGAAGATGTCTTGCTCCTTTGACTTCTTAACTAGCTCGTCGAACATTTTCTTTATCTGAGCCAAAGGGTCGAGATTTTCTTCCGTGGCAGGCGGCGTCTGCATCTGTGTAGCTCCGTCTGCTGCGACGTTTTTCTCTCCAGGCCTGTCTGTCGCGGCGTCCTTCGCTGCTGACCTGTCTGTGACGAGTTCTTTTGGGTTGCTGCTGCTGTTGTCTCCGTCGATGGTCATTTCTTCCGATCTTAGCGTGGTAGTGCTTGTTGAGTAAGAAACTTTACTGTCCCCTTAGATGGCTCCAAATTGTGGCGGTCGAATCTCACAATTAGAATCTAAGTGATTCTTTAGGGTTTGTAAAGTTCTGTCAAAAGCAAGCAAACACAAAGATCTCAAGAGAGTTTTTATTAAGCTGTGAAGAAAGCTGTTACAAGAGTTCTTGCTCATGAATTCTGATCCTCTTTTTGGGTGATAATGAGGGACTATATATAGTGAAAATATCTAAAATGGGCCAGCTAATAAAATGGACCTGGCCCATTAAACAATAAATCTAATTTAGGCCCATTATTCTATTAAGCCCATTTTGCTCATGGGTTTAATGTCATTTTGGGCCCAGATTCAGGCTGAGCCTTCGTAGATTCGTCAGGATATTGCGGAGTTGATCTCGTCACTATATCGATCTCACATGGGTGAAATATGACCCCTACACCGACCCGTTTTTTTTTTTTTTTTTAAATAATAGCATCGAATTAGTATTCCCATAAATACTAATCCTCAACATGCTAAATTCTCACAATCACAATTAACCGGCGGAAATCAATTAACCAAGATAATCCAATAACTCAATCAATTTCATAAACCACCCTAAACAATTATTCAATACAATTCAATAACCACCAAATCAATTCCAACTTAACCATTCTAAACCGTTCATCAATTCCAGAATTACTAACACCCTATCAATTCTAACAACATGCATCACGCAACCGAGACACTAGATCATCCTCTCTTCCCGGCCTTGATTCCACGATCACCTCTTTTCTTTACCTGCAACACATGGTTATAAGAGTTGTGTGAGTATTATCATAAATACTCAGTGACGCGGTCATCCTGTCCACAGGCTATATATCCATAGATAAAGAACAAGATAAAATACCAGGGTGAACACACAACAATGCACATGAACAAACAATGAGACTCAGCTCATAACAGTCTGTGTCGATCGACACACACTAGGTGTGTCGAGTGACACAGCTCCCAGAGTGTCGATCGACACGCCATCAATGGTGTCGATCGAAGCACAACCGTGTCGATCGACACGAATCCCAAAAAACGAGACCTCGATCAAATTCTCACACAGATCGATCTCGAATCCAGAAACTCATCAAATCCTGCACAAAACATCAACAAGCACACGAAATCCATTCCCAAACAACAAACAAACGCATTCCATCAGATTCTCAACCTATGGAAGCCTAAGATCACGCACTCACCTCGACAACGGATTGAAACGAGGAAAACAAGGAACACACGGCACAACACGAACAGAAGGGAATAACTCGCGACTCCCTTTACCAAATCAAGGTCCGAAACCTGATCTGGAAACTAGACACCAAGGGCTTCGCAACGGTGTATAGAACGTCTCCTAACTCCAAACAGATCGACGGGAAAACAGCCCGCAATCTCGCTAATCGAAACTGGAAAAACAGAGATTTCAGAAACAATACTCTGAAATCAAACGAACACAGAGAACGGAGATTACCTCCAAATTAGGATCCGAAACCTAATACAAAAACTAGACAGAGAGAGCTTTCCAAGGCATAAGGTTCGTCTCCTGATTCTCTATGATCCGATGGGAATCCTCCCTCGAAGTGGACTGATCGCAGACTCGAGACTGAAGAAACCTCACACAATCAAACGGCCATAACTCAGCGAATACTCATCCAAAAGGCACGCAGTTTTCACTTACGGCAAGAGGAAAGATCAGAAAACTTACCCTCAAAGTCTCGCTCAAATCCGATCAAAACTCACCGTCTGTCTGTCCCTCCAAAAACCGCCAGAAATCTCTTCTTCACACAAGAGAAACCCTAACTTCCTCTCAAACTCTCTCAATTCTCAATTCTGAACGAAAAGTGGCTAAAAAGAGATGAGAACGTGTTCTCCAATCTTTTATATACGGAACCCTAGTTCCCTAAACAGGCCCATTAACCAAAACGAACCGAAATCAAAACCTTAAGTCTGATTTCAGCCAGTGTCGATCGACACTCACAAGCCCTGTCGATCGACGCGGACTTCCCTGTCCGATTCTTCGGGAGAACAATAACCCGTGTTGATCGACAGACCTACACAGTGTCGATCGACACCCACCAAAAATCACATTTTTGGTTCACGGGCGTTACAATTTTAGTCCAGTGGAGCGGATATCTCTTGATCATCAACTTAATATTTACATCGACAATATCCGAGAAGATGAAAGATTTAATAATTTAGAGAGTCTTGGAGATCTTGCACGTGTTATGATGGAGACAAAAAACTATATTTCACATCCTCTGGTTTATTGCCTATTAAAGCTTGTTTCGACTTTACCTGTAGCCACCGCCACTGTTGAGAGATGTTTTTCTTGGATGAAGATTGTGAAGACTACGTTACGTAACCAAATGAGTGAACAATTTTTAAATGATTGTCTAATTTTTTTTATCGAAAAAGAACTTTTTGATAATGTGACAAATAAGACAGTGATAAAAAGGTTTCAGAAAATGGAATATCGTAGAATAACTTTGTAGAATTTAAAAAAAAATTTCCAAAAAATCAATATGAACATTTATATCAATACAAACTTATGTTAGCCAGCGATATAGAAGATGCATATTTTTCATGATAATGTTTCTTTGGAACAACCAATAAATATATAGGTGTCACATAGTTATTAAATTAATTCAAAAACTAATAAAAAGAGACACCGACATTGACAACCATTCAAGTTCCATGAGAATATCACTCTAGAGACTTTGATGTTGATCATTGACCCAATTTTATATTGAATGAGATCAAATTTATTTTACTTATATTTTGTGCATATATCTTTATAAGTTTTAGTGAAATTCTCTTTAAACAATTTTTCACAATCATTTTTTTGTCATATTCCAAGATGCACTCGTTCACCTCTAGGCATCTAATTTGTTTTCACCATTTGGTGACATATAAGTATATAACATATTGGACAGTGAATTGATTTTCAATTCTTAACGAAATTATTTCTTTCTTTTCATCTTCAGTTCTTCATATACTATTTTATAGCTATTGCGAGGCTTCTCTGATTGTGTTGTGGTGCATATCAAATTTTCTTTCTATAATATCGTCTTTGAACTCATTTTTATTCATGAGACACATATTTCGTCTTTTGTCATCAAACAATAAACTAAATTCTCTCTTCTCTCATATAATTTTATCATCTATTGTAAATATTTATTTATTAGATTTGTAAATACTAATCTACATATATCTTTAATTTTGATGATCTTAAAATGTGTAGTTTAAAATCTCACCAAATAACAGTCTAAGTTTTTAAATGTGTCTAAATGGAAAACAAAATCTTTCTTAAAAAATTCCACAAAACTTTTATTATTCGATTACATTGTATTTTTTCTTATTGGTGTTTTGGATAATTGTTTTCCTTTATGTCTATTTCTAATCACCAAATTGTTTGTAAATCTATAACTTATTTTAAATTTAATCACGAACATGAATTAATTTTTTAACATTCGTAGAAAAAGTTTCAAATTCTAAAAATCTAATCATAATTAGTCGTAAAATGAATTCTTTCAAATTGAATTTATATTCACGTTTTTATTTAATATTTGTTTGTATTGTTAATTTGTTATTTTTTTGTATTTATGTGTGTTTGTAGTTATTAATTCCATTTAATAATAGATAATAATACAAATGTGTGTTATTATCTATTATTTAATAGATAATAGATTTATCTAATTTAATTCTTTCAAATTAAATTAATAGATAATAGATAAAATGCTTTCAAATTTAATTTATATTCACGTTTCTATTTAATATTTGTTTGTATTGTTAATTTTTTTTGTTGTATTTATGTGTGTTTGTGAGTTATTAATTCCATTTAATAATAGATAATAATACACATGTGTGTTAATTAAGTTATTAACTTTAGTTTTAATGGTCTTAATTTTATTTTATTTTATGATAGGGACACTCTATATTGAGAGAGAACTCCATAATTATATAACCACTGACTCTATGTCTTAGTTTATGAAACCAATTCATCTTGTCATATGGTACTATGAAACCAATTAGTCTCGTCATATGGTACTATGTCACGAAATAGTGGACTCTTACTTGTGCTCATACCTCCTAATGATAGCTATACCATAAAGAGAGAGGGAATGACGAATTCTCACGTTATCTCTTTTTGTGCCACCAACTTAGACGCATAAGTTGTGTTGCATTACAGGAACCATCTTTTCACTGTGTTTTTCCCTGCCGCGTATGTGAGGTAGCAAGAACCGTTAGACATTTTTCTTTTGCTTGAAAAAAATTAATCGCACAAGATCAGAATTGTAAATAGGTAACCTGAAGATCAATTAGCAATCCTATTTCTAAGAGCTACCAAATTCAAATAGCCTTCATTGCCAGAATACTTGAGCTTGTCCTGAGAGCTTGTAAATGGGTTTTAGCTCAAAAAGTGATGAAATGAAAAGAATAAGAAAATTCTTATCAGCTAAAGGGGAGAACACACGAAACAAAAAGCATATAGTTGTTCTTGAGGTAGTAAATGCATATCTATAAACCCTAAGCAAGACAAAATTGAATCTAACCCAAGATCGAAAGTTGCGATTCAATTTTAAAATTTAGCATTTGTATACAGAAAAAAAAAGGAAATGGAACTTTGCAAAGTTTCTTAGCAACAAAAAACCCAGTCTTGTGTTTTCCAATTTATGTTTGGAGTCAAATTTCATTGTACCTTTTTCTTATTTTCACCGTCTTCCGTTCTCTATAAAGGACCAAAATTTTGAATTTGATGTACAAGATGATAGAAAGCTTATGGATTTGGGCTAGTTTTCGACTGCCTCATTGGTGGTTATCTCACGAATGTAAGATCTTTTATTTTTTCGACATTAAGAGCCAAAGGGTTATTTTGCTTGGTGAGTTTCATATCAAGTAAGAGAACAAAAAAAGTAAAAAAAAAAAAAAAACATAAAAAGTTCAGAAAAGTGTTGCAACACTCATAGAGATAGAAAATAAAAGTTCAAGTATCCACCCTAATAGCCGAGCCTCTCATTCGCGAATTTAAATTCGGATTTTGAATTTTCTTCTTCATGCTTAAGTGAGTACCACTCCCCAAGTTTTTTGAAAGCAAGGCTCTTCCTGTTGTTACCACCTATGGTCCAGTAAAAATCTTGAGCAGCCGTAAGGCCTTTTGTCTTAAGTAGAAGATCAACGAATTTGGCATTATCAGAATCCGAGAATGTCATATCCTTCTCTTTCATCCATTCACACTACAAGAAAACATATCAATTTTTTACAATATGGTCAAAACTATTTTGATCATTTTCGACCAATTTTAGACGAATGTTTATTTTCGTTATAAATTGGTCAAGAAAATATGATAAAATATAAGAGTCGAAAATTAGTCGAAATTTCTCAACCAATTTCTAACGGATTCGTAAATTTGTCAAAAAATAGTCGAAAACTTGCGACAAAGAAGATTGGTTGAAAATTGGTCAAGAAAACCGTTAATTTTTTACCAAATATTTTACCAATAAAATGGTCAAAATGTTTGTTGACAAATTTTCGACCAAAAAATTATGAAAATTTAAACTCGTCAAAATATGATCAAACTTTTTTTTACTAACACAAGTGGTCAGTAAATAGTCAAAATATTTTTACCAATTATCGACTAAAACAAAATTTGGTCGAAACTTCGTGAGTAATTTTTGACGAATAAATACTTGTGTTAAATATGGTCGAAAATATTATCGAATAAATATTCGTCAAAAATTGGTCACAACATTATCGACCAAATATTGAGTAGAACACCTCTATTGTATTTGTCCCACATCGCCAATATGGAAAGGATGAAATTTTGATTTTCTCTATAAAATAATATTTACTCCATTGTGAAAAACGTAAATGGGTTTCATAGCCCAAATAGTGGAATTTTAAAATATTTTAATCACTGATTGAATGGATATTTTGAAATTATTATGAATCAAATATTTTAAATTTGAATTTGTATATTTTCGAATATATTTTTTTGAAATAGTTTATATTTAATTGTTTTAAAATATTTAATTTTATTTTAATCATTATGAATCAAATATTTTAAATTTCAATTTCAATATTTTTGAATTGATCAAAATATAGTTCTAAAATTTAAATATCTAAGTTGGTCAAAAAATTGTTAGAATATATGGTCTAAAATTGGTCAAAATATATAATTCCAACCATTTTGATTGATCAAAAAAATTTGACGATTTTATTGGTCAAAATCAAAATTTTGACCATTTTGTTGGTCAAAACCAAAATTTTGACCATTTTTATTGGTCAAAACGTTTTGATTATTTTCTGACCAAAATCCATTTGCGACCATCAATTTTTGATGAATCGATTTTGGTCAAGTATTAGTAAAAAATAGCTGTTTTGACCAATTTTAGACCAAATTGATAGTCAAAATTAGAATGTTTTTTTTGTAGTGTCAAAGATATATAGTGCATGTTCATGCTTTCCCTTCTTATCCAGATGTTTCGCACAACGAACCAGTTTCTCGTTCGAAATATTTTCTGACTCTTCACTTTCTAACAAATTTTTTATGTTTTCTCCCAAAGTATTGTAGAGATTACCTACACGAGAAACCAAATTGGGCTTTGTATTTTGGGTTTAAGTTATGTCTCCTCACTGTTTCCGTTTTACGCTACTTACCCAATAGGCTTTACTTGCAACTTTTTATTTAATTTATTTTAATCGTGGTTTTTTTTTTAACCTTAAAAGATTGAACAGAGGACCTTACTAGCTAGATATGTGGAATCCTCAAGAACTTGAACTATCATTCGATTTAACGGCCACGATAGCCTGCAGAATCGTGGTTTGTTTTCCGACATTATTTATTGATTTCAATTCCATTTTACAAAAACATATGTATAGAGCTATTGGAATGTTTTATGAAAAAAATGTATTTAATGTATGACCGTTTGTGTTTTATAGTTTTTTTCATGATTAGTTAAAATTATTTTAAAATAAATACAAATGGTTTTAAATATTTATTTTTTATCTGCGTTTTTGCACAAAACATCATATTTTAAAAAATACAAATAATATTACTTTTATAATAGACCCTTATGGTCTGTTTTTTGTTTGTTATTATTTCATGCTCATCTTAAATGTCTTAATGAATATCAATTTACCATAGTGTTCATCATAAGCATGGAGTAAGAAGTGTCGTCTGTGCGGAGTAAATTGTCTGTGATAAAATCATATCTGTAACAGTTCTTTATAATTTGTAGCAAAATAATTAATCTAAATGTTTTAAAAACAAAATTATATTAAAAATATATTTCACTTTGATAAATCGATATCCATTAAGACATTTTAGAGGAGCATGAAATAATAACAAACAAAAAACAGCCAATGTCTATTTGTATTAAGAGAGCTGAGCTAGATAGCACGGAGAGAATATACGTGACATCACGTGGAATGTTCGTGGAAAACGGCCGAGTTAGATCGAGACCACTGCTCTCAGACACGAACTGACCACTTCAGTTGTTTGTACAACCCCCACTCATTACTTTTCCTCCTAATTTCCTTTTTTTTTTAAGTCTAAAGTTTTTATTATATAGTGAATATTACCAAACCTCATAAGCCAATGTAACAAGCAAGTTTGGAGGCAAGAGGTCTAGGAAGTTGTGATCAAACCTTCCAAGTTCCAAGTAAATATTTTACACATACTAGACTTTTGTTTAATACAAATTTGCGTAATTGTAATTGGTAACACAACAGAAATATTACATGGTTTTGGTCAAATCATTTATTAAAAACAAAAAAAAAATTACAGAATGAATTTTGTTATACTCTTGTGTGAATGATTACTTTTCTACCGTCTTATACTAGTAAATTAGTTACAATAATTTAAAAGGAATAAATAATTTTTAATTTGCATTTGTGTATGGGTACGGCTAGTTATTAAATTTGAGCAGCCTGTAATACCAAACGACCTGAATAAATGAAGCTGCACAACACGTCTTTGTCCTCTCAACGTACATTAACTCTCTTTGCCAACTGGTAATTGTCATGTGCCAACCAATCACACTCAGTCTACATTCTCTGTGTTTTTTTTTCCAAAATCTCTCACATATCAGAATTACAAAAGGCCACTGTAAATTATAATCACATTCTAATATACTTCTCCATTTTATAGCATATATTTTATTTTAATTTTGGTATTCAATAAACTAAACGCACATAGTTGTGGTGTAGATATTTGCTCCAATTTCTAATCGAAAATTTGTAAAATGATTTGTTTAGATCTTCTTGTGTTTATTTTCTACTTAGTATTTTAAGGGGTGAAAAAAGAAACAGAGTAAATTGAATACGTTAAACCAAAAAAATGTTGTAAAACAATTACAGAAATAATCTGGAGAGGAAATTTTGTTTCTTGGGATGTTTCTTTTTCTTCTTATTAACGACGATCTCACTGTATCGATGTTGCAGAGGAGATAAACAAGAAGAGACCGAAGAGTAATAAGAAGAATACTCTGATTCTGATTCTGAATCCGAAGAAGAGGCTGAGGAGGACGACACTGTTTTATCGACATTTCTTGAAGAAGACGAGCTCATGCTTGAACTAATGTCACAGAAATCGAGAGACAATGTGGAGAGACTCTCGTTGAGACAGAGGGAACATACTCCAGGAGATTGTCTGTGCTTTGGATGTTTCTTGCATGAGTAATTGTTGTCTGAAGAAGAATAGTCTGACCTCTTCACAGTAAGATTCTTGGGTTTTGATTCCGTTGTTGTTCGTATTGATCTTCTGTTTCTGCTGCTACTGATGGGGAAAACGTTAGCCATTCTTGAAGTTGTTGTGGTGACCTAATTTTGTTTTTCCTCTCGCCGTCTCGTGTGTTTGGGTTTATATATAGGTACTCGCTTGCAAGCTGTTTATGATCTCTATTTGATGTGTCCGAGATATTTCTTTTTCGTCTTTTTGTTATTATTATTTTTCTAAAAGGCCAAAAGGAAACCATTGGTCACCGGTTCATATTTATCATATTTAATTATAAAGATATTTGAAGTAAGAAAAAAGACAATTAAATTGTAAAAAAATGAAAATATTGGGTCACTCTTCCAAAAAATCGACCAATGTACATAGTTAATAAATTATCTCAATGATATGTACACATTTTTGGTTATTAAATTGATAACGTATAAAACAAATGGTTTATCTTTTAAAATTCGGAGAAAACCATATCAAATTCTACACTGATTTCCAGGATTCACCTATATCGGTTTTTTTTTTGCTATTTAAAATGTATACAACAACTAAAAATAAGTTCATGACAGTAATATTCCTTAAATCAATTTTGATCTTTGATCCAAACTTACATATATAATCATAACCATTCGAAATACGTCATTTAGTCACCATCCCTTGGTTCAAACAAACGATATTATTCTGTTGTTGCGTCGGTTCGTGTAGAGATCTGTAGTGGTTACAAACTTATAGTAATGTTTTATTTAGATGGACGGCTTAGATATAATAGAGATCCGGTGGACTCCACCTAATTACTCCACCTAATTAGGTGAGACGGTGGATCCGATGCTTTACGAGTATATCATACTCGAAAGAGCTCTCACATGCTGACACATGGCAATCTTTTCTTAATGTTTGGTTCAAATTCAGTATTCATTTTTTGGATCATAAAACAAAATTTCAATTAAGACAATACAAAGCAGAAAATACAACGGCCCAAGACCCAACCAAAGCAGCTAATGGAACGGATACGGCCCAAGCCGTACAAGGAATGGCCTGTGTGGTCGTGGGAATGTAACCACCTCCTCCGGTGAAAGGAGTTGGTGTGGTGGTGCCACCGCCTACACTGGTTGAAGAGCCTGACGCGACGGCGATGGCAAGCTTCATACCGCCGGCGCAATGGCCCGGGATTCCACAGATGAAGTAGTGAGGACCAGTGGTCTTAAGAGCTATGGTCGTGGTCCCGCTACTGTCGGATGTTATTGAGTTCCCAAACGTGCAACTCTTGTAGTCATTCTCGCTCACTTCGTCCACCGTGTGACCCGCACCATAGTTGAACACTGAGTAATACAATCGTAACAATATTAATGTTTTCGGGTACAATTGTGAACGGATATGATATAAACCGGTATATGTTTGTTAGTTTGATTTGATCTTCAGGTTACATGTTCATTCTAGGTAAAGAAAACCATAATGTCATTATAATCATTTTATCATATCAACAGAAAATGAGATTAGTTTTCGGTTAGGGTTTTCTCATATGGTCATCCTTTTGATTTCATCTCAACCTAACAAATATATTTGTATAGACGAAAGAGAGGTAATTAAGTATGAGTCAAGTTTAGTCTCGAGAGAGTAAAGAGATGATTCACCGATGGTATCGCCAACGGCAAAGGTTTTTCCGGTGGCAAGCGGAGTGTAGTCGGTGCCAAGGGACCAGTTAACCGTAAGAGTGTCGGATGACGCAGCTCCGACCATATAGAAGAATATGAGAACAAGGTAAGAAAGAAGTGTGCTCATATTGTTTTCTCTAGTATTTGCTAATTATAAGGGTATACTATTTTATGAGTTTCTTGTGATTTGTGCATATATATATAAGGTGGATTAAAAATGATGTATATGCTTTGTTGGAGCTTACTAGTCGATTAAACTCATTAGTACGTTTTTGGACTTTTGGATATTTTGGAAAAAAAGACTTTATTTCCTCCTCTTTTGGATATTGTATTACATCATTAGTTACTCAATATATAGTACTCAATTATTTGTTACTTTGTACTTCTTAAAATTTAAGTAATGTAAGAAAAAATATCAGGAAATACGAAAGCATTTTTAAAACTTTTATACCTTGTCTAAGTACTCAAAAAGTCAAAAATCCACTATTTAACTTTACTTATCCTATTAAGATCATTATACTTTGTACTTAGCTTTAATAGAAAAAGAAAATTGGCATTTCATTTGGTAGATCATAAGGGAGAAGTCATCGGTTATCGTCAGAGCTTCACAATGATTAAAGATATATACTAAACCAAAAGTTGGTGGAACAACTTCCATTTCGAAAAAAAAAACAGGCTAATTAATAAGCTCTATACAGTATGTAGTACCTCTTGTAAAAATAAAGTATACCATACACACTCATTATTTGCTAGATTTTGGTTCTTTGGTGATATATTTAACTTTTCTTATTTGTTTGTCAACAAAATTGTATTTAAACTAGACTAACGAATGCATAATCCATTAATTAAAAAAATCGAAAAGGCATGCTTCAAGCTTACTCAACCTACAACTTAAGCTAAAAAAAAAAGTGGTCTCAATGGTAATTAGTCTTGAAAAAATTACAAACGATAGAGACACCGCAACTGATCATGATGTGAAATTATGTTATTATCATGAATGGCCCTTTTTATAATTATAGATGATGGAATACAATACCATTCGACATATCATTTTGTCCAAAAGTTCCTAGAATGGAATACAATACGAAACATGTTGCAAAGTGCTTCCCGGCCATGTTAAAGATGTTGTTGTTACAGCTTATGTTATACAAAAAAATAATAATAATAACGTTACAGCTGGTGCAGCTCAACTTGAAGATCGAGCAGCTCAGTTTACATGCCTACGTTGTCAAGTAAATTTTGACTAAAAGAATCTAATTTTTTTGGCTTTTCTAAAATTTCATCATGCTCTGAACTCTTGTTCATCCATGCTCGAACTCTTCTTCTTACAAATAAAGAGTGAAGTTAATACTATGGCCCTTTCTTTTTTCGTACACCGTTTCTCTCTTATCTTATACAAAAAAAATTATCGGGGGATTTTGAAAAATATCCTAAATTTTAATGGAAATTTGAAAAGTACACTTAATCTTGTAAAGTTGGAAAAATATACATTTTTGTTACGTAAAAGTACATAAATACTTTTATACATATTTAACATTCTAAATAAACTAAAAAATAATATAAAATTATTAAATTTAAATTCAAAATTTAGTTTTGTATTTACTTTTTATTTAAAAAAATATTTTGGTAGTAAATTAATATCTAAAAGTTAAATTCTTTAATAAAATAAAAAATAAAGATTGACTTATTTTACACAGTCGACTTATATTTTGGTTGGATGATTTTTTACTTCGTTGATATATTTATACAGTTGATTTATTTGGTTTATGTTTCTCGACTTAATATTCCGTTACGTCGAGTTATGTTAAACTGTTGATTTATATTTCGATTGACTGATTTTTTACTTTGTCGACTTGTTTAACCATTGACTTATTTTTTTTTATTTTGTCGACTTAATATTCACCTTCATCGACTTATTTTAAACGGTTGACATATATTATAGTTTGCTTATTTTTTATTTTGCCGACTTATTTAACCATTGACTTAATTTTCATTTTTGTCGACTTAATTTTTAGTTTCGTCTAATTATTTTAAACTATTGACTTATATTTCGTTTGATTGACATTTTAAATTATAGATTTATTTAAACCACTAACTTATTTTTTGTAATTCGTCGACTTAAATATTTTTTTCATCGATTTATTTTAAACTATCAATTTATATTTTGGTTAGATTGACTTTTTACTTTGTCGTCTTATTTAAACCATTGACTTAATTTTTATGTTCATCGACTTGACATAGTTTTATATAAAATAATTAAATTGTAAATTTTAAAATTAATTAAAATCAATTCCTAATTTTATTTCATAAAAAATATCAATTGGTAATTTTATTTAAATTAATATATTGTAATTTAAATTAATTATTATCTAAAATCTTTAAAAAATTTCAAAAAATACCACACTTTTGAAATCTTTACAAAAATGCCACTTTTTCAAAATTATTTTCTCTTTATATTATTAATATTTGGATTAATTATGTTTTATTAGGGCTTAGTTTTGAGTGTTTATGGGGTTTTAGGTGTCAAAATATTTTTTAGAGTTTAGAATTTTAAGATATAAACTTTATAAATCTATAATTAGTGGCATTTTTGTAAATAGACACCTCCTAAGTGGTATTCTTGTAATTGTCCCAAATCTTTACAACATCAATTGAAACTCTAGGGTTTGTCATCTTCTTCTTTCCTTCTGCGCCGCCGACTTATGTCATCTTTACGACCTTAATACTTTTAACCAAAACAAAAAAAATTACCGAGAGATGTCTCAAGTAGATGATGATGATACTAAGTCTTACTCGGATGACTTGTTTATTTTTTCTCATTTTTTTAATAGTGGCATATGTTTGTTGGATATATAGCATATCACGTGAGATTTGAATATGTGATATGCCTTTGCGTTTGCATATTTACTATAATTAACTTGAACTTTATAAATAATTAACTTGTGTTTATTCGTTATATTATAGATTGATGATATAATCAAATGCGATGGTGGCATTTTTTGAACTTTATAAATAATTAACTTGTTTTTATTCGTTATATTATAGATTGATAATATATTAGTTTTAAATATTATAAATCAAATTTTAAATAAAAATTAAGAAAATCAAATCATTTTTGTTTTCTAACATAATCTTGTTAAGTAAGGATAGAATCGTCATTTCAACTCTTAAAATACTGTACTTTTTAAAGTGTAACAAATTTGGTATAGATTTCAAATTTCCAATAAGATTTAGGGTATACAAGCCAATTTTCCCAAAATTATATTACTTTTATACAAACTTTATAGCATATATATATATATATATGTTATAAATACATAAAAATCTTATTTTTAAATCATAGTTTTATAACATAGATGATGATTATGTCAGATTTATCGCAGTTTGAATATGATTCTCATGTCAAATTTGTTTTCCCAAAAAAAAATAAAAATAGAAGAAGTTAGAGAGGGTTCTCTCAAAAAGGTGATGAGACGGCGACCTTTCTTCTTGATCTAGAGACGCACTCACCAGAAAACTGATAACTCATTGGCTTTGGTTCCTCAACTACTCCTAGTCTCGTAAGCCGTAACCATCTTTGTCGAATGACCTTTTGTCTCTCGAGCCTAGAGTTGGTCAATTCTTCCTATGTAAACCATATCTATCAAGTCTTTCTTCATATCTATCAAGTTACTTTATATCTACCTTGTCATCGTATAGATTCATTTCTCCAAGCCTCATTCAATTATGGGAAAATGTCCGAAAATATCACATTCCGAGTTTATAATTACATGAAATGTCACATGTGTGTTTCTAATTACAAAAATGTCACTTACACGACATTATGACCAAAATATCTATCGTGTATGGATGTGGGAGTGTGCAGAGCATTTAATGCTTGACATGTCATTTAATGCCAGAGAGACAATGAGACACATACATGGATATGTCATAGGTGATTGTCTTACGTACACAAACGATACATGTACATATTAACGTTCATGAAAACTATTGTATATTTTGCCATTTTGCCGTACACTGAATGACTCCTTAATGCGTTGATGATGTACACTTCACAAATTAATTATGATGTAGCCAAAATATGCGTACACCAAGAGTCATTAACATCATTATATATGTAGTGTACGTATAGTTTCACTGAATGTATATTACTGGTAACACATATGTATATGTGTGTATGTACATAGTTTTATTGAGTGTACATGGTAAAGTGTACGTGCATATCGTCTAATATCCGTGTACTTGCAATTGCAATTTTACGAGAGTTTTGCGTACATGTGGTTTATCGAATGTACATGATTGGTAAAGCATGTATATATAGTTTCGTTTACATGTGAATTTAGTTGAGTGTACTTAATATTTATTTATGTACGTGTCTGATGTACATGACAAAAACAACATTTTTTAGTATACACTTAGAAGATATTTCGGGATAATAGTATGTAAATGACATTTTTTAGTGAGGAGTTTAGTCATGTGACATTTTTTAGATTAAAATTTATTTATGTGACATTTTTGTAAATAACTCTTCAAATATTGTGGTGTGTGAGTTTATCTTGAGTTAGCTGAAAATAAAACAAAACAAAAGCCAACAACTCTTTTTATAATAATATTAGTACTAGTTCCAAACCAGAAAATTGGTATTTAATTTACAAAAAAAAAATCAATTAAAACCAGTTAAACTGGAACACAGTCAAAATTGCTTATTCAAGTTATTTACTCTCGTATGAACGAATTACTTACCTAATTTCAAATAAGCAAGCAAAACAACGAAGTTACATAATGAAACGTAAATGGCCCAATCCTCGAACTAAATAATGCACTTTCTAATAAAATGCCTAGATACTAATTCTGACCCATCTAATCCAATCATAATGCTGGCCGTTTTAAAATTTTTCCTTTTTCTTTTTTCCTTATCCCATTTTGAGGTTGATTTTTTTTATAAATGACTTCAAAATACCATTTCGCAATATATCATAAAGACTAATGGATGAATACAGTTATATAATCTTTCTCAAAAAAAAAAAAATAATGGAAGCTTTTTTAGTCCAGTGGTCAAAGGTATAAAGTTTCTACAACAGAAAGTCTGGAGATCGAATCCCAAGAGATGGAATTTATTGTTATTTATACAGATTGATGGAGGCTACTTTACAGGAGATCTTCAGCGTAGGACAAGGTAGAATTGTCTGGCGTAGATCAAAATTAAAGACTTGTCCGTTTTAGAATCGTCGATGTAACAATTTTCATAATTTGTAGTATAATAATAATAAATTGCAGCGTTAAAAAAATGCAATTATAAATACAAAGAAATAAGAATACCTCTAACAACAGAAAAAGCTTTACTTTTTATGTATGTATGCTCAAAACATAAAAAAGTTGCTGAACAAAACGGTCGGCTATATGTTGAGATCTTTTCACATAAGATGTTTAAATCATATCATAGGTTTTACCTTTTTTATTTTTTTTAGAGTATCTCCAACCCAACACCAAATCTTACATCAAATCTTATTTTGGTATAAAATCCTCTCCAACTCAACACCATTTTTAACACCAAAATGTTGTAATACCAAAATAGTGTTGGATTTTACTCCACTGTATTAAACCATTTTTTACACCAAAAAAGAATATTCTAAAAGCATCTTTAATGTATTAAACCATTTTTTACATTATGTAACACCAAAATGGTGTTGAGTTTTTCTCCAATGTATTACACCATTTTTTACACAAAAAAGAATATTTTAAATATATTCTTTTTTTCAATTCTTTAAAATATACGAATTGACTCCATATACTTTTTTAAGTTACAAATTTATGAAATCATTAAAATTTAACATATATTATATATAAAAAATACACTGCAACATATAAAATAACAAAATATATTAATATTTTGTTTAATTATCATCAAACATATTACATGTTGGGTTAACCATCACCAATTATATATGTTTTTCATCATTTTTGAAATTGTCTAAAATTAGAAGGACCTCTTTATAAATAAAAAAAGTTCAACACCAAAATGATGTTAGATTGGAGAAAACTTTACACCAAAATGAGATTTGATGTTGGGTTGGAGATGCTCCAAGTATATTCTTTTTAAAATTTACAAATTAACCCATCTAATTTTTTCAAGTCTAATAAATTATGATATAATTTAAATTTAACATTTATCATAAAAGATAAAATATATTACATCACCATTTATATATGTTTCCTATCAGTTTTATAATTACTTTAACTTCGAAGGACTTTTTTATAAAAAAAATTCAACACCAACTATAATGTAATCTCATTTCTTACACCATATTTAGTATAAAAAAAATGGTGAAACGCTATTTTGGTGTTGAAAATAGTGTTGGATTGTATATAATTTTACACCAAAATAATATTTGATGTAGGATTTGGTGTAGGGTTAAAAATGTGAAAATATTGGAGAGTATACGTATAGCTCTGCCCTATGCTTTTTAACCCCTAAAGTGAAATAGAGAGGTTCCATGATCTTTGATGGGTCTTCATGATAAGACAATGATCATCATCTATTTTTCCATGAATTAATTCCACGTGTCTCTGGTTTAATTTGTGTCCCAATTTAAACTAAAGAAATCCCAAAAACACACTATGAAAATTGAAAACTGTAAATCTGTACAAATTAAAATATAATTTTCCACGTGATAGTTCCGGGAAAAGAAAGTAGTAGATTTTTCTTTCTTTTTCTACGCAATTTTTATTTTTCAATCAATCATAAGAATGTTTGAAGTCATGGGGAAAATCATATTTGTTCTTATGCTATGTTGACTTTAAAAGAGGACATGGTTGTTTGTATGAATTAGCAAGTTTCCAATCCTTAATTATTATTACTTTTTTTGCAGAATCAAAATTTGTGTGTTTTTACTTTTATCTTTAGCTTCTATTAAGAGAAATTTTTCTTTTAGTAATTTCTATGAAAATCTTGGTTATTATATTCTCAAAATATTTATGTTGAATTACAAATTGATTCAAAGCATATTTATTGTGATATACATGCAGGAGACCCAATCGCAATAAGTTTAGAATTTATTGTGATAAACATATTATACACGATTCAAAAATTTCATAATAGCGAAGTAGTTGTTAGACAAGGATAACCATCCACTTAAGATGTTACGTTCAAACTTTAAAGTATACATGAATACTATATATTCTGACACTAAGAAAACTACACAAAACTATATATTGAACAGAATCTTTAGTTTGGGTTTTGGAGGGTTTATTTGTCCATCAACATATGGTTCATATCTCGAAGTGAAAGTGGTTTGATTTGTCCATGAATAGTTATGGTCGGCTAAATGATGATGATTTTGTTTTGATAAAGATGTTAACCTATCAACAAAATAATATCTTTAATTTTAATCTTTCGAATTTTTAGATAAATAGTTCGCATTCAAAGCCAAAAGTACAAATTGTCCACTGTCACTTAGGACTGGACAGATTATCCATTAAATTTGATCCGATTCGGTATTCATTTCAGTCCGATCCAAAAAATCTGGATATCCGTCTTGAATCAAACCAAAACAAATAGTAAAATTTAGTATCCGTCAAAACCGATATAAATCACAAATACTAATTTTAAAAATCTGAATATCCGATTCGATCCGTATATTACTTATATATACATATAATATGGTATATTTATAAACGTATATTTATATTTTTTTACTTTTAAATATATTTGGTGAATATATTTATAGTAAAAATAGATAAATACTAACTTTATTTGAAATATATTTCTTAAATAAAAAGTATATATTTTATTTTTCACCGTTTTAGTCTTTTAGTTGTTATTTTTTAGACAATTTATCGAATACAGTTAGACCCATTTCATATATATATATATGTATATATTGATTAATTTAGTTATTTAGTTTAAATTTTATATTAATTTTTTTTTTTTGAAAATAAATATTATTGTGTTTTAAAATTTTTTTTGTTTAAAACAGATTTCCGTGAAGATCCGGCTATCCGCAAATATCTAGAAAAAATCCGGATATCCAAAATTTTTCGAAGCGAAACAAATCGAAAAATTAGATATTCGTCAAAAACAAATCGAATCACATATACTGTATTTTTCCGGATATCCAATATGTGCCCATACCTACTGTCACCCAAGAATATTACAACTTTGTGGCTAAAGGGTTAACAACATTTTAAAGTTTCAGAAAAAGATGACAAACCTTTATGAAGAAAAAAGATCAATATTTTTTTTTTTTTCAAAATCATCATAAGATTTTTCTACCTTAGTGTTGTTTCAAATATTTATGACATAGAATAGATGCCAAAGAGTGGTTTTGATGATGAATCTCTATTCTCAAATATTTACTATCGGCTGAATATGGCTAAATGCAATGTTGTGCCACTGGAGATTAGGAAATCCTTTCCTTTGTTGATCTGGTTTATGTGGAAAAGCTTAAAGGGAAGTTCTCTTTAGCTACTGAAGTGGTGAGCAAAATTAGAGCGAGAACAAAGCTTTAGTTCTTATCTTAGATGGTGAGAAACTCTCTTAGGTCAGAATTGGATCTGGAAATGATGAAGTTAAAAAAGAAATGGTCATTGCTTCCCACACATTGGTTAAAATGTTACATAGGTGTATCTTGGTCCAAAAACATCAATTGGGAAGAGCTTCATGGGTTTTGAGGAATTATAGAGGTAAAGTCCTTCTCCATAGTAGAAGGGGTGGCGAGGGTTTTCTCTCTCGATTCCAACGCCGCCGTCAAAACCTCTTTTGATTCGTCTTTGTCGACGACCGGCATTCGGTGGCTCGTTTAGCAGTATTGTCGATCGTCTCGTCTACTTGTTTCTCTTTTGGTTATTTTAGTTTTTTCTTTGGTGGTATAATCCCGACTATGGTGTTTCTGACCATGGTCATGGGTGAGTCTTGAGATCGAAGGAGATAACGCGGCTCCGGATCTATGGATCTATGGTGTGGTTTGTCTACAAAAGCCTTTGTCTTTTCTTTTTAAGTCCGAGAATTACTTGAGGCGAATTTGTAAACCTCTTGCCAGTTGGTGTCTTATCCTTTTAGCTTGGAGTTTGTTTTTGTTTTTGTTCAATTTCGTTATATTGTTGGGTTTGCTCTCTTGAGCTTGGTTTCATCCGGTCTAGTTCTATCTGATTTAAGTTTTGCATATCAAATTTGTTTAACAGGGGTGCCTGAAACAAAGTTGGTAAAAGCAATCACGGAAGGAGATAATCTAATTTAAGTGAATTGTTGCCATCTTATCGTAAAGGATATTGAAAATCCGGCTGCTATTGTGGATACGGGAACACCTAATTCAAGATCATTTTGGTACCGCTAATGTCTCATCAAGAATGTTTGTCTTCACTCTCTTCCAATGCGGAAAAGACCATTAGTTTATCTTTGCATTATATTTGTCAAACTCCCCTTATGATGTAATATGTTTTAAACCACTTTCAATAAAATCAAGTGTTTAAAAAAAAAAATAGTAGAAGGGGTGCTTCATTTACATTGATTCTATGGATAAAGCTAAGTTGAAGACCTTTGTTTGGGCTTAGAAAGTATGGTTTTCCATAAAATTAATAAGATGATATTTGCTTTTGATTTGGCGTAATATATTGATTAAAGCTTTAGATAGACCGCATGCTTACCCTTCTTGCTTGTCTTAGATCGAACCAAATGTCCAAAATTGGTCTTTCAAGAAATAGGAGGGTTTGGTTAATTGCACATAGTATTACTAGGGACCTTAGAGGTCAATCTTATGTGGCTAGTGAAGCTCCTTCTTGGTTATTATAATTTTTTGAAACTGAAGGTGTGTGAGATGAGCCTTGCAAGTGTCTGAATTCTTGCTAGTCTTAGATCGAACCAAATGTTCAAAATTGGTCTTTCAAGAAATAGGAGGGCTTGGTTAATAGCACATAGTATTACTATGGACCTTAGAGGTCAATCTTGTGTGGCTAGTGAAGCTCCTTCTTGGTTATTAGAATTTTTTGAAAGTGAAGGTGTGTGAGATGAGCCTTTCTAGTTTCTACATCTTGTGGCTATTTGGTTGTGTCCTTTTTGGTTTGGAACCGCGGTTTATTTGATTTTTGTTCCCTTGAAATTGTCTTGTAATTCATAACTTTCGTTTATAATAAATATATTCAGATGACCCAAAAAAAAAAAAAATATAGAAGCCAAAGATTATAGATTCGTTGCTGGAGACAAAAATGCAACATACACTAAAAAGGAGGAACAATAAATAGTGTACACAGATTAGAAAACTTTGTATTTCAATTATTTAAAAATAATAATAAAGAAAAAGAAGACATAAAAAACTTATTACTTTTCTGGTAACGGAAAACTAATTACTTATTTAATCTATTTGTTGATTTATGACTCTTCTTGAATCCTCCTTATTATTTGATTCAAAGCTGTTGCAATGTCGTCCACGGTATTCAGTTTGCTTCCTTCTTCAACCTGAACCAACCATTTTTTTTCTTAAGAAAATAGACCTATAAAATATAACGAATCTTGAAAAATGTTAAATATGAAAAATTAAATAAATGTATATAGTATTTTATAATAAATATCTATTTGTTAACAAACGAGCTTATGAATGTCTTCTGAAACAAGTGGTGGCCTCACTTCCATATCCGTACAGTACATATATCTACCATTCTATGACCATCAAGGAACCAAACCACACTACCTGCATGCACATATTACAAACACACATGTATAATATATATGTATACACAAAGACACGTATACAGCTCGTGCATATAGATAGATACATATTCGTGTTTCGTTTTTTAGGCTGGTCCCCTGATTCTTAAAAGCACCATTACAATTATTTGAAGAATTGTTTTTGATGATTTTGAGTTTGACCCACAAACTATTGAGGCCAGTCCTACGTAACCAAAGAAAGTAAAGAAAAAAAGAAAACAAAGAGAATGATTTTAAATTTTCTTTGCTACCTTTTTAAGCCCAGACATAACCACAAAGTACTAATCCGGTTTTTTCCCCCCAACAACAAACGACAAATAAATAAATAAAAATTCAACAAAAGTGAAACCATATGCACCACTCAGTATTCAATCACTCTAATGTCATCATTACCCCCAAACTCAAACAAATTAAATAAAACAAAAAGTGATAATGTAAAGTGGAAAATGAATCGTACCTTGACACAGATAGAGTAGAGAATCGAGTCGTTGAGAGTGGTAACATTTAGATGCAGAAGAGTGAGTCTTAGGCTCTGTATCGAAGCCACGAGCTTAAGAAGTTGCCTCGGTTTCTTCTTCGCCATAATCTTGATGTTCGCGTGGCTTTCAGCCACCGTCACTTCTATCTCCGCCGGTGAAGATGAGGTTTCCGTTGACGATGATGACTTAGTCGAGAACTGAGGGAAAGTGAAGAAATCGGAGAAGGGACCTACCAACGAGCTAGTGCTAGTGTCGGCTTCATGGGTCGTGGTCGTGGTCCTATTAGGTTCCATAGATTGTAAAATATGCTCTAACTCCTTCACGTAGTTGATGGCTCCTCCTACTATCGACGCTTGATCTCCCTTTAGCAAAAAAAAAAAAGAACCATTCATTTCAGATATATATATATATATATATATGTGTGTGCATTTCTATTTATAAATTATTATTATTATTTTTATTTTTTTTTATATAAAATCTTTGAACGTTAGATAATTACATACCCACGTATATCACAATAATAGTATACAAGTTTGTGATACATTTTATTGTGAATAAAGTGTATAAAAACATCCACATATTCTCGATCATACTCATTCTAATTTTTTTTGTTTGTTTTAAATATTAAAATGTATTACAAAAAGGATATTGTTGATGATCTTGCACATATAAAATTTTATGGTAGATGATCTTGTTGATAAATTGTACAAGAACATCCAAATAGTTTGAATCATTCTCATACTGTTTGTTAATTATAAACATGTTAGAATATAAAAAATATGTGACAAAAAAAATATATAGCATCATTATCCCTAACCCCCATGAAAGTGTTTTAACTCATTTTTTTATATTAATTTCTCTAGAATTTCTTTCATCAAAATTCGTAAAAGTTTATTATATTTTAATTAATAAGATGTTTAGACACCGTTAAAAGTTCACCATACTGACAACTGAGTTTCATTATTTGGTTTAAAAAAAAAAAAATCAAATACGCAAAACTAGATACTATGCCAAGGAAGTAAAACAAAAAAACCTAGGAAGAATAGTGATTTAGACCAAAATGAGCTATATATATGTATAGTATGTGAGAGTGATTAAAGACGAAATTACCCTTTGAGCATATGACGACGGCATTAAAGAACGTAGCACGGCGAGGTACTCATTCATCTGTTTCCGGCGATTTCTCTCGACGGCGATGTGAGTCATTCTCTGGTTCTCGATCTCTTCCTTGTTCTTGCTGTTTCTTGTTCTTCTCCTCTTCTTCCGCTGCTGCGGAGGAGGATGATTGATCTCCATGTCCTCTTCTTCCAACGAAGGGATTAAAGGGCACTGGTGATAGTCTCGCCATTGACGATCCTTGTCGTTTTCCACAAAGCTCTGTTCTTGACCTAGCTTATCAATGTTTTTCTTCGTATCTTGAGCTAGTACTACCTCTTCTTGATGATAGTACAAGTCGTGGAACATGAAATCTTTACAATTAGAGAGGTATCCGAATGGATCTTGCGGGTATACATCAGCCTCTAAGGGCATTTTTAGAGGCCAGAGATTGTGAAAATATTAAACTGAAAAAAAATGAAACAAGGGATTGAGAAATCGAGAGAGAGAGAGAGAGAGAAAAGAGAGAAAACAAAATGAAGACAGAAAATGTTTGTCGCTCTCTTTTATTTTGTCTTGGGGGATAAATAAAGGCAAACGGGTTGAGACCCAATAAAGGAAACTAAGCTTGTAATTAATTATATAAAGATTCCTTTTTATAGATTTTACATAATTTTAAACACTCAAGAACTCACCGGCATGGAGTAAGAAGGAGAGTGAAAGAGGTAATATGAAGATCAAACAAAGTGGTGCCTTTATTTATTGTGGGACTCTTGCAGTTAGGTCGATGGATAAAATAAGCTTTGTGGTGCTATAAAGCTAATTGTTAGAAGCTCCCAACAGTTGATGACCCAAAAAGGCTACCAACAAAACGAAAATAAAATAAAAATGAAAACAAAGAGGAGATAAAAACAAAAGATTATGTCGAAATTGTAGTAATGATCAATATGGAAATAACTTCTGCATACATAATTTATTCGGTTAAATTGCAAACATATTATTTAGATGTTAATTGGTTATTAGAAATTATTTTGGGTGATCTAGTGGGAACTAATATAAAAAATTAGTGAAATCATATGGACTTTTGACTAGGAAAAAAAATCATTTGATAAAAGATAATTTTAAAAGCATATTTGTATTAATTCATTTTTTTTAAATTTAAGTTTACGGTGACAAAAAAACAATTAACTTTACGTTAATTTTACTTCATTTCATTTCACTATATTTATGTTTCAATTACTTTTGTACCGATCTATCGAGTACCCGCCGTGAAGTTTAATCCATTAATCTGCTTGAATTTAGGGGCAATTACAAAAATGCTACTTTTTGTGTATACATTTGCAAGAATGCCATTTAGGGGTATCCATTTACAAAAATGCCATTAATTATAGATTTAAAAAGCCTATATCTTAGAATTCTAAATCCTAAAAATATTTTGACACCTAAAACCCCCTAAACACTCAAAACTAAACTCTAATAGAACATAATTAACCCAAACATAAATAATATAAAGAAAAACATAATTTTGAAAAAGTGGTATTTTTGTAAAAATTTCAAAAATATGGCATTTTTGTAAAGTGGCATTTGAAAAATGACATTTTTTGAAATTTCTCTTGAATTTATGGTACTAATTACTACTCATTCCGTTTCTAAAAGATAAATTTTTTACAAAAAAAAATAGATATTTTAATGCTTTCTATGTATCTTTATTAATTAATGATAAAAAATTATAAATTTCAAATTTTTATTGAAATATTATTGGTTGAAAGTTTTTAAAAACTATTTATGCAAAAATCAATATATTTATTATAGACTATTTATTATTATTTTTAATATATATAAAACCTCCAAAATATATTTTTTTGGGAATGGATGGAGTATATTTTAGATGCATATGTATACATACATCGTCAAGTTCGCACATGAGATAGTAAACCGGTCCACAAAACCAAAGAAGAGATTCTGTTTGCAGGCTTTGGGTCATCTAGTCATGTTTATCATAACATAGTCTATTATTGTATATACTCTCTATATATAGTTTTTGTGTATAAGATTGTTTGGTTTGATGTATAGATTTTGTATAAATTAGTCAACTAGTATGATATAAACCAGTTGTGTGGTTAAGACTTTGGTTTAGGCTTTGGTCAATTGTATATAAACCCACAATTGTAATCTTTTTGTAATTAATGATAAAGAGATATATTTACTAATATGGTACGAGAGCATTCTAACAAACTCTCTCTCTCATCTCTTCATGTTTCCGTTCAAAATTTCCGTTGATTTCACCAAAATTTCTTCGATTTCAACGATTATTTCTCTGTTTTACTCTAGACGAAGCTTCTCATTCGTTCCTCAAGCACTAGATTCACAAGAATATGGTTCTCCTAAATCTCCAAGTACTCGCAATCATCAATCCGAATTTATACAGCTTGATGAATATGGATTTCTGAATCGATTTGGTTCTCGCTGATCTATCTCTTTGTCTCCGTCCGATCATTTTAAGGTATCAAATTCTCCAGTTCATATTCCGTATCATCTACATAGTTTTGATCATCTTGGATTAGTTCTAGTTGCGGAGTTGTTAGATGGAACAAATTTTGGTACCTGGATCATCGCTATGACTAGGAGTTTAGAGGCGAAGAACAAATTATGTTTTCTGGATGGATCAATTGTTAAACTTGCTGAGACTGATCCGTATTGTAAGATTTGGTCTCGCTGCAATAGTATAATCAAATTTTGGCTTCTTAATAGCGTGTCTAAGAAGATCTACACAAGTATCTTGTACATCAAAAATGCGTCTGGAATTTGGAAGGATCTTCACACTCGCTTTCACAAGTCTAATCTTCCAAGGCTTTATAAGTTGCATCATTAGGTTCATTCTTTCTGACAAGGCAGCTTAGATTTGTCCTCATATCATACACAAACTCAGTCTGTATGGGACGAATTAGCTAGTATTTAGAGTATACCACGTATTGTTGAAGATTTGCTAGCTCAAAGGGAAACAAATCGAGTTATTGACTTTCTTATGGGACTCAATGAGAACTATGAAAGTATCAGAAGTCGTATCTTAATGAAGAAAACTCTTCCTAATCTGAGGTGTAAAATTTATTAGATCAAGAGGACAGTCAAACATCTGTAAGGATTGCTCTCTCCGGTGATGTTGAAGCTTCTGCTTTTGCTGTTTCTCAATCACAGTCTTCTACTCCCTACAAGCCATCTTACAATGGTACTACTTTTGGTGGGCAGTTTTCTGGCAATTATTAAAGGAGAGATAAACCAGTTTGCTCTTTCTACGGTCGAATGGGTCATGTAGTAGATCGTTGCTATTTGAAGCATGGATTTCCAACTGGTTTCAAGTCTAAGTAGAAACTTGAAGCCTTCTTCTTCAGTCATGGTCAATATCACAGTTAGAGATTGTTCTTTAGAGTATTTTTCTACTACTGATGATATCTCCACAGCTCAGATTCAGCAACTTGTGTCCTTTCTCAGCACCAAGCTTTAACCTCCTACCTTTTCTCCTGCTCCAGAGGTTCACTCTGTCTCTGTAGTTCCTAACCTTTCTTCTTCAATTTTCTGTTCTATTTCGGGTAATTTTTTCCTCTATCTCTTGTTCTTTTTCTGGAAATATTAGGCCATATGCATGTTTTGTTAGTAGCAATGTTATACTATTCATGCTTGGGTTATGGATTCAGGAGATACAAACCACATCTCCCTTGATAAATCTGCTTTTTCCACTCTCAAACCCCTTACCAATACCACTGTTACACTTCCCAATAACATTCTTGTGAGCATTGTTAGCATATGAACAATACACTTGTGCAGTAATTTGGCTTTGCTTGATGTTCTTTGCATTCCTCAGTTCAAATTTAACTTTCTTAGTGTTAATTCCTTGACTAAAAATATGAGATGTCGTTTTTGGTTTGATGAGAATTCTTGTGGCATTCATATCTTACACAATGATTAATGACTAGAATGGGTAGACAGGTGGCTAATCTCTACTTCCTGGACGTAGAGTCTATTTCTTTTAAAGGTATTTCTCATTCTATAGTTGCTGCTAGTGTTTCTAGTCCAGCCTTGTGGCATAAACGATTAGATCACCCTTCTATGTCTAAAATACAACCTATGCATGATCTTCTTTCATTTCCCAAACAGAAGAATGTTAAGATTTTCATTATAAGGTTTGTCATCTTGCTAAACAAAGACATCTTCCTTTTGTTTCAAATCAAAAACTTAAGTGATGCTCACTTTGATTTAGTTCACATAGATACTTGGGGTTCTTTCTCAGTCCCAACACATGATGGTTTTAGAAATTTTCTAACAATGGTGGATGATTGTTCTAAGGCCAGTTGGGTTTATCTTTTTAAACTCAAGTCTGATTTTTTCCATATATTTCCATCCTTTGTGGAAATGATAGAAACTCAGTTTGATAGGAAGATTAAAATGGTTAGATATGACAATGCTCTGGAATTAAACTTTTCATCTTTCGATCAATCCAAAGGCATTGTGCCATTTCACTCTTGCCCAAAAACTCCTCAACAAAACTCTGTTGTTGAGCGAAAACACCAACACATCCTTAATGTTGCCAGATCCCTTCTTTTTCAATCCAACATCTGGCATATTGGGGTGACTGCATACTCACTGCATTCCACCTTATTAATTGATTACCATCTCCTGTTCTAGAGGACAAAAGTCCATATGAGGTATTAACAAAGAAGGTTCCCGATTATAATTAACTTAAAACTTTTGGTTGTCTTTGTTATTCTTCTATCCACCCAAGAACAGACATAAATTTGACCATATGGCTCATGCTTGTGTCTTTTTGGGTTATCCTAGTGGATATAAAGGCTACAAATTACTTGATCTTCAGACTAACTCTATCTTAATCTCAAGACATGTAATAATTCATGAAAAGCTCTTTCCTTTTGTTGATACTAATTTCTCTCAGGATTCACATACTTTCTTTCCTGATTTAGTCCAACAACTTCCTATGATTCTTCCTGGTTCTGGTGAAGTTGACTCTTCTTCTTCACCTTCTGTGGTATATGTGCCTTCTGCGGATTTCACAATTGATGTACCTGAACATTCTGTTCAGCCATCTCATAGGAGAATCAATATTAAAAAGCATGCTTATCTTCAGGATTACTACTGTCATAAAGTAGGATCCTCATCCATCCACAAAATTCTCAATTTCTTTTACATGACAAACTTTCTCCTCTTTATTGCTCTTTCTTGGTCTCTATAGACAAACACAAAGAACCCTCTTCCTATACTGAGGCAAATAAATTTATGGTCTGGTGTCGAGCTATGGAGGAAGAAATTGATGCTTTGTAATGTACTCAAACCTGGGAGCTTGTCTCTTTACCCCCTGATAAGGTTCCTATTGGCTGCAACTAGGTTTACAAGCTCAAATTTCATTCTGATGTATCTCTTGAACGTCACAAGGCTTGATTGGTTGCTAAGGGATATACTTAACACGAATGAATTGACTATAATGAAACCTTTTCTCCTGTTGTCAAGCTTACTACTGTCAAACTGATCTTAACTCTTGCAGCTATTCACAATCTTTCTCTTCATCAACTTGACATTTCAAATGCCTTGCTCAATGGAGATCTTGATGAAGAAATCTATATGAAGTTACCTTCTAGATATACTGCCAAATAGGGGGACTCTCTCTCTCCTAATGATGTTTGTCGCCTGAAAAAGTCTCCCTATGGCCTTAATCAAGTCTCAAGACAGTGGTTCTTTAAGTTTTCAACCACTCTTACATCCTTGGGATTTACTCAGACATATTCAGATCATACTTGTTTTCTTAAACTCACTCCATCTCTTTTTCTTTATGTCTTGGTTTATGTGGATGACATTATTGTTGCTTGCATTAATGATTATGAGGTGGACATTCTCAAAGATCAGCTGAAATCTCACTTCAAGCTTCGAGATCTTAATCCTTTGAAGTATTTCCTAGGCATGGAGATTACGCGATCTTCTACTGGTATCCATGTTTGCCAAAAGAAATATGCATTGGATCTTCTGGATGAGACTGGTATTCTTGGTTGTCGGCCTTCCAGTATACCTATGGATCCTTTTGTTAAGCTTTCCAAGGACAGTGGTGGAGACTTTGTGGATGTAGAACAATACAGACGTTTCATTGGAAAATTGATGTACTTGTAAATCACAAGACCTGACATCACATTTGCAGTTAATAAAGTCAGCCATTTTTCTTGTGCTCCACGCAAGGCACATCAATTAACTTTGCATTGGGTTATTCAGTACATCAAAGGCACAGTTGGTCAAGGCATTCTCTACTCTACTACTTCTGAACTTCAGCTCAAGGTCTATGTTAATGCCGACTGGACTTCTTGCCTTGAGACACGCCGTTCCACTTCTAGCTACTGCATCTTCTTAGGTGATTCTCTTATCTCTTGGAAATTTAAGAAGCAGCAAGTTGTTTCTAAATTCTCTGCAGAAGCTGAATACAGGAGCATGTCTTTTGCCATTGATGAATTGGTCTCGTTAACCAATTTCTTCATTGAGCTACGCATTACTTTGGTAAAGACTTCTCTCCTTTTCTGTGATAACACTGCTGCAATTCATATTGCTAAGAACCATGTTTTTCATGAACGTACTAAGCATATAGAAAACGATTGCCATAGTATTCGTGAAAGACTTGTTGCAGGATTGTTCACTGTACTTCATGTGAGGGATGAGTTTCAGTTGGCCGATCATTAGGGCTGGCCCTGGGCAGAGAGCCCGATGAAACATTGACCTTGGCCCCAAAATTTAATTGGCCAATTTAGTTAAAAAAAATCCATAAATATTTAATATATAATTAATCGTATGTAGTTATATGGTTGTGAATGTAACGAAATTTAGGCTTTGTTTCAATTTTATGGGCCAATAAAAAGTATAAAATCAATAGCCCAAAAGAAATTTATCCATAAACAAACCCGAAAAAAAACTCTTTTTCTCAAATTTCTCTTATATTTTTCATTACTGGTTTTGTTTTCTTTTAACAAAATCATAATATAACTGACCCTATTTTGTATTTTGTTTATGGTCCAACCTTTTTCAAGGCCGGTCCTGCCGATCATTTTATCAAGCCTCTATATCCATCTCTTTTTCAGTTGCTGGTAAGCAAGATGAGACTCACAAATATCTTCCTCCCATCTTGAGGGAGACTATTATTGTATATACTCCCTATAAATAGTTTTTGTGTATAGGATTGCTTAGTTTGATGTATAGATTTCGTATAGATTGGTCAATTGTGCACTAATATGATATAAAATAGTTGTGTGGTTAAGATTTTGGTTCAGACCTTAATCAATTGTATATAAATTCACAATTGTAATCCTTTTCTCATTAACGAGAAAGAGATTTATTTACTAATATAGTCAAATACACAACCAAAAGAAAATTTATTTGGCCGGTCGGTATCGCTTAATGTCATGTTTTTTTTTTAATCGTCTGGATTTATTATTATTCGATTACAAACTATAAAAACTGTTACATCGATGATTCTACAACGGACAACTCTTCCGCTTTGATACACGCCAAACGATTATATCTTGTCCCACGTTGAAGATTTCCTGCAAATCTGCCTGCATTAATCTGCATCAATATTAATAAATTGTATCTTCTAGGGTTCGAACCCCAGATTTCCTAGGGTAGAAGCATTAATGAACTTTTAACCGAACCATTGGACCAATGGGCTTCCACAACTTAATGTCATGTTTAATAATTTTTTTTTTTTTGAGAAAAGTCATATTTAATAAAAAAATTATGATCTTAATAAAAATCTTATAGTCGAGATGTCCACTTGACATGTAAGAAAACTATAGCACAAGTTATGTATTTAAAATTCTTTTTTCATTATCAAAGACAAAAGTGTAAAGTATATAAAATTAGGTGGCATCTTTTGATTATTCTGCTCTAATCACTCTGGGAATATAAAATAGTTATAATCCAATTTTAAGATGACAAAAAGGTCGAAGAATTAGATAGATGTGACTAGGGCTGCGTTTTGTAATCTCTTTTGGAGGGACACTTGGATATTATAAAATCTGCACCAATTTGCCAAAAAAATAAATCGAATGTGAACATACAACTCTAGGACAAAATTTTCATGATGATACAAAGAATCTTATTGGATGCACTTGAAATAAATGTTAATCTGTAGCAATCTTGTCTCCTTTGAATCCGTGTACCTATGTTATATATACGGAAAAACTGTCATTTTAATACCGAATTATCCATTTTGAGCCAAAATAAATACCAACTTTTTAATGAGTTAAAAAAATATCAAATTTTGGTTGACTCGGCCAAATTAAGTATACAATTAGTCAACTTTAAGAGATGTTAACTACCGTTTACTTTATCCGTTTAGTTTCAAAACAGCGTCGTTTTGAAATTATAAACAAATATCTCATAAGGTCATTTGAATTCTAAACTTTCTATTTTGAGCCAAAAAAATACCAACTTCTTAATGAGCCATAAAATACACAAACTTATGTTGACTCAGCCAAATTAGGTATAAAATTAGTTAACTTAAGAGCAGAGTCCATATCCGGAGAAATGGAGAGACGAGATCTTCAGAAACTTGATCGGCTTCGCACTTAGAGTAGACAACGACATCAAGGCACCAAAAAGATTCGACCAACATTTCAAGAAAGAAGAAACAAAGAACGAGCAGATGAAAGAAGACTCATCGTCAAAACTCCAGCTAAGTAACATCATCAATTTGTTTGGGGTCGTTAGTTTCCTTTTACTTTACCGCTAAGTACTTATGGGTCGTTATACGTAATCCCGATGTTTTGGCAACCTCGGATGGGCCTAACTGTTGAATTTTCTATTCTTTTTCCAAAAAAAAGAGGAAATGGATAGTAGTTGCTCATGATATCACTCCTATGCAGCTCGGTCCTAAGGAGCAGGTTCGCCCTTCCAGGTCTCCGGATTCAGGTTACGGTTTCCAGGGATCTCGTGTTTTAATATGTCTTTGGACTCAGGCTATGGCCTTCAAGGATCTCGGCTCTCCATGTTTCCACACCTTGGCTCTAGCTAAAGTTGACTAATTTTATACCTAATTTGGTTGAGTCAACATAATTTTGTGTATTTTATGGCTCATTAAGAAGTTGGTACTTTTTTTGGTTCAAAACGGAAAGTTTGGTATTAAAATGACCTTCTGAGGTTTTTGTTTATAATTTCAAAACGACGCCGTTTTGAAACTTAACAGATAAAGTAAACGGTAGTTAACAGCTGTTAAAGTTGACTAATTCTATACCTAATTTGGCCGAGTCAACCAAAGTTTGATATTTTTTTGACTCATTAGAAAGTTGGTACTTATTTTGGCTCAAAACGGATAGTCCGGTATTAAAATGACAGTTTTCCCTTATATATATATAGCTATAATGGGTGTAGGAGTACAATATTCGTAAATTTTGATAATATTCTGCCGAATCTACATGCACTTATTACTTCACGTTCCGTTTTTATTCGGGCTCATATATCATCAAAACAACTCATTATTTAGATATATAAATATTTGTTTAGTATGAATTACATATTTTATGAATTCGACCGGTCCAAAATGGTTGAGTCTCAATGTTAAATTACGGAAAAATCATTCTAAACTACACAAAATATACTCGAACGCATGACTACACATCCAAACTAAATTAATATATCGAATTTTACACCAAGTATTAAATTTGCATGATGACATTCACGAACAAACATAAGTTATGTGGCTAACACCATAGCCATCATTTTTGTCCTGGTTTTGGTGCACCGCACGACAGAACCGGTGAAATCTAGGTAGACCAACAAAAAAAATATTCGACCTGGTTAATTTAATCTGAAACCAATTGAAGAAACTCAACATTTTATCTCCATTTCTAGCACTGGTAGTAAATATGGGGTTGTTGAATTTGGTAATGGATATTTAGTGAGCTTGTCTAGGCATACATTTGCATGCATGAAGTGGGATTTGACTGACATTCCTTGTCGACATGCTGTTTGTGCAATCCGAGAAAACAATATGGAGGTTGAAGACTTCATCTCAGATTTCTATTCGACAGAAAAATAGCAAAAGAATTATCGATCAGATTTGAATCCTGTGAATGGGCCTATGTTCTGGAATAATATGGGAGGAGGACGCATTGATGCACCACCGTATAAACGTCCTCCAGGACGACCTAAGCGTAAAGCACGAATCAAAGGTCTTCAAGAATCACCACCGAAGAAGAAGGTTAGCTGAGTAGGAAAAAAAGCACATTGTGGACTATGTAGTGAGAAAGGACATAATTCAATAAAGTGTCCTGATGAGGTATTCTCTATCATTGCTATATTATGTTAATTGTTTATTGTTACTTGGTTATGGTGTTTAACTATGTTTTTGGCAGTCTTCGGAGAGCAGGGCTAAGAGAAAGAGACTTAACAAGCAAGCTCGAGAGAAAATTCAAATGGAAGCTCAAGTAGAAGTGAACAGTTTTTTTTCAACTGCGCCGCAAGGAAGCCAATTGGCTAGATTGCTTTTTGGATAATAAAGAGACTACAAAGACTGTTTTTTATATTAGCAACCAAATTTTGGGATGTTTTGATAAACGGTTTCTTCTTTTTTTTGGGATTTTTTTTTGAAAGCCAATTGACTTATTTTTGTTTTTTCAAATTTTTTGGATGAATTTTTTTTGTTTTAATTCATGATTGCACTTACTTGTTTTTGTACTAGGTTTATATTAACTTAAATAACATAAACTAGTAGCTTCAAATATATTATAAGGCCACAGTTACTTTAAAAAAAAACACATAGTCGATTAGCTTGAGTTTTGAGTTAGTTACTAACCAGACATGGTAATGTTGTTCTATCAATTCGGGTCTAACTGGACTTTATCAGTTCTATCATACGGTACACCAAAACTGTGACAAAAGTTATGGTTATGGTGTTAGCCACATAACCTATGTTTGTTCGTTAATGTCATCATGCAAATTCAATATTTAGTGTAGATTTTGATACATTAATTTAGTTTAGATGTGTAACCATATGTTGGAGTATACTTCGTGTAGATTAGAATAATTTTTCCTTAAATTACATATTCCTTTGAACCATTTTCTTTCATCATTTGACATTGTAGATGTTTCGCACGAATGATATTTATTTTGTTCTTGAACATATTCATATTATATAAAGATTTTGGTTTTCGCTGTAGAGACGTTTAAAGTGAAGTTAAGTTTATAGGAAAAAGTGACAAAAAAGAGGAGAGGCCATGAGCATACGTCCAGAAGAGTCCATGTGACTTCACAAGCTTCTCTTTTCTTGTCTCTCAGGTACTTTCCCAAGAACACAGCTTACAATTTTCCAATGGGCTTGTTTTCTCATGTCATTCCAATTCGAATCATTTCCCTAATTATCATTGTTATATTTCTTCTTGAACTTTGTTTTCTATTTTTCATTCAGATCAAACTGATTAATTACATACGTATATTTCACATTTTCATATGAAATTCTCAGCAGAATTATCTTAAATACATATTTAATCACAGACAAAAAAAAACATTTAAATATAAATAATTTATAGAATCACTGTAAGAGATAAATATTGACATCAATTAGTTACCTAACATATAAAATTGTCAACTTCCTTAGATAAGACTGTCTGTTTTGCCATCTAAACTTCAAAACCCCCTATCTAATCATACGAGATTAACCCATTATTCTCGTCTTTTATCGTTTGGTTAGATTATCGCTGTTGCTACATTTTAGTTTATTTTTCCCTTTGATTATTGTTAATTTATGGTAGGAGTCCACTTATTTGTTAGATGTTATTGGCTTTTCTCGGTTGTTGTATTTCCGGGATCTTTGGTTTCGTAATTTTTTTTTGTCTACGTGATAATTTAAATGGCATAGGTTTCTTGATTTATGGCTAGAAATTAGTCAAAATATGCGTCAGCGTTTGGTTTCGGTGATACATTATAGCTTATATTCACAATAAATATCATTTCATTTTGGAAAAATTATTATAAAGTTTGATATGAATTGCATAATTTAAAAATGTAAATAAAATAGAGTTCAACAATCAACTTTTTGAAGAAATACAATAAAAAGAAAATTACTTCGTAATTCGCATAATAAACTATTAAAGTGATATTTCCAACTCCATTTGTTTACAAAAATCAAATTTTTTAGAGTTTTTACACATATTTAAAAATATATTAATGCTTAACTATAAGTACATTACGTTTTGCAACTAATTAATTTTCCATAATTCTAAAGTAATAGTAATTCTATAAAATCAATTAATATGTTTTGAAGTCATGAAATAGCATAAAAAAATATTAAAAAATCAATGTTTATGAAACAAACAAAAAATCTAAAAATGCAATTTTTTTAGAAGGAGTGACAATTATTATAGAATTGATAATTGCATCATTTTTATAGAAATGCAATTTTTCGTTTCATTTATATAGAAATGATACGAATGTGACAATCATTATAGTTGATTTTTTATGATATATTCGGCAACTGATAAAAAAACAATTAATTTGACTGAATTATTAATACAAGTAACTAAGGTGTAAATAATTTTCTTTTTTGGATGAAAAATTTGTTTCTCTATGGAATCGATAATTTATAGAACTTTTTTGTGTTTTTGGTTAAAGCCGAGAAAACAGTAATTTTACTATAGCGCGACACGTTGCAGATTTTTTCATTGTCGTATGTATTCTGACGCACACTACTCTTCTATAGTTGTCATCTCAAATCTATTATATTTTAGATTATTTACTTTATAGAAATAAAATTTGTAACTGTGATTTCATTTTTCGGGCAAAGAAAACATGTGATTGTTTAATACGTGTTTAATTTATTAAATGAAATGATTCGTGATACTCGGGCCACAACTTCGTCGGATTGTGACAACTCTTTTCGTCTTAACTTACGCTTCGAATGGTGACAGCAGTTTAGGCAGTGCGAGACAACCGGTTTAGGAGGTGCAGTACGCTTTAAGTGCAGTGCGGAAAATAGCAGTTTAAGAGGTGCGGTTCAAATACGGTTTGGGATAATGATTGAATGGTAAAAAAACAACATGCGGTACAAAAGTAAATTTTTGAATGGTGAAAAGTGCAAACAGCGGTTTGGGATACATATATTACTATATTATAGTTTAATATTTATCTATAAAAAATGATTTTTTTAATTTAATAACTATACACACAAATATTATTTAAATGTAAAAATTTGTACTTTAAATTTTTTTAAAACTATTTTGTTGGAAAAGTAAAAGAAACTGTTTAATTCAAAAAATTTAAGTACAATACAATGCCAAAAAATAAAATTATTTAAAACTATTGATTTTGCCAATACATATTTGCGATATTGTCTCTTATTTGCGTCATATATTCTCCATCTGCTATTTCTGATGCTTCCATTTCAGCTGAAACAAGTTCTCCATTTGTGTTATTTCTTCCCGTCTCTGTCATTACTTCTGCAAAATCTGCATCTGAGAAATTTGAAATTTTGATAAAATTGTGTAATCTCATTGTTGCAATTACCACTCTCTTTTGGACGTTAACGTTGTATCTTGGAAAATCAGATAGAATCCTCCATTTTTTTTTCCACACTCCAAACGTCCTCTCTATGACAGAACGTAAAGAAGCATGCCATTTATTAAACAATTCTTCTTTATTCCTCGGAGGAGGACCAGTGTTAAATTGTGACATATGATACCTCACCACCCTGTTACGTGATGATCTATAGGGTGCCAAAAATCCTTGTCTGCTTGTATAACCAGAATCAACGAGGTAATAGTTGTCTAACAGAGGCATAGGAAACTCAGAATCACTTTGTCTTGCCATTGCTAGCACAGATGTGTCGTGACACGATCCCGGTGCTCCATTCCAAATGTAAGTGAATAACATATTCAAATCACATATTGCCATGATGTTTAAGGATACATTGTCATATCGATTCCAATACATACCTTGTAATGCAGGTTTCACTTTAACGCATACATGAGTTCCATCCATAGCTCCTACAAATCCACTAAAAAATGGATAATATCTTCGATCTACTATTAGTCTTTCAGGAATTCGGTGTAGTTCTTGCATCGTCGGAGTTTTAATATAATCACATGCAAGTAATTCTGTCGCCGTTAGAACTTCACTAAATTTTTGCTTCACAGTCTCTTGATTTCGTCCAAATCTCAATCCCACATCTCTTTGAACTTCATTGTGTCCACATATCCGGAGAAACATAGCAACACTTTCTTCAATGCTTATATTTGATGTCGGTTGGAGACCGTAGTTTGTTTGTAGAAGGTTACACAATGTTGTGAAAGCTGGAAGTGACATTCGTAATAGTTGAAGACAAGTGGCATCATCTTGTTGTAGTCGACACCAAATATTTCTCCATCCCAAACCATCATCTTGTTGAACCGGTGCTCTTTGAAAATATCGATCATAGTAAGACAAAGTTGGTTGGATTATTAACTCCTCAAACTGGTCATTTTCCAAACCATACAATTCAATTCTCTCTTCGTAACTTAGATTGTTGAGGCCTTGTGCTCGCAACTGGCATATACGAAAAGCCTGAAAAGTATAAACACAGGAAAAATTGTACATTAGGTAAACAAAATTTTGCCATTATAAAATTATACAAAACACGTAAAAAGTTAAAACATCTTACAAACCATACAATCAAAAGACATCAAATATTGAGTAACTTAAATGAAATTTATAAAACATGGAATTGACAAGCTAATCCTCGTTTTCAGTATCACTTTGATTACTTTCATTTATACTTACACTCCGTCCTTGCAAGGTTCCCCATATACTGAATAAACCTCCAGGTCTATGTGTCTGTGAATTTTGTCCAGATTCAAAATAATTTGTGAAACCGAAATTGGGTGGTGATGATCGTTGAACGTTAGGTGAAGTGCCTACTGTTGCACCTTCTGAACCTTCTTCTCGAGTATTTTCTATATTTTCTACTTGTCATCCAAGGGTAAATCCATATTGAACATTTGGTGGAGTCATTTCTGATGAGCCTCCTTGTTGAAAATTTGATGCATGCCTCCCTAGATGAAAGTTTAATTGTGAACCCCCATATTGAAAGTTTGGGGAAAGACCCCAATGTGGATCAGTTGATGGTGACTCCATTGTTGTGCATTTGGTGGTGTGTTCCATTGATGTACATTTGGTTGTGTTCCCCACTGTTGTGCATTCGGTGGCGTTCCCCACTGTTGTGCATTCGGTGGCGTTTCCCACTGTTGTGCATTTGGGGGTGTTCCCCAGTTTTGTGCATTTGGTGGTGTTCTCCACTGTTGTGCATTCGGTGGCGTTCCCCACTGTTGTGCATTTGGGGGTGTTCCCTAGTTTTGTGCATTTGGGGGTGTTCCCCAGTTTTGTGCATTTGGTGGTGTTCCCCGTTGTTGTGCATTTGGTGGCATTCCCCACTGTTGTGCATTAGGTGGCGTTCCCCATTTTTGCGCATTTGGTGGAGTTCCCCACTGTTGTGCATTTGGTGGTGTTCCCCACTGTTGTAAATTAGGACCCCATAAGCCAGATGAATTGTTACCTACCGAAGACGGATTACTAGATGATACACTTCCTGAATGTTGACTCCCAAGAGATTGGTTAGAGCCCAACTGTTTTGGCACATCTTGGTTGTTCCGTGAAATGCCGGTCTCAGTGCTCCTAGCAATATCAATGAAATATTTTCTCCAAAACACTAGTTCTTTAAGTGTGTTAATGCATGCCCAATAGAATCTAGTGTACTTTGGAAGCTCCAACTCAAGAAATATTGCTTCTGCCTTTTTAAACTCATCGTAATCATCTTGGTCAAAAGAACCTGGGCAAAGTTGTTGCAAACTTTGTCGTTGAAACTCTCTATAGCCAGTGATGGTGTCTTGTATGGTTGTTTCAAACGATTGTTTTCTTCGAGTTCCTTTCGATCCACTTCCAGTACTGGTCCCCGAGATCCTTTCAGATCTTTGCGTACTAACCCCATGTCTCCCACTGCAGCTTGAATTACTCATACGCCTACCACGTTGTTCACCTCTTCCAACAGAATTTCGAGTGGTCTCACGGGTGAATTCATTGGATGGGTGTGTATCATCATCAAGGTTAACACGGTACACTTCTTCATGTTGATGTGTATCATCATTCCTACTTTGAGGCATGTCATCACCATCAGCATCTGAGAAACCATGAAGGCCATCATCTGCCCGTCTCTCAGTTAATATCTCATCTCTTCTTTGTCGTGATGATTGTTGAGGTTGCGAATAAACATCGTGTAACACAAGACAACGTTGCATCAAATCCCAATTTTTTGGCGGTTTTCGATTAAACGATCTTGTAACTTTGCATCCCTAATAAAATATATATGGGTTATATGTTATATATATTAGTTTGTCTATGTTTTTAATTTAGTTATTATAATGATAATGGTTATGAATTATTACCGACTCATGAGCTTCCCACCACTCATCAAGTGCATCAATCGAGGATGTTTCAGGATCGACCCTGATACTAGTAGACTTCATCAAGAACTTCCACCTCTTGTATGCTTTTTTGAATTCATCAAGTTTGTGTTTGAAAAATCTATAGTTTACATTCATGTTATACGCAAGATTGAATTTTTCAACCATATACTCTCTACCAAGAGTCTGAGGATCCTTCAGAGTGTAATTGTTCATAGCAATTGCATGATCATACAACTCAAATAATGTTCTTTCTTGCTCGGCATTCCAATAAAATCTTGATGTGCTCTACAAATTTTAACATTTCATAGAATTAATTTTATATTCGCCTATAAATATAACTATTATCAAATTTTGTATAGAATACTAATAAATAAATTTACTTTTCTTGTTATTTCATTTGGAACTCTTTGCACTAAAGGATGTGTGCTCTATAAATATAAAAAATTTAGAAATTTAATATTGTTTTCGGTTATAAAATATACACTAATATAAACTTTTTTGTAGGAAACGAAATAAAAGTTTACTCTTGTTGTTGCTTCACTGGGAACATTTGAGGCTCTTTGTCCGGAAGAATTTGTGTTCGATCGATGTCTATTCATATCTGCATTTCATGAACACAAATTCAACGGAAATCCATGATTTGGTAAGTAAAATAAATGTAACAAAAATAATAATATCGATTAGATAAAATAAAAAAAATTACCAATTTTGGTTGGGTCAACACATTTGGTTGATAAAAAAATATGTAACAATTTAACATAAACAAACTAATATATGTTATACAACTTAACCTTAAACAAAATTAACTATCAACAAATATATAAATTTATTATCTTATGATCATTAAAAATATTATTTTATATATTCTTTTAGTTAACTAATATTTATAACAAAATGCATTTCTTGTTGTATCAAATAAAACATTAAATCCAAAAATATAAAATAATTCTTAGCTATAAAACATATCAAAATTTACTATAATTGTTTAAAATATATATATTCATTATAACCAATTGTATCATAAAACTAATACACAATCTATATAGTAACATGTATTTTTACGTAATTGTATCATAAAACTAATACACAATCTATATAGTAACATGTATAACTCGGCCAAATTTTTAACATTATTGTCAAAATATTTGATTTTAAATTAAAATAATTATTTTCAAATTAGTCCAGATTTACTAAAATAATTGTTTTATTAAAATTACATAATTATAAATTTCTCCATAATTTGTTTTATTTTTCTTCTTTAATATAAAAAAATGGAGTTTAACACATCAAATTTTCACAAAAATAAGAATAATTTTACAAAACAGACACATTGAATTTAAAAAGAAAATTACCTGATTTTATTGAAAGAAAATCTTCAAATCATGATCTTGTGTTCTGAAAAAAAATAATGATGATATGTTGTAAACACGTAAATAATGCTCTTGTGTTTTTTTTCCTCTGCACAATGCTCTTGTGTTTTGTTGTGTGTGTGCACTATGAGATTGTGTTATATAGACGAAAGTTTGTTTGATTTTTTTTTAATTAAAAAATATTATTTTTATCTTTTCTCCTCAAACCACTCTAATCACACATATTTTTACTCCTTTGCGGGCCATTGCATTTGTCCTGCACATGGTATGTTTTTTTGTCTTTATTCAATTAATATAACATCTATTATTGTGTCATGATACTATTCCATTTTTGTTGAATGGTGACAAAATTGGAGTCCGCACGTTGGACCGCACAGACCACTCCAAACATTCAATACCTAAGTATTTTTTTTTTGCTAAAAAATCTTCACTAAGGAATAAAGAAGAATTGTTTAATAAATGGCATGCTTCTTTACGTTATGTCATAGAGAGGACGTTTGGAGTGTAGAAAAAAAAAAGGAGGATTCTATCTAATTTTCCAAGATACAACGTTAACGTACAAATGAGAGTGGTAATGGCAACAATGGGATTACACAATTTTATCAAAATTTCAAATTTCTCAGATGCAGATTTTGCAGAAGTAATGACAGAGACGGGAAGAAATAACACAAATGAAGAACCTGTTTCAGCTGAAATGGAAGCATCAGAAATAGCAGATGGAGAATATATGACGCAAATAAGAGATAATATCGCAAATATATATTGACAAAATCAATAGTTTTAAATAATTTTATTTTTTGGCATTGTATTGTACTTAAATTTTTTGAATTAAACAGTTTACTTTATTTTTCCAACAAAATAATTTTTAAAAATTTTAAAGTACAAATTTTTACATTTAAATAATATTTGTGTGTATGGTTATTAAATTAAAAAAAATCATTTTTCATAGATAAATATTAAACTATAATATAGTAATATATGTATTCCAAACCGCTGTTTGCATTTTTCACCATTCAAAATTTTATTTTTGTATCGCATATAGTTTTTTTACCATTCAAACATTATCCCGAACCGCACTTGAACCGCACCGCACCTTTTAAACCGCTATTTTTTGCACCGCACTTAAACTGCACTGCATCTCTTAAACCGCTTGTCTCGCACCGCCCAAACCGCTGTCACCATTCGAAGCTTTAACGAAGATTTCATGGATTTTTTATTACTGTGTTGTCAGTAGACTCTCATATATTTCTTCTGTATTATTGGTTCATGGTCTTTTATATGTTTTTTAAAATTCGTAACGTGTGATCACCAGTCCTTGGGGAGTTGGGGTCACATACTATAGATTATTTTTATAATTCAAACAAGCTTAAACTTTATTAATAGTTTCACGGAAACTGTATATATAATTTACTGATATACGTATGACAGCAAAAAAATTCCGTTACCTCAATTTATATTTTATTAAATATGAAAATGGCAACACGCTTTTAACGTTTCAATTTAAAGTTCTTTTTCTTGTTCTCAATAACTCTAAAATTTATATCAAATTTTAATTGTGCGCAAAGATTGAGACACTAATGTTCTGATACATTATGAAATGAAAGTTCTGGGCAACGTCCTGTATGCTGCAGAAAAGGCTGAAATGTCATGCTTTTGAGACAAACATTCAGATATGTATACTCATATATGTAGAAGAGTGACCAGTTTTCTCTATTATTTCTACTAAGTTCGGAGAATTGCACGATCAACTTTCCCATTTTTTTTATCTTTAAATTTTTATTCTCTTAATTTAAAAGCGGTTGTTTGGCATGTTCCGCACATTCTAGAGCTTTTGATTTTTCTTTTGTATATACTTTCCCGTTTAACTCGATCACCAATTATAGTGGTATATTTTAACTAAATGTTTGGTTGACAAAAAAAATCCATAAAACTGTGTCCAATACTTTAGTCTTTTTTGAACTAGAATATAGCTTCCGCGATGCGCGAGTTTTTCTTTCAGAATTTTTGTTAAATTTAATGACGAAAATAATTTTAATTAATCTAGTATTTTTATATTTACAATTAACAAAACAAAAATTATTTTATAGATATAAAATAATATTTCATTTGAACTGAAATATAATTAATTGTTTCTCTTATTTGTATTGTATGAAAATATGAAGTGATGCTCAATCATTTCAATATCGATGGTTTCTATTTGAAAATAAATATGTTTGTTTGAGACTTTTTATCTATATATATATATATATATATTGTGTAGTTTGTAGTTAACCAATCACGTCTTATTAATCAGAATTTTATTCTATACTTCCTGAGATTGTTCAATATTTTTGAATAAAATAAACTATTTTCTGTCTCTTTAGACTTTCAGTATCATAACAATTACGTTACTTTAATAATTAACATCATTTATTTTCATTTTTCCTTAATTTTTTCATGTCGTTTATCTTCATTTTCACTCATTTACTCTTATATTTATATTCATGTTACATATTTTCCTCTTTTTTTAAAAAAAATGAAAATAGGTATACATTTATCTTTATCATAAATTCATAATTTTTTTATTACTATAAAATGAAGTACAATATAAATGAAATATATTTTATTTTGTAATTTTGTATTTACAACAATAAAATAATCAAATATTCTTGTATGTACTACTTTTAATAATTTATTTACTTATTTTCGTTTTTTATTTAATTCAAATTTTTAGTAGTTATAAGTAACAATAAATATACATAGATATGAATTAATTGAACATTAAAAATAAAAATGATTGTAAAAACAAAATATTATGCTTAGGTGGACACCTTAGATAGAGATAGAACTTTCTAATTATCTTATATTATATAATATTTAGTATAATAGGATAAATTTCTATCATGTATAATAGATCAATATTTTAATAGCACGAGAAAACTTTATAAATTTTAAAATAATATCACACAAAATAATTTGAAATTGTTGTTTACTTTTGAATTTCTAATTACTTTTGAATTTCTAATTTACTAATATTATAAGATCAAATTAACTTCGCAATTATAATATTTAAGTTTAGGTGAAGCAAAACTAATCTTGACACCCCATTGAAAATTTTGTACTAGATTTTTTCACTATACAAATAATACTAAACGAGTATTAGAAAATGCTTTTTTATATATTATGATCTTCATTAAAAGATAAAGATTTTTTTATGACACATACGGTCTTGATTCTTGATTTTTATATATAGTGTTTTATGTAAATACCCATAAATACATGAATAAAAATAAAGTTATATTAAAAACTACCATTTTTTAAAAACATTGTAGAAGCTATATAAATTTAGATGATATAAACAACTAGATTTCAAAAGTAACTAAATTTTACTAATTTTTTTTACCTAGATATTTATCTATGAATTATTGCATATTTTACTATATAAGTTTTATCTTTTCGGCTACCTATGGACTCAATATTCAAATTTTTTTACAATAGTAGACACGAACTATAACAAAGATATCTAAGAAGAATACGATAAATTTTAGAACAAAATTAAAAATATAGTGTTTAAATAAAAATATTTGTATATGTATCATCATATGGTTCACTTTCATATTAAACATTTGAAATTATGTTTTTTTATAAATATAAATTGTGAGCATAATTTTAAACATCATTTAAGTATATTAATAGATATGATGTTAAATAATTTTAAAAATTATCTAAGTAGTTGTTCCGCGCAACGCGTGGATTTCTACTAGTATAATAGATTCTTGAAGTTTCGTTTTGCACTTAACTTAGTTAACTAGTAATGATGAAAACTAAAGTTTTAATGACTGAAGGATTTTCTTAAGTGATAGAAATAAAGAAATACTAGTTTATAACAAAGTATCCTAATCTAATAAAACCTTCTTCTATGTTTAAATCCCGCTGCCTAAAATTATAACATGAGATAATATTGTGTAATGTGTACTCGGCTGGATCATCTTCTCATCAGATTCTAATATTATTACTTAATTTTTTTTTGAAACAAATATTCATTTATATTCAAATCAAACAAACTTTTTTACAATGACTGTAATTAACTTGTTTTTTTTTAAAAGCAAGTTTGCCTCTTAGTTTAACAAAGAAAGGAACAATCTTTATCCGATTTAATACTCATGTGATTAAAGAGATTCGTCGCAAACCATTCCATGAGACTGTCATTATAAGACTGGACTCCCATTGTTCTGATTAAGCTCAACCTATTCCGAACTATTATTGTCAATGACTTTTGCAAGTCTATCCGATAGAAGCGGCTATTCATCAGGACGTCGTTTATTACGTTCTCTCCATAAATGATATGTCGAGGTTTGGAAAGTGTACCTTAGGAAGAACATTTTGTTGCAGCTTAGGTTTCCGTCATGTACCATAGTGAGATCGTCCCATCTTGTGATATATTGGTTGCTCAACAATGTCGACGTTATTTATGATTTGTTTCGTTTTAGACGGATATTGTATTTTACTATTTGCTCTGCTTTGATTCATAACGAATTTCCGAATTTTCGGATAAAATCAAAGCGAATATCGAATCGGATCGAATTTAACGAATAATTTATCTAGCCCTAAATATGGTGCATATATTTAGAATTTTTGTATCTAAATTAACCAAATACTAAAATAACTATGGTTATCCTTTCAATTCTTTTATTAATTTTACTCTATAAAATTATAGTTCAAACTAATTTATGGCGTTTCGTATAAATGTTATGTACATGTTCCGGCCCAATGGTTGAAAAATACATTGTGACGTTGAAAAATATATATATATTTTTTTTGTTTTCGATAACGAGAAGGTGAACTGGATTTTTACCACCCGACTAATCTTCAGGATGAGTGTAACCGCCAAATAGTCCACTTACCGGGTTTTTGAATGGATCTGAAACGTAGCACCATTTCGACTGGCCAAATAGTGGTGAAAGTGTTTAGAGGGAGGATCGAACTCGGGTTGAAATAATTGTTAGTAACAAGAAACACTTTAAAAGATAATATATTTCATATGTTCTGGTGATTAGTCAAGAATGTAAAAAAATCTAAATCATGTGGATTTAAACTCCAAAAGACTTATTGAGATAAAAACTAATTTAATAAAATAAATAGTTCATACAACTTTATTCAATTGCAAGTCCAAAAAGAAAAAAAATTATAATTTTAGATTGTCTCCAAAATTAAAATAATATATTAATTTTATTAAAAATGAAGAATGAGAATCCTTTTTATTGGAAACTCCTGTAGATTATCATTACAAACATATATATATTAATCAAATTTGCTAAGAAAATCCTAATTACTAACTAGACTTATCATGAATCAATAATATTTGGTTTCTTTGGATGTTGTAATATTCTTCTGCAAATTTGGTGTGAATGGAACATCTGTGCTAAGTTTAAACCACAAATAGAGATGAGTTTGCAAAAACATGAATAATTGAAGCAAGATCACTATGATGAAGTCGAACGACTCTATTCACTATGGAAAACAAACATTAATGTGATCTATATCCATATATATATATATATAGAGTATTCTATAGCTTTTTAAGAGATATTTTTTATAGTGACTATTACAAAATGTGCTGTTATTTTCAAAATTACTTTCCAAATCTGCCATAATTCTGATGGCTTACCAAAATTACCACACATTTACTATTTATATCAGTAAAAAGATATATTTACCTCTTATCTTTTTTTCAACACATCTTCTCTCCCACACATTTTTTCTCTCTCTTTCTCAAAAAATCGATCCCTCTTCTCGCTCTCGCTCTCTCTCTCTCTCCTTTTTCTTTCTCTCTTTCTTTTCTCTTATCTCTCTCATGGTGGTAGATGTTCGTCAGAGACAAAAACGGTGGTGGATAGTCATCAAAGATGAAGACAGGGTTGGACCAAAACAGTGACGATAACAGGGGTTGCGACGGATGACAAAAATAGAGATAGTGACGGAGGACGTAAACAGAGACAGTGACACAAGACGGTGACGGTGGTTGCGACGAAGAACAAAAACAGAGATAGTGACGGAGGACGTAAACGGAGAAAGTGACAAAGACGGTGGTTGCGGAAGACGAAAATAGAGACAGTGACAGAGGACGTAAACGGATACAATGACGGAGGACGGTGACAGAGACGGTAATTGTGACGGAAGACGTAAACGGAGACAGTGATGGAGGACGGTGGACAAATGCTGATGGTGGTGGACAAAATCAGACACTAATGTCATGATGGTATAAAGATGAATAAATTAGAAAGGCATAACAGCCATTTCCATCTTGGTTCAATAATGAATTGTGGCAATTGGAGAAAGAAATTAAAACAATTGCAATTGAAAAAATAAATTTTGGAGAAATAGCAATTGAGGCAATATTTTTTTTTATATATATTTAGAGAGTTCACACGACCTCCCTCATAAGTATTTGTGATCTCTATGTTTCACAAAGAATTTATGTAAATTTTATCTATTTAACTCTCTACACGGCCTCTTGACAAAAACAATTTTCCTCCTATAACTACTGAAATCCTACCCATTGTCTGCTTCCCATCCATATTAGCCATTTTAGTAACTTGTCTTTTTTGTGATTTCACCAAACATATATTTAATTTGCGAGTGCTCCTTTGAAATTAACTAAAAATTACATCTATAATCGCCATTGTCAAACTCAATTCTAGCTATTCAGTTCTAGACATATTATGTCAACAAACAATATAAAATGATTCTATATTGATTTCATTAAGACAAGAATGAGAGTTGCTCTGAATGGAAATTCTCATAGTTGATTCCATATATTGTCATTGCAAATACCAATGTTCAAGAAAGCGGTAGAGATTAACCGGACAGTGACCCAACACCTAGTGCCTAAAATGCCTCATCGGGACCTAGGCGATTCAATAGGCGGTCTAAACGTTTTACAAAAATACATAATATATTAAATATATATAAAAAACATAACTTATGAATAAGAAAATTTGTATTGTATTTATATTCATCATTTTATACCAATATATATAGAATATTACAATTTATATATAAAAAATTATATTATTTTATTATTATAATACCATAATATTTGAGGCAGCATAAACGATAATCGTCACGGTCTATAGGGACCTAACGCCTAAGCGCCGCCTAAGTGGACGTCTAGAATACTTTTTAGAATACTAACAAATACATACATATATATAAATATAATTTCCCAGGAAAACCTTAACTACATGGACCAATAAACTTGTCATGAATCAATAATATTGAAATTTTTCGGATGCTTTAATAAAAAATTCGATCCAAAATGATCTCCAACTATATTAAAAAAAAGACTTATTTGCTAGGAAAATTTGAACTGCATAGACTAATAAACTTGTTATGAGTCGATAAAATTTGATTTTACTTGATGCTTTAATAAAGTTTCTATCCAAAAGACAATTCTCCGGAATCGCCTTTTATGTCTTGACAACTCTCTGGCTTGTATTGCTTTCCAATCAACAATCTATTGGCTATGGAGAGAGAGGAATTGTATGATTCATAAAACCCCCACCACTCTGCTTTATTCACTGCCAATACGATTCATAAAGAAATGCAAACTCTTCTTCTAGCTCAAGATGGAGATGTTGGAATTGTGACGACCCAACCCGTCAAAAAAATAAAAAAAATTTCAACCCGGATCACTATTATCATAAATAATGATCCTCAACGGTCCAATAAACAAACAGCGCGGAAACAATGATTCAAACAATCAAATACAGTTTATCGTTTAACAAGCCCATACTTATTAATTCTAGTTCAATTCGGTAATTCACATAGTTCTGAAATTGCTAACACCCTAGCAATTCTAACTTATTACACGAAACCGAGACACTAGATCATTCCCCTCGTCCCGGCCATGATTCCACGATCACTGACTGTCTTTACCTGCATCACATGGTTATAAGAGATGCATGAGTATTATCATAAATACCCAGTGAGACGGTCATCCCAACTAAGGCTATACACACAGGCATAAGCAAAAGATACAATACCAGGATGAACAAACGATAATGCATCATACAACAACCAAACGAGAACAACACGTTCAATATGTCAAACTGACGGTAATCAAAAAACCGTGTCGATCGACACACCTCCTTGTGTCGATCGACACACATCAAACCCGTGTCGATCGACACAACCTGCCGACACTGTGTCGATCGACACACCCAACCGCGTCGATCGACACACCAACCCAGAAACTCACCAAACCGATTTCCTACACAAAAATCCACCAAAATTCCATACAAGAATCGATCCAAACAACACACAATCGCATCCTATCAATTCCTTTACCCAGATAAGCCTATGGTCACGCACTCACCTCGAATTCGGATAGAAAAGGATAAGAATCCGACGAAGAACACGAAGAACAAATCTGAGATCCTTCACCGTACGGTCCTCCCACGCTTCCACAACCTCACAAACACTCACACAAACCTAATAAGATTGAGAAACACGAAGGAAACAACAACAACAACCTCTCCTCTCAATCCTCTCACTTTCTCTCTCAAAAACTTGAAGTTTCTGCCCAAAAATCCGATTTTTGACTTAAATAGCCAGACCAGCCGACACTCTGTCGATCGACACACCCAACTTGTGTCGATCGACACATGACCAATCAATACGTCATACTGACGGCAATCGAAAATCCGTGTCGATCGACACACCCCAACTGTGTTGATCGACACAGCGCTCGCTGCTCGACTCCTCTTGAGTCAAAAACAACTGTGTCGATCGACACACAAACCTTGTGTCGATCGACACCCATCCAAAAATTACTTTTTGGATCACGGGCGTTACAATTCTCCCCCACTAAAACGGATTCGACCTCGAATCACGCAACACCGTCTCACTACGGTCTCCACTACCTGACCCGAACGCGGCCATTAACCTTCGAGATAACACTCGAAACCCCTATCCCGTCCTGCTAAGGCTACACTCTCGCCCAAAAATTCGCCCAGATTTCCCCGGAGCACCCACAATGCACGCCCCATGATCCGGATTAGAGCTGCCCGATTGACCGTCCAACAATCAAACAAGAACATGTCCGATCAACCGTTGACCCCGCACTAGACCAAATGATCGTACAGCAATCAAACAAGAACATGTACGGCCATCGGCGTAACATATGCTACCAAGGTTGTCCGACCCGAATTCCAGACTCCAATAATAACCCTAGACTCGACGTACACAACACAAAACCCCTGGCCCTCAGCCAGCACCACTCGCGATCACACCTGATCCCCGAGTTATACTAGACTCACACTAGCCTCATTGCACCATATCTATGGATACAATTCTGACCAAACCCGGTCAGTCCAAGATCAGAGATCACCACCCGATCTCAATCACCTAACCCCGTCTCACTAAGGTTGACACTCTCATCCATAACCCGCCCAAATTCCCCCAGGAAACATCCACGATGCAACACTCGCTGATCCGGATCAGGGTTGTCTGATAGATCGCGCAACAATCAAACAAGAACATGCCCGACCTACCGTAGGCCCAAACCTTGGATCAATTGGTCGCACAACAATCAAGCAAGAACATGTACGACCAAAGAGGCTACATATGTTTACCAGGGTCGTCTGAACTAAGGTTCCAAACTCGAGTAACAACCCTAGATTAGACATCCACAAACCACCTGAGATCATTCCCGATCCCTGAAGTTCATCCAATCTCATACTTATAATCACACTACAGGTACTATTGCTCAAACTCATATCTCTATACACCACTCTCACTCGCAGGGTCGTCACCCATCGAGCTCTTGATGTATACCATACCGGCTCTCGGTATGCCCCAGCCCCTCCGCTTCAGGACACAAAGTCCATCAGCTCTCGGCTGCAGAGGAATCACACATCCTCTGGAGAAATCGCAATCTCTCAAAGTATATGCAGGAGAATATCACCATCTCCCGGAGCAGTAACACTGTAACGTGCATTATAAGCACCTGTCGACCGATTTACTTCCGTGGTTCCCATCCTGATATTCCCTAACCCGGAATATCACTCATGACCAATCCCCAGGTCACCTGAAACAACCCAATCGCCAGGGTGTTTCCTACCCCGATATTCCCTAACCCGGAATATCCCTCATGACCAATCCCCAGGTCATCTGAAACAACCCAATTGCCCGGGTGTTTCCATCGGAGTCCCTGGAAAAGACAGTCCTAACTCACATAAGACTTCTGTTCCAGACTCCCCCTAGAAAATAAACAGGTTCTAACTCACATAAAACCTCTATTTTCCAGCGCCATCTAGGGATCTACCCGTCCTAATCCCGTAGGATCCCCCATCCCTAGATACCTAGACAAGCCCTAACTCCCATAGAGCTTCTATCCTAGCCCCTCAAATGACCTCCCCGTCATCACACACATGACCTAACCCAGTCATCAAACCCATGACCTCCCAGTCATACCATAAGAACATCCGTCTTATAACCCAAGATAATAAGGAACTCCATCTTATTAAATCTCAACAATGTATATCGTTACAATCCAAAACGAAAATACATATAACTCATAGCCACAAGCTAAAACAACCACTGAAACCAGAAAACACTCAAGCCTCCGCTTGCTTCTCGAACCACTTCGAGAACTTCGTTTTCATACTTGCCTCTGGTTCCCAAGTCTCCTCCTCGACACCATCACAGTCCCACACGACTCTCACCAATGGTATCCTCTTCCGGCGCAGAACCTTGACTCTCCTCTCGAGAATCCTCACAGGTCTCGCCGCCAACGTCATGTTGGGCTGAAGATCCTCCGGAATCCTAGCCAACACCTCCTCAGACTCATGTAGACACTTCCGCAGCATCGATACATGAAATACCTTATGAAACGCTCTCATACTCTGAGGTAATTCCAACCGATAAGCCACTGGTCCAACCCGCTCCACCACCCGGAACGGACCCATAAACCTTGGACTTAGCTTATTCTCCGAAATGGATCTGTTAGGACCCCTCAACATCGCTGCCTTGAGATACACCAGATCTCCCAGCTCAAACTCCAGCTCTTTCCGTCTCTTATCAGCATAACTCTTCTGCGGATCCTGAGCCTCTCTCATGTTCATCCTCAAGACACGGATCTTCTCCGTCGTCTCTTGAACAAAATCCGCACCAAACATGCTCCTCTCCCCCACTTGAGTCCAGCACAATGGTGTCCTACACGGCCTCCCATACAGAGCCTCATATGGAGCCATCCCAATACTCGCCTGGTATGAGTTGTTGTACGCAAACTCAACCAGGTTCAGATGATCCGCCCAATGACCACCATAATCCAGCACGCACATCCTCAACAGGTCCTCTAAAGTCTGAATAGTCCTCTCCGACTGCCCATCTGTCTGAGGATGATAAGCCGTGCTCATGTGCACCTTAGTGCCCATCTCTACCTGAAACGCCCTCTAGAACTCAGACGTAAATCTCGGATCCCTGTCTGACATAATACTCGCTGGCACCCCGTGCAGCCTCACTATCTCATGCACATACTTCTTAGCCAACACCACCGTCCCATCGGTCTTCTTGATGGCAAGAAAATGTGCTGACTTGGTCAGACGATCCACAATCACCCATATCGCATCATACGTCCGTGACAACGGTAATCCCGTCACGAAGTCCATGGTAATCATATCCCACTTCCACTCCGGAATGGGCAAACTCTGCAACATACCACTCGGAACCTGATGCTCAGCCTTCACCAGCTGACACACGTTGCACGCTGCAACCCAATTAGCTACATCCCTCTTCATCCCGACCTAGTGATAATACCGTTTCAGATCACGATACATCTTGGTCGCCCCCGGATGAATCGATAACACGCTCGCATGAGCCTCACGCAAGATCTCTTGCCTCAGATCCTCATCCTTGGGTACACAAACCCGTCCGTTCACCAGTATCGTCCCATTTGCCGAGACCATATACTCTGAACCTGCAACCCTAGCAGCATCAATCAACATCGGATCCAACTCCTGAGCTGCTCGAATACGACTCAGCAAATCTGCCTGGTTAGCTACCTCTAACCCCAACGGCTCATGTGAGATCACACACAACCTCAACGTACTAATCTCGCTCACCAGAGCTTCCATATCACGCTCCTGAGCCGAAGGAACCCTCATCCGACTCAATGCATCTGCAACCAGATTAGCCTTACCCGGATGGTATCCGATCTCCACATCGTAATCCGCTACCAACTCCATCCACCGCCTCTGTCTCTGGTTCAACTCTGGCTGAGTGAAGAAATACTTCAAACTCTTATGGTCTGTGAACACCTGAACCTTTCCGCCATAAAGATAAGATCTCCAAATCTTCAGAGCGAAAATTACCGCAGCCAACTCCAAATCATGGGTAGGGTAATTGCACTCATGCTTCCTCAACTGCCTCGAAGCATACGCAATAACCTTTCCCTGCTGCATCAGGACACAACCCAAACCAACACCCGAAGCATCGGTATACACCACGTAAGGCTCACCCGGCTCGGGTAACGCCAACACAGGTGTACATGTCAACATCTCCTTCAGCTTCCCGAAACTCTCCTCGCAAGTAGAAGACCACACAAAAGGAACATCCTTCCCTGTCAACCTGGTCATCGACTTAGCCAAATTTGCAAACCCCACAATGAATCTCCGATAATAACCTACCAACCCAAGAAAACTCCTAATCTCAGTGGCATTCCTCGGTCTAGGCCACCCTCTGATAGCCTCGATCTTAGCCGGATCCACAGAAACTCCCTCTGCAGACACCACATGGCCAAGGAAACTCATCTCTTGCTGCCAGAAACTGCACTTGCTCAACTTCGCAAACAACTTCTGCTCCCGCAGCTTCTCCAAAACTACTCTCAGATGCAACTCATGCTCCTCAGGACTCTTCGAATACACCAAAATATCATCGATAAAGATGATCACAAACACATCCAGATACTCCTGGAATACCCCGTTCATCAACCGCATGAACGCTGCTGGTGCATTCGTCAAACCAAAAGGCATCACCACAAACTCAAAATGCCCATACCTCGTCCTGAAAGCAGTCTTCCTCACATCTGCCTCCTCAATCGGAATCTGATGGTACCCCGAAGCCAAGTCGATCTTGGAGAACCAAGTAGCCCCTCGCAACTGATCCAACAACTCATCAATGCGCGGCAGAGGATACCTGTTCTTCACGGTGACTCGGTTAAGTCCCCGATAATCGATGCACAACCGGAAACTACCATCTTTCTTCTTCACAAACAACACCGGCGCTCCCCACGGTGAAACACTAGGCCGAATAAAACCCTTATCCAACAAATCATCCAGCTGCTTCTTCAGCTCTGCCATCTCTGCTGGAGCCATACGGTAAGGTGCCTCAGATATCGGAGTAGTCCCGGGTTCCAACTCAATAACAAACGGATCCGACCGCGATGGCGGTAATCCCTCCAGCGACTGGAACACATCCCGGAAATCCCGAACAACTCGAATATCCTCAACTGCAACCCCTCCAACAGACTCAGGCATCACTATCGTCACCAGATACGCCTCGCAGCCCTTGAGAAGCAACTGCTCGGCCTGTATCGTGGAAATCACAAGACTCCCGGAAGTCGGTCTCACACCCTGATAAACCAACCTCCCCGCCTCTCGCTCAAACACAACTCGCCCTCGGTGGCAATCCAGATGAACCCTGTAACGATCCAACCAATCCATACCCAGGATAACATAGTACAGCTCCACCGGACTGATGATCAGATCTGCTGGCATCAACTCTCCTGCCACCAGAACATCCACACCACGAGCCCGCCCGAAAGTAGCCAACGTCCTACCACCAGCAACCTTGACTACTCCCGCCTGTTTCCCGGAATCACTCTGGATTCTGCTGCTCTCCGCACACTCCGGCGTAATAAAGCTATTCGTAGCTCCCGAATCAAACAACACGTGGGACTCATAACCGCCCAAAACTAAGGTCCCTGCACAATCCCATGTGCCTCAGAACCTTACCATTCTAGCACAGACTCACAATTTCCCAACAGACAAAAACTCAAACAACCATGAATTTAAAAGTCAAGTTCGGAAATACCTGTGATCGGTCTGGTGCTAGATCCACCCGCCTCCGCAGACGTGAACACACGCGGTGCTGCTGCAATCTGAGACAACGGCTGCACTGCCAATGGCTGCACTGCGGCCACCGCCAACTGCTGCAGCTTCGGACACTTGGGCTTAATATGCCCCGTCTCTCTGCAGTGGTAACACACCCGCGTATCCTGGACCCCGACCCGCACATCTCGAGTCCCGGTCCCGGTCCTCTTCGGACAGCTCGCTACACGATGGGATATACTCCCACACCCGAAGCATCCCAAACCGCCCTGACTGACCCCTGAAGTGCTCTCCCACTTCCTCTTCTGTCCCTGAGCAGGCTTGCCGCCCCTGCCTGAACTCATCTGCTGCTGAGATCTCCTCGGCTGCTGCTGCTGCACCGGTGGACTAACCACCACAACCTGCTCCCCGAGATCCTCCTCGATCGCAGCAGCCATCTCAACCAGCTCCGCCCTCATGGCGAACCTACTCGCCCTGCAGCGAGTCCTCAAATCTGGACGAAGTCCTCGCAAGAACCTCCTAACCTGGGCATCCTCGCCCTCCATACCTCTCCCTGCATGTACCAGAAGTCGACTGAACTCAGCATCGAACTCCCTCACTGACCGATCTCCCTGAGTTAGGTCCAGAAACCTAGACTCCAAACGGTCCACCGCCTCCTGCGGAAAATACTTGGCGTTAAACTCCGCCAAGAAATCCTCCCAGACCATCTCGGCCTGCATCCTCCTGGTCTCTACGCCTCTCCACCAGAGATGCGCATCACCCTCAAGGTAATGTACCGCCAGATCCACTCTGTATCCCTCTGGACACCTGATGGAGTGAAAGTTTCGCTCTAACCTCATCCGCCACCCATCAGCCTCCTCAGGCTTAGCACCGCCCGAGAAAAATGCAGTACCAATCCGCTGCATCTGCTCCATCATCCGCAGATAAGATGGAAGCTCCTCAACCCCAGCCATACCCGGCTGCACCCCAGCCATACCCGACTGCAACCCCAGGAGCATGACCCGGAGCAGGCACCCCTCCCGGTAACCTTTCCAGGATCATCTGTAGTAGACCTGCCAGACGATCATCTCGATCCGGGGCAACGCCTACGGCAGCACCCCCACCAGGGCCCACCGCACCGCCAGCTACATCAGGACCCGCACCAGCCCCTCCAGCTCTCTCACTGGAACCCGTAGCTGTCACACCCACGGACCCCTCCTGAAACGCCTGCGAGTCAGCTACCCGCTCCTGTGTAGTCTCCTGGGACACCCACGTGGCAGCAGACTCACTCCCAAGTCCCCGCCCACGCCCAGCACGACTACCACGACCTCTACGGCCCCCGCGACCTCTGCCTCTAGTCCCCCTAGTCATCACTCTGCACTAACCCGCAGAATACTAAGTACTAGAAAAACAGAAATCACATAAACACATACCGTGGAATCTCATTGAAGGCTCGGAAGGGATGATCTAGGACTCCATACCCACACAACAATCAATTGACTAACTCGCATAATCAATTAATTAACTAGCCCTAGAACCGCTAGGGCTCTGATACCAAACTGTGACGACCCAACCCGTCAAAAAATAAAAAAAATTTCAACCCGGATCACTATTATCATAAATAATGATCCTCAACGGTCCAATAAACAAACAGCGCGGAAACAATGATTCAAACAATCAAATACAGTTTATCGTTTAACAAGCCCATACTTATTAATTCTAGTTCAATTCGGTAATTCACATAGTTCTGAAATTGCTAACACCCTAGCAATTCTAACTTATTACACGAAACCGAGACACTAGATCATTCCCCTCGTCCCGGCCATGATTCCACGATCACTGACTGTCTTTACCTGCATCACATGGTTATAAGAGATGCGTGAGTATTATCATAAATACCCAGTGAGACGGTCATCCCAACTACAGGCTATACACACAGGCATAAGCAAAAGATACAATACCAGGATGAACAAACGATAATGCATCATACAACAACCAAACGAGAACAACACGTTCAATATGTCAAACTGACGGTAATCAAAAAACCGTGTCGATCGACACACCTCCTTGTGTCGATCGACACACATCAAACCCGTGTCGATCGACACAACCTGCCGACACTGTGTCGATCGACACACCAAATCGCGTCGATCGACACACCAACCCAGAAACTCACCAAACCGATTTCCTACACAAAAATCCACCAAAATTCCATACAAGAATCGATCCAAACAACACACAATCGCATCCTATCAATTCTTTTACCCAGATAAGCCTATGGTCACGCACTCACCTCGAATTCGGATAGAAAAGGATAAGAATCCGACGAAGAACACGAAGAACACGAAGAACAAATCCGAGATCCTTCACCGTACGGTCCTCCCACGCTTCCACAACCTCACAAACACTCACACAAACCTAATAAGATTGAGAAACACGAAGGAAACAACAACAACAACCTCTCCTCTCAATCCTCTCACTTTCTCTCTCAAAAACTTGAAGTTTCTGCCCAGAAATCCGATTTTTGACTTAAATAGCCAGACCAGCCGACACTCTGTCGATCGACACACCCAACTTGTGTCGATCGACACATGACCAATCAATACGTCATACTGACGGCAATCGAAAATCCGTGTCGATCGACACACCCCAACTGTGTCGATCGACACAGCGCTCGCTGCTCGACTCCTCTTGAGTCAAAAACAACTGTGTCGATCGACACACAAACCTTGTGTCGATCGACACCCATCCAAATCCAAAAATTACTTTTTGGATCACGGGCGTTACAGGAATCGAGGGAGAAGGACTAGCTAGGTGGAACTCAATCTCGAGGATACAAACTTATTGATTATGGTATTGTTGTAAACATTTCGCGTTTGCTCTGTTTTGTCGGGTAAAACACATGACCAACCGATTACGACTGGTTTTTTTTCTTTTTTGTTGATAAATAAATTTCACATTTCAACAAAAAAAAGTTTTTATCCAGAATTATCTCCAACTATATAATAAACTAGTGAAAATCCACCCGTTGCGCGGAACAACTATTTAGATGATTTTTAAAACTATTTTAATATATATATACTAACATTGATATACTTAAATGATGTTTAAGATTTATGTTCACAATTTCTATTTATACAAATTCAAACAAATATGGAAGTGAACCATATGATGATACATATATATATATATATATATATATATATATATATATATATATATATATTTTTCCATTTGAATACTATATTTTCAATTTTGCTCTAGAGTTTAGCGTATTCTTTTGAAATATTTTCGTTATAGTCCGTGTCCACTATTGAAAAAAATATTGAGTCCACATATAACCGGAAAGATAAAACTTAGAAACTGAAATATGCAATAATTTATAGATAAACACGTGTAAAAAAAGTTTTGAAATTTAATTCTTTTGAAATTATTGATCACATATTTGGTGTACAAAATTTGATTTTTATATTATCTAAATTTATATAGCTTCTAAAATATTTTACCAAATTGATAGTTTTTTTATATGAATTTATTTTTTATTCATATTTTTACGAGTATTTGCATAAAATACTCTATATAGAAATCAATATCGTATGTGACATAAAAAAAGTTTTTTGATATACCAAATATGATAGAAAATTATATAATGACATTTTGGCTTGTCACCAATACAAAAAAAACATCGGAACATTTTATATACTTTTTTAGTTAGTTTATTATATAATAATTTAATTTTAATATAAGATATATTTTTAATATACTTGATCACACAAAAGACAAAACAGCAACAAAAAAAAGTTAAAAATATATATTTTTTAAATATGATAGTTTTTCAAAACTTCTAATTAAGAAAAATTTAACGAATTTGAACAGAGATATCGAAAAAAAAAATTATCTATTAGAATATGGTTTTACATATTTTCAATTAATTTATGAAAATAATTTGATGTTAATTAAATGTTTACTTTAAGTGAATATATTGATATCACATTTTTATTTTAAAGAATCAATGCAAAAATTCTAAAATCTAGAGGGACAATGGTCAAATTTAAGTAAAAATAAGGTACGAAAATGAAAAATTGTTAACACCAAAAGTGACACGTGGCAGCCTCTCAAAATTTCACTTAGAGAAAATCTTAAAATATTATATTAGATAGCTTATCTTCTTACTGCATATATAGAAAATATATGGGTTTTTAATAAAAAATCTCCTCAACTATCGCCGGATTTCGAAAAATCTCCTTAACTATTTTTTTAGTAAAAAAACCCCTCAACTATACTTCGTTAGTGAAATCAACCCTCCATCTACAATAATGTTTAATCCTTCTAAAAATTGTTGTCTTTTGTTACAACAACGATAAAACGTCTTAAATATTGACCAAAACATCAAGTTGTTTATAGAAAAACAAAAAAAGTGCGCAAAGAAGAAATTAGCTGCAACTTGTGTTCAAGATCGCTTTGATTGGAAATTATATGCTTCAGTAAACAGACGGTCTATAGTTGTGAGATCCTATAACAAAACTCACATATGTTACTTAATAGGTGTGGTGAATCTCTACAGTGCACCTAAGATTGAGACTGATTTTGTGAATGAGTTTAACATTAATCACGATTTACAGTACACCTACGATCATGTTTTTTTGTTTTGTCATAAGATTCACTTTGTGTTGTTTTTCTGTAAACAACTCGATGTTTTGATCAATATTTGAGATGCTTTGTCGTTTTTGTAACAAAAGACAACAATTTTTATTAGGATTAAACGTTATTGTAGACGGATGGTTGAATTCATTAACGAAGTATAGTTGAAAGGTTTTTTTACTAAAAAATAGTTGATGGAATTTTTCATAATCTGAGAATAGTTGAGGAGATTTTTTATTAAAACCCCAAAATATATCTATATATGTGTATATATATTTTATATTTTGATTATATTCATTTATGTAATGCTGAATTGGAATAGAGGTTTCAATCGTACAACTAAACTATATTGAATTACAATCCATCTTGTTTTTCTCTTGGGCTAAAAACAAAAAACCGAACTGAACTCGAAGCCAAGAAACTTTTGACAATGATGGCACTTGTATCAAACAATTAATAGGAAACATTACTCTTTTTCATAGGCAGTTTAAAAAAATATAATTAAAACTGTATTTTTTCCAAAGTTGTCATAAATTCTGCAAATACATAGAAAAAGGTTCATCAACTTTTCAGAATCCCTTAAAAACAAATTATTGGTAATATTTTTGGATTTTAAAAGTTGTACTACTCCCTTCATTTCATTGAAAATTTCATTTCAGAATTATATTTTTGATTCATAAAGAATGAAAAGTAGTATAAAGAAATTTCTTCTTTCATGACCATCAATGCAAAACAAAAACACTAGTAACAATAATACGCACAATAATGACAAAATCAATAAGATGAAAATTGAAAGAGTGACAAAACTAGGTTGCATTCACATTAATAACAAACAAAACTAATTCAATAATTAGGAGAATAATGCCACTCGTGCCGGCCCGATAAAAGATTTGCAAATATTAACGTGTTTTTTTTTTTTTTTTGGTCAAACCGAATATTAACGTGTTTAAAAGGGATTACTGAGATAGTCTTGTGTATACGCAATAAATAATCATATAATACCATTATTATTTTTTCCAATTCTATCATGAACATGATTATTTAACATTTAAATCTAATGCAATCGAGGATATAATCCTTTTTTAAGGAATTTTTTGGTTATTAAATTAATTTGATTTGCCCGAGAAAACCGGGGATGTTGGTACCTAAAATTCTGGGAAATGTTGAAAGTATGCAATTGGAGTGACTCGGTGACTTCAAGATTCGCTTCCAAAACATTACGTTACAGTCATTACTTCTCTCTTTATTTACCTTTTTTACTCTCCATCTTCCACGTCATTCCCTACCATTTTTCATTTCTCACTTTTTGACCTAACCATTAATTTATATACAAACATAATCAGTACGTACTATGAAAATTATATTCGCTGTCCCGGAGTTTTAGCTATTTTCAAAATCACGTTTGTAATGTTTGAGAGAGATTTTAAACTTCTTTTTATACACCAAGAGATTTTAAACTTAAAGCAGTCACATACGAGCTTGGGATTTCTATTTATAAATTTAATTTTTATTGTGTTTTGGAAATAAAGTTTTTCTATGGTATTTTAAAGTATTTTATTAGTATATACAAAAAAGATATAGAGTAGCCAAAGACAATAACAACTTTTTTTATTTTGACGACAAGGCACTAGCAAATCAGAATTTAAAAGCAAAAAGTGTGCAGATGAGCAGAATGTCGCATGATAAATGCGCAGACTTATCGAACTTTTTATTCTGCCGATTAGTTAACATTAATTATTTACTATGTAATTAACCATCAAAATCTTAATAGAAATCTCTTAAATAAGAGACGAGTTTAGTTTTCATAAACAGCTTAACTATCTCATTGAAAAAAGAAAAAAAGAAGCGTCGGTCCGATCTTACGTGTCCCTTGTGGAGAATACAAAGTAGCAGACTGTGCTAAGTAGTAAATTTTGTACATTCTATTCAAGTTTTTTTTTTTTTTTTTGTTAAATGGTAAATATTTCATTGAAAATAAAAACGTTTTAGGCTTACAAACAAAGTTTTAAACCTATGCCTATGCCTATGATTCTATGGCAAAAAAAAGTTAAAAATATGGAAACATAAATCATGTATCCCTTCGACACAAATCCGAAGATAAATGGAGAAAATGAAGTGATGACGATGTTGAGAATCAGTTGGAGACTTGGAGTAATGTAGTTGCGGAGCCAAACCATACAAGCCATGGTGACCAAAACCGTTAGCAGAAGTAGCCTTTCAAAGGAGATCCAAAAATTGCATCGTCAACGACTAAATCTTCAATGCTCTCGATCACAAACTCCTCTCGCGCAAGTGGGAGCAACTTGAACACAAATTTATAAGCTAACGCCAAGTAGAAACCTCACAAACCAATAAAACAGTCGATGCAAACTCACCCTACCAAGTTCACGCCCAAGTTGGCTAGTGCATAGCTAGATAAAGAACTAGAAACTACACCGATCATATTGGTTTTATTAACACCTCTTATGCGCTAAGCTAAGGCAAAAAAACCCAAACAGCTATGGCAAGCAAACGACATTAACATAACAACATACGCAGGGAGACACATTCAACAGCTACGCTTAACATCAATCCTCAGCACTAGATATACGGGAACGTAAAACCCATAGATATAGTAATTGAGCATCCACCCGAAGAAGTATCATATCTAAAACTACATCACCGCAAGAACCAAAAGCAATTCAAGGAACTCGACAAAGACGACACCGCACACTCGAGACACCACAATAACCACACATCTGAGGAATCACCCGCTGTCCACAAGGCGAAATCAAAAGAAACGCATCCATTTCATCAAGCCCCATCGACAAGAGGAGAAGCCTAAACCACCAAAGGCGCTATGTCCTGCAACAAGTCTAGTAGGTTCGGGTCTAAGAGAACGAGGCTCCAGTAGCCACTGGGACAACACGAAAGCCACAACCAAAACAATGGTGAAGCCGAAACCGTCACCCCAACTGGAAATCTCGTAAAAACAGAAACCTAGAAGACAACTAACAATGGTGACTTCAAGATTCGCTTCCAAACATTACGTAACTTCTCTCTTTATTTACCTTTGTTACTCTCCATCTTCCACGTCACTCCCTACCATTTTCCATTTCTCACTTTTTGACCTAGCCATTAATTTATATAGTATATACAAACATAATCTATTATTTTATATCTGAAGTAAAAAATCTTACGTATCGGCCTTTCATCGATTTGAAAGTAGTTGATGACATGGGTATCCTTAATAAAATTTCTCTAATTACACCCTTGTCATCAATTTTTTTGGGACAAAACTACCCCAAAACTACCCCAAAACGTTTTTGATATTTTATTGGGTTTGAATCCTATTATGTCCATCCCAAAATAGTGTTGCTAAGCCCATATTTTGAGTCCATAAAATAATAGGTCGGGAAAACAAACCCTAGCTACCATCGTTATAAGATTTTATAAATACGAGACCTAAATCTATGAATTTATGTTCGGCTGCGTCACTTATAAACGGAAAACTACTAGCTTCAACATCATAATTGTTCCAAACGAAATTTTGGTCACGGTATATACGAAAATCTACCAGGTTTGTGCTTTTGTATTCTTTTCTACTTTTGTTATTTTTCATGACTGATTGACTGTTTTACGAGTTTAAGACTTTTATTTTTGTATCGTTAGAAGTTTTCAGGTTTGATATTATGTTACGATGTGTTTCTCATGTCTTCTAGCTTTTCTTCTTTCATGCTTTCCTAATGATTTGTTCGTTGTTGTTTGTTGATAATGTGATTTCTGATGGATTTTAGTATTATCGTCTTCCTCTTTTTCTAATGATTTATTTATTTGATAATGTGTTTCTTTTGATTCCTAGCTAATGTTATTGTCTTCTCTCTTTTTATAACGATTAATTTATTGTTGTTTGATTTAAAAGAAAAAAATGATAGGGTGCGTCTGGTCATAATTTAGGTGCGTATAATAATTTTGATTATTCACTTTTCTAATCTATATTATTCGATCGACCATATATTCTTGATAATGTGGTTCTATTTATTTCTAATGTTATCGTGTTCTCCCCTTGATGTAACCATTAATTTGTTGTTGTTCCTTTTTTTTCTTTATAGATTCATCACATCTGTATCATCTTCTTGCAGGTTCTTCATAATGCATTGACATAGGTAAATCCTTTCTTTCTCTTAAGCTATGAATTGAGTCTACAAATCTCAGTATATTCACCTTTTTGTGTGGGAGAGAAAGAGAGTCTCAAGCGCTTTGGTTCATCGATTAGGTTTGATCTTCAGCATTATTCTATTTTTTGTTGTTTTATGTTTACATGTTTTTTGTTTCCGGATCTCCCAATACATACGTTCTTTTTCTCATTTATATCAAATTTTTTATTGGTTTATTCTTCACTTAACCATATAATTAACCCTATCCATATTACTTAATTTCACCTTTTTGTATCTTTCTATGAAAACTCTTTTCTACCGAGCTAATTTGTATGCTTTTTCCGACATCTCTGTCTCTGGTTCCGTTTCCTATCGGGGTAAGTAATCTCATGATTTACAATTGATCGGTTCGTGCCTAATAATTCATGACATATTAAGGTTATAGATTGACGGTGTTTTAATCTACTTATGTTTCAATATTCAATATCTACTTATGGTTTTTACATCTTTTTTTTTTTACTGATAGGGTCTTTGATTACTCCTTGCTATTCTAACAATTCTTCTTTATTTTCGGTTTTCCCCAGAATTTTACCCTTTCTACTAGGTAATTCTCTAATCATATTATATCTACATATTTTATATTGAAAAGAGAATTTGTACGACGTTAATACTGTTCTTCTCTATTGATTTTAGCACGTTTCTTCGGTTTGTGCTTCTTTTAGGTCATTTCTTTGCAATAAGATATCTCTTCATATTATTTCTACTTTTGTGATTGAAAGGAATTTGTTATCTAATCCTACTCTTTTTTTTGTTTGCATGTTTAGAAATAACATGAAATGTATTTCAAAAGAGGAAAAGTAAAAGATGGCCATATCAGAAGAAGACTTTACGAGTCTAGAAGAATGTGATAAAAGAGTTTACGAGTTGATTTGAGGAGAAAACATGGAACGGCTTTAAACCATGAGGATGTGAAAAGAAAATTAAGAATCCTCATATTCTCGCCAACTAAATATGGTATAACTTCGTACATTGGGTCTCAAGTAACCTCTTTTCGTTTTTTGATATATTTGGTGATTTGTGGCTAATTTGATTATTATTTGGAAACTGCAGAATAAGTGTAAAAAGTGGGGCATTTGATTTAAGTATTTTCTATATATTATTTTAACGTTTACATAGATTTGGGTGTTGTCATCTTCTCTTTTACAAAATTTTGGGTGATAATGAGGCTTAATGTATTTAGAAGAAGATGGAGATGACGATAATGATGAATATGAATTGGATTTTGAGGTGCAGCAGATCGTGATGAAGACGACGAGACAAAACAATAAGAAGAAGAGGAATACTCAGAGGGATTAAAATTTTGATATATGGTCTAGGTGGGTGTATTATTTTAAATTTTGGGAGCATAATTCTATTTTTTTTTCTTTTTTTTTTTAATTTGAAATTTACAATTCTAAATTGTAAAACGTCCTTTTACAGTTCGTTCTATTTTATTCTTAACTTCTCTTCTGTTAGGAAAACGTCCTTTTACAATTCTAAATAGATGATATATTTTGGTAAAATACAATTTTGATGAATATTTTGTCATCTCTTTAGTTTAATTCGATATAATATCCGGGTTGTCCGGGTTGCCTCTATTCCAAATATTATCCGGGTTGTTTTCGGTAGTAATAGATTATATAATTATGTGTCTATAATCACCTCAATAGTTTATGTTTCATTTAAAATATATAATCTTGATTTTGTAAATAATTATGTTCGATTGTTCAATTATATTCCATGGGATGTTATATGTATAGAAGACATCACATGTAGGGCTGGGACGGGATGAGTAAGGACTTAGACGTGACGTGGATAAGGGTTAAGGCAGGACATGTAAGGGCTGGGCTGGGACGGGACGCATGTAAGAGCTTGGATGGAATGGGTTAGGGCTAAGACGAGATGTGGGTAAGAGCAAGGCACATAGGCTAGGGTACAGATTATGTTTGTTAATTGAAATTAATAATTGATTTAATTAACTTACAATCTTAAAAGAGTCTCTTGAATAGAAAAGAAAAGAAAGAGAAAGAACACATAAAAAATCAAGAGCAATGCTTCCGTCCTAGGCCAAATGAATCAAGGTTGGCCATATATCCCATCATGCATTACAAGGTTGTGCAGAATAATGATCTTGAGGCATTGTTGTTTGCAGATCTTCTTTCACCTTATATTTTCGTTAATTGAAATAAGTAATTGGTTTTGCGTTGAATCTAAAGGCTCAATTTATAATACTAAAATACTATTTCTTACTCTCTCCGTTTCCAAATAATTGATGTTCTAGAAAAAAAAATTGTTTTTAAAAGATTGATATTTAATATTTTCAATACAGTTTTTATTAAGTAATGATGAATTGTGAATTTCAATACATATTAATGATTTTATTGAATTACTATTGGTTAAAAGTTATAGAAAATTGTTTAGCACAAAAAATAATGTATTTATAGTTAAAATTTAATATGTTTTCTTAATATATCTGAAAACTCAAAAAAATCAACTATTTAAAAATAAAAGTAGTATTATTTATCTCCCGCACAACGCACGGATAGTTGCCTAGTCAGTACGTATTATGAAAATTATATTCGCTATTCCGGAGTTTAGCTATTTTCAAAATCACGTTTGTAATGTTTGAGAGAGATTTTAAACTTCTTTTTTTACACCAAGAGATTTTAAACTTAAAGCAGTCACATACGAGCTTGGGATTTCTAAATATAATTTTTTTTTTTATGAAGAAGATTTATAAATTTAATTTTTGTTGTGTTTTGGAAAACAAAGTTTTTATATGGTATTTTAAAGTATTTTATTAGTATATAGTACAAAGATATAGATTAGCCAAAGACAATAACAACTTTTTTTATTTTGACGGCAAGGCACTAGCAAATCAGAATTTAAAAGAAAAAAAGTGTGTAGATGAGCAGAATGTCGCATGATAAATGCGAAGACTTATCGAACTTTTTATTCTGCCGATTAGTTAACATTAATTATTTACTATGTAATTAACCATCAAAACATAATAGAAATCTTTTAAACAAGAGACGAGTTTAGTTTTCATAAACAGCTTAAGAGTATGTTTATGGGTGAAATTTTGTAGGGTTCTTTAAATATAAAATTATTTAAATTTGAGTAAAAGTAAGAAAGACAGTATTTTTAGTTGAAATAATGGGGTATATTGAAATATAAAATTAATAAAATTTGAATAGAAAGAGGAGATTGTGGGTATTTTTGGAGATATAGTATCTTTAGATAGAAACTTTTGAAGAAAGAGTTGGGTATGTTTAAATATAAAATTAATAAAAGTTGAGTAAAAGGATGAAAGAGAAGGTATAAAGTTGAGTAAAATGATGAAAGAGAATATATAAAGTTGAGTAAAAGAAAAAGTGAGTGTGTTTTTAATAATTTTATATTTAAAGAAATTCACAAAATCTCACTGATAAACATGGTCTAACTATCTCATTGGAAAAAAAAAAAAAAAGAAGCGTCGGGCGGATCTCACGTGTCCCTTGTGGAGAATACAAAGTACGTTCTATTCATTAAGATAGTTAATTTTGTACAAAAAAAAAACTTGAATAGAATGTACAAAATTTTCAATAAGATAGTTAATTATTGCTGCGAAAGAAAGCATGATGATTATAATATAATGGTTTGCGTTCATGATTGGTGAATCCTGAATAATTAATCCGTGAACCCTAAAAGACTTCCTAATGCCCAATGTTTAATTAATTAATTTGCTTATTATTTATTGTTGCTCGTTCCGATTATCACATCTCAACAAACTCCACTTTCCGTTTTAGCTTTAGTCCTAGTTTCATTGAATTGAAGAGTACACTTAATCTCTCTGAACTTCTTTAAATACCACGATTGATTGACTGTGCACTTGCAGTTTAGATTGTATTATTTAGGGTAAAACTTTCATCAAGGTTCTTCGTGGCTTCATGATCGTCTTATCCGAGAGGCTCGCATGTAGATGTAGGATTAGATGTCTATTTAATTGACATGTTGTCTTTTTTTTTTTGGTTTTGAACACTTATTTTGTTCTATTAATATTATCCAGACGTTTAAAAAAAAATAATCAATGTTAATCATAACAATTATAAACTACTAGCATATAGTTTGCGCGATGCGCGAGTTTTTATTTTATAATTTTTTTAAAATTTAGTGACAAAAAAATTGAATTAATCTAATATTTTTATATTTACAATTAACAAAACAAACAATATTTTATAGATATGAAATAATATTTCATTTGAATTAAAATAAAATTAATTCTTTCTCTTATTTGTATTTTATGAAAATATGAAGTGATGTTCAATTATTTTAATATCGATATTTCCTATTTGAAAATAAATATGTTTGTTCGAGACTTTGTTATCAATATATATATATATATAATTTTTTGTAGTTAACGGCTCACCAATATATTAATTAAATTTTTCTTCTAAATTTCCTAAGATTGTTCAATTTCTTTAAATAAAGTAAAATATCATCTTTTTCTTTAGACATTCAGCCCCCTAACAATCACGTTACTTTAATAATTAACATCATTTAATTATTTTTTATTCTCTTATGTTGTTTGTATGTATTTTCACTCGTTTGCTCTTAAATTTATATTCATTTTACATATTTTTATTTTTTAAAAATTAAAATATGTAAAACTTTTTCTTTATCATAAACGCATAATAATTTTCTTACTCTTAAATGAAGTACCATATAAATGAAATATATTTCATATCGTAATTTGTACTTACAACAATAAAATACTAATATATTCTTGTATGTACTACTTTTGATCATTTTCATTTTTTATTTAATTCAAAATTTTAGTAGTTATAAGTAAAAATAAATATATATATTAATTGAACATTTGAAATAAAATTATTGTGAAAACAAAAAATCTTGTGTTTAGGTAGACATCTTAAATGGAAAGAGAATTCTTGCGTTATATAATAGATTATATATTCACCGTATTTATTATGATTATCAATGTTCTATTTGCTTCACATTATTTGTTAGTATGTTTAACACTATGAACCATATTTGTTTGATTTATTTCGTCTGATCCATATCTTCCGTCTAAGACATTGATTTCACAAACAAACAAAAAAACTTGATCAGTTTCCCGATAAATGAAAAGATGACGTATAAAAGAAGAACATGGAAAACTATAACTCGATTTGACGAATTTGAGAAATTAAAAGGCCTATTTCCTAAAGAAAAATATATATCCAAACAAGCCCAATAAAATAAATTGATGTAGAGCTTAGTTACACTATTGTTATATCAATCAGGTGGATTAGTTTTTTTTCCTAATCAATCAGGTGGATTGATCACATACGTTTTCATGTTAGGACAGATGAAGAATACACAAATCTGAACTAAATGAGATTTCTAAGGCCAGTGAAAAATAGATCCACCAATGGTTCAAATGTCTTGCCACATATCATAATTAGGAGTGGACATCATCAAGTTCCGTCAGAAAAAGATTCGTTGACCAATTTTTATCAAAAAATAATCTTTGGATGAAATTATCTCTAACGGACCATGAGATTTTTTGTCAAACCGCAGTTTCGTCGGAAATGGATTTATATCTCATCTCCAATTATATATATATATATATTAATACACATAAATCATGTTTATTTGAATTTCGCCGCTATTGAGGTCCGCGATTAGAAACCTTTCACAATTTCTTTTCCACCATTGCTGGAATGACGAGCTAAGAATACAACGGCTAAACAAATCAAAGAAATTTAGCGACTTGGTGTCGCAAAAAAAAAGAACTACTTCCTTCCTCTCTTCTTCCCTCTTTCCCTTTTAATTTTGTGTCGCGGGCTCTTGTCGCACCATTGCTCAATCGAACAGGCCCATATACACACTCTTTATTATGAACTAATGATTGACGCTGCTAATCCAACCCTACAAGTCTATTTGCATAGTTACCGATGAACAAATTATAGATATATGTATGTAAATAGAATGAAGGTGTATAGTGTTGAAAGCCTAGCTATAACTTGAATAGAACAATCTTTTTACGAGAATTTTAAACAAAGAGATCGAGCGCGTGAGGCTCACGCGCGGGCAATCTCTTCTAAAAAAATTCTAGGCTGAGTTTCAACCGCCGTCTCTCATGAGGTCATCAAACCAGTAGCTGAACCATTGATCCAACAAGATGACATTTCAAACCGATTAGAAGACAGCAAGGACATAGGCTCATTCCAAGGAACCTACAACACGCACCAGAAGGATATAAGTAACGAAACAACATGTTCCAGAAACTTAACGCATCAAAGAATCACCTCAAAGTGAATCATATGAATCGGAGTTTCGACGAAGGAGATATTCAGTTTACAAGTCGACTGATTCTGGACTTACCCGATTCGGACATATACGCGTTGAAAGAAGGATTCCGACCAAACCAAGAAGAATTAAGCCATCAACCGAATTATTCCAGATTCTTGAGCCATCAGAGACATAAGGAGAATTGGTTTGAGGCCAATATCGGTTCAGAAATTAAAGTTATTGATTTTCTAAACCGGTCATTCCTCCTTGCCTTATTTGGAACCTTCCGAGTTTGGGAGATTGCAAACGTATCTTTGGAGACCAGGAGACCTTCTACATCAACTAGAAGCTCTACAAGACGTCATTAGCTCTATCAAAATGCAGAGGATCAATTGGTGCTGCAAATGGAATGACTTACCTTATACAGATCCAAGCGCATTCAATATGATCACACTTGGTGTTATAAATCTCCAACGGCTATATCTTCACTTTTGCAGACATCTGAGCACATTTTTAGTGAATCGAGACGTCCCAAGACATCATATATTCACGCCCAAACTCTCAAGACTCAAGGAACATCATAACTTACCTTATTTGGCCATATTTCACATTAAAAGCCCAACGGCTAGTTTTTCTTTTAATTATGCGATTTTCATTCTTAGTTTAGGCTATTAGAACGTTGGGAAAGAGTCCTATATAAGCTCAGTTCGGACCATTGTAAAAAGACACCCTTAATCATTGAATTTTAATAAACGTATTGTTTCTTTTCAAAGACGAGTGTCTTTGAGTTTCTTATGCATTTGAGTCTTGTGAGTGAGTCACTAGTCTCTCTTGTTCGCGCGGATCAGTTTGTTGTGTGATTCAACAAGCAGCTTCGTCCATTTGATTGAGCGAGTCAATCTCTTTTCACCATCCACCTCTATCATCGCCCACTTCCGCTAAAACTTGTTGTCTTTGACAACCGTGTGATCTTAAGACAAAGGAGTGATTTTGAGTCGTATATCAGTCTCAACCCTTCTCGCCTCTCCGGTGTCTGGTTACGATCGGCGTCGTGAGAGGGCAACCGCTTGATATTTCTTCTCAGTTCGCCGGTGCTTTGCTCTTCCCGATTTTCCAGATCTGGTATGCCTCTTGCGGTCAGTGGTTTGGTATGTGACGGCCGCATCACGGTGCTTGGGTCGCCGCCGTGGTTCTTTCGCTAGTCGATGGTGAAGAATCTTCGGCGGGGTACAGCTAAAACCCTCCACCTGCCTCACGTTTTTCGTTCGACCTTCAGATCTATCTCATAGATAGATCCACCTCCTCCCTAACGATTCCGGCGATGGAGCTAATTATGATCGGCTGTGGAGCGACGTCCTTTGCCATTACCATCTTCTTCGTCCGTTGTGGTTTTGTTACCTTTTAATTCCTCTTGGAAGCTCCGCCGTGACTCAGATATTCGTAGGTGATTTTGCCTGCTTCTCCTTCGAGATTTTCTGTTCGAGGACGGTTTGGCTCCGGTGGTGTTGCAGCTCTGTCCTCATCAAGAAGATTGTTAGTTGTTTTCTAGGTTTCTGGTTTTACGAGATTCCAGTTGGGGTGGTGGTTTCGGCTTCACCATTGTTTTGGTTGTGGCTTTCGTGTTGTCCCAGTGGCTACTGGAGCCTCGTTCTCTTAGACTCAAACCTAGTGCACTTGTTGCAGGACATAGTGCCTTTGGTGGTTCAGGCTTCTCCTCTTGTCGATGAAGCTTGATGAAATGGATGCGCTTCTTTTGATTTCGCCTTGTAGACAGCGGGTGATTCCTCAGATGTGTGGTCGTTGTGGCATCTCGGGTGTGAGGTATCGTCTTTGTCGAGTTCCTTGAATTGCCTTTGGTTCTTGCGGTGATGTAGCTTTAGATATGGTACTTCTTCTGGTGGATGCTCTATTACTATATCTCTAGGTTTTACGTTCTCGTATATCTAGTGTTGAGGGTTGATGTTAAGCCTAGTTGTTGAATGAGTCTCCCTGAAACAACCCGACCCATTTTTTTTTTTTTTAACATTGGATTCGAATTAACATTCCCATAAATGCTAACTCTCAATAACCCAATCAACCAATTAATCAAACAGCGGAAAACAAGACAAATAACCCAGTAAACCATTCAATAATTCCATCCATAACAATAATCAAGAACCAATATCAAATCCATGACACAATTCAATATCTAAACCAGTTCACTCTCCACACCAGAATCACTAACATCCTAGCGGTGCTAACAATCTACTTCACTCAATCGAGACACTAGATCATCTCCTCTTCCTTGCCCGATCCCACGATCACACTTTCTCTTTACTTGCAACACATGGCAAAAAGAGTTGCGTGAGTATTATCACAAATACTCAGCGAGACGGTCATCCCATCTACAGATTATATGATCAGGCATAAAAAGAATACAATACCAGGGTGAAACAAGCGGCACACACAAAACAAGCAAACAGAACAACAAACAGGCCAGCAGCCTCTGTTTCGATCGACACATCCTCTAGGCGTCGATCGACACACGACTGTCTGCTGCGTCGATCGACACAACCCACGTGTGTCGATCGACACGGCACCTGGTGATCGAAGGATCGAGCCTATCCTCTCATGGCTCCGATCCCATCGACCCCAACCGATCACCTGCAACATATCAACCCATAGCACACCACATACATACAACATAACAGCAATCAATCGCCTCCTATTCAACCCACACCTGATAAACCTATGGTCACACACTCACCTTGACAACGGTTTGAACAAGGGAATCCGACGCGAACAAAGGAGAATATCTCACGACTCGCTTCACCAAAACGAAATCCGAGACCTGATCTGGAAACTAGACACCGAGATCTTTCCCACGGTGTATCGTGAGACTCCTAACTCCAAGCCAAACGTCGAGAAATCGTCTCCGAAAATTGCTACTCCGAACAAAAACTGCAGAAAACTGCACGAACTACCCAAGTTCCAAAGGCCATAACTCAGCGATTACTCGACCAAAAGACAAGCGGTTTCTTCTCAAATCAAGAGCAAAGATCTGAGAACCTACCCCCAAAGTCTCGATCCAAACCGACTTGATCTTCACCACCGTTCGCCCACTCCAGAACTCGCCAGAAACACCCTCAAAAGCCCTCAAGGAAACCCTAACTCTCTCTCAACTCTGTCTGACGGAAAAGTGGCTAAAAAGCCTAAGGACAACGTGTTCCTTCTCTTATATACGAAGCCCTAAAATGAGTCCTGCACAGCGTCCTCAGCACCGGTCGAAGTCCCTGCATGAACCTCCTGATCTGGGACTCCTCGCTCCCAAACTCTCTACCAGCATACACCAACAGCCGACCGAACTGCTCATCATAACCCCGAACCGAACTCGCTCCCTGAGTCAGCGCCAAAAACTGCGCCTGCATCTGGTCCACCGCCTCCTGCGACTCTGCAACCTCCTCCAGCGTGGCCTCCTGAGTCCCACTCGACTCAACAGGATCAACCGCCGATTCCCGACCCCGGCCGCGACCACGCCCTCTAGCCCCACGGGCACCACGACCTCTGCCTCTAGCCATCTCTCACTGACTAGTCACAGAAGACTAAGCATTAGAAACGGAAATCATAAAACGAAAACACTTACCGTGGAATCATATTGAAGGCTCGGAGAAGATGATCCAGGACTCCAAACCCAAGCAACAATCAACTGACTGACTCACATAATCAATTAACATTATTCTACACAGTCAGCAATACATGCAGTTACTAAGTTCTCCCGTCCTAGAATCGTAAGGGCTCTGATACCAAATTGAAACAACCCGACCCGTTTTTTTTTTTTTTTAACATTGGATTCGAATTAACATTCCCATAAATGCTAACTCTCAATAACCCAATCAACCAATTAATCAAACAGCGAAAAACAAGACAAATAACCCAGTAAACCATTCAATAATTCCATCCATAACAATAATCAAGAACCAATATCAAATCCATGACACAATTCAATATCTAAACCAGTTCACTCTCCACACCAGAATCACTTACATCCTAGCGGTGCTAACAACCTACTTCACTCAATCGAGACACTAGATCATCTCCTCTTCCTTGCCCGATCCCACGATCACACTTTCTCTTTACCTGCAACACATGGCAAAAAGAGTTGCGTGAGTATTATCACAAATACTCAGCGAGACGGTCATCCCATCTACAGATTATATGATCAGGCATAAAAAGAATACAATACCAGGGTGAAACAAGCGGCACACACAAAACAAGCAAACAGAACAACAAACAGGCCAGCAGCCTCTGTTTCGATCGACACATCCTCTAGGCGTCGATCGACACACGACTGTCTGCTGCGTCGATCGACACAACCCACGTGTGTCGATCGACACGGCACCTGGTGATCGAAGGATCGAGCCTATCCTCTCATGGCTCCGATCCCATCGACCCCAACCGATCACCTGCAATATATCAACCCATAGCACACCACATACATACAACATAACAGCAATCAATCGCCTCCTATTCAACCCACACCTGATAAACCTATGGTCACGCACTCACCTTGACAACGGTTTGAACAAGGGAATCCGACGCGAACAAAGGAGAATATCTCACGACTCGCTTCACCAAAACGAAATCCGAGACCTGATCTGGAAACTAGACACCGAGATCTTTCCCACGGTGTATCGTGAGACTCCTAACTCCAAGCCAAACGTCGAGAAATCGTCTCCGAAAACTGCTACTCCGAACAAAAACTGCAGAAAACTGCACGAACTACCCAAGTTCCAAAGGCCATAACTCAGCGATTACTCGACCAAAAGACAAGCGGTTTCTTCTCAAATCAAGAGCAAAGATCTGAGAACCTACCCCCAAAGTCTCGATCCAAACCGACTTGATCTTCACCACCGTTCGCCCACTCCAGAACTCGCCAGAAACACCCTCAAAAGCCCTCAAGGAAACCCTAACTCTCTCTCAACTCTGTCTGACGGAAAAGTGGCTAAAAAGCCTAAGGACAACATGTTCCTTCTCTTATATACGAAGCCCTAAAACCCCTAAAACCAAACCGCGACCAAACCGAACCAAAACCAACTCCCAATTCTCACTTCGAAACCGTGTCGATCGACACTCAAACTGTGTCGATCGACATGGACCTCTCTGGTCGATTCCAACACGCGAACAAACACCCGTGTCGATCGACACACACCTGTTGCGTCGATCGACACCCTACCAAAAATCCTATTTTTTTATCACGGGCATTACAATTCTCCCCCACTGACAAGGATTCGTCCTCGAATCACAAGCCAATAACCACTCAGATCCGTGCTAAGGTCACCACTTAACCTCAGAAACCCGACCCAACCTTCCCGAAGATACACCACAATGTATCGCTGTAGTCCCGGCCCAGTCTGCCCGATCGATCGAACAACAATCAGACAAGAACATGTCCGACCCACCGTAGACCCGGCATAAAGGACTAACTGATCGTGCAACAATCAGACAAGAACATGCACGACCAAGACGCTACATTTCTCTCCGAAATTGCCCGAATCGAGGTTCCAACACAAATACTAACCCTAGACCAGACCCTACCATCCAACCCACACACCTGACCCCACCGGTCAACCCACCTGAGATCCTTCTCGATCCCCGATGGCCATTCGGTCGCCCACTTGCAACCTGCTCAGACGCTATTGCTCATACTCATACTCATGACTCGTACACATGTACACCACACCTACTCGCAGGATCGTCACCCTTTGAGCTACGGCGTGCAGAGAATCCACTATTCTCTGGAGAGACCCACTATCCCTCAAAGTACATGTAGGAGACCCACCGTCCCCAGAGGCCCACTACCCCTCAAGTGCATGCAGGGAATCCACTATCCCCTGGAGAGATCCACTATCCCTCAAGTATACAGGAACCCACCGTCCCTAGAGAGCAATACTCTGCACCGTGCCGTCATAGGCATCTATCGACCAACACGCCTCCATGGCTCACCATGACATTTCCCCACTGGAATTACTCAACAACGCTGTAACCCCCACTAGGTTACCGTAACCCCCCACTAGGTTACTACACATAAGAACTCGCATCTTACGATCCAACAATAATAAGAAAACATATCTTATTAATCCCCAAAACGTACAATCGTTACAACAAAAACGAAAATACAACAACTGTAGCCACATGCTACTACAAAACCAAAACCAGCAAAAGAAAGAACTCAACCCTCCGCTTGCTTCTCGAACCACTTCGGAAACTTGGCCTTCAACTTCACCTCCGGCTCCTAAGTCTCCTCCTCGACACCATCGCAGTCCCACACGACTCTCACAAATGGTATCCTCTTACGACGCAGAACCTTGACTCTCCTCTCGAGAATCCTCACAGGCCTCGCCGCTAATGTCATGTTGGACTGAAGATCCTCCGGGATCCTAGCCAACACCTCCTCAGACTCATGTAGATACTTCCGCAGCATCGAAACATGAAAGACATCGTGAAAAGCCCTCATACTCTGTGGCAACTCCAACCTGTAAGCTACCGTCCCAACCCGCTCAACCACTCTGAATGGACCCATAAACTTCGGACTCAACTTGTTCTCTGCAATGGATCTGTTAGGACCCCTCAACATGGCTGCCTTGAGATACACCATATCTCCCAGCACGAACTCCAACTCCCTCCTCCGCTTATCGGCATAACTCTTCTGCCGATCCTGAGCCTCCTTCATGTTCAGCTTCAAGACACGGATCTTCTCCGTCGTCTCCTGAACGAAATCTGCACCAAACATGCTCCTCTCCCCCACCTGAGTCCAGCACAACGGTGTCCTACATGGCCTCCCATACAGAGCCTCATACGGAGCCATCCCGATACTCGCCTGATAACTGTTGTTGTACGCAAACTCTACCAAGCTCAGATGATCTGCCCAATGACCACCGTAGTCTAACACACACATCCTTAGCAAGTCCTCCAATGTCTGAATCGTCCTCTCAGACTGCCCATCCGTCTGAGGATGATATGCCGTACTCATATGCACCTTCGTGCCCATCTCGGCCTGAAATGCTCCCCAGAAATCCGAAGCAAATCTCGGATCTCGATCTGACACAATGCTCACAGGCACCCCATGCAACCTCACAACCTCCCGCACATACTTCCTAGCCAACACTGCAGCCCCATCAGTCTTTTTAATGGCCAGAAAATGTGCTGTCTTGGTCAGACGATCCACAATCACCCAGATCGCATCATAAGTCCGCGAGATCGGCAAACCTGTCACAAAGTCCATAGTCACCATGTCCCACTTCCACTCCGACATAGGCAGACTCTGCAATAACCCGCTCGGAACCCGATGCTCTGCCTTCACCAGCTGACACACGTTGCACCTCGAAACCCAACTCGCAACATCCTTCTTCATCCCGACCCAGTAGTAGTACCTCTTCAAGTCCCGGTACATCTTGGTCGCTCCAGGATGAATCGACAGCATGCTCGAATGAGCCTCACTCAGAATCTCCTGCCTGAGACTCTCATCCTTGGGTACACAGACCCGACCGTTCACCAGTATCATCCCACTCCCGGAGACCTGATACTCTGAACCCGCCTGCTGAGAAGCATCAATCAAACCCTGATCCTTCTCCTGAGCTACCCGAACTCTGCTCAGCAAGTCCATTCGGTTAGCTGCCTCTAACCCCAACGGCTCCTGCGAGATAACACACAGGCTCAACGCGCCAATCTCGCTCGCCAGCTCCTCTAAATCCCGCTCCTGAGCCGAAGCAACCCTCTTCCGACTCAACGCATCTGCAACCAGATTAGCCTTCCCCGGATGGTACTCAATCTCCAGGTCGTAATCCGCTACCAGTTCCATCCAACGCCTCTGCCTCAGGTTCAGCTCTGGCTGAGTGAAGAAATACTTCAGGCTCTTGTAGTCCGTGAACACCTGGACCTTCCCACCATAAAGGTAAGATCGCCAGATCTTCAAGGCGAAGATCACTGCAGCCAACTCCAAGTCATGTGTAGGGTAATTGCACTCATGCTTCCTCAACTGCCTCGAAGCATAAGCAATCACCTTCCCCTGCTGCATCAGAACACACCCCAACCCCACACCAGATGCATCCGTATACACCACATATAGCTCACCCGCATCATGCAATGCCAATACTGGAGTACTAGTCAGCATCTCCTTCAGCTTCCCGAAGCTCTCCTCACACTCCGCAGACCACACAAACTGAACATCCTTACCCGTCAACTTCGTCAACGCCTGCGCCATACTCGCAAAACCCTTGACGAACCTCTGGTAATACCCAGCTAATCCAAGGAAACTTCTGATCTCCGTCGCATTCCTCGGTCTCGGCCAATCCCTAATAGCCTTGATCTTAGCCGGATCCACTGAAACTCCCTCGGCAGACACGACATGCCCCAGAAAACCCATCTCCCGCTGCCAGAAACTGCACTTACTGAGCTTCACATACAACTTATGTTCCTGCAGCTTCTCCAGAACTAACCTCAGATGAACCTCATGCTCCTCCGGAGTCCTCGAGTACACCAAGATATCGTCGATAAAGATAATAACGAACTCATCCAAGTACTCCTGAAACACCCCGTTCATCAGCCTCATGAATGCCGTTGGCGCATTCATCAACCCAAACGGCATCACCACGAACTCGTAGTGTCCATACCTCGTTCTGAAAGCCGTCTTCCTCACATCGGCCTCATCTATCGGAATCTGATGGTATTCCGAAGCCAAATCGATCTTGGAAAAACAAGTAGCCCCCCGCAACTGATCCAACAACTCATCAATCTGCGGCAGAGGATACCTGTTCTTCACTGTAACCCGGTTAAGGCCCCGGTAGTGGATGCATAACCGAAAACTACTAACTTTCTTCTTCACAAACAACACCGATGCTCCCCACGGTGAACTACTCGGTCGGATGAAACCCTTACCCAGCAAATCATCCAACTGCTTCTTCAGCTCTGCCATATCCGCTGGAGCCATGCGGTAAGGTGTCTTAGATATCGGAGTAGTCCCAGGCTCCAACTCAATCGTGAAAGGATCAGACCTAGACGGCGGCAATCCCTGCAACGACTGAAACACATTCTGGAAATCCCGGACAACCCGAATATCAACCAAAGCGACCTCCCCAACAGACTCTGGCATCACAATCGTCAGCAAGTACGCCTCACAGCCCTTATCAATCAACTGCGCGGCCTGAATCGCCGAAATCATCAAACTCCCGGAAGTCGACCTGATGCCCTGATAAACCAACCTCCCCGACTCACGCTCAAACACCACTCGACCTCGATGACAATCCAAATGAACCTTGTAACGATCCAGCCAATCCATCCCCAAAATGACATCGTACAATTCCACTGGACTGATAACCAAATCTGCCGGCATGACCTCTCCTGCCACCAGAACATCTACTCCACAAGCCCGCCCGAAAGTAGCCAAAGTCTTCCCTCCAGTCACTCTAACCACTCCCGGCTGCTCCCCGGAATAGCTCCGGATCCCACTGTACTCCGCACACTCCGGTGTAATGAAGCTATTCGAGGCTCCAGAATCGAACAAGACATGGGAATCACGCCCGCCTACTACTAAGGTCCCTACACCATTCATGTGTCACAGAGCCAAAAGTATTATCACAGATACAAGACTCCCAAACAAGCAACTCACAACGTTAAAAATTGAGAATTCACCAAGTTAAGGTTTAATTCACAATCGGCCTGGCGCTAGGACCCCCCGTCTCCGCCGAAGTGAACACACGCGGCGCAGCAAGCTGCCTCAACGGCTGCACATCAACTGCCGCCCCCTGCACCGGCTGCACCACTGCCACTGCCATCTGTAACTTGGGACACCTCACCCTAATGTGCCCCGTCTCTCCGCAATGGAAACACGCCTGTGTAGTCCGAACCTCTCTCCTCTTCGGACAAGCTGCCACCCGGTGCTCCGTGCTCCCACAACCATAGCATCCCGTACCACTCTGACCACTCTGAGCCCTCTGACCGGAACCCGAAGAGCCCTCCCACTTCCTCTTCTGTCCCTGAGCCGGCTTACCGCCCCGGCTCGCACCTGCCTGCTGCTGCTGCGGCCTCCTCTGTTGTTGCTGCTGCACTGGTGGACTAAGCGCTGCAGCCAGCTCTGTCCCCATATCAACCTCAATGGCTGCCGCAGTCTCAACCAACTCCACCCTCGTGGCGTACTTACGAGCCCTGCACAGCGTCCTCAGCACCGGTCGAAGTCCCTGCATGAACCTCCTGATCTGGGACTCCTCGCTCCCAAACTCTCTACCAGCATACACCAACAGCCGACCGAACTGCTCATCATAACCCCGAACCGAACTCGCTCCCTGAGTCAGCGCCAAAAACTGCGCCTGCATCTGGTCCACCGCCTCCTGCGGAAAATACATGGCGTCAAACTCTGCCAAGAAATCCGCCCAGGTCATCCCCGCCTGAGGCCTCCTGCTCGTCACACCTCTCCACCACAGATGTGCATCACCCTCCAAATAGTGAACCGCAAGGTCCACTCTGTATCCCTCGGGACACCTCAGTGCCTGGAAATTACGCTCCAGACGACTCCTCCACGCAGCAGCCTCCTCAAGCTTAGCACCGCCCGAGAAATACTCAGTAGTAATCCTATGCATCTGCTCCAAAATCCTCAGGTAGGAAGGAGCCTCCTCTGCAGCCGCCACACCGGGTTGCCCCCAGACCACTGCTGGCTGAACACTCGCCGCTAACGGTTCAACACCAACCACCCCTGGCTGTACACCCGGAGCATACCCCTGAGCCGGTGCCCCACCTGGCAACCGCTCAAGAACCTGAAGCATCATCGCTTCCAAACGGTCTAACCGACCCTGAGCATCGCCCCCGCCAGGACCCCCACCTGGGCCCTGCGCCACACTGGCTAACTCTGTACCACTCACTGGCTGTGGAGGTATCTGCGACTCTGCAACCTCCTCCTGCGTGGCCTCCTGAGTCCCACTCGACTCAACAGGATCAACCGCTGATTCCCGACCCCGGCCGCGACCACGCCCTCTAGCCCCACGGGCACCACGACCTCTGCCTCTAGCCATCTCTCACTGACTAGTCACATAAGACTAAGCATTAGAAACGGAAATCATAAAACGAAAACACTTACCGTGGAATCATATTGAAGGCTCGGAGAAGATGATCCAGGACTCCAAACCCAAGCAACAATCAACTGACTGACTCACATAATCAATTAACACTATTCTACACAGTCAGCAATACATGCAGTTACTAAGTTCTCCCGCCCTAGAATCGTAAGGGCTCTGATACCAAATTGAAACAACCCGACCCGTTTTTTTTTTTTTTTTAACATTGGATTCGAATTAACATTCCCATAAATGCTAACTCTCAATAACCCAATCAACCAATTAATCAAACAGCGGAAAATAAGACAAATAACCCAGTAAACCATTCAATAATTCCATCCATAACAATAATCAAGAACCAATATCAAATCCATGACACAATTCAATATCTAAACCAGTTCACTCTCCACACCAGAATCACTAACATCCTAGCGGTGCTAACAATCTACTTCACTCAATCGAGACACTAGATCATCTCCTCTTCCTTGCCCGATCCCACGATCACACTTTCTCTTTACTTGCAACACATGGCAAAAAGAGTTGCGTGAGTATTATCACAAATACTCAGCGAGACGGTCATCCCATCTACAGATTATATGATCAGGCATAAAAAGAATACAATACCAGGGTGAAACAAGCGGCACACACAAAACAAGCAAACAGAACAACAAAGAGGCCAGCAGCCTCTGTGTCGATCGACACATCCTCTAGGCGTCGATCGACACACGACTGTCTGCTGCGTCGATCGACACAACCCACGTGTGTCGATCGACACGGCACCTGGTGATCGAAGGATCGAGCCTATCCTCTCATGGCTCCGATCCCATCGACCCCAACCGATCACCTGCAACATATCAACCCATAGCACACCACATACATACAACATAACAGCAATCAATCGCCTCCTATTCAACCCACACCTGATAAACCTATGGTCACACACTCACCTTGACAACGGTTTGAACAAGGGAATCCGACGCGAACAAAGGAGAATATCTCACGACTCGCTTCACCAAAACGAAATCCGAGACCTGATCTGGAAACTAGACACCGAGATCTTTCCCACGGTGTATCGTGAGACTCCTAACTCCAAGCCAAACGTCGAGAAATCGTCTCCGAAAACTGCTACTCCGAACAAAAACTGCAGAAAACTGCACGAACTACCCAAGTTCCAAAGGCCATAACTCAGCGACTACTCGACCAAAAGACAAGCGGTTTCTTCTCAAATCAAGAGCAAAGATCAGAGAACCTACCCCCAAAGTCTCGATCCAAACCGACTTGATCTTCACCGCCGTTCGCCCACTCCAGAACTCGCCAGAAACACCCTCAAAAGCCCTCAAGGAAACCCTAGCTCTCTCTCAACTCTGTCTGACGGAAAAGTGGCTAAAAAGCCTAAGGACAACGTGTTCCTTCTCTTATATACGAAGCCCTAAAACCCCTAAAACCAAACCGCGACCAAACCGAACCAAAACCAACTCCCAATTCTCACTTCGAAACCGTGTCGATCGACACTCAAACTGTGTCGATCGATACGGACCTCTCTAGTCGATTCCAACACGCGAACAAACACCCGTGTCGATCGACACACACCTGTTGCGTCGATCGACACCCTACCAAAAATCCTATTTTTGGATCACGGGCGTTACACTCCCTGCGTATGTTGTTATGTTAATGTCGTTTGTTTGCCATAGCTGTTTGGGGTTTATTGCCTTACCTTAGGGCAGAACAGGAGTTAGTAAAACCATTATGATCAGTGTAGTTTCTAGTTCTTTTTCTAGCTCAGCACTAGCCGACTTCGGGGTGAACTTGGTAGGGTGAGTTTGCACCGACTGTTTTATTGGTTTTTGAGGTTTCTACTTGGTGTTAGCTCATGGATTTGTGTTCAAGTCGCTCCCACTTGCACGAGAGGAGTTTGTGATCGAGAACTTTGAAGATTTAGCCGTTGACGAAGCAATTTTTGGATCTCCTTTGAAAGGCTTCTTCTGCTAATGGTTTTGGTCACAATGGCTTGTATGGTTTGGCTCCACAACTACATTACTCCAAGTCTCCAACTGATTCTCAACATCGTCATCACTTCGTTTTCTCCATTTATCTTCAGATTTGTGTCGAGGGGACAAACTGAAAATCTTACATGATTTATGTTTCTATGTTTTTTTTTGCCATAGAATCATATGTATAGGTTTAAAACTTTGTTTGTAAGCCTAAAACATTTTCATTTTCAATGAAATATTTACCATTTAGCACCAAACAAAAAAAAAAACTTGAATGGAATGTACAAAATTTACTACTTAGCACAGTCATACTACTTGAATAGAAAAAAAAAACTTGAATAGAATGTACATAATTACATTAAACTCATTTTGTTTGTGGGTTTAATGTAATTTTGGGCCTAGATTCAGACTGGAGCTCTGCAGACTTGCTCCGATTTCGTCAGGATGTGTCAAGTTGATCTTGTCGTTATATCGATCTCATAAGGGTGAAATCCGACCACTACAGGTTTTGTAGGCGGTCTCGACACTGCTTCTACCAGCTCTGGTTTACGAGTCCATCTCTTATCAAACCAAAATCTCCCCATTCGATTTTCCATCTTCGATTGCAGTCTCGTTATCAAAGGCCGATGATCAAAATCATGTCTTTTTAAGAATTCAGACTAAGTTCTCGGGAACAGTCAAAACCATTCAGAATTACCAAAGGCATGATCTAACCGGCATTGCACCCAAACATTTTCTTTTGACCCATCCGGCTTAATAATCTCTTTATTTCCAGCCCATGACATCTTGTTACCAGCACTTGGGATTTCCTTAATACTAAACTCACGGATCAAGGCTCTGAAAGGATATAATGAAGATTCTAGCCATTGTGGACCTCCAATTTTCTCCGAGTTGTTCATAATTTCGTTAAAGTCACCTACCAAATACCACGCCTCATCACGCAGCATACTGATATTCTTGAGTTTATCCTATACCAATCTTCTTCGTTGTCTCACCGGATCTCCATACACAAAAGACATGAAGAAAGTCTTCGAGCCATGCTTAACCTTTGTGTCGATCACTCTATTATCCGATTGCAAAATTTCAACTACATGTGAATTCTTCTAAAATAAAGCCAACCCTCCACTGACACCCACTGGATCCACAAAAAAATTGTGGTCAAAACCCAACAATCTCCAAACATTCAGCGCGTGCTCACTAGAGTTTTTATTCTCTAGGAGAAACACAAAGTCTGGGAAATGTTACACATTTCCTCAAGACATCGAACTGTCAGTCGATTTCTCAGTCCCTAATAGTTCCAAGAGAGCGTCGTCATATATTCAAACTGGATGGTTTCTGGTGAACCATCAAACCCACATCAGTTTTTTGACATGTTTGACGAGACCTCTGCCTCATCTTCAGCTTTTCTTTTTACCACATGATCGTTTGCCTTTCCAGCAATATCCTCTGGTTTCTGCACATCAGCCTTAGCAATCCCAATCTTGCTTCGTTTCTTGCGTGACCAAGAGGCAGTTTGACGAGATTGTTTACTCCTCCCATTCGTACCAGATTCACTGTCAGCTCTAAGACCAAGTGCAACGGTAGGCTCTCACCAAGTCTCTAAAGAATAAAAAAATGAAAAAGGTGGGAGAGATGAAGAGAGATGGTTCTGATAGTTCCGGTTTGAGAACCTCAAACACTTTTTTTTATAAAGTCACTTCACACATGGACTAATGTGATTGGCTATGTTTTATTTTATTATTTAAAATTTAAATAAATAATTAAATTACATATATGAGAAACTCTTTGAATCTCTGGACCGATGGACATGCTCCTAGAGCCAACTTTGAAGGATAGGTTTTTGACTTCCAAATTTTAATAATCAATTTATATTAATAATTTCTCACGGTTTATCAAAAAAATAACTAAATTTACACTAATAATTGGTTTTTAAATCGTAAATATTTTTCTTCATAAATTATATTAAATTGTTTGTAGTCCCACAGATCTCAGAATCGATTCTGACTATATCAACTTAAATCTGCGTGCCTCCACTTCATGTTCCAGTAAGACTTCGAACTCGACCTAAGGCAAATATATGCGATCGATCTTTGTGAGAAGCATCTTTTGAACAACCCGAAGCCCCTATAACGCCATCGCTTCTCTTGCAATCACAAACAAAACGTTTTATTATTATTTGTTTGTAGAGGGCCTAGAGATGACAACAAATAGTGTTCCAAGTAATACTTGACCGCCTTTTTTCTTGTTAAAGAAACAAACATTTTTTACCATTTTTTGCGATACAGATGTATTTACTTTCCAGGGAACGGCCCTTACGAATTTAAAGAGCAACTACAGAATGACGACACCAAAAATGTTGCATAAACATTAATAACTCTTGGCAATGTGAAACTTTCTTAATGGAGAAGTTTTCTTTACAAATGTAGTTAATACATTATATGTATACTGACAAAAACAATTGAGAAACCAGAACAAAACAAACCTGGTGTTACTACTGTTACGGTATATAATATGTTTAGTCGTTAGATTCAAATCACCTCAGTATAAGAAACAAACGAATGATTATGTAATAGACGGACAAAAAACATTATTACCCCATATTTTCATTACGAGATAAGTTTCAAGATGATAAGATTGAAACTTATATACTGTCAAGATGATAAGATCAAGATAAAAGGCATTTAATTGTCGATCCATCAAAAATAGGGGTGTAAGAAAAAATATAATTATTATTTGGAATTTGAGATATGATCTGATTTACTCAAAAAATTCGGATATTCAGATAAGCTGAATTTGGATTCACATTCGTTATATGTAATATGGTATGGTCACATTCGTTAAATATATAAAATAATTAATAAATATTGTTTTTTATATTCTGTTATGTGATATAATACTAGATTAGGACTTTGTATGCGGGTTTTAAATAATAATTTTATTTTTATATAGTGTCAAAAAGAATAATATCATAAAAAGAAAAATAAAATGTCTGATGATAACCGACTAATTTTATAATTTTTTAGAATAAGATTGGAAACTCACATAATTGTTTCCATTTTTTTTTAATCTTTAGGGTGTGATTGGTAACATGAGTTAAGATTGAGTTATGGGTGTAACTCATAGTTAATTCAAAAATGTTACCAATCATGAATTAAACTAAATTTTTTGAATTTGAGTTTGAGTTATGATGTGTTATTGTTGATTTACAAATTTGAGTTATATCCTTTGTAAAATTGGTAACTCAAAAATTAACTCCACATCATGAAAATTCTCATGCATTAGGGATGAGTTCCTATTTTTTAATTGTTTTTTTCTTCTCAATTTTCCAACCAACGTTAGTTTTGTGGATTTTTATTTTCTTTTATGTATCTTATTACTACAAACCTTTTCAAATTAGTTTTCTTTTTATTGTTTTATGAAAAAAAATATATTTTTTTTGTTTAGGATATTTATGTTATTTTTATTCATTTAATCTATTTTTATTAGTCAATTTGTAATAAAATTTAATTATTTTTAGTTTTACATTTAATTTGTTTTTTAATAACACATACTGCAACTTATACATAAAAAAGTTACCAGTCAATTGCATTGAGAAAAATGTTAACTCATATTCTTACAGCAATTTCACCGCATAAATCTACAGTTACTACCACATTTTTTTACTATAAATTACATCGAATTATAACACTTACTGCAATTCAACTTTGATACCACATGCTACCAGTCGGAGCCTTAATTTCAACTCCACGCATTTTATCTCAAAATACAATACAGTTGTTCTGTCATATTAAAATTAGATTCCAACTTTCCGCGCTCGATCACAATCAATGTCTTTATAATATGAAATCTATGTCTCAGATATCAGTAAATAAATAAAAAAGTAACAGAATATAATTAGCATGGAAACTACAAAATAATAATAATAATATATGGTTTCGACCAAAAAAAAGACATAAAAATATATGGAAGTATTTTTAAAATTAAAATCTTTACGCAAATTCAAAATTTACAACTTATTCAAGTTTACATATTATCTTTTAATAACAAAAGGTTACATTTATTTTATTATTTAATGAAAGCTTTCTTCAAGTCATATGGACAAAAATTAAGCCAAGTTTTATCTTTTTAGTCTTTTTGAATTACTATTTCCTTTTACTATTTCTATAACGTTCCGACCATCTCTGCCAATGGGTTCTATGCCCAGTCTCTGCCCGTGGATCCACTCCTGTCCGACGATCGATGCGTTAGTCCAGGAGACTCGAAATACTTGTTTATTGACCATGCAAATCACCACGTGATCTTTTCACGTGTTTTTGTCCTCACTCACACGGTACTGGAAATGACTTCCCATTAGGTCACCCATCCTTAAATTGTTCAACCCCAAGCACGCTTAACTCGAGTTCTCTCTAGATGTTTGACGGAAAAGATAAGTGAATTTTGGTGATATAGGTAACCAAATCAATTCTCTTAAGCCTCGACCGTTATAAAGATGTGGGCTCACAGGCCTAGAGTGGACGTGGGGGCCACTGGCAGGGACGGTCGGAGCGTTACAAGTGGTATCAGAGCAAATCTTACAAGTGTGTGAGTCACACTATTAGGGTAACGATCCTGGTACGCAACGAGTACGTTGCGATCAATTAGTGGGGGTGATTGTAACATCCCGGTTTCAGAAAATATGTGGTGCATGCGGAGAGGTTTAAGAGAATTGATTTGACTACCTATATCACCAAAGTGCACTTATATTTTTTTGTCACACATCCAGAGAACATTAGAGTTAAGCGTAATTGGATGGAGCAATTTAAGGATGGATGACCTACTGGAAAGTCAGTTTCAGTACCGTGTGAGTGAGGACAAAACACGGGGAAAGATCACGTGCTGATTTCCAAGGTCAGTAAACAAATCTTTCGAGCCTCCCGGACTAATTCACATACCGTCAGACGGTCCATGGGCTAAGTGAAATTAATAATATGAATTTCAGAAAGTTAGTTTTACCATTTAATTAGATTATATACGTAAACGTGTCAAATCAAAATATATAATAATCTAATATATTAAATTAATAATAATTTAATATATTAGAATTAAAAAAATATATGTTAAATTTGGCTTGTCCAAATATCTTAAGTAAAATTTAGGTACAAATAAATTATTTAATATTTTAAAATACTAAAATATATAATCATGAATTTTATAAATAAAACATAGATGAAAAACAAAATTTAGCTTTCAAACTAAAAAATATTCTTACTACTTTCAAATTATTTTTCGCTAAAAAAAAATTCAAAAGAATAATTATTTGTTATTATAAACTTGGGAAGTTTTTTCTCAAATATATCAACATTTTTTTAAAAAAATTTGGTAAAAATGTTAGATAATTTTATTATTACAATAATCAATTTAAAAATATATATAAAGAAAGACAATTGATCTCAAGGAAAAAAAATCTTTTTTACCTTTGATGAAAATTTTCGTGTATAAGTAAGATTAGTCTATTGTGAATACCCAACTCATCTCTGAAAACTATTTTTAAGAAAATCAGTTTATGAGGCCGATTGAATTGATATCAAATTCTTTTTCGCAGTGACTTTTTATAAATATATAGTGAAATTGGGTTAATAAATGATTTTGGCCGACTTTTTTATTGAGTTTAAGGACTAATAATTATTATTGATTTTTAGAGAGAATGTCATGTCATATTTTCGACAATGTCATGCACATTAAAATTAGGAGAATAATTTTGGTAAAGACACATAAGTTTTTTTTTTTAAATCACTCTCCAATTAATATATAAAAAAAAAATTACTGACTTTAAAGACTAATAATTATTATTGAAATTGGGCTAATAATTAGTTTGGGCTAATTTAAATTAGAGACTAATGGACTAAATTAGAGAGAATATCATGTCATATTTTTTACAATGTCATGTCACATTAAAATTGGGATAATGATTTTGGTGAAGACACATAAGTTATTTTCAAAAATCACTCTCCAATTAATATATAAGGGATTAATAATAACATAAGTCACAATATAAATTGACAATGATACGTGTTATGATCCGATGGACTATAATTGAATATATATGTTGTGCTTACTAATATATGTCATATCATTGATCCAATTGGAAAGAAGCTGGACAGAGCTTTGGTCAATGGGACGTGGATGGATGATTTCCCTGATTCGGTAGCTGCCTTTGAAACAAATGGAATGTCTGATCATACAAGATGCGTGGTGAAGATGACTAATGTCGTGAACCGTAAGAAACGTCATTTTCAATTCTTCAACTACATCACCGAGCACCCCCTCTTCTATGAAACTATTGATCGGTTCTGGGAAGACTCAGAGGAGATCTTTCACTCACGTTCTGCAATCCACAGATTTCACAAGAAGTTAAAACTTCTAAAACCACTTCTGCGTGCTCTGAACAGAGAGAGATATGGAGACATAACTAGAAGAACGAAAATTGCTCTTGATGTTTTGTGTGAGCGGCAAAGACAAGCACTCGAAAATCCCTCTGAGGAAACATTTGCAAGAGAGGCAGAGGCGGCAAGGGTATGGCACCAACATGCATCAGTTGAAGAAAGCTTCTTCAAACAAAAGTCTCGCATCACGTGGTTGAAATTAGGTGATCACAATACCTCTTTCTTCCACCGAACAGTCCAGGCAAGGAGATCACGGAATGCTATCCGCAAACTAATCACCGAAGATGGAAGAACACTTACGGAACCTACTGATATTAAGGAGGAAGCGGTCAATTATTATCAGAGATTTCTTCAAACAGTACGTAACAATGAGCCGATCTGTGAGGATGGACAGGAACTGGAAAATCTGATTGAATACCGATGCTCGGACACAATGAAGCAGAGGCTCACAGCTCTTGTAACAGAGGCGGACATAAAAGAGGCACTTAATACGATGCCTTCTAATAAAACTCCGGGACCGGATGGATACACAAAGGAATTCTTCATAGCCGCATGGGAGATAGTGGGCAAAGATTTCGTCACCGCTATACAATCTTTCTTCCAAAATGGATTCATGCCTCATGGAGTTAATGCTACGGTCCTCTCACTCATCCCAAAAACAGTTGATGCGCAGAAGATGAAGGACTTTAGACCCATTGCTTGCTGCAATACTATCTACAAAGTCATCTCAAAGATCCTTGCTAATCGGTTAAAGAGCTTACTTCCAGAAGCAATGAAACCGAACCAAAGTGCCTTTATTAAGGGTCGGTTACTCCTTGAAAATGTTTTGCTTGCAACTGAATTAGTCAAGGACTACCATAAGGATTCAACGTCACCTCGTTGTGCTCTCAAGATCGATATTACCAAGGCTTTTGACACAATACGGTGGGACTTTATCCTAAACACGCTACGTGCAATGGAACTACCGGAATTGTTTATACATTGGATCAAGGGATGCATCACGACATCAACATTCTCGGTAAATGTCAATGGAGAGCTGGAAGGATTTTTCAATAGCTCGAGAGGACTTCGCCAAGGCTGTGCACTCTCCCCTCTGCTATTTGTCATGGCAATAAATGTTCTCACCCATCGGCTTGATGTAGCAGCTCGACAAAACATGTTTGGCTATCACCCTTACTGCGGCCAAATCAAGCTTACTCACCTGAGCTTTGCAGACGATATGATCATATTCACAGATGGATCAGCGTCCTCATTGAACGGTATTGCTGAAGTTTTGAGAGAGTTTGAACACGAATCGGGTCTAGCCATCAACATGAGCAAATCAGCTTTGTTTATGGCTGGTAAAAGTCGAAGTGAACTCCAAGAAACCGCTATAAGTCTCGGCATTATCATGGACCAGCTGCCAATCAGATATTTGGGTCTACCACTAACGACTAGAAGCATGACCAAGCTAGACTATGAACCACTTATTGACAAAATCAGGAAGAGGCTCTTAAGCTGGTCCATCAAATCTCTTTCTTATGCAGGAAGATTACAGCTCATTCAGGCGGTGATAACAAGCATCTCAAACTTTTGGTGCTCCGCCTTCAGGTTACCAAAGAGATGTCTCCAAACAATAGAGAGCATGTCAGCGGCATTCTTGTGGTCCGGCTCCCCGAACACAACAACAAAATCAAAAGTCTCATGGGAAGACGTTTGTCGACCTAAGAAGGAAGGAGGTTTAGGGCTGCGTCGTTTGATAGATAGCTCAACAACCTTCTCTCTAAAGCTCATATGGCGACTCCACACGCAACATGGCTCGCTGTGGGTGGACTGGGTAAGACAACACCTACTCAGAGGGTCTTCGTTTTAGGAGATACCCGACACAACAACAAGAGGCTCCTGGATGTGGAAGAAGCTAATAAAGCTTCGACCGCTGGCTAAATCTTTCCTTAAGATGGAGGTTAGAGATGGCAAAAGCACATCCTTTTGGTTTGATCATTGGCTGCCTATAGGACCCCTAATCAAAGTCATGGGAGAAAGGGGAACTAGTCTACTTGGCATTCCCACACATGCTCAAGTAGCGGATGCAGCAAATGATCGGGGATGGAACATAAGACGCAGTCGTGGCATTCATGTTCAGGTTTTGCTAAACCACATTGGAGAGGCAACGCCACCTAGTGCTGAAAAAGGACGTGACATCGCTCTATGGAAGCAACAATCGGACAAATACGAACATCACTTCTCCACGAAGAAAACATGGGAGCAACTCCGACCAGCTGGACCCAATGCCATTTGGTCCCGACTGGTATGGTTTGCTGAATCGATACCCCGACATGCTATCATTGCTTGGCTTGCTTTTCGCAATAGGCTTGGGACTGGGGACAGAACAAAGCTATGGGGAGACTATCGCGCTTGTGTTCTCTGCGGTGAGATCAACGAGACGCGCGACCACTTGTTCTTCGCGTGTCCTTATTCCTACACAGTTTGGACATCGCTTATGTCAAGCCTCCTAGGCAACCGGATCACACCGGACTGGAATGCGTCAGTCTCACGCTTGTTGCACAATAGACTATCAAGGACAGACTCTAAGCTAGCTCGTATGGCGTTTCAAATAACAATCTATTGGATATGGCGTGAACGGAATGGCAGAGCTCACCAAAGGCCTGCAAACTCATCTCTAGTTCTCGCCCGCACCATACACAAGGACCTTCACAACCGGCTCATCTCCCTCCAGAACTCAAGCGAAGAGGAAAATGAGGACGCGCAACGTTGGACTGAAATCTCTTGTCTCCCTACGGGAGGTTGAGTGATTCAAATTCAATACAAAATGTTATTTCCTAATTTTCAACTAAAATGTTGTATTTAATTCCAGCTGAAAGTCTGTAAACACAAACCTTAATTTTTTTGTTGTCCAATAAAATTTAACATTTCAACAAAAAAAAAAAAAATATATGTCATATTTTACTACTTTTTATTATATATTATTTATGATATTAATAAATAAATGACTAAATTTAGGATTTTAAAGGCTATTTTTAATGTTTTGTAGGTTTTGAAGTCATTACATGAAAATGGAGGATTATGAGCCTAAAATAATGGAAATCAAACCTTCTTAAAGAAAGACAATTCTTGTCCGTCAGATTTTTTTCTCTAGATGAAGATGTTCCAACCGTCAGATCAAGCTCATATTGTCACGAGATAGAGGAGGATTTCAGCTTCAAAACGAATATTTGATCGACAAAATCCAACGCCTAGATCTCGAGATATCCTCAATCTACTAAAATCCATGCGAGTGAGATACAAGTTGGAAGCTTCCAGAATATTTAACCGCGTTCGACCGAATACCACCAGCGATCGACCAATCGCAAGGCCACTGTTTTTTACGAAGAGGCGAATTAACACAGTGATCGATCAATCATTGAATCTGAAGAAATTGGGAATTTTCTTTTTTTTACTTTATTTCAAATCTTCAAGGGTTTTATCTAAAATACGACTTCTTCCCTATAAAAACACAGTAGAAGCCACGAGAGAGGACATCATGTCCATGACCACTTAATCTCTTTTTTCAAAACTTGAAGATCTTCTTAAAGCTCTCAAGACATTCATCTCTCTAAAAACTATCCTGATTCTCGAAGTTACAAAGTTCAGTGTATCTGGTGAGACTTCATCTTCCCGCTGTTCCAGGTGCGGTTTATCGGCCATCTTTGGTATGCGATGACCGATATATGCTCCTTTGTTCCCTCCTTAAGCTTGTAAACATCCCTTTTTGGCTCCTATCAATCAATGGACAAAACGGATAGCTCCTATCAAAACATCCCTTAAGCTTGTAAACATCCCTTTTTGATAGGAGCCATTGACAGAAATATGGATTTTTGGATTCTCATGGAATCATTGTAATTTTTGGTCGATTGGAAATTAGTGTTTTAATGGTTTGAATTTTTTCAGTTGGTATATAGTATCTATCAACTGCGAATCAAAATCTTTAAACCCATGAAAACATTCCGTGATTTTTCTATCAATTAAGATACACACGTTTAAGAAAAATTATTCATTTCTCTGTTATGCTAGAAAGAACTGACTGCGAATCGAAATCTCAAGATCTATGACAATGATTTTTTTTAATTAAGATACACATGTTTAAAAAAATTATTCATTTCTCTGTTATGCTAGAAAGAACCAAGGCTATGTTTTGTCCATACTCAGATGGCTTCACATGTTTAGTTCCATTGTTGGTTTCAATAGTAGATTTGAGTTTTTATTTAGTGATGTTTCTGTTGTTCTTTCTTTCTCAAGATACTTTTTTTTATTTAGACAGTCTATTTTGTTCAATGAATGGTGATTTTTGAGCGATAAATTACTAGTTTACAGCTGGATCTTTAATTTACTTTTGTATTTTAAATTTTCACTTGTCCAGTTGAAAAGTGTTCTCTAGTGTCATCTCTTTCTTTGTCTTCCACTTACAATCGGTCTTTTGCTCATCTTGAGTATGTCTAATAAAGAGTCTACTTCCTCTTATGGAGATCTATTTCAGTATTTATAGAAGAAATTCTCTTACCTTTAGCCCTTATCTTAGTCGAAACCCTTTGTCAAGTCACATCACCCGTTTCTTTCGTAAAGTGGCGCAAACCTTTCTCGGACGGCGGTATACAAGGTTATCAGTCTAGTCTGTCAGTGGCACATTCAATTGCTTTATGGAAGTAGGTTTACATTACCGCTGATGTGGCAACTCTCTATTGAATGATGCAATATCATTTTCGACAAAAAAAATTAAAATTTATGTACAAAATTAAAAAATTATTTAAGATGTTGTTTTTCTAAATTGAAATATCATGTATAATCTATATATCCATTAATAAAAAAATTGCAATAAAAATAATTACAGAAAATTAAAAAAAAAATAATACTTAATTTTGCATTACAATATCAATAGTGTAAAACATAGATTGCTTTCCTAAAACATGTTTGAATTTGAATAAAAGGTAATTGTATTAGGAAGATGCTAAATTTTGTATTGTAAATTATTTATTAAAGTGTGTTAAACTGTTAAAACTTGAAAAATACGTCTTTAAGGAACAAAGAGAGTATACACATAGTATATATCATATATAACGTTTTTTATTTTATTTTGAAGTATTTTTTTTCTTGGTTAATTAGGAGAATAAACATTTGTAAGACATAATTTAGAAAGTAACATGTGGAAAAAAATAATAAGACAACTAGCAAAGTGAATAAAATATTTAACAAAATTGCTTCTATATTAACTATTTTCGGAATATAGTTACATTATCTATTGAACTCGGAACATAGTTAAGTATATCGTAATGTTGCTATAACTATCTAATCATAGTTGTCTATTATTTGAAAATAGCTAACTATTTAAAAACATAGCTAATTATATTCATTACATAATCACTTACTCTACTGATTTTAAAAGTATATAGTTGACTAAATATAAAGGTTATTCTAATAATTACATATTTAAGCAAACATAATTACTATTTGTCAATATAAAACAACATGTGATATATAGTTTGCTTAATATATAGTTAACTTTGTTTATAGTTAACTATTTATATATTTATTTAACTATAAAGTTTACTTATACTAGATAAATAAAGAGATATTTATGTCTACATGCATTTTTAACAGAAATATGGGTAACTACATGTAAATGTATCAACTATATTAGTGTATAGTTCGCTATAATGTGGGTATATAATTAAAAATATAGTTAACTACATGAATATATAATCAATAGCTAAATATTTTTGAAATTTGGGTAAAGTACATGTAAATATAATCAACTATATAAGTGCATAGTTAGCTATAATGTCGATGTATAGTTTGAAATATAATTAGCTATAACAATATTAGCTATTTAGTTTTGAAAATAATCTAAGAATATAATCGGAAATTCATAAAAAAAAAATGTTATTTACTGAATTTTAGATTTTGATATGTTAGATGTTTAATTATAATATTATATACCCAATTCCTATTATCGAGCATAATTTTCTTTTTTCTTTTGAAGGCTTATTTCTGAAATTGAAAATTGAAAATCCTATTAAAGGAAAAGGAAAGCTGAACCACCTCACATTATCCAAAATAGATCTTTAAATATACGCATCTCCACTAATTATCCACACCAAATTGATCTGATATACAAATCAATATATAGACTGATTCCGTTCAAAATAATCAAAAACTAATTAGCTGGAGAGCGACGTGATCACAACATGGGTATAGCATGATATGCAATCACCAATAGCTTAATTAACTAATCACATTTACGACATTATCATTGTGTAACTGCTGACCTACTTTATGGTAAGACCACATCAAGCTTTTTTTCTTTCTATAATCATAATTCTGAAGTTGATCTCGTATTGATTTTAGTCAGTTTAGAAAGATATGTGAAGCTTCGGTTTCTACAGTTCTTCAATTTTAGTAAAATAGGTCCGTATATATTTTAACCCAAAAAAAAAAACCTCAATACTCTAAAACTCGATCGAACTTGGATATCAAATTAGCAAAGGATATAACCAATTCTCTCCAAATTTGTTGATTTATCCGATTTGTATCGTTTTAAATTGAGTTACCCATCAACAAAATTAGTGAGAATTATTTTGGAAGCAACTCATCCAGATGACCGGATCATTTTTTTTAACTTTAACTAAAACGAACAGTATCTAGGTGCTGCATCCGTATAATAAAAGAAACATCCATCATAATACAAACAATTCATTCTTGGATTACATCTTCCATAAGTGGTTCTTTCATTGATCTAAAATAATTGATCAAATAGTATTGCCTCTGGTATGATCTCAAAAGTCAACCATCTTGTAGTCACTAAGCTAAGCAAAGCAAACCGCCCCCTAAATTAATGTTCTACACGTTCTTATAACATCATCTCCTATGATCTTCCCATCACTTTTTTTGTTTTCTTTCAAAGCCAAGAAAAATGACAAGAAAGAAAAGATTTATAAATCTCTTTCACCGGGAAACCATACCGTCTCAAAGCTTTTGGTCCTCATGAAACCGAGAGGTCTAAACAATTATCTCTACCGTCTGATCGTTAAACCATTTTCCACCATCGATAGTAGTCATGCCAGGATTAAGCTTCTCAGTGACAGTGGTCTTGCTACTCTTACTGCTCGGTCCCGGTCAAAGCAACGCTTCCGCATCTGCTGAAGAAGAGGCAAAGTTCAGTCCAGGCGTGGCTGTAGTCCTGATAGTACTCGTCAGCATTTTCTTCGCACTTGGATGCGCCTCCGTCTACATGCGAAGTTGTCTCGAGCGTGCTCTAGGGATTAACGATCGTCAATCCGGTGACCCGGGAAACTGGCTTAACGTGAGGCAGACGACGAGTGGGCTAGAATCGTCTGTCATCGAAACGTTTCCGACGTTTCGTTACTCCACCGTCAAGACGTTGAGGATAGGCAAAGAAGCGTTGGAGTGTCCCGTTTGCCTCAATGAGTTCGAGGACGACGAAACGCTGCGTTTGATACCTCATTGTTGCCACGTGTTCCATCCTGGTTGCATTGATGCCTGGCTACGTGCAAACACCACGTGTCCTCTCTGTCGCTCCAATCTCGTTCCGGTACCGGGTGAGTCCGTTTCTTTCGAGATACCCGGTCAAGCCAGGGAAACCGGTCAGAACTCTGCCGGAATGCCGAGCGATGATAACCGGAGGAAGGTTTTGGGTTCTCCGGACGACCGGTTGTTTGACTCTGTGGCTTGGACAGGTAACCAGAGCATGCCTCGTAAGTCCATGTCTACTGGGTGGAAATTAGCCGGATTGCTCAGCCGGTCCAGTTCCACCGGTCAACCGGGGGAGAATCTAGACCGGTTCACGCTAAGATTACCCCAAGAGATACACGATCAGCTGATGAACCAAGGATCAAAAGGCAACGTGGCGTTACCTCAAGTGAGGAGCTCGTTAGAAGGGTACAGAACGGGGAGCCTAGGGACAGAAAAAAACTACTTCTACTTTGAACGGTTCGACAAACATGGACGGTTGGACCGAAGACCCTTTTCTATAACTCCTCCGTACCGGACCGGTTCGATCCAGTCTCCAGATGGGGATATCGAAGACGACGGTGATTATCAGGAGGGTGCTGGTCAACCAAAAGGTGTGCTTCTAGCAATAAGGTCACCGTTTGATCGGTTATTCACTGGGAAGAACAATGTTGGTGAACGTTCGTACCTTCGATCCGGCGATGCAAGCCCTGTGTAGACACGAAGTAATAAAATCGGGTTCCTTGAGAAATTTCAATACCGTAGAGGCTTAGACCCATAAGACGCATCTACTACTGAAATGTAATAAATGTTTTTGTTTTTTTTCCTAATATAACCAGATCAGTTCCCTAAGTTGAAAAGGCCAAACAAGTAACAATGCAACTTTAGTTCATGAACTGTGATGATATATGATGTGAAAAAACTTCAGAAAGATTTATGAACCACCATGACGGAAATAGAGAACAGATCGGTAGAGAGCAGCGACATGGAGGAAACAAATCAGAGCTATGAGTAGATCATCTAGTAAACCGATAACCCCCAAGACACCTGACAAGAAAATCGATAGAAAGTATCGGTAAGTAACATTAGTTGATAGAAGAAAAGAGCGTAATATATGGTTATAGTCAAGGGATCAAATGAGGAATCACCTTCAGGGATGATATCTATTGGGCTGATTATGTAAACCGCACTCAGTATCAACTGCATCAAATCAAATGCAGTGAACTTGCTTTAGTCACAGAGTCTATTGTGAACATCTTTTAGCAAAAGATTTACTTGAAAGAGAGACAAAATATATAGTAGGGTTCACAAGTACGAAATGTGTTTCAACTAACCGCAATATAAACACGAGCTCTGATCACAAGTGGAAGCGTTCTTTGTGGATCCATCATTTCTCGCAACAACCTTGGGAGTAAAAAGGGAAGGTCTCGCATCCTCTGCAAAACAAATTGAAGTTTCGTGAGAGAAGGTTCCATTTACCAGTGGTCAAACAAATGAGATGCATCAATTTCCACAAACGAAATAACAAGATAACGAAACTGAAACCATTCATCCCTGATTTGCTAGCACGACGATCCAACTTTCCTTTTGTACCACATAAACTCAATAGCTAAGCCAATATGTCCTCCTTGATTGAATCCTTAAACACATACCCTCACAACTACTCTACTTATCACCAAACTTAACTCTGCTTTACATCCCAGAGGTAGTGGTGAAAGACCAAAACACATACCTGAACTAAACCATTTGACTGTCCACCAAAGACCCGATTGTAAGTTTCAACATCACGAAGAACCACGGAAACTGTAGCGTCGTCATTCCGATCTCTCAATGTTTCTTCAGAAGGAACCAACAAACTAATCGGTCGACGACACAAGGGACATTTGCATGGACGTAATGTAGATCCATACCTCCAAACAAGCATAATGCACTTTCCTAGAATGATTGAAAAGAGTTAAGGAAAAGGATTTACCTCAATTAGATAATCTCATGGACTGCACAGGAATCATATAAGACTTTGATTATGTGAAGATAAAAAAAAAGGACCTCTTAGACCTAAGCAAATCGAGAAGAACGAGACCTTGAAGCTTTCTCTTACCTTAAACCATGAATCATACAAGTTCCAAAACAAAATTGTTAAGAAAACCGAATCAATTAAGACTCTCATCACAAACTCGATTCCATAAAAGTGGCTAACGAAAGATTCTGGGGATAAGAGATAGAGATGCTACGCTAGATCTTCCTGGCAAAAGTACAGGACCGATTTCAAACGATTCGAGAGAAGAAGACATTGAAGAAAGCGAAGAATTAAAAGAGATCGCACCGCAGAACCAATGAAAGCAATTAGCTTGGCAAGGAGCGTTGAAACGGCCATGGCATATCGAACAAACGTCGTTCTCCGAAGGTTGATTCATCTTCTTCCTTCTTCTTCCGCTGCTACTAGTCTCGTCTTCTGAACTTTTCCGTAGCAGTTAAGTATATATATAAGAAAACGAGTATATAGGTTACACGTGGCGACCGATTAAGCTACTTGGATGGAGAGTTGCCGTTCAAACGCTGCGTCATCAAGATGATGATTGGTTATGGAGTATTTTATATGTTTAAGAATTGTAATTTTTAAATTATGGCCGCAAAAACTGAACTTGACTCGAACAAATGAAGAAACGAGATCACAACTACGAGTATACAACTTGATAAATTAGCTAAGACATGGATTAAATTGTTAAAACTACTCGATTGTTTACGAAAGATATTTATTTACACGGAAGTGTTAAATCGAAAACACATGCTTTGGTCCAGTTCAGCGACCAACATGGTTTGGAAGTGGTTGAGAATTGGACGTAGAGATCAGGAAGAATAAAACCGGTTCGTTATGCCACCAAATCATGGATGGACAGTTGGACACAAACCGACCTTAAACGAACAATATCAATAATTCTTAAAATCGTCACTTGGCCTAAATGCCAAGAATAAAGAAACAGTAAAGGCGAACAAATCAAACGGGAAGCAACAGAACACAAGATTTTTCCAAAAACAAGTGAGAATAAGTGGGTCAATAACATTTTTGACATCAGTGTACAAAACCACCGAGAAGCAAAAGGTTTATACCATTTCATAACAACTCCTGTATTTAAACCCATCAATGTTTGGGTCTATCCTCAAGCTTCCTCATTGTCTTACTCTTCTGCTGCCTGGAATGGAATCAAAAACATCAACTACTTAATTCTACTTTGGAAGGATTTTGTACACTATAAACGTGACAGGATCAGTAGTCACTTTCACTTAATGGAACTCTTATTACAAAATGCATACACAGCGGCAAAAGATTCAAACTGTTTTCACCTCTCAAAAAACCTCGTAACAATGATAGCAGATTATCAATAGAGGGGAAGTGAGAACTTGTTGGGGGTCTTTGACCATTTGGTTGTTTTGGTAGCCTCAAGGCTCTGGGAGAGATTTAGACTCTAAAACAAACCCTAAGGCTGTTCCTGGTTCTCTAGGGCCTTTTGATACTTAACCATTGTTCTTTGTTTCTTGAGAAATAAAGACAGTTTTGATCCTTGGCTCTGATCAGGTTCACCTATTACTAATCATTAATTTCCACTATGTAGTCTAGTCGCGACACTATTACTCAAACAAATCAGGCATTTTTCTTTCCTAGTAAGATCAACAGCAACTATACTCTTACATGCCATGCTCAGAATATGGACTTAGAGCTAAAACCTAAAAATGCAATTGATCACAAGAATCTGTAACCATTAGTAAATGAAGCCTGGAATTTGTTTCAAATCATATATCTCTTTAAACTACAATGAAACCCTCTAATTTCATCATCGTTTCTAACCTCCACAATGTTTGTCCTGAATGCGAAGAACGAAATGATCCAAGAAACTAATCTAATGGGGATTCCCACAATCAATGTATGAAGTAAAGGAGAAGAGAAATCCCGACTAACCTGAGATATAGAAGACTCAGTACTCTTGGGAGCTAATAAAGTGGCTGAAGTTGAAGACGATGATGCATCGAAAAAACGAGAACAATCTGTGTATGCAGAGCCAATACCGATTCCAGCACCAAAAGCAATCGATGCCCATCTTGTAACAGGACTCCCTAGGATACACACACACACAAAAATCTCGATTAACAATTCAAAACCTAGTGATAATTTCGGATCGGAACAGCAATCAAAACCCTATCCAATCGTGATAATTTCGATTCATCTACGGGACACTAATCAGAAATCAAGCTACGTAACCACCAGAAAAAAAAAAAGTAATGCCAACGGTATTGAATGATAAGAAGAGAGTGAAACACCGAACTGAAGAAGAGAAGACCGGCGAACGCGCCGCCGAGTGAAGAGTAGACGACGCGACGGGCAGTGAGATCGAGACATGCGTCCCATTTGGCGTTGACATCGGAATCGCTGATACTCTTTGTTTCCATCGCCGACTCAAATTCTACCTTCCGATTTGATTCTTCGAAATTTTCCTTCTTCTCTTCTTCTTCACAATTCGCTTCTCAGACTTTTTCGATCTGAAGGGTTTGTTTCTGCGCAAGCAAGCGAAGAAGTTTGGGCCGAAGTTTGGGCCCTTTGAAACCTATTGGGCGGTATTGTTTCTACATATTTCAGTTGAATGATACTGAAAATTAGCATTAGACATCTCATTGCTTTAGTTTTCTTATATTTGTGTATGCTGAATTGCTGATACATGTTTTAATTAAAATTAGAGTGATACGAATGATTCGAATCTCTCTATAGGTAAAGTTGTAAAAAAATCAATTTTCATTTATTTTTGTCCGGGTGTTATTGGATTCAATGACAAGTCTAAAAAGTTATTCTGAAGATTTCAAGTCTAAGCGCTTTTTTTTTATCTTTTCAAAATTTGCTTTGTAAACAAATTTAATTTCAACGACAACAATTTTGACCGAAAAGAATATTCAAGCTTCTAGATAACATATTCAAACATCTTTTTCTTTGTCGCCCACGAAAAATCATTTCCAGAAAAAAATTGTGATAGTTGAGTCAAACCACTTGGTCACCGCTGTCACCACCAAGGCTATCACCGACGAAAAAATAACATCGTAAATTATCATATGCAAAAATGTGTTTTTGAGTTGACTTAAAAGTCAAAGTTTGCACCTAGAATTGGATATAATGTATCTAGAAGTCAATCATTTAAACTCAAACATATCCAAATAACATTGTTATTAATTGAGTAAGTCACCTGTTTTATCAGACTCTCATCCATATTACCCGAACATTATCATATTATTGTCATCTCACATTATTTTTACCACAATTATTGTTATGTTTTACTGAATTTTTATTTAATTTGTCATCTAAAAAGTCGACTTATGTGGTTACTCACATAAATAAAAGTATTACATGTGAATCAAATGTATTTGAAGTATCCTTATGAATTTGGAACAAAACATCTTAAGTCAAACATGTTGAACTAACATTGTTATTAACTGAATAAGTTACTTATTTTATTTGGTTATTATTTGTATTATCTGTATATGATCTAAGTTTTACACATTTTATCAAACAATGTTATGAAAATCAATTTGCATTCAATCCATGACGATGGAAGTTATCTAATTTGCTAGTTAATGGATTGTTCTTTTTTCAATTTACAATATTTTAAAAGTAGCAAATCTATGTTTGATAGAAAAGAAAAGAATCAAAATGTTATTGTGACAAACATTTATATGTCATTTGGTGGTGTTATTAAGACTGGATCTTGGAGCTGAGTTCGCCAAAATGCAATAGGCCTTTTTCATCCACCATATCTCACGATATAAGCTAATTCACTTTATTTTAGTAACCTAAATTTTTATTACATGTAATGTTACGAATATTTGCGAGTTTATATATATATATGATTCGGAAGAACCAATCATTGGTCAAAAATATTTCATTATTTGTTAAATATGTTGGGATGATTGCATCAAATTCAATAAGAACTTATATATTCGATTGATTATCTATTTTCATACATATCTAAGTAGTACAAGCCATCAAAATGATGTTTATGATTTTTATAGTTATATTATCTATTAACTCCTACTACTGTTAATTAAATATTTTGATGTATTTGGTAAAAAATAATCATATTTTTCATTACATCAAATTTTGAGATGTTATTGTTAATTCACATTTTGCCATTTTTTACTTATAGTTTGGTCAAAATATGTAATTAACAATTGTATGAATTAAAAATAATGTAATTATAAAAGTGATCATAAACATCATCTCGATGGTTTGTACTATTTTTTAAATATGTTTTAAAATAAATAATCAATCGAATGCATATGCTAGTATTGAATTTGATTTCATCATCCCAACATATATAACAAATAATGAAATATTTTGGAGTAAAGATTGGTTCTTCAGAGACAAACATATATAAAACTTTGAGTTTTCGTAATATTAATTGCCCTAAAAATTGATATATATTGTGAGTCATGGTGGATGAAAATGGTTATTTGCATTTTGGCATCATTGACATATCAATCTCTGTCACAATAACATTCAGCTCTTTTCCTTAAAATCAAACATGGATTTGCCATCTTTAAAATATTGTAAATAAAAGAAAGAGCAATCCATTAATTATCAATTATATACCTTCTACCGCTATGAATTAAATGCAAATTGATTCTCATAATATTGTTCGATAAAGTGGGTGAAACTTAGATATTATATAGATAATAATCGGATAAAACATGTGTCTTACTCAATTAATAGTAATGTTAACTAGATATGTTTGAGTTCATGATTGGTTTTAATTTTAGAAAAAAACTTCATATATAAAATAATTTCACTTGTTATACTCATATTTATGTGTATAACCAAATGTGTGGATTCTAAGATGACAACTTGGAAAAAGATGTGAATGAATTGATAACAACTATTGTAATACAAATAATGTAAGATACTATCATTTGAATGTTGTCTAGATACCTACACTATTAAGCATCATAAGTGTAATTGTAAAAGGCTGAAACTTAAATAATATTCGGATAATATAGATAATAGCCAAATAAAACAAGTAACTTATTTGATTAATAATAATGTTAGATCAACATGTTTGAGTTTAGATGATTCGTTCCAAATTTAGGCGGAAACTTGAAATACAGTCGATCCACATGTAATACTCTTGTTTATGTGTGTAACCACATAGGTTAGCTTGTAGATGACAAATTAAATAAATGTATGAGAGAATTTTAACAGTGAATGTAATACAAGTAATATGAGATGACTTATAATTTGATAATATTTGGGTTAATTACAAATAATAGCTCGATAAAACAAATGACTTACTCAGTTTAATAACAATGTTAGCTGAATATTTTCGAGTTTAAATGTTTGATTCCAAGATACATCAGATAGAAAACACATATATGCATCATCGGTGTAAATTTGAGTTTTAACTCACACCAAAAACACCTATCTCCATCTGATGATTCATGATAATGGTATCTCCGGTGGCGGCGGCGATGGTACAACTAGCACAATTTGTATATAAATTTAATCAATCTTAGATAAGTTTAAATAGATTCTTGAACTAGAAACCAAATTTTCAATCATAATTATCTAAATTACATATGTCGTTGTTAGTTTGATCTCTCTTTATCGTTATTTCTCGATCTCGTTGGTTAAATCATTCTTCTTTAGGATATTGGTCTCTTGTCTCTAGAATGAGATTTTATGTTGTGTGCTTTACTTATGAATGAGATTGACTTATGGAATCAAATTGACTTTCTAGATCTATTTAACAGTTTTTAATCCGATTAAGCGGCTTCTTTAACTTCTTCCACTCGAAGTTAAAATCAGGTTTGGTCGAGATCTGATTGGTTTGTTGTGTCCATCTCACCAGTTCATTGTTGATTGTGATTCAACTTATCTGGCATCAACTTCTTTACTACAGTTCTTGTCTTTTTGGGGAGTTTTTGATTGGCCATTCTAATGATTCACAATTGTTCAAACTTCTGAAGTCTACACATATCAAGATAGGACTTGAAGAACTAAAATCATAATTGGATATTGACGGTTTCTCGTGATTGTTTATTGATTTTGTTCTTCGAAAGATTCATAAGTACTCTTTCAGTAAAAAAATTAACACTTTATTTGCCTTCACTTAGAATGATTTAGGAATAGACTAATCAAAATCATAAGATGAATCGGATTATTCACTTAATTATAACTACTTTGGAATCGATTCTTGAACTAGAAAATGGACAAATATAAGTTTAAATTTAACAAATTGTCAAGTAATGAAGCAAATTAGTTCTGAATGGTAGTCATATATCATCACACAAGCATTTCCATATATAAGAATCATCAACAAGAAAAAATTTTATCCCATCACCAAAACAAAACAAAACCCCATCAACAAAACACAATCACCTTTGAGATTTAAAAAATAAAAAACATAAATAAGTAAAAATACTAAATTAAATTAATTAAAAATTTTCCCTTCAATAACCATATTGCTTTCTCTTTATTCAAAGATCGGCCACATAATCTTTATGGTTGGGTTTTGAACCTGTAGAGGAGCTTCTTCTTCTTAAAGGTCTGGTTATCAATGGTAATCACGACCTTTCCCGGTTCTCCCGCCTTGAATGAATCGGTTATCACAGGTTCATCAGTTGAACCGATCTTCCGATTCTTAGAGACGATCACGGTGTAGCTTGCCTCATTGTTCGGCTCAAATTGAGCTCCGTAGCTCACGTCTGCACCCAAAACTCTAAGCTCCCACGACAGCGTGGAACCCTACGTAGCAACACATAATGGAACATCATTATAAGCCTCTTGCAAGAATTTACCAATTTATCCACGAAGAAAGTTATATATTTTCAGTTGTTCTATACGCTAACTTACACATTTACATTTAAAAAATATATATATATATATATATATATTAAAAAAAATTTCCATAAAGATATAACATTTTCAGTTTCGTAATACATGCCAAAGTAAATTCACCCAAAAAAAAAAAAATATATATATATATACATGCCAAAGTAAACGCCAAACCTAAACGAAAAATAATTAAAACCAACAAGTTTAAGATGCTAAAGATTATGGGGTAATTTGGGGGGGAATGCACGTTAAATATAGTAGCAAACATAAACATAAACGTAAATTCAAACAAAAAACACATGCTATATATACCTCGGAAGCAGGGAAATCAATAGTAAATTTTGATCCGGATTTAACGAAGGCCTCAGTGACTCCATCTTCAACGGCGAACGGGCTTTCTTTGCTTAGTCCACCGTATTTAACCGGGACAACTTCAGGAGCTACGTATCTGTTTCAACCAAAAACAGAGGATATAAGTTTTTGTCTGTGAACTGTGAAGAGTAACATTATATTCAATTAAAAAAAAACAGAGTAACATTATATAGTTTATATATTACAAAATTTAAATAGAATTACTTGAAAATGGTATCAGCGGATTTAGATGGACCAGCAAGGACCATTTTGCTCCTTGTCCTTGGCGAAGTGATGATACTTCCGAATGTTTTATAGTAAGGAATGTACCACCATGGGACATTAATGAACAGCTGAAAAATTACCCCACAATTCGTATAGAGATTAAAAAACTTATTTGTTTCGGTCCTAACTAACCATAACATAACCTAGTGGTTTGTGATAATGTCGAAGTGAGTTTAAACACGGATAATGCATGTTTTTTACCTCTTTGGCGACGAACTCTGGATAATTGTCTTCGAATTGTTTGACAGCACGTCTGATGAACTGCCACAACGCTCTCTTACCGAGCCCAGGAGCGTTCCTAAAGTCACTGACGAACACGAACGACGACTTAGCCTCGGGGCTAAAGTTAAGAGACCTCACACATTTCTCTTGGAACTGAATCCTCCATTTGAGGAACTTGCTTAGCTTCTCTTTGTCAGAGAAAATCTCCTTGTTCTGAAACTCTCCGTACGAGCTGTATATCACCACATGTCCTTGTTTGTCAACTCCGTGAGTGAACACAATCTTCTCGAACTCGCTTCCTTCGAGATCTTCTCCGATCAGTTCGTCGATGTTGTTGTCTTTGCGCCACTGGACTGTGTTCTTTAGCATCGTTAAGGCTTCTTTGACCTTGAAGTCGCGTGCTCGGAGAAATTTGAGGAGGATCACGTCGGATCGTTCGTCCTCGAGAAGTGGGATTCCCCAGATTGATACTTCTTCTGGCTCTATGGATGCAGCTGTCTCTGGAAGTGTTATTGAGACGATTGATTCTTCGATTGCTTCAACGTTTTTGGTTCCGTCTTCTTGTTCAGCTGCGAAAGCCTTCTCGATTGTTACGACTTCTTCTTTCTTTGTCTCCGTGGTTACCGGAGCAACCGGTTTGGCCTCAACAGGCGCAGAGGCGGTTGCTTTGTCTTCCTTCTTGGTCTCTGCCGCTACCGGAGCAGCCGGTTTGGTCTCTACAGGAGCAGGGGCGGTTGCTTTCTCTTCCTTCTTGGTCTCTGTAACGACCGGAGCAGCCGGTTTGGTCTCTACGGTGGCAGGAGTGGCAGATTTCTCCTCGGTCTTGGTTTCAGTCACCACAGATGTATCTTCCTTCTTTTCCTCTGTTTTCACTTCTTCCTTCTTTTCCTCTGTTTTATCTTCTTTCTTCTCATCCTCCTCCTTAGCCGGAGCTTGCGGTGGTGGTGGTGGTGGCGCGGTGAATTCACGTTTGTTCAAAGCTTCCCTGACCATCTCCTTAAACTCATCCAAAGCCTTCTTCTCAACTTCCGGTAATTCCGAAGCCAAATAGCCTTCCTCCTTAAACGATTCCGTTTGCAGTACAACCTCTTTCCCCGTTGCGATCTCCTCCTCCTTCGCTGCCGTCACCTCCGGTTCCGGCACCGGCACCGGCGCATCCTTCTCAGACACCACTTTCTCCACCGTGACCGCCGGAGCAGGAGCAGTAACCGGTGGTGGAGTTGCCTCCTTGGCCGGAACAGGGGCAGTGGTTGAAGTAGTAGCAGGTTTCTGTATCTCTTCTTGAGCCATGATTGATGAGAGAAAGTACTGAAAGAGAGATGGAATATGAGAGAGAAGAAGAGAGAGACAGAGAGGACAAGAGGTTTATAAGAGAGAAAATGGAGGAGATGTTATGTTCTTGTAAGAGAGGAGCAAAACTGCAAAAGAGGAACAGACTGGTCGGAGCTGTTAGACAGCTCATTTTAAGATGCTTTTCTTTAGTGGCTCCCATTCTTGCTACAAACGGCCGTCTTTTGCTTCTCAAAAAATTGCGCAACCTAATTTTAAACAATTGTATAACCAAAATTAACAACTTTATTGTTATATACTTTACATAATCATTCCTTTTATATTTAAATTTCGTTACACTCATTCTCTTATTCGATTTTCTTGTATAAGGAAGGATATATCTTTTTATTCACTCACGAATATTTTATTTTTTAGATCTTTTATAGTTTTTTTTTTTTTTTTAATCTTTGGACAATTCCGATCGACTCCAAAGTTCATAAAACACATACACATAAACATGTTAAACATATAGGATTGAAGGACCGAGATCTCCCTTTAGTATACTAATAGTGACTTTGTATCATCTAAAACAAGTTAAGAATTCATTAACCGAAAAGTAATCCGCTAAATTTCGAGCGTAAATCAAATCTGGCTTTTTAAGTTTTACGCTATGAGACAGAGATTTTCTTCTTACCATCCGACCACCACCAATGAATTAGAAAAATATTTCTAATAGTTCTCCTACCAAAAAGATTCAAACCTAAAACCCTCAAATACACATGTAAAGATTCCACCAAACCATGAACTTCTAAACTTATTTTCTAATTCTTGCATATTCTTGATTTTTCATTTCACTTTATATTTTTTGCGAAGATTTTATGTGCCCGAGTTCAAAGTCTAATAACTTTGATAAGGCACAAGAGGTTTTCTTTTTGTCTGGTCGAAAGGCACAAGAGAGTTATGTTTTCATATCACATAAAGAAAACTTCTAAATTAAAGGGTTTATTATAACGATAATTGTATTTCGGATAATTGCAAAAATATCACTTTTGGTGTGTCTATTTGCAAAAATACCACTAATTAAAGATTTTTAAATCCTAAATCTTAAAATTCTAAACCCTAAAAAAAGTTTTGACCTCAAATAAGTCTTAAACCCTCAAACTCTAATACAATATAGTTAATCCAAACATAAATAATATATTGAATAAATATATTAGGGTGTGATTGATTCAGCTGTAGCTGTAGATTTGTTGTTATAGAATTTTAGTCCGTAGATTTTTCTGCTGTAGCTTAATAAGAATAGTTTGATAAGAGTTATTTTTCACAACACTCCGACTAATAAACGCGAGATTTGAAATCTTGAATTTAACTTTATCAAAAAATATTTTTTTGTTAATAGTTTAAATTGAACTTCTGTATATATGTATCCGATCCATGCATGAGAAAACATAATTATTTTTATCCAATACACAAGACTTACATGACAACGACTAATGAATATGGACACCATATTAATTCGATGACATGTACTTGTAAATAAGTGTTGGTTTTTCTGGAACACAAAACAATTATTCATTCATTTAGTATTTATAATATACAATACCATGAAATGAGAGGATGACACAAATATAAAACCATCTACAGACTGCCTCGCACGTAAAGAAAGTGTCTAAAAATGATTTTGTATTAGTAATATAAAATTTGGAGCCATATTTGGTGCATTGTAATCTAGAAAAATACAAACATTATTTTATTTGAAGAAACTAAAAAATGTTAAAAAAAATATAATAATTTAAAGTTTGATATTAACAGTAGGACTTCCAAGAGATTGGAGCTGTCATGAGGAGTATTAGAATGATAGTTTTTAAATTTAATAAGTGGACTGATTCATGTAGGCCTACACTACACACCTCTTACAACTCCTCATAGGGGCCATTACATTAACTTAATATTTCGTACGCAATTTTCTGAAACGAATAATCTTATAAATTTTATGTTCCAAATGTAACACCGAAACAAGCGATGTGGAATAGAAGTGAGCGAAACGAGTGAAAAAACATATACTTGAACAACATGTCAGAGGTGATCTAAAAACTGAAAATGTATAATAATTGTTAAATTTTTATTTATTTAATAATTTTGATCGGTAAAATTACCACACAAACTCTTTATAAAAATAAACTAACTTGTATACATTCTATTTACATTTTGGATTTAAAAAAATGAAAACGCATCGAATAAAACATCATTTTTTTTTTTTGGCTTAGTTTGACAAATGTATTTGTCGAGGTGAAACTATCTCCACCATCCAAACCTCTAGTTCTTGAGCTGTTCAAACGCAAAAGCAACGACTAACATCTAAAACTTCATGCCAATTACTAGCATTACCGACGAAATCATTAATTGTTCTTTCAAACTCTATCATCTTCTTTAAGCTTAAATTTTTTTGTGGGTAGACATACATTCCAACAATTTTCTTTTACCCAAAAATAAGTCGACTAATTGGTTTGAATACCTTCATAATATATATATGTGACTTGGTACATAAACCCAAAAAGAAATAAAAAAAATTAAAAAGCTCGGGTTTATCCTTTAATCGGTAGCTTTTTAATTTGTCAAAAGCAAAAGAAGGCCGAAGCTGTTTGGTTGGTTTGTCATTGCTGGTGGTGCCGTCTTATATATAATTACATTTTTCCACTAATAAAATATTGGGACAATTGCAAAAATGCCATTTTTTGTGTACATATTTATAAAAATGTCATTTAGAGGTGTCCATTTGCAAAAATACTACTAATTATAGATTTATAAATCCTATATCTTAAAATTCTAAACCCTAAAAAATTGTTTGACCTCTAAACACTCAAAACTTAACTCTAAGACAACATTGTTAATCCAAACATAAATTATATAATAAAAAAATAATTTTGATAAAATGAATTATATAATAAAGATTTTGAAAATGTTGCATTTTTTAAAAGTAACACCTGTAAAGTAGCATTTTTTAAAATTTCTTTAAAATATTGAATTTAGCTGTGTTATATTTCTTTTGATTTTTCAATAAAAAATTAATAATTAAATATGTCTTTATATATTCTTAACAAATGATTGATGGGCAGGTACAGCTTAAGCATTGATTAGCAAACCATTACGTGGGATTTTCATTTAGTAATAAAAAAGTTTATAACTTGTTTTTTTTTAACGACAATTTTATTATTATTCTATTATACATTATGAGAGTCGTTATATCGCAATTATTCAACGGACAAGTCTTCCATTTTAATATACGTCACACGATTCTATCTTGCCCCACACTGAATATCTTATGTAAGATAGAATTCATTAATCTACATAAATGATAATAATTTGCATCTCTTGGGATTCGAACCCCATATTTCTTTGATGTAGAAACCTTAATAAACTCTTGATCAACTACTCGGTCAATGGGCTTCCACAAAGTTTATAACTTGTTTGGTTCGCCTTACCAATTGTACATCTTGACCTATCAATGAATTGCACAAAAGAGAAGGTAATTGGAAAAGTAGCATGCCATTAATTTTCGTGGGCATAAAGAAGTAATGTTTTGGACGAAAATGTTTTTTCACACCCAACAACAGATTTCTCTGATTCGACTGCAACGATGCTTGCCATGAAGACATGCACGTTATCCAAAAGAACAACAATTAGGTAGAAGAAACACAAAAATTCAAAGGAAAAAAAGTTAGGGAGCACCTATATATTTAACTAGTTAGTGTATTATTGTAGAGACTTCCAAGTTTCTTATTATTTAAAAGAAGATGAAATACATTGTTGACCAAATAAGATGAAAATCTTGGTCTATGGTAACGAGGAGGAATACAAAGGATACACATAAGTCATAACACCATAGGTGTCTTTTACCAATGGAACATGGTCTCAACTTAATTAGTAAGCTCTGAAAAAAAGCAAGAACTATAGATATATATGATGCAACAAATATTGGCAAAGGAATTCCTCGAAATATTTGAACTAGATTTATCTTTTAATGGTAACGTACAAGTCTACTAATAAATCAGAGAATTTATAAGCTAAGTATCTCCTAGAAAAATCTAGTCCCTCACAAGTCTCAAGACCATACAAGTCTTGAAAGTTTCTCTCTTGATTTATTTACAAAGAACCGTAAAACTCTTTTTCTCTTAGAAAATTTTAGCACTACAATGCATGAGTTTCTAAATAAGCCATCGACATCTATTTATATACATAGAGTTCGATTACAATTCCCATTCCTAAGATAAAAACAATTTTTTTATTATCTCTTAAATTTCTTTTCTTCTTTGTTTTTTTTTTTCTAGCTTCTAACGATTTCGCTTTTTTTGCTTTATGTTCTCTTTTTAACTTCCAGGTCATCATGAATACCATCTTCATTAGGATTTTTTTGTTAACTCAAATATTGCATCTTCGAGCTCATAAACTATTCGAAGGAATTAAGACCATGTTTATCTATGATTTTGGGTCATATCATAGTCAAAAACAGAGTTCAAGATTTGAAATGGCGTGATCCCTCTCAGTGGGCTGAGATAGTCGAGTCGTCAGGAGGTCTCGTTGTGCTCTTTTGTTTGAGGTGAAGTGGGCTTTATCATTAATTACACTTACTTTATATTTATTAATATACTTAATTTTATGATACTTTTTAGTGTCTTATGGATAAACATGCTCTAAGTGTTGTAAACAATCAAGTTAAACCTTAATCATATTAATATATTATTCACACATTTTACTCTAGAAATGTATGAGTTTCAATAAATTTGTCATAAAAAACATAAGTTTACCAAGCTAAGTCTGCTACAATAAAGTGCCAAAAGTTTATCAATATAAAAAAATTGTTGCAAAATGAACGGCCAGAAAATATATTCTAGTAGGAGAGAAATATCTTGTATCAGATCCATACTAAACGTCTCCCATTAATTAAACTAACTTTTTTTCCTAAAATAAGTTTGCTATCACGTAAAAAAAGTCGACCACCAAGTTCTTGATAGTGTTGTTAGATTATGCACTTCCAAATTAAATTTTAATTACCAATGAATGAATTAACTCATATTCCTTATATATTTACGATTTTTCCCAACATTCGATGAAAAATGTTATTTTCTAATACTCCCATTTGAAATATTGGTTTGTTAACTATCGATCTCACTATAATTGGGCATGTTTGGATGGGAACAATAAAATTATGGATTGACCCATAGCGCCAATGAATCGATTGAGCCATAGTCGGTTCTGTTATATTTCGGGGTAAACTGTGTGGATAAAGTTTTGATACCATGTTAGATTATAGATATATAATTTAAAATTAAAAAGTAAATTGTTTTCTACAATTAAAAAATTCTTATCAAACCATAGTAATTTTTGTGTGTGTGCATAATAATATAAAGCACAGAGTATTAAAATCATTAATAAAGAAACAAAATATTTTTTTTGACATTTTTGAAAATGTAGTGATTTGTATTAGAGCACTCATAACAAAGCCCAATTCTATATATATGGAAATCCAATAGCCCAAGTGTTTAGGGTTTTCAAGCAAGTAGTACTTCATATAAATACTCTACTCATGAAACATTATCTTGTAACCTTGAGAGTTGCTCCTCCTTTATCATTTCATGAGATTAATCTAAAATTATAGTGTTCTTGGTGACAATCTAAATCTTTCTTTCTTTTATATTTCTTGCATGATAAAGCTCTCTAATGAGATATTTCAATTTCAATCTCTTTTATATCTTTTGTTAAGCTCAAATGAGCATGAATAAATCATTGCTTGGATTATCTTACATGGTATTAGAGCTAAACGGTTCTTTGGGTTGTTAATCTTATCATGTTCTAGCTATTGTTCATTTTGTCGTTAGATTTGGACACAAAGTTCCTACCTTTCATCATTTCATCACTGAATCCAAAGCTTTTCCACTTCAAGGTGTTCTCTTTAAGCAGCTCAGCGAAAAAAGGCTCAAGCTTTAGTCTTCTCAAGCCATCTCACTGCTTGGCGATGAATACCAAAACCTGTTCTGGAAATCCTGTTGGAGCACACGGCGATTCTTGGGTTTATCAGTCTCAAGCTTGTAGCTTGTTAAAGTTGCTGCCTTTATACTTTGTTGCCGCTATTCTCGAAGCTATTGACTACGACGTTCAAGAGTGTGGTTTCGCTCGAGTTATGTCTTCACGCTGCTTCAACCAGATCCAAGGAAGAAAGACTCTCCGAGAAAACGAAAACGCAGCCTTCTTCTCCGGTGACATCAACGCCGCCGTAAATCACTTCGCCGAAGCCATCAGTCTTGCTAACCATGTCTGTCCTGAGTCGAAAAGAGCAATGACCTTCTATGACGGTGATTCATCTACTTCTGGTTTATCAGAGGATACCAAATATCACGCTTCTCTAAGCCATGGCAATGTCTCTGGTAATATTTCTATACTCATAAGATTAGAAGAAGAGAATGGTGTGTGATGGCTTGTGAACGAGAACATATGGTTAGTATCGTGCTTGGATTGGTTGTGGAATCATGAAATAGAATTGTCTTGGGTTTGCTAAGGATGTTTTGAGGATACACTTTTCTGGATTTTATGGAGAGTGCAAGGATTTATTGAGTGCACACCAAGTGTTTGGTGAAATGCCACAAAGAAAAAAGAAATTGTTTTGAGGCAGAGGGTATTGGCTATGAATAAGATGCGTAGAATTTTAGTAATCGTGGAAGGAGAATTGTTCTTCATCATAAGGCAGATTAGGGAGTTAAACGGGCAAAGGAAACCTGGACTCTTAGTGAGACAAAAAGGTCACATAAGAGAGGTCGACTAAGCTCTCCAAGTATCAAGAGAATACCTCTGAGGGAGCCATGCGATACATCTCTATGGATAGACTTGAATAGATCTCACACTAATGGTTGTTCTTAATGGTGGAAAGAGTCATCCGCCTACATCACAATGATCTTGCTTCGACTACTCATGCTCCTATCAAGTCAACAAGTTTGTGCTTTGAAACTTAGCATCGTTGTTTTCACCCGACGCAAAGTTTGTGGGGAGTATTAGAGCACTCATAACAAAGCCCAATTCTATATCTATGAGAAGTCCAATAGCCCAAATGTTTAGGGTTTCCAAGCAAGTAGTAGTTCATATAAATACTCTACTCGTGAGACATTATCTTGTAACCTTTGAGAGTTGCTAAAACAACTCTCCTCTTTTATCATTTCATGAGATTAATCTAAAATCATAGTGTTCTTGGTGACAATCTAAATCTTTCTCTTCTTTTATATTTCTTGCATAATAAATACTCTACTCATGAGACATTTTCTTGTAATCTTGAGAGTTGCTAAAACAACTCTCTTCTTTTATCATTTCATGAGATTAATCTAAAATCATAGTGTTCTTGGTGACAATCTAAATCTTTCTCTTCTTTTATATTTCTTGCATAATAAAGCTTTCTAATGAGTTATTTCAATTTCAATCTAAGCTGCATGGAAACGTGAAAGCGAAACGTTAGGAAACGTGGAAACGATTTTTCTTTAAAAAAAAGGAAACAGAAACGTTTTGGAAACGTGTATATATATATTATGAAACTAAAATTATCAATAGTTTTAAAATATTTGAGACAACACAAATCTAATCCGACTCGAACAAAAAAACACTTCGTTTTTGTATACGACTTCATAATTTCAATAATCAATAACAAATCTACTATAATTGAAAAAAATAACTTGCTTATCTCTTCGACTCTTCTACGTTTTTAGGTTACGGTGACGATTAGAGAAAAATAATGTATTAGTGTTTAATAATTAGGTTTTAAAACTTATTAAAAATATCAAACAAATCCCTATATTTTCAAAATATTTATTTAATTTGCTTCCAAAACCAAAATTAATTTTAAAAAAAAACAAAATTCGCGTTTCCAACTGTGGAAACACGTTTCCAAATAGGGATATTTAGAAAACGCGTTTCCATCGCGTTTCCGTTTCCGAAACGTTTTCAAAACGAAAACGCCAGTTTTTCACGTTTCATGCAACGTAGATTTCAATCTCTTTTATATCTTTTCTCAAATGAGCACAAATAAATCCTTGCTTGCATTATGTTACAATTTGTTCTTCTCTTTTGGTTTTTAAAAAGCCCAATTATACCCGCTTAAAACTCACATTGTAGACATTGACTAGACATAGTGGAAATCTATAATAATTTTATATATATATTAAATTTAAAATAACTGGAAATTGCATTACAAGACGAGTAAAATCAAATTAATTGAAAAATTACTTCCCACTGAAGCAGAGGGCCTTCGGAGTAACACCAACAAAACAAAAACAAACGATCTTTCTTTTTCTCACACAACCACACAAATTTTGGAGTCCAAAAAAAAAAAATGATTTGATTGATGCAAAAGCTTTTTAGATTATTGTTTTTTATTTTCTTTACTTCTTCGATTCAAGAAACAAATTCTCGATATGCCAATCGCCGGAGCTGATGATGAAGCCGGAACACCGCTTCTTACTGAAACCGTTGACGGATCCGTCGACTACCGAAGCAAACCCGCCGTTAGATCTACCACCGGTGGCTGGAGATCCGCCGGATTAATCATCGGTATCACCTTGATTTTCCCGCCAATCTCGGTTTCTCCTTTTTGACTTGGCCGGAATTTTTGAATGACTGGTTTTGCTTTTTCCGACGACGGTAGGTGTGGAAGTAGCTGAGCGGTTCGCTTACTACGGGATTTCGTCGAATCTGATAACGTATTTGACTGGACCACTGGGACAGTCTACGGCTACTGCTGCTGCTAACGTCAATGCCTGGTCTGGAACGGCGTCGTTGCTTCCTCTCCTTGGTGCTTTCGTCGCTGACTCCTTTCTAGGTCGTTTCCGTACTATCCTCGCCGCTTCTGCTCTCTATATATTGGTATGAATTCGATTCTCTGGTTCATACACCAACATAGCCTTTTTGATCTCTGGTTCTTGAAGAAACGATTTAGAAAAATGGTGTGTATTGGTGAATTTAGTCTGATGGTATAGTGATTTGATGAAACAACAGGGGCTTGGTATACTGACTTTATCTGCCATGATTCCTTTAGACTGCAAAGTTTCAAATCTACTCTCCTCGTGTTCTTCTCGATTTCAAGTGATTGTATTCTTTAGTGCCCTGTATCTTGTGGCGTTAGCACAAGGCGGGCACAAGCCGTGTGTTCAGGCTTTTGGAGCGGATCAGTTTGATGAAAAGGAACCTGAAGAGTGTAAAGCGAAGAGTTCTTTCTTTAATTGGTGGTATTTCTGCATGTGCGTTGGAACGTTAACGACCCTATGGGTCTTGAATTACATCCAAGACAATCTCAGTTGGGCAGTTGGATTTGGTATTCCATGCATTGCTATGGTAATTGCTTTGACTATATTCTTGCTCGGAACCAGAATTTATCGCTTCACCATTCGAAGAGAAGACCGAAGCCCTTTTGCGCGGATTGGTAATGTTTATGTAGCAGCTGTAAAGAACTGGAGTGTATCAGCTTCAGCTGTAGCTGATGCAGAAGAGAGCCTTGGTCTAATGTCTCACAAAAGCTCTCAGCAATTTAGGTAAGACATCTTTCTGTTTCTTTTGATTTCCTTGTTACCACATCGTCATTTACCGGAGAAAAATCCTTACAGTAACTTCTAGGATCTTGTTACAACTGCAGTTTTCTCAACAAAGCTCTGGTCGCAACAAATGGTTCTTGTAATATAGATGAACTTGAAGAAGCAAAATCAGTGCTTAGGCTAGCTCCGATATGGTTAACTTGCTTGGTTTATGCGGTTGTGTTTGCACAGTCTCCAACTTTCTTCACCAAACAAGGAGCCACGATGGAGAGATCAATCACACCGAATTACAAGATCTCTCCGGCTACCCTCCAGTCCTTCATCAGCCTCTCTATTGTAATCTTCATCCCCTTGTACGACCGCGTTCTCATCCCAATCGCAAGATCATTTACACATAAACCAGGTGGAATCACGATGCTTCAGAGAATCGGCACAGGCATATTCATCTCTTTCCTTGCTATGGTAATAGCCGCTCTAGTGGAGATGAAAAGGCTTAAAACCGCTGCTGATTACGGGCTAGTCGATTCTCCAGACGCTACGGTTCCAATGAGTGTGTGGTGGTTAGTTCCTCAGTATGTTCTCTTCGGTATCACGGACGTTTTTGCAATGGTGGGTCTTCAAGAGTTCTTCTACGACCAAGTCCCGCGTGAGCTGAGGAGTGTGGGATTGGCTCTGTACTTGAGCATATTCGGCATTGGTAGCTTTCTCAGCAGCTTCATGATATCAGTTATTGAGAAAGCTACGAGCCAATCTGGTCAAGTGAGTTGGTTCGCAAACAACCTAAACCAGGCTCATCTGGATTACTTTTACTGGTTACTCGCTTGTCTCAGCTTCATTGGCTTTGCCTCATACTTGTATTTTGCGAAGTCCTACATTTCTAAGAGGCTCAACACCATTTAAACCTTAAATTCTCTCTTCCAAATGTCGCAGGTACGCACTCTTTTCTCTGTCTCTACCTGTAATGTTTATATCATACCAATAAATGTAATCCCATGTTGATTAATTATCGGTTTAGTCAAATAGCTTGTAATTTAATCATGTGGAATAAAAGTAGCTCATATTATAAAGACGTAAATTTACAATTTAGAACCAGATATAGACTTTGGAAGTCTTATACTTGATCTACCCGGCGATACACATACAACCTGGAGAAGATTAAAAACGCAAAGAATCCAACGGCGGTGAAAGCAGCCAGCAACCAGTAGAAGTAATCGACATGGGCTCGGTTCAGGTTAGTATTGAACCAACTGTCTCCCCCATTTCTTCCGGTAGCCCAATTAATCACAGTGATGAGAAAACCACTCAAAAAGCTCGAAAGACCCATCGCACTCAAAGAGAGCGCAACACCGATACTCCTTAGCTCCGTTGGGACTTGGTCGTAGAAGAATTCTTGTGTGCCCACCATAGAGAACACCTCGATCATTCCGATTAACAAATACTGAGGGAAGAACCACCAGATCGACATTGGCACAGTCGCGTCTGGCTTGTCCACAAATCTGTATTCTTTAGCAGTTTCGAGCCGTTTCATTTCTACCAACGCGGCAACCACCATATTAAAGCTGGATAGCACCATTCCGGCTCCTATTCTCTGAAGCATTGTGATTCCAGAAGGCTTTTTGGTAATCAATCTAGCTAACGCGAGGAAAACGCGCTCGTAAGTTGGAACCGAGATGAAAATGGATATGCCGATAAGCGCTTGAAAAGAAGCTGGAGGGATTTCCAAACCGGGCAAGATTTGTCTGTCTACTGTAACACCTTGCTTTGTGAAGAAAGTAGCATACTGAGCATATGGAATCGTGCTCACCACAGATGTGATCCATATTGGAATAAGCCTTACCAAAGCCATCGCGTCTTCCACGTCTCTACCATTACATGGCTCTACACCTTCTACGGATATCAACGCTTTCGCTAGAAACCTTAATTCAAAACGTACACATTTAAGAATACACTAAACTAAATATCAAATGATACAAAATGCTGGATGGGATTTGCGAAACTTACTCGAGCCGACCTCTACATCTCTCAGATGAACCATCCTCCAACAAACCTTGTCCCGAACCCAAATCTGTTAAACTCAGTCTCCGATTCTTATAAGCCACAACGAAAACTCTGCCGATTCTAGCAAAAGTGTTCTTCTCCTTGCGATCGCCTTTGGGATATCGATAAGTTTTTCTTCCGAGAAAGAAGAGAGCAAGAGCCATAACCATAAACAAACAAGGAATCCCAAACCCAAGCGCCCAACTAACATTGTCTTGAACATAAACAACCACAATTATCGATAAAGAGATTCCAGCAGATATACTCAAGAACCACCAATTGAAAAACGATCCTCTAGAGACTCTCTCTTTCGAATCTCCCGAGTCAAATTGATCCGCACCAAACGCTTGAACACACGGTTTATGTCCACCTTGTCCGATCGCAACCAAATACAGAGAACAGAAGAACAATATATTCACCCAAAATGAAGGTTTTGCAGAAACATCGTTACGTTTCTCTGATAATCCCATTATGATCAAGAAAGACGATAATGTCAATAGTCCTAGTCCCTGTAAAAACAAATAATCGTTCAAAATTAGTGGCGACCAAGTCGGAAATTTCAGAAACTGGAGGTTGAATTTGAGGAGAAACGTACGATTATGTAGATGAAGGAAGCTGCAAGAATTGTCCGGTAACGACCGAGATAAGCGTCTGCTACAGAAGCTCCTAAAATAGGAAGTATCGAAGCTGTTCCCGACCAGGTGTTCACGTTTACTGCCGCGGTCGCCGTTGATTTTCCAAGAGGTCCGGTGAGGTAAGTGATTAAGTTTGAGGCAATACCGAAGTAAGCGAATCTCTCTGCAACTTCCACACCTGACAATTTTTCAAAAACAAAAATCATAAAATTGACTCCTCTGGATTTGGATTTTTTTTTTGTTTTTTGGTATTGTCTTCTTTTTATCACCTATAATGAACCAGGAGGATCTCCATCCGCCGGTGGAAGATTTTCTGGCGGGAATTCCGCGGTGGTCGACGGAATCGCTAACGTAATCTTCTTCAAGAAGTGTAACTTCTTGCTCGGGTTTCGCCATTTCTTTTGCCAGCGATTGAGATGAAGTAGGAATCACTTTGAAGACGATGAGGAAATTGGAGTTAAGCTACTGGTTCTAAATCTGTCGGTCCTTTCTCTAACAATGAACCATATTTATTTAATTTATGATACCAAAAAAAAAATTTTAATTTATGATACTCTTCGTTTATTTACAGTTTTTTTCTTTGATAATAGTATTGAAGTTCACATTATAGGAGTGAGAAAAAAAATCAAACCGAACCGAAATTTATCAACCGTTATTTGCACCAAATTTTATAATAATCTGAACGATATTGAGATTTTTATACTTGATTATCAAACTGAATCCAATTTTTATGAAACCAAACGATGTTAGCCAAAATTATTAAAAATAAGGGAGAATTCCAGAAATTTCATTTTTGAAATACTTTTTCTCAAAAAATGTCACTATGTGTTGAGGTTGGATTGGTCACTGAATCTCGTCCACTAAAAGTCCGAGTAAAACAATTTTTTAAAAACAAAAAGAATGGGCCTACGGTCCAATCCCGGAGACAAGACAATATTCGAAAGAAAGCCCATGTTAGCCCTGCGAGCGCTGAGTTAATGGAAGCTGAGCTGATGAGCTAGGAAAAAGTCAACATGGCGTAGGAGCAAGATTCGCAGAAAATATGCTAAGAACGTACTCGAAATACGCGGAACCGCCCTGGATAAATGAAGATGGATCGAAGACCTGAATCGAGCTATAAATACATGAAATCATAGCAAATTTCGCCAATTTTTTACTAACGCAAGAGCTGAGCACTACATTTCAGCTTGTAATCTCATTCAGATCTCATTGTATATTCGATTCGTATCAATATAAATCCAACTCCACTTTACTCTTTTTTTTCCCGTCAGATTTATAGACATTTCTTAGGACTAAAGTTTTTTCTCCGAATTCACATACAGATACTTAGTACAGAATTCACTATGAGTTATCCATTTTCAAAAGTACGACAATTAAGGATTTTTTAAACTTTAAACCGTAAAAATTTAAACTACAAAAAGGGTCTTGACCCTAACAAACCTTAAACCCAAAAATTAAACTCTTACATAACATAGTTAACCAAAACATAAATAATATTTTGAATAAATAATATAATATTAATAGTATTTTAAAAAAAAATTGAAAATATGATACTTTTTAAAAAATGGTATTCCAAAATTTTAGATTCTAAAATATATGTCCCATATAAAATGGAATTTTTTTGTTTGGTTTTAAGTTCAGATTTGGTTAGGATTTGCTTTAGTTTTGGACCAAAATTTATAACAAAAATATATAGACTTTTAATTAATTTATTTTAACTAATATTATAGATTTTTAGAATTTTTAAATGTTATTATATATATAGATCTTTAATTAGTTAATAATATTATTATTGTCAAAATTTTTTTGGAAAATGCTACTTTTAGAATATCACTTTTAAATGACTAAAAATCTAATATAAATATATTGGTTTAGTAGTGGCCTAGTGGTAACAAAATTGGGGTTGGTTCTTTTGTGTCCCGAGTTCAAATCTTTTTTGGGACGGAAATTTATTTTTTAAATCGAAATACTGAATACCGAAGAAATTATGAGTCAAAGGTTCGGAACTTCCACAGTTTATAAAAAAGAAAATTGTAGTCTGAGAATATTGCCTCCGAAACACTCATCCATAAAATATTAAGCATTAATTCATGAAACACTTGATTGATTGGTGTGTATTATGAGTTCATTGACAATATATTTATATTGGATTTTTAGTCATTTATATCAATCTAAAAAAATTAAATAGTAGGTCACTAATGACTTTAACTAAAATCAAGATCCATACACAAGCTTTTTGTTTAAAATATAAAATAAATTAGGTATATATATTTGACTAAATTCTTACTGCAACTGTTAAAATGGGCAATTGTAAAATTATTATTTTTGTGTGCATATTTGCAAAAATACCATTTAAGAATATTTATTTGCAAAAATATCACTAATTATAGATTTATAAAACATATATTTTAAATTTTAAAAAATGTTTGGACCTCTAAAACCTCCTAAACATTCAAAACTAAATCCTAATATAACATAATTAACCTGTTAAAAAAAAAAATCTAAACATAAATTATATAATAAAAAAATAATTTTGAAAAAGTGATATTTTTATAAAAATTTTGAAAAGATGGCACTTGAAATTTCTCCCGTTTAAAATCACGTGTTAGTTCAGTACTTAGCAGTTAATGGTTTAGTTCACTTTAAAATCACGTCTTAGTTCAGTTAATGGTTTTGGTTTCTTTTTGGGTTTCTTTATCAAAATCATTTGAACGTGACACAGTATTCGATTCAATTATTTGCTGTGTCACTTGAGCTGTGTCACTTTCGATTCATTTATTTTCCACGTGTATGAGCAAGACAACAAATAATTTTTACGTCCAGACCAAATCCCATAAATGATTAGTGAAAAGGACAAATTAGTATTTTTTTTTTTTGGAAATTAGAATGTATATTAATTCATGTACATATAATTAAACATCTAACATCCTAAAAATCATAATTTAGTAACTAACATATAATATCAGTTCTATCCTTATGCAATTACTTATTTTTACCTTAAAAAAAAAATTTATTTAAACCTAATCTCCTAAAAAAAATTTTATCTTCTAATATTATTCTACACCTTCACTTTCTTCTCCGGTTCTTTCTCATTCTTTTTCTCCTTCTAGTTCTTCTTTTCCTTCTCGTTTCTCTTCCTCTTTGCCTCTATATCCTTCTTCTCCTCCTATTTTTCCTTCTTCTCCTCTTTTTCCGTCTCCTCCTCTATCTTCTTTTCCTCTTTCTCCTTCTTCTCCTATTTCTCTGTCTCTTCTTCCTTCTCCTCCTCCTCTTGCTCTGTATCCTCCTCCTTCATCTTCTTCTCCTCTTTTCTCTGTCTCTTCCTCCTTCTTCTCTTCCTCTTTGTCCTTCTTGTCCTCTTTCTCCGTCTCCGTCTCCTTCTGATATATAGATGCGGCTATTAAGAACAAAACCATAAGTAAATTTGTATTTATCTCCTTCTGATATATAGATACGGCTATTGAGAACAAAACCGCAAGTAAATTTGTATTCAACAGTAAGTAGTGAACTATTATAGTTAAATGTAAATTTGTACAAGTATAGTGAACTATTGTAGTAAATCAATTCATATAGTTGTTTACATAATATTCGATGCGACAACAGCATGGTCAACTATTGTTTGATCTTATAGTTGACTATTCACACATAAATTAGCTGATAGCTGACTATCCAATAGTTGACTATTTAATAGCTGACTATCTAATAGCTGACTATCCAATAGCTGACTATTCATACATAAATAGTCAACATAGATGAGTTGATATCTGACTATTTATACATAAATAGTAAACTATTTTAATCAACATACTTAATTTTTTTAACATAGTGAACTATTAACAAGACAATCCATTCACCCAAAATCACAATAATTAAAATTGTCCCTTTTGACTTCTAAAACAAATAGTTAATTATGTCAGTTAACTATTTCACAATATCCAATGAGCAAATGTGTGTGTTTTTTTACTGCAGCAGCTATTGTAAATATATTTTTAGAGATTTTTTTATTAAAACACATTAATATCATCATTAAAGGTCTTTTCGTCACAAATTAATAAGCCAATACTACACACCTAATTACTAATCACATGTTGTTAGTTGCTAAATTTTGGCTTCAAAAACTAATATACACCTAATTAACTTTTTTTTATCGGCAACATTTTTTCATTAAAACGAAAGTCCACGAAAGGCAATTCCAAAATGGAGATGGAAATAACATTCTAAGGCCTAATACAATTGAGATACATAAGAATGGATAAGCTTGAGGACGATTGGCTACTCTTCTTCTGACAAGTGGAAGGATTCCATCCACACAGCAAACAAAAGTTATCTTCTCGAAACTTCACCACCTTTCTCCACCAAGCTTCATCGTGCTCCTCCGATCTCCACCATCACCCATGCAGATCAATACCAGCAACCAAATCGTCTGAATTTTTCTCCTTTTCTTCAATAATAAACCATCTGTACGCCTTCTTTTAGTAAAGGAAACTTCACCCCATTAGCTAGATTCAAGGCCCATAAAAAGAAGAGCGAAGATATAATTTAATTAGTATTTGTGTCTATTGCTGAATTATAATTAATCAATTCTATTTAATTTATGTTTTAAATGTTTTTTCTTAATAAACTTTTTGGAGTTCCAGATATATGATCTATATTCTCTTTTTGGAGCTCCAATATTTGATCTATATTCTCTTCGATATCCGGAGTCACCCGTTAATAATACCACATTTAAGATATAACTCTTAAATAGAGTTGAACTATTAATCTTGAAAATTATTTTTCAACTTTCAAAATCACTAGACCACCACCACCACTTAGAGCATCTCCAACCCAAAACTTCATTTTAAGGGGAGCAAAACCTCAAAATGAGGATTTAAGGGTTGATTGCTCCAACCATAAATCCTTAAAAGTTATTTCATTTGCATTATAGTCCTTGACATTAACAAAAATTAATAATAATGATAAAACTTCACAAATACATATAAAACATACATTTAATATATTATACAACACACAATATTATATAATAAAAGATAATATAAATTATATATATAATAAAACAACACACATACACACAAATTTTAGAAAGTTACATATAGAATACCAAATTACTCAAGCATTATTTCTGTAATGCTCCCATATGTGCTCAATCAACGCATTCCGAAGTAATAAATGAGCCTCCTTATTTTTAATTTGTAGATTACGAGCTAGAAATTGTTGAAATCGGGTATGTTCATTTACTGCTATTTCAACCGTTACCTCAGGCGCTGATCTTGCATCTCTAATTGGTGCGTTGATATCACGTTCATCCTCGATTATCATGTTATGCATTATGATACACGCTGTCATTATATCATGCAGGTCTTCTTTCTTCTAGTAACGTGCAGATCCTACTATGATAGCAAACTTAGATTGTAGAACTCCAAAGGCACGTTTGACATTTTTTCGACATGCTTCTTGTTTTGCTGCAAACAATTTTTTCTTCGGACCTTGGGGATCTCTTATAGTTTGAACAATAGTTGACCATTTTGGATAAATACCATCGGCTAAATAATAACCCATATTATACTCATTTCCCTGAATAATGTAATTGGCAGGAGGAGCGGTACCTTCAACAAGCTTTGAAAATAAATGTGATGACTTCAAAACGTTAATGTCGTTGTTGCTTCCTGGCATGCCAAAGTAGGCATGCCATATCCACAGATCATAATCTGCAACTGCTTCAAGAATGATTGTGGGTGCTCCGCTGCGTCCTGCGAATTGTCCAGCCCAAGCAGTTGGACAATTTTTCCACTTCCAATGCATACAATCAAGACTACCTAACATTCCGGGAAATCCACGTTGTTGGCCGATGTGGAGAAGCCTAGCAACGTCCTCTGCTGTTGGTGATCTGAGATACCACTCCGAGAAAATTTCGACAATTGCTCGACAAAAGCGCTTCATGCATTGAATTGCCGTAGACTCTCCTATTTTGATGTATTCGTCTGTGGCATCAGCAGGCATTCCATACGCCAAGATCCGAATGGCAGCTGTTACTTTTTGCAAGGTTGATAAGCCCAACCTTCCTAAACCATCACGTCGTTGAGTAAAGTAGTTGTCATGTTGTTTACCAGCATCGACAATGTGAAGAAAAAGCCTTTTTGACATTCGAAATCGCCGATGAAACTCTCTTTCACCGTACACAGGATTGTCCGAGAAGTAATCATTGAACAAATTTTGTTAGGCTTTTTCTCTGTCACGGTGTACAACCGCGTGACTAGGAATAGAGCCTCGAAAATTTACTTGGTCATTTGGTTGAATGATTTGATGAAGAAGGCGGTTGTTGTTGAGAAACAAATTGATAGCAATATTTTCTTCTTTATCTATTGCTTCAATGTCATCCATAAAAAAATCATCAAACTCAGAGGAGTCTGAAGAAGAAAAGTTTTGAGAAAAAAGATGGACCTCCAATATTAAAATTCATTTTTTTTGTAAGGAAACAAGCTGTGATGTTTGGCTAACATCTATACTAACTGTTTTTATAGATAAAATGTTACTATTAAATAAGATAAGGAAACCTATGAATTTCATCTATACCATTCATCACATCTCGCTTGCTATACACCGTTAGATTGAAATCCTATCATCATCCTATCCAAAATATCCAACATTTTAGATAAGGAAAAATCTGTGAATCTCATCTATGCCATTCATCACATCTCTTTTGTTATCCACCGTTAGATCAATGAATCCAAGATATCCAACATTGTAGATAAGAAAATCTGTGAAACATATTTGTGTCCATGTATTTACATTCTTATCCATCATTTCTTGTGTATAAATAATAGACTTCCCCTAAAGAAAACTTCACATTTCAAACAATTCTTTCTTTTCTAGAAAAATATATGGAAAAAAATAGAGGCTCATCATTCAGTCACCAAGAAGATGAGCTGTTATATCGAGTGTATTTAGAAATTTCGCAAGATCCAATAGTTAGCAATAACCAACCTATGAAAAAATTATGGGGAAAGATAGAAAAAATTTACAATGAAAAAAAAATTGAGAGTTGGGAGAGTAGAAGCAGTAGATCTTTACAAGGTAGGATGAGTCTTATTCTCTGTGCTGTTAGGAATTTGAAGAGTTGTGTCCACCAAGTGGAGAATATGCATCCAAGTGGAGCGTCCGAACAAGACATAGTAAGTTAATATTCAACAAGTGTGTTATTGAATATATATGATATTTGAATATTTACTAAACATAATTTTATGTAGAAAATCAATGCAGATGGACAGAGCAAAGCACTTATTGATACAAGATCCAAAACTTAAAAAAGGTTTTAAATTTGATCACATGTGGGTCTTGATGAAGGATATTCCGAAGTTTACCGACAATGTCCACAACAATATTCCAGAAACTCCCACTGCTGGAAGCGATACAGTCGGATCTCCAACATCACAATCTCCTGGACTGTCTTCATTTTCAATCAACTTAAGCAGTGAAGATGGTGGATCAAATTCAACACAACGCCCCATTGGAACGAAGAAAGCAAAATTGAAGAGAAAAATGGCTGAAGGTAATAATTCATCTGCTGACTCTATGATTTCATCAAACAAACAAATCCTTAATTTCTTAAAAGAAAGTGCATCAACTAGGAGTAAAAATTACGAGTTGCAGCAATTACGTCTCCAAAATCAGGCTAAAAGAATAGTCTTAAAAGAACGAGAACGAGATGATAAGATATTACTAACAAATTTAGACTCTGTCGATGATGATACACGTGAGTATATGCGATTGGAAAAAGCGAGAATCGTGCAAAAAAGAACTCAAGAGCAGCAACAACCTTCATTTGATCCAAATATTTATCAACCATATTCGATTATCTTGGAGGTTCAGGATCCGGTTAACCGATGAATTCTGGTATTTTGATACCACTTGTTAGATATGTAATATTTAAGTGTATGTAATTTGCTTTAATTTGTGCTAAGTTTGTTTAATGTTTTTTTTTTATTTTGTGTGAGTTTTATTTAATGTATTTTTCTATTGTGTGAACTTTATTTTAATGTTATGTAATATTTATCCTATTTTATTTTATTTTGGTGTACTTAAGTTATTCTAAATTAAATTTAGTATATGTATTTGTGAAAAGAAATAATTATAAAGACCAAAAAGAAAATAAAAAATAGTTTTGAGGTTTTGAATAGTGAAACCTCAAAATTTGAGGATTTGAGGTTGGGTTGGAATGACAAAAACCTCAAAATTTGAGGATTTGAGGGTGGATTGGAGATGCTCTAAGAAGTTTTGAGGTTTCGGACAATCCTGTGTACGGTGAAAGAGAGTTCCATCGGCGATTTCGAATGTCAAAAAGGTTTTTTCTTCACATTGTCGATGCTGTTAAACAATATGACAACTACTTTACTCAACGACGTGATGGTTTAGGAAGGTTGGGCTTATCAACCTTGCAAAAAGTAACAGCTGCCATTCGGATCTTGGCGTATGGAATGCCTGCTGATGCCACAGACGAATACATCAAAATAGGAGAGTCTACGGCAATTCAATGCATGAAACGCTTTTGTCGAGCAATTGTCAAAATTTTCTCGGAGTGGTATCTCAGATCACCAACAGCAGAGGACGTTGCTAGGCTTCTCCATATCGGCCAACAACGTGGATTTCCCGGAATGTTAGGTAATCTTGATTGTATGCATTGGAAGTGGAAAAATTGTCCAACTGCTTGGGCTGGACAATTCGCAGGTCGCAGCGGAGCACCCACAATCATTCTTGAAGCAGTTGCAGATTATGATCTGTGGATATGGCATGCCTACTTTGGCATGCCAGGAAGCAACAACGACATTAACGTTTTGAAGTCATCACATTTATTTTCAAAGCTTGCTGAAGGTACCGCTCCTCCTGCTAATTACATTATTCAGGGAAATGAGTATAATATGAGTTATTATTTAGCCGATGGTATTTATCCAAAATGGTCAACTATTGTTCAAACTATAAGAGATCCCCAAGGTCCGAAGAAAAAATTGTTTGCAGCAAAACAAGAAGCATGTCGAAAAGATGTCGAACGTGCCTTTAGAGTTCTACAATCTAAGTTTGCTATCATAGTAGGATCTGCACGTTACTGGAAGAAAGAAGACCTACATGATATAATGACAGCGTGTATCATAATGCATAACATGATAATCGAGGATGAACGTGATATCAATGCACCAATTAGAGATGCAAGATCAGCGCCTGAGGTAACGGTTGAAATAGCAGTAAATGAACATACCCGATTTCAACAATTTCTAGCTCGTAATATACAAATTAAAAATAAGGAGGCTCATTTATTACTTCGGAATGCGTCGATTGAGCACATATGGGAGCATTACAGAAATAATGCTTGAGTAATTTGGTATTCTATATGTAACTTTCTAAAATTTGTGTATGTGTGTTGTTTTATTATACAATATTATAATATTGTGTGCTGTATAATATATTAAATGTATGTTTTATATGTATTTGTAAAGTTTTATCATTATTATTAATTTTTGTTAATGTCAAGGACTATAATGCAAATGAAAGAACTTTTAAAATTTTTTTTGAGGATTTATGGTTGGAGCAATCAACCCTTAAATCTTCATTTTGAGATTTTGCTCCCCTTAAAATGAAGTTTTGGGTTAGAGATGCTCTTAGTGTTTCAAATATTACAATTACTTTATAATTAGAAATGCCTCTCCATTCCCGTGATCCCATGCACAAAAATGTTTTTTTTTGTTAACTTTTTTTGTAACTTTTAAGTGAAAATATAATATATATATATTTATAAGCACAAATATAAATAGGAGAATAAAAGTGGGAATCTCTTTGGTCTAATAGTTAATCAAAGGTTAATTAGTATTTGAGCGGTGCGAATAAAAAAATTATACGATGTAGTATAATATAATTGCGGTTCGAGCAGAAAATATATTATGCAAAAAAAAAATGGTTTATGTAAAAAAAAAAGGACAGAATAATGTTTGATTAGTGTATAAATAACTTAATGTACAAAATAATTATTTTAAATAACCAAAATTTTTTACTTTTTAAAAATATCTACCCCAATTCATAAATGTAATATGAACTATTTTTCAGATTTTTAAAAGCTAATTTTTATATAAATAATAAAGAATTGCACGTAACCGCACTTAATTGGTGGTGGTATGCGTATCAAGTGCGGGATAGAAAACCAAGGCAAAAAAATAATCTACTATATAATTAAAGAATTATCTTTCTATCTAGAATGTCCACATAGACAAAAATATTTTCAAAATATTCAAGTTTTAACATGTTCATTTAATTTATATTTATAAATATTTATTGTTACTTATAACAATTAAATGTGGAATTAAATAAATAAAACCAAAATATGCAAATAAATTTTTGAAAGTAGAAATACAAGAATATGTAAGTATTCTTATTGTTTAAAATACAAAATTACACCAGAAATATATTTCATTTGAATTGTATTTCATTTGAGAGTAATAAAAACTAGAAATTTTTTGAAAAATACCATTTTTAAAGTACAACTTTTCAAAAATGCTAGATTTTCAAAAATTACTTATTCATTATATCATTTATATTTGGGTTAACTATGTTGTATTGGAGTTTACTATTGAGGGTTTTTCGAAGGGATGAGGATTTTTCCTGCATACCGATAGCTCGACGGCGGTCAGGGCGTTACATGTCCCATATAATTACTATGAGTTTTGATAAGATAAATGTTTATATATTTTAATTTAAAAAATTGGAAACATGTAAAATGAATATAAATATATAAAGAAAATTAACATATAAACGATATGAGAGAATAACAAATAAATAAATAATGTTAATTATTGAAACATCGTATTTTTTTTAGTTGTTAGGATGCTGAAAGTTTAAATTAAAAGATATCTTATTTCATTAAAAAAAATATTGAAAATCTTACTAAATATGAGAAGATAAGGTGAAACTTTGGAATATATGGTTTATTCAAAATGTTATATTTGAGATGTGAAGGTATAAAAGAAAGTTATAATTAATAAAGTGGTAAGTGGTTAAATAAAAAAATAGGGAAATTTTGAGAAATGTCACTTTTCAAGTGTCACTTTTTAAAAATATCACATTTTCAAAATCTTTGCAAAAAGGGATATTTACAAAAATGTCACTTTTTGTGTCCACATTTGCAAAATGCCACTTTTGGTGTCCATTTGCAAAAATGCCACTAATTATGATTTTTTAGAACCTAAATCTTAAAATTCTAAACCCTAAAAAATCTTTTGACCCCTAAAACCTCTTAAACCCTAATACAACATAGTTAACCCAAACATAAATGATATAATGAATAAATAATTTTGAAAAAGTGGCATTTTTGTAAAGTGGCACATGAAAAGTGGCATTTTTTAAAAATTTGTCTTGCGAAAAAGACATTCTAAAAAAAAAATTTATTTATTATATCATTTATGTTTGAGTTAACAATATTCTATTAGAGTTTAGTTTTGATGATTTAGATTTAGGGATCAAAACATTTTTTAAAATTTAAAATTTTAAGATTTAAGCTTTAAAAATTCATAATTTATAGCATTTTTGCATATGTACACACCAAAAGTGGTATTTTTACAATTGCCAGAAAAAAAAATATATATATATATATAAATCTCAAACAAATATATTTATTTTCAAATAGGAACTATTAACATTGAAATGATTAAAAATCACTTCATATTTTCATACAATACAAATAAGATAAAAAAAAATATTTTCATTTCAATTCAAATCAAATATTTTACATGTAAAATTGGTTGATTTGTTAACTATAAGTATAATACCTTTTTTAACTCACGAAACTCTCGTCTTGATGTCTATGATATGTTACATGACATTGCAATTTTACCTCTAGATTTCAATATCTCATCTTTTGTGATTATTTTCAGAGATAAGAACTCGACGGTCAATGGCCTAGCCAAAACGGATTTGTATTGTGAACCGTTTTGGAAAACGGAAGAAGCATAAGAGAAGAGATTACTTAGAGAAGATACCGGAGGGGATCTGAGAAGCTTGGAGACTCGGATGGAGTTCATCTTCAAGCAGAGTCGTTTCTGAGGTATCACACGGTCAAGACGAAAAACTAATTTAGTTGATGAAGTAAGGTAGCAAACCGGTAACAAACTGATCTGTAGAGTACTAGCTTGTATATAAGGATACAAACTCTTCCAAACAGGTTTTCGGGTACACTGTACTTCATAAGCATTTCTTGTAAAACCTGTAGATATCAAGCCAAATAAACAAATCGTCCTTTTCTGTATCACAAGCCTAGCTAAAGAAAGTGTTAGCTCAGACCTGATATTTCATCTGACAGTGAATAGAAACGCACAAAAACATAAACTTAAGCTTGACATAGAATCTCTTGCTGGTGGAGTAACCTGCAGGACAATGGAACCTCGGTGAAACTTATAATACAGATATAAATACGAACTTTAAAGAATAATCTAATATAGACTGCAACCATCACTAGTGGACATTAACGGTCAGCAGGAAACTAGACACATTAGGAAATGGTAAGAGCTACAAAACAAGACATTAACAAGGATTTTATCAACAATAGACCTAGGTCAGACTTCAGTTTAGCTTCCTAGATCAGTTGTTCGATACACTCTAGAAGAATCTCACAACAAGTTGACCAAGCTAGAAAGAAGCAGTTAAAATCAGAAAATCTCCCTTCACTCTAACCGGTAAAACTCAAGCACACTAATGGAAAAGATTCAGTCAAGATTCAATCAACTATTGCTAAAAATCTGAAGTGAACATCTCAACGCATAAACACAAAGGGATACAAGTGATCTCGTGGATTAGAATCATACCCTAACTACAAAACCCTCATGAAGCAAATCAGACAGAATACTCAACCGAAAGACAAGAAATCCAGAGAAACAGAAGACATACCTTTGTGTTCGCATTAGCCGTCGCACCAAAGGTAGCCATTATCACGAGTCGAGTCGAAAAACTGTATAAAAAATCAACACATGAGATAAATCACATAAGTAATGCTTCTCTCAGAGGAGAAATTGAACGAGAACAAAAAAGGGAAGCGAAGAAGATCCGTCGGAGATAGTCTTTCTCCAGTGAGCATAAGAGAAGGGAAAACAAAATTAAGTCAGAGATGTGAGTGGGAGAAGGATTTATAAACACAAAAACGAAAAAACCCTCCAATTGGAGGAGGCGAGGTGAGGCGATTGGAGAAAGTATTAGGGTAAAATTGAAGGAGATGGAAGATAGTGACGAGGAGAAGACAAGCGACGCCGGCGAGGAGAGGGAAACGGAAGAGAGAAGATGAGATAAAGAAAATAGGAGCGGATTTTAGATTTTGTTTTTGGTTCTTAATACTTTTTTTTTTTGGACAACAATTTTTGGTTCTTTATTCAAACAAGTAAAATTGGTCTTCCTAGAAATTCAAGGTTTTGCTGGACCAAACTTTGGCGCAAAACGTAATTTTTTTGCTAAGTCTTGGCGCTAATAACAACTTGTTGGCTCGGAATGCTATAATTAGTTTGCCGCTTAGTTATTTTCATGATTAGCATTTATAAAATGCTATCCTATAGTGGTCTAATCCACCACATCATCTTTAATAGCAATTACGAAAATCATGATATTCTTGTATTGTTGCTGGTGGTGCCCGTCTTATATATAATTACATTCTTCCACTAATAAAATATTAGATTTAGATGTGTTATAATTCTTTTGTTTTTCCAATAGAATTAATAATTAAATATGTCTTTATATATTCTTAACAACTGATTGATGGGCGGGTACATCTTAAGCATTGATTAGCGAACCATTACGTAGGATTTTCATTTAGTAATAAAAAAGTTTATAATTTTTTTTTTTAACGCTGTAATTTTATTATTACTTAATTACAAATTATGAGAGTCGTTACATCGACAATTATTTAATGGACAAATTTTCTATTTTAATCTACGCCAGACGATTTTATTTTGCCACACACTAAAGATCTCATGTAAGTTAACATCTATTAATCTGCATAAATGATAATAATTCACATCTCTTGGAATTCGAACCTCAGATTTTCTTGATGTAGAAGTCTTAATAAACTCTTGATCATCCATTGGATCAAGGGACTTCCACAAAGTTTATAAGAGCATTGTTATCGGTGAGACTTCTATGGATATCATAAATCAATATTTAATAATATTAAATAATAATTAAGACTTACTAATTTTTCCCAATTAACCATGAGACTCCAACTCAATCTCTTCTTTCTCTCTCCCGGCTGGAAAATTTCGAAAACGGCCTCTGATCTTCCGGAAGCAGAGGTGGAAGTGAGTGGCGAGCATTGGTTTATGGCAAATATCTGGAAAAACAACTCAAGAAATATTCGAATTTCGATCTAAAAAAGATATTCAATCGGAACTCAAAACAAAAAAAGAGAGGAATTTCGCGTCGTAGATTGAAAACCCACGAAACCCCATGAATCTTCAAGCTGTTTTTTGTAGCTTCGGGTCCGTTCCGGTCCTTCTCGTCTCTCCCAGAACTTCATTTCGGCGATTTGTAATCAAAACGAAATGTAAAATTTTCGATTGATTCTTCTTCAGTTCTTCAAGTGATTGCGATTATTAGGTTCAGATTCATTTTCTTCTTTGTTTTGATTTGCAGCGGAACCATCGGAGAAATCTGTGGAGATTAAGATGATGCTGGTTCTTGTTGTTGAATTGGATTTCCGATTTCCTGAGAGAAAAAAAAAAAAAAAGAAGGCGATCCAATGGCATAGCGCCACCGTGACCCGCTGAAACGTATCAACTGTCAGCAAAATCTCAACAGATTTTTTTTTTTTTTTTTTTTAATCATCTGATACCCTAAAGATATCATCGTTATTTATGCTCTAACTTTGGTTCGCATATCCAATTGTACATCTTGACCTATCAATGAATTGCACAAAAGAGAAGGTAATTGGAAAAGTAGCATGCCATTAATTTCCGTGGGCATAAAGAAATAATGTTTTGGACGAAAAAGTTTTTTCACACCCAACAACAGATTTCTCTGATTCGACTGCAGCGACGCATGCCATGAAGACATGCACGTTATCCAAAAGAACAACCATTAGGTAGAAGAAACACAAAAATTCAAAGGCAAAAAGTTAGTGAGCACCTATATACTTAACTAGTTAGTGTATTATCGTAGAGACTTCCAAGTTCCTTATTATTTAAAAGAAGATGAAATACATTGTTGACAAAATAAGATTAAAATCTTAGTCTATATTAACGAGGAGGAATACAAAGGATACACATAAGTCATAACACCATAGGTGTCTTTTACCCATGGAACATGGTCTCAACTTAATTAGTAAGGTCTGAAAAAGCAAGAACTATAAATATATATGATGCAACAAAAATTGGCAAAGAAATTTCTCAAAATATTTGAACTAGATTTATCTTTTAATGGTAACTTACAAGTCTACTAATAAATCAGAGAACTTATAAGCTAAATATCTCCTAGAAAAATCAAGTCCCTCACAAGCTTCAAGACTATATAAATCTTGAAAGGTTCTCTCTTGATTTCCTTACAATGAACCGTAAAACCCTTTTTCTCTTAGAAAATTTTAGTACTACAATGCATGTGTTTCTAGTTAAGCCACCGAGATCTATTTATATACATAGAGTTCGATTACAATATCCATTCCTAAGATAAAAATATTTTTTTTTTATTATCGCTTAAATTCCTTTTCTTCTTTGTTTTTTTTTTTCTTCAACGATTTTGCTTTTTTGTGTTTTATGTTCTTTCAGCTTCCACGTCATCATGAAGACCATCTTCATTAGGATTTTTTGTTAACTCAAATATTGTATCTTCAAGCTCATGTACTCTTCGAAGGAACTAAGTGTTGTAAACAATCAAGTTAAACCTTAATCATATTAATATATTATTCACATATTTTACTCTAAATCTGCTACAATAAAGTGCCAAAAGTCTTATCAATATCAAAAAAATTGTTGCTAAAATGAACGGCCAGAAAATATATTCTAGTAGGAGAGAAATACTGTTGTATCAGATCCATACTAAACGTCTCCCATTAATTAAACTAACTTTTGTTCGTAAAATAAGTTTGCTGTAACGCCCGTGAACCAAAATGTGTATTTTTGGTTGGTGCGTCGATCGACACAATGTGTGTTGATCGACACAAGTGTTTGGACTCGCGAGGAGTCGGGTTCTGGGTGTTGCGTCGATCGACACAAGTGATGTGCGTCGATCGACGCAAGTTGAAATCGAACCGACAGGTTCAGTTCTTGATCGCTTGGTTAGGCGTCCGGTTTAGGGAACCCTAGGGTTCGATATATATATATAGCGTGGGGGACGCGTTTTTGCCGTATTTTCGATCATAAATCAGAGTTTAGAGAACTTGTGAGAGTTCTTGAGAGGATTGAGTGAAATCAAAGGATTCTTGTGGATTTCTTTGCATTCTCAATCCTAAAAGCTTGTTGGTGTGCTTGTGAGGTTATAGAAGCGAGAGAGAATCAAGTGATTTCGGGTTGAATTAGAGGCTTGGGCGATTAGGGTTCCTGTGTTCTTCGTGTTCTTCATCCTTTCTTTCCAGAAATCAGGTGAGTGCGCGACCATAGGCTTATCTGGGTAAAGATTGGATTCAATATGATTGTTTGCTGTTGTTTGGTGTGGATTTCGTGTTGTTATGTGATGGATTCGTGCAGGAGATTGATAGATCGTGGAAGGAATTTAGCCATGAGAGGATAGGCTCGTGGTAGCTCTAAAGTTTTACCCTAGAAACAATCCCTGCAAGTGCACAGAATCGCAGTTATAGTATAAAGGGTTATCGTATCACAAGAGACTTAAAGTTGCACTACTAATTTCAAGTTCAAATTATGCTAAGTAAATTAAAATAAGTGACTAACGAAAACAGAGATAAGCAAAGTCGGTTTTAATGAGATTAAATTCAAGAGATAAAAGCTAGGTTTTCAGGAGATTCGCAGGATAATCGGAATTGCAGAAAAGCTAGAATACTAGGGAAATAATTAGAACCGTTCTAGAACATGAAATCAATGATAAAACTAACCAACTTCCGTTGTGAAAACTATCTAAGTCTAACTTATTAAATTCCAAATTCCTTTGTAAATTCTCTAAGTTAAACCAGCATTCAAATTCGGATTCAATTGTTCACAAATTCTCTAAACCAAATTCCTTTGAGAGATAGACAATTTGCTCATCTAAGGTAGTTCAGGTAATTATCAATACTTCCGCATCTAATAATTAACCTAAGATCTAAATTCTAGGTGATCAAGCTAGAACTAGCATTAAAAACAACTTAGATGAAGAACCAGGTGATAAACCCTAGCAGTTCTAACAAGTTTAGCAATTCCTCATAATCCCTTGAACAACCCTAAACCTAACAAGCAAACTACTTAGACATGGTGAATGAAACACACATCATAACTGAATAAAATTGCATAAAAAATAAGGGAAGAGATACAGAGGGTTCGAAGAAATCTCTAAGGTCTGAAGCAAAACTTGTCTCCTTCAAGATTCTGTAACAAAATCTCCGTCTCTAAGTCTCTATGAAAATCTCTATCAAAAATCCCCCCCTCAAAACCTTCTAAAAAAAACTATTTATAAGCATAAAACACGAATTGGGCTTCTTTGGGCTTAATGAGAACTTCTGGGTTTCCTTCGCAAAAGGGGAATATTTGGTCGCCGGGTGTGTCGCGCGACACAAATAGACTGTGTCGCGCGACACAAGTCTTGAAACCATGATCTTCGTTCCTCTTCACGACTTCTTTGTTCCACTTCGATTGCTTTGACTCCATAATGCTCCATTTAGCTCAAAATCCACTTAACACGTACAAATGCCTGCAAAGACTCGAAAAGACTCTAGAAACACCAAAAATACTCGATAAAACAACGGATATCATGGTTGAAAACCAGTAAAAACCATGATATGTCAACTCCCCCAGACTTAGCCCTTGCTTGCCCTCAAGCAAAACATAAACTAAGAAAGTGAAAGAGGTTTGAAAACATAGAAACTTACCTTCCCTTGGAAACTGAACTGACCTTTCCGACTAGTGATCCACATAATGCAAAACCAACCCAAAATCAGACCACCATGTACTTCTCCATAGACATTCGCAGCCTTCCAAATTCATCCACAACTTCCCAGCATAATCCGCTAGTCTTCATCGCTTGGTCTCGATGATCTCAAAGCCAAGGACCTTCTAGACTCATTCCCATACGATACCATAACAATAAACCTAACAACACTTGATACTCTTCCTCTCCCCCCAGACTTATTTGGTTTGCTATTCCCTTTTTCTTTTTCTATGATTGTTGAGACTCAAAGCAGTGCATTTTTCACTAATGTTGTTCCTTGTGAGGAGACAGGGTCGTGACTCACTACTGTTGTTCCTTGTAAGGAGACAGGGGCGTGAGATTGCTCGTCTTCTACATCCGTTCTAAGGGACTCAGACCGCTGCTTTTGAGCTCTGGGTGATCACCTCGTGAGTACTGACTTACTGGATTTTATTCCTCATCGTAGACTCAAGAGCTATCATTTCACCCCAATCCTAATATATTATTAATTAAAACGCTTTTTTTTTTTCTAAGGGGATAGAGGGAGAGGAGTACCATTGCTTTCAATAAGAGCTGCACTTGTCAGGTATGAATGAGGAGTCAAGCCCTATGGACATCAATCACAAAGAGATCCGTGTAGTAGCTCTGACTTGGCGGATTATAGTGGAAGTAACGGACGTCTCCAGTTAACTGGTCAGTCTTTGGAATTTTCATTAGTCTGATTCTAAAATCGATCCTGGGAAAATGGTCACATGCTGAAAAGGACAATCCACTAAACTAAGAAAAGGGTCGTTTCAAACTGTTTTGACTCAATAAAACGTTTTTTGGACAGAGTCTTCAAAAGCAAAGAAAAACAAGTTAGCAACGACCTCCCCCAGACTCAAACAACACTGTCCCCAGTGTGATGAAGCCTAAGATTGGTGAAGGAATCAAAAGAAAATCGAATAACAAAACAACTAAAAGAGAAGACAGAAAGTACGCAAAGTGGAAAAAGGAGAAAGCGGAGGGGATCTAGTCCTCCTCCTGGTCGTCAGACGAAGATGTAGCCTGTGGAGATGGGGAGCGAGGCCGGACACAACCACAATGAGGACGAGAAACTGCTCTCCAAATGGTCTGGAGGTTATGAATCACCCACCTCTGGAAGTCATTCTGAGGTTCGGGAGCTGGTGTCAACGCAGAAGGCAGACGAGTGCGAGCAGTACCAGAAGAGCCAGCGTATGGGGCAGCAGAAGGGGCAGAAGAGGCTGGAGCAGCGTATGGAGCGCGCATGGTAGTGTGTCCCAGAAGAGTCTCGTCTGGCTGAAAAGCTAAAGCCTCGAGACCATTCAAAATGGACTGAAGCTCCGGGAGAGGACGCGAACCTGGCTAGACTCTCCAACCCGTGGACGGAAGATCCAATACTGCTCGGCTCTAATCCACTTAGCCCTCACCATAAAGTCCATGTCCATGGTGCAATGAGACGTGTCAACGGTACAGGGAGAAGTGTCGATCTTGCAGTAGTGAGAGATGGGAGTGAGAAGACTGCCCACGGACAGTCTCTTTCCTCTTCCCGATGAGGAGAAAGGCGTGGTCTTCAAGGAAACCAACTGCTCTGCGAAGACAACACTCAGTGCCGTGTACTCAATGTCAAGCCTGTAAGTGAGTCCACTGCCGAGAATCTGCTGGAAGGCATGATATAGCATCACAAGCTCAGGTACTCTGATCTTCCCGGGTTCCGCCTTGTGCAGAAGGGTATTACCCAAAAGGCGAACCATGTAACGAATCGCAGGATGACGAATGTCAGTGTGGAGAGAATGTCCTGACCCTCTGGTCTGGTAAAGTCCTGTGGCAAAAAGAGACCAGAAGTCCTGTGCTCCGGGGAATGAGGTAGGAAAGATGTGATTCCGAGAACGAGCCTGAAATCCATAAATCTCGCAAAGCTAAGGGAAAGAGACTCTGTATCTGATGCCGCGAGCAAAGAAAGTCAATGTCCCATTCATGGCAGAGGGTGGAGGCCCATCAAAGGGGTAGTAAATGCGAACAGTCGCCATGAATTGCTTCACCAAATCAGGGTACATCGGATACTGCTTAGTAGCCAAAGAGCCCAGCCCTGCACTCTCTATCAAGCTCAGAACATCATCATAAATACACAAGGTCTTCATGGCATTAGGATCCGCCACTCTCGTAGGGTTCAGAGGAACCTTCAACCACTCATTATAGTACAACGAGTCATAGTCATCCCATAGCTCTGTAATCTCTCGGCCTTCCACCTCCTTCCGCTGCAAGACCACCGAGGGAATATCATCCCATTGATGCGCAATGGGAATCTTCCTATCCTCGCGCTTTGGCCACGGAGAAAGGCATGGAATGGTATCTGCTGGAGGAGTCTCAGCTGATGTAGAAGCAGGCTCCTTGCCTTTGCGCTGTCTCTTGGGGTTTGGTGCCATCTGCAAAATAAAGTCATGCAAGAACAAGCGAAAAACGCAAATCAGCAAATAATCGGCAATAATCAAGCACAAAGCAGCTAGGCACGATATGTAGCAAGCAAGCGGGCAAATGATTCGACCATAACAACCACAATTGAACCTGAAAAGCAAGTTCTGCTTCACTAAAAACCGAAAATTCCACATAATGCAAACCCAAATCTAAATCTCCGAAATCAACACAATGAAGGCACGAAATTGTTCCACAAACACTCTAAGAGTGCATATCAAGCAGTATCACATTCCTATTTGAACCAAAACAACCTGAAATTTCACCTTTTTCGTCAAACCACCGAACTGAAAAAGTGAAAGTAGGGCAACGTACCTTGGCAGATCGAAGAAAAGGATGCTAGAATGCGAAAGAAGATGAAAATCCGAGTGATTTAGAGCCAAAAATCGCTCAAATCCGTGTAGAATCAAGCAAGTTATGGGGTTTCAAAATCTCTCCTTCGTTTTTGCGTGATGAACAATTGAGGAAGAAAGAAGAGAAGAGTCGGGTTTTTAAAGTACTTACCTCGCGCTGCGTGTGTGTCGCGCGACACACAGAGACTGTGGCGCGCGACACATATCTGTTCACCGTGTTGTTTTTTTTTTTTTTTTTTTTTTTTTTTACTGAATAAAATTGAAACAAAAACGAAAAGTAGTGAAATAAAAACCAAAATCGAAAGTTTATGTACACGTACAAGTGGGTTGCCTCCCACTTAGCGCTCTTTTTCAATCATTAGCTTGACTCTGTCAGGATTCAGGTAATTGCTGGAACCGATAACGGAACAATGTGTCCGTTATCGACCTCAGTGTGCGCGAAGTAGTGCTTGATCCGTTGACCATTCACTACAAACTCCTTGCCATCCTTGTTCAAAAGACCCACAGCACCATAGGGACGGATTGATTTAATAGTGAATGGACCTGACCAACGAGAACGCAGTTTCCCAGGAAATAATTGTAAACGAGAATTATACAAAAGTACCTGGTCATTTGGCTCAAAGTGTCGGTGAATGATCTTCTTATCATGATAAGCCTTGGTGCGTTCCTTGTAGATCTTCGAGTTCTCATAAGCAAGATGTCTGATCTCATCTAACTCATTCAGCTGCAGAAGTCTCCTCTCCGCAGCTGGCTTGATGTCGAAATTCATCATCTTCACAGCCCATGCAGCCTTGTGTTCTAACTCGACAGGAAGATGACACGCTTTACCATATAAAAGATGGAAAGGTGTAGTGCCCCAAGGTGTCTTGTATGCTGTCCTGTAAGCCCAAAGTGCATCATCCATCTTGTGAGACCAATCCTTCTTTGTCTTGCCAACTGTCTTCTCGAGAATCTCCTTTATCTGCCTGTTGGAAACCTCCACTTGTCCGCTCGTCTGTGGATGATAAGGAGATGCTACGCGATGTTGAACTCCATGTGATTTCAAGAGTTTTTCAAAAACCTTGTTGATAAAATGAGAACCTCCGTCACTAATCACAACCCTTGGTACTCCGAATCTAGGGAAGATAATGGACTTGAACATCTTTGTTACCACTGAAGAGTCATTGGTTGGACTAGCAATAGCCTCAACCCACTTAGACACATAGTCTACTGCAACCAATATGTACTTGTTCCCATACGAAGACGGAAACGGCCCCATAAAATCGATGCCCCAGCAATCAAAAACTTCGACATCGAGGATGAAGTTTTGTGGCATCTCATGACGTTTGCTTATCTTCCCTTTCCTCTGGCAAACATCGCAATGTGAAACAAATACATGAGCGTCCTTGAACATTGTTGGCCACCAGAAACCAGCTTGCAGAACCTTGGAGACCGTCTTGAATGTGGCAAAGTGACCACCATAAGAAGATCCATGACAATGATACAACACGTCCTGAACCTCGGAGTCTGGAAGACATCTCCTGTAAACACCTTCAGAACAATGTTTATACAAGTAAGGTTCATCCCAAAAATACCTCCGGATTTCGCGCAAGAACTTCTTCTTAGCATAGCTAGTGAACTCCTCCGGTGGCTTCTCTGCAGCAAGGTAGTTAGCGATATCGCTGAACCATGGAAAAACAGGCGTAGCCACAGCAGCTACAACGTCGGATTTAGACGAAAACTCATCGATGGGAGAGTCCAGCATTATGTGTCGCGCGACACATTTAGGTGTCTCGCGCGACACAACCTTTGTAACCCGAAAATCAGTGTTTTCTCCTTTACTCCGGCTTGCGATCTTTGCTTCGATCATGTAGACGTTCTCCTCAGGCAAGTTGTCATTGATGGGGATCGCATCTTCAATCCTAATCTGAGAAAGATGGTCCGCAACTCCATTCTCAACACCTTTCTTGTCTTTAACTGTGATGTCGAACTCTTGAAGCAGAAGAACCCATCTCAACAAGCGTGGTTTGGCATCCTTCTTGTTCATCAAATATTTCAAAGCGGAATGATCCGCATGAACAATAACCTTAGCTCCAATCAAGTACTGATGAAATTTCTCGAAAGCAAACACCACTGCAAACAATTCCTTCTCCGTAGTGATGTAGTTCTTCTGAGCATCATCCAAAGTCCGGCTTGCATAGTAAATGGCATGAAGCTTCTTATCCTTTCGTTGACCCAAGACAGCTCCAACAGCAAAGTCACTAGCATCACACATTACCTCAAAGGGCAGAGTCCAGTCGGGGGGTTGCACAATTGGAGCACTCACTAAAGCCTGCTTTATCTGTTCAAAAGAGGTAAGACAATTAGCATCAAAATCAAATTTGACATCCTTACAGAGTAAGGCGGTGAGTGGGCGGGCAATCTTGGAGAAGTCCTTGATGAATCTCCGGTAGAATCCAGCATGGCCTAGAAAGCTTCGAATCTCCTTGATTGAAGTAGGCGGTTGCAAGCTCATCATCACTTCGATCTTAGCCTTGTCGACTTCGATTCCATCCTTAGAAACCTTGTGCCCAAGAACTATGCCATTTGTTACCATAAAATGGCACTTCTCCCAACTCAAGACCAAGTGCCTCTCTTCACACCTCTGAAGCACTTTGCACAAGTTGTCCAGACAATCTTTGAATGAAGCCCCATAGACCGAAAAATCATCCATAAACACCTCCATGATGTCCTCAATCATGTCTGTAAAGATGGCCATCATGCACCTCTGGAAAGTAGCAGGAGCATTACACAGTCCAAATGGCATCCTTCGGTATGCAAAAGTACCATAGGGACATGTAAATGTGGTCTTCTCCTGGTCATCTGGGTGTATGGGAATCTGGAAGAAGCCTGAGTAACCGTCCAGGAAGCAGTAGTATGGATGACTCGCCAGCCTCTCTAGCATCTGATCAATGAATGGCAGTGGAAAGTGATCCTTCCTGGTTGCAGCATTCAGCTTCCTATAGTCGATACACATTCTGTGGCCTGTGATCGTCCTTGTTGGAATCAACTCATCCTTCTCATTCTTCACAACAGTGATTCCTCCCTTCTTAGGCACGACGTGGACTGGACTGACCCAAGAACTGTCTGAGATGGCATAAATGATCCCTGCTTCCAACAGCTTCAAAATCTCTTTCTTGACCACTTCCTTCAGGTTAGGATTTAGTCTCCTCTGGTTCTCGATCGACGACTTGGTCTCATCTTCGAGATAGATCCTATGTGTGCACAAATCCGGAGAAATACCTGTAAGATCAGAAAGAGAATAGCTAAGAGCCTTGCGATACTTGCGCAGTTTGCTTAGCAGTAAAGTGAGCTCTGCGTTGTTTAAGGAAGCATTAACAATGACAGGATACGTGGAGTTAGGACCGAGATATGCGTACCTTAACCCTATCGGAAGTGGCTTAAGATCGACTCTGGGAGCTCGTTCCTCACTCCAATCTCTGAGCTTAGTGGCCATTTCTGAATTCTCTGTCAGCTCCTCATGAACAACCAGCTTGTTCACGTGCACATTATCGTCTAGCATCTTGACATACCCAGCAGCAATGTCGTCCAAGTAAGCTTCAGCGCAGGTAGAACGAATCAAAGCTCTCTCTAGAGGATCCGAAAGATGCATGTCCTGGAGAGCATCCTCCGCGAAATCAGAGCAAGTTTCCACAAAGAAAGTTTGCCCATCGATGGTGGGTCTCTTCATTAGCTTGTCCATGCTAAACTCCATCCTCAGATCACCAATATCAAGAGATATCTTGCCGTTCTTGCAGTCGATTAAAGCTCCAGCAGTTGCTAAGAATGGTCTCCCCAAAATAAGAGGATCCTTTGGCTCCTCATCATACTCCAGGACAATGAAATCTGCGGGGATTAGGCATTGACCAATCTTCACCGTAACATCCTCTAGCACACCTTCTGGAAACCTCACCGAGCGATCCGCTAGCACTAAAGACACTCTTGTTGGCTTGAAGTCTGTCATTCCCATTCGCATGGCAACTGAGAATGGCATGAGGTTCACTCTGGACCCTAAATCACAAAGAGAATGTTCAAATCTGTCAGTCAAAATAGAACAATCTAGCACAAAACTCCCTGGGTCCGGTAGTTTCTTTGGAATCGTGTTCATCACGATAGCACTGACGTCCTTAGTGATCATCAACACCCCTTCTTCAAGATCAACATTGTTAGTGACCATCCTCTTGACATATCGTCTGAAAGCTGGCGAAGTCTTAACCGCATCAACAAAAGGCAACTCTACAACCAACCTATCCAACATAGCCTTGCACCTAGCATCCTCAACCTCCTTCTTAGACTTCTTAGGAGGCTTAGGATAAGGTACTTTAGGCTTGTATACACGCTCCTCTTCACTAGCCGAAGACTTCGAAGGAATAACGCTCGTCTGGGTAGTGTGTCGCATGACACAATCATATGTGTCGCGCGACACAGGTAGCTCTATTGAATTCGTTGTCGGATTCTGACCTAGTGTCGAGCGACACGTTTTACCTGTGTCGCGCGACACAGGCTCAGCTGTCTCCAACTTCGAGTTTCCTTCAACATCGTCAGTAACTAAAGTCCCCTTTGCACTCTCGAGCTTGCCTGAAGCTGCCAGCAACTGTTTCCCGCTTCTCGTAGTGATGGCATTGATGTGTTGCCTCGGGTTAGGATCCGTCTTTCCTGGAAGAAACCCCTCTTGTCGCTTGACCGATTCGGCTGTTTGAGCAACTTGAACATCCAATTTCTTCATGTGTGCACTGAGCTGCTCATACTTCCCATTCAGATCTGAGTACACCGCGTCTATCTTACCGTTGAAGTCCACTGTCATCTTCGTTTGTCCCTCGAGAAGCCTTTCCAGCATAGACTCAACTCTGCTTGATTCCGAAGACTTAGGTGGTGGTGATTGGTAGGATGAGTTCCCATAAGCCCTGGTGAATGAACCGTTCTGAGCTGGCTTTTGGAACGAGTTGGTGAAGCTCCGGTTGTTCTGGCCATACTGATACTTCTGTCCTGGATAACCTCCTCCGATGTAGTTGACATCTTCAGCTCCATAATCCTCAATGGCCTCAACTTCTGCAACAAAGTGGACAGCTCTCTTGTTGTTCTTCCCTAACAAGAGGTCCAACTTAGCTTGCACCTTTGCAAGTTGACTGCTCTCTAGACTCCCAACCTGCCTCTGCCTGTCGTAGTCTGATGCCCCAGCAGTGTTGCTTGAAGCTAAGTTTTTTATGAGAACCAGTGCATCCTGCGGACTTCTAGTCATGAAGTTCCCGTTGCTTGCAGAATTTAGAGCCATCTGATACTTCCAATCGACTTCTCTGAAGAACGTGCTAAGCAACTGAGCATCACTGAATCCGTGGTGTGGGCAATCCCTCTGGTAGTACTGAAAACGGATCCAATCCTCCTTTGATGACTCTGAAGGCCCTTGAGAAAAGGTAGAGATCCTGGTTCTCAACTCCTCGGATCTCGCATCATCATAAAAATGGTTCAAGAAGGCATTCTTCGTTGCTTTCCATGTAGTCAGCGATCCTGGAGGCAGTTGCTTTAACCACCTAGATGCTTCCCCTGCAAGAGAGTATGGGAAGAGCTTGCAGAACAGGAAGTCATTGCTAACTCCATTAGCCTTGATGCCACCAACTAGATCCTCCACCATCTCAATGTGATCCATAGGGTGTTCATTGGAGAGTCCATGGAACTGGTGCTGTCCAATGAGAGTGTAGTACTGTGGAGAAATCTGGAAATCATTCCTCTCAAAGCTGGGAGGTCTGATTGCGGACCTGTTGGCGTAGTACTTATCAGGCCTGTTGAAGTCAGCAAGTGTCCTGTCCTCATTAGCGCCCAGAATGCGCTCTGCCAGCTCGCCTCCTTGCGGCTCAGGCTGTTCAACAATGATGTTCCCAGCGGCGTCCAGTCGCTGACCATGCTCATTGCGTCGGTTCCCTTCTCTGTCAAAGAACAATCCCTCCGCATTTTGAATAAGCACTACTGTGTTGACAATGGTAACTGGTTTCTTCGCTGCTCTGAGTTGGCGTTCTAGCTTTGCAACCTCTGGATTAAGTTCCACTAGTCTCTGTTCCTTGTTGTTTCTGGTTTTGCGATTAGGCATGCACCTGAATCACACAAGAGAAAGAACAAGTGAAAGTTAGTAAATAAAACAAAAATAAAAATAAAATAAAAAAAATAAAAAAATAAAAACCTAGACAAAATTCTAATAATGAAAATAAATAGGCAACAATTAGGTCCCCGGCAACGGCGCCAAAAACTTGGTAGCTCTAAAGTTTTACCCTAGAAACAATCCCTGCAAGTGCACAGAATCGCAGTTATAGTATAAAGGGTTATCGTATCCCAAGAGACTTAAAGTTGCACTACTAATTTCAAGTTCAAATTATGCTAAGTAAATTAAAATAAGTGACTAACGAAAACAGAGATAAGCAAAGTCGGTTTTAATGAGATTAAATTCAAGAGATAAAAAGCTAGGTTTTCAGGAGATTCGCAGGATAATCGGAATTGCAGAAAAGCTAGAATACTAGGGAAATAATTAGAACCGTTCTAGAACATGAAATCAATGATAAAGCTAACCAACTTCCGTTGTGAAAACTATCTAAGTCTAACTTATTAAATTCCAAATTCCTTTGTAAATTCTCTAAGTTAAACCAGCATTCAAATTCGGATTCAATTGTTCACAAATTCTCTAAACCAAATTCCTTTGAGAGATAGACAATTTGCTCATCTAAGGTAGTTCAGGTAATTATCAATACTTCCGCATCTAATAATTAACCTAAGATCTAAATTCTAGGTGATCAAGCTAGAACTAGCATTAAAAACAACTTAGATGAAGAACCAAGTGATAAACCCTAGCAGTTCTAACAAGTTTAGCAATTCTTCATAATCCCTTGAACAACCCTAAACCTAACAAGCAAACTACTCAGACATGGTGAATGAAACACACATCATAACTGAATAAAATTGCATAAAAAATAAGGGAAGAGATACAGAGGGTTCGAAGAAATCTCTAAGGTCTAAAGCAAAACTTGTCTCCTTCAAGATTCTGTAACAAAATCTCCGTCTCTAAGTCTCTATGAAAATCTCTATCAAAAATCCCCCCCCTAAAAACCTTCTAAAAAAACTATTTATAAGCATAAAACACGAATTGGGCTTTTTTGGGCTTAATGAGAACTTCTGGGTTTCCTTCGCAAAAGGGGAATATTTGGTCGCCGGGTGTGTCGCGCGACACAAATAGACTGTGTCGCGCGACACAAGTCTTGAAACCATGATCTTCGTTCCTCTTCACGACTTCTTTGTTCCACTTCGATTGCTTTGACTCCATAATGATCCATTTAGCTCAAAATCCACTTAACACGTACAAATGCCTGCAAAGACTCGAAAAGACTCTATAAACACCAAAAAAACTCGATAAAACAACGGATATCATGGTTGAAAACCAGTAAAAATCATGATATGTCAACTCGTTTTCTCGATTCTAGAGTCTCACTGGGTATTTGTGATAATACTCACGCATCTCGTTTGGCCATGTGATGCAGGTAAAGAGAAGGTGTGATCGTGGAATCAAGGCGAGGAAGAGGAGATGGTCTAGTGGTCTCGATTGTTTGCTAGCTATTGTGTTAGAATAGTTAGGTTGCTGGAATTGCTGTTAGTTTGAACGGTTTAGACATGGATTGATTGGTGATGTTACTTGTTCTGTTTTATAGAATTATAATTTACTGGTTATTTAATTGGTTGATTGCTTATTGATTTCCGTTGGTATTATTGTGTTTGAAAATTTAGCATGTTGTGAGTTAGCATTTATGGGAATGCTAATTCGATGCTATATATATATATATATAAAAAACGGGTTGGATTGTTTCATTTGCTATCACGTAAAAAAGTTGGCTACCAAGTCGTTGATATATAGTCTTGTTAGATTATGTACTTCCAACTTAAAATTTATTACCAGTGAGTGAATTAACTCATACTCCTTATATATTGTTTACGATATTTTCCAGCATCCGATGAGAGATATTATTTTCTAATATGCCCATTTGAAATATTTGTTTGTTAACTATCGATCTCACTATAATTGGGCATGGTTCGATGGGAACAATAAAATTATGGATTGATCCATAGCGCTAATGAGTCGATTGAGCCATAGTCGGTTCTGTTATAGTTCGGGTTAGACTGTGTGGATAAAGCTCTGATACCATCTTAGATTATAGGTTTCTAATTTAAAATAAAAAAGTAAATTTTTTCTACAATTAAAAAATTCTTATGAAACCATAGTAATTTTTTGTGTGTGCATAATAATATAAAGGGTCAATTTGCTAACTAACCAAAAAATAAAAGAGGGGAAATTAGGTCCTATATTACTTATTGACTATATATTTAATTATCTAACATCACATAAAATATAATTTAGTAACTAACATTCTAATTCCTTAATGTATTTATGGTATGCATTTATGGTAATTGGTGTCATGACTTTTTTCATTACTATTTCATTTAATACATTATGCATTGGGTTAATTAGCATAATATTACTTTTGAGACATATAATTATGAAAGTAACATATCCAAAAATATAATTAGGAAACTAGTAGAGAGAAAAAAATATGACGAAATTACCCTTACAACTATAATTAAGATAAATATATATAAAAAATCTCTAAAAACTTTTCTTGATTTAATCCTTGAAAAATTGCTCCTGCGATTATATCCTGCAAAAAGTAGAAGTGTGTTTTGCACGAAAAATTGGATCAGAAGATGACAAAAAAACAAATTATGTTGTAAATATTTTTAAACATAGTTAACTACACCATACAATTTGTAAATTTAAAAATATAGTTAACTATTCTCAGATCATAATTATCTACTTTACTGATTTCAAAACATAGTTGACTACATGAAAATATTGTTATAATAGTTAGTTATTTAAACAAATATAGTTAACTATTTTCAGAATATAATTATCTACTTTATTGAATTCATGACATAGTTGACTACATGAAAATGATGCTGTAATAGTTACTTATTTAAACAAACGTAGTTGCCTACGTTCTGAACGTCAGAAACATCAGAAAAAAACTCTACCTTGGACTAGCACAAATCTGTGACGACCTTGCTCGGATCTCCAAAAGAGGAAACGACATGGAGGAAGCCACCAGGCTCAGATCTGGTTACGATAAGATTAAAACGGAGATGGGAGACAAAAACTTTATTTTCGCCGTTGAGGTTGAGAGAGTGGAAAGAGGTGAGCCATAGTTTTCGGAAGGAGAAGAACACATCGTAGAGACGACGCCGACGAGAGGCAACGCCTGTGAGAACCAACGCCGCTGGTGGAAACGTGAAGGCAGGGGGAGAAGGTTTCTCTTGGAAGCGTGAAGGAGAAAAAAGTAGTAACTAGGGTTTTATTTTTTTCTTAAATATAAAAAGCTAGGTAATTGCAAAAAGATAAAAGAGGAATTTTATATGGGTCGAATGTTAGTTACTATATTTTGTTTTATATAATGTTAGATAGTTAATTATATGTGGAAAGACTAATATCCAAGCTAATTACTCTTATTCATTTCATGTCAATTTATTTATTTTTCATATTTAAACAAATGATTAAAGATAAATAATATTCTTATTTTTCTATATTATTATTAGAACAAGAAAAAATAATAACCAATAACAGAAAGGTTTATAATTTTAAATTCTATTAATTATATATTTAGATATGTAGTTAACTATGTATCTAAATATATTTGGCTAGAATTTTTTATTTTTATTAATTATATAGTTAATTATGTACCCAAATATACTTCTTTTTATATTTAATTTTCTTCACAAATAGTCAACTATATTTGTTATATTTACGAATAGTTCACTATTATCTAATTTTTCTTTTTGTTTATAAGAGAGTATATAGGTAGATATATAACTAACTATTTTTAAATATAATTACTTGTTTTTTATAAATAGTTATCTATATAGTACAAAAATTCACAAACAGTCAACTATACTAGTTATATTCACGAATAATTCACTATTATCTATATAGTTATAAATATATATAATAAATATAGTTAGTTATATATCTATGTATAGTTAGCTATATATAAACATATAATCGTCTATATAATTAATTTTATTCACAAACAATAAACTATGCTTGCTATATTCACAAATATTTCACTATTCTATGTAAATAAAAAGGAAAATTATCTAAAATACCATAATATTTTCTAAACTTATGAGAAATGCCACAATGACATTTTTTTTCTTCAAAATACCATAATACCTACCTGATAAGACGAAAATATTCTTGAAACCCAAAAATCATAAAATCTATTTTTTTCTCTCTACCACACGCTCTCTCTCTTTCTTAACTTTTTGTCCACAAACTCTCTCTCTCTTTCAACAATCGATCTCTTCATCCTTATATCTTCAACACAAACTGTCTCTTACCCTTTCTCTCCTTCTCTCCAATGCACACTCTCTCTTCATCTTCTTCACGCTTTCTTCACACACACACTCTATCTCTCTCTCTCACTCTCTCTCTCTCTCTCAAGTACCCTCTCTGTCACAATTTTAGTAGACAACTTATTGTCTACGGGTAACACAAATTCGAGTTGTCCACTGGTCGTGTCTTTAGACTACACGTATATTGTCCACAATAACACATGTTCGAATTGTCCATTCGTTCGTGTCTTCGGACTACACATATATTTGGATGATGATATATTCTTCTATTTCTGAAGTAGACATAAAGATTACCTAATTTCAGTCACATAGACGATAAGTAATAGGTATAGACCAAATCAGGTTTTGAAAGTCTTATGATATTTTCGTCCACTAAAATTTGAAACTATTAATGCTTCAATAGTTATCCTTGTCCACTAAATTATTGACTTTTATGTTATTCTCGTCCACCAATTAAAATTATTCTCGTCCACCAATTAAATCTACCATAACATATCACAAAATTGATGTATTTAATGTCAAGGGTAAAAGTGTCTTTCTAGGTCCCATAAACAGTGTTTTATGACATTTTTCGATAGGGTTTTCAGATTATGGCATTTCTAGAAAGTTTTTTTGAAATTTATGGCATTCCTCATAATTTTTCTTAAATAAAATATACTCACAAATAGATTACTATTACGTATTTTCAGTGTATGAAGCATGTAATTCATTATACTCAAAAAAGTAGTTAATTATACTAAAATAAAGTTGACTATTTATGTCAATAGTATCTAATATATGATATAGTTCACTATATAATTTATATATGTAAAGTTAAAAAAATAATTAATTATAGAAAGAACAAAAAATGAAAAATGCATAAAAAAATAAATAAATATATGTCAATTTCAAATTATTTTCAAAATATTATTACTTTTTTACCATAACAAAAATTTGCATTAAATATTCATTAAATATAACAACTTTAATTGAATTTATTGAAATGGTAAAATAGTCAAAATTTACTTCTCTTTGTTACTTAATAAATTTACAAACTATACATGTTACTTTATTAATTTTCATAATCAAATATGTTATTTAACTAATTAACCCAATTTTTTTTTATAATTAGTTTAACAGCCACGTATTAAATATAATTGGGGAATTAACAATTGATATAGAACATATATGAAGAAACTAACAACTAACATAGAATAGATATATATTATCCTTACTATTTTACATAATATGGAACTTAAATGCAGAAAATTTTGAAATTGTGTACTAAACCCTAAAACCTAAACATTAAAACGAAATCATAAACCCTAAAACTAAAATAGTTAACCCAAATCCAAAATTTAAAATTAAATCCTTGAAAATAATATATTCTAAACAAATAATATGAAAAAAGAGAAAACAAATAACACATAGTAAGAAAAAGTAGAAATATGAGGGTTTGAAGTTGTATACTAAACCCTCAACCATAAACTATAAACCTTAAAACTAAACCCTAAAACTGAAATTGTTAACCCAAATCCAAAAATTATAAACTCTTGAAATAACAAAATTTATAAAATTCATTATGTACTATACTATATAAAAATAAATAGAATAGAAAATATTATTATAAAGGCAAAATGGTCCATAATACATATTATACAATATAAACAGTAATTTTGGCTACTGAGTTAATTATAAATTTTTGTGATATATTTGTCAATTTCCCTAATATAAAACATAGAGTATTAAAATCATTAATAAAGAAAGAAAATATTTTTTTGACATTTTTGAAAATGTAGGGATTTGTTTTTCTCTTTTGGTTTTTAAAAAGTTAAAACGAATTGGATGTTGTATTGTTGTGGCTCAGTATAGGCCGAAGCCCAATTATACTCGCTTAAAACTCACATTGTAGACATTGACTAAAGGATTGGTGACTAAAAAGTTATATCTCTTACACACACTTTTCACTATTGGGACACTTTCTGATGTATTTTTTTTATTTTTTGACCAAATTGCCATTTACTTTTGTTCCACTTGCTTTGTCTTTTTCTTTTTATTTTCTTACAAAAACAAATCAACTTTTACTCTCTCTCTCTCCTCTTTTTTTTTTTTTCGTTCAACAAAACAACAAATCTGAAAAATCACTTTTTTATTTATCATCTTTTTTTTTTTCTTGTCCAACAAAGTAATGATATGGATTATGTAATTAAAATCATATATATGTTGGGTTGTGTATACCTTCAATTGGCAGCAACGATGCAAAAATCAATCACTATTCAAGAGATTCTCTCTTCACCTTTCGATGGATTCTGGAATATGCAGCTTATCTTTATGTATAACATTAATTCGTTGATTGTTTGCTTAGAGCATAAATATCCATGAGTCCAAAGTGGATCTTGGGCAAAAAAATAATAAAAATTAGAAAAAGATTCAAAACTGAGATGAAACGACTCAACCCATTGAACTCAATGAGGCGGTTCATCGTGGACAGGTGTCGTCCGGTTACTGGCTTGTGTGTTTAGCGTAGCGAAACAAAATAAAATAATGAAAAAAAATCAGAAGCGTTTTGAAAGAAATCTCTTTCTCTCTCTCGTGCGACGGCGACAATGACGAGATCTCTTCTCCGCTTCCTTCTACCGTCACCATCCATCACGCCTCTCTCTTCTCCACCGTATCTCATCGAGATCTCCGGCTTCAACAATATCTTTCCCTTCTCTCCGAGATCTCCGCCGTATCTCATCGAGATATCCGCCTTCAACAATCTCTCTCTGCCTTCAACAATCTGTCAAACCAAATCCCTGATTCTCCACACGAATCGCCTCTGCGGCACGAGACGACGGCCCTCCTCCTTCTGGTTCCAAACGAATCGCCTGATCATCTTTCCTCTGCTACAAAAGAGGTTTGTTTTCTCTTTTTTTTTGTTTCTCCGAAATCAGTTTACTCTATTGATGTGTTTGATGAAGAATCTAGCCTAAGTATTGGAAATCGGTTGGTGGGTTGTGACGAACGGATCTCTGGCTTTGAGGGACCTGTGTTCTATTTGTTTTTGCTTGGTTAAAATTGATAATACAGTTTTTGTATTTGATTAACCAAGTTAAAAGCTTAAAATGTGATTGATATTTGCATGTTTTCAATCTGATATTTGCTTATTTTCTACATTCAATGGAAATGTTGATGAAATTTCCGATCAAGTGTTTGAACAGTATTTTGAAGATTGTGTAGGCGATTGCACTAAAAAAGAAGCGGTAAAAAAAACAAGAAAAAAACGAGCACATATAGAAAGAAGACGCGAGAAAGGACATATTCGATTATGGAATGATTATTTTAGTGAGCAGCCAATTTACCCTGATGGTAAATTTCGACGACGTTTTAGAATGAACAAGCGATTGTTCATGCATATTGTTCAAAGACTCTCCAATGAGGTACCATTCTTTGCACACCGACAAGATGCTACCGGAAGGTTCAGCTTGTCTGCCCTACAAAAATGTACAACCGCAATTCGGATGATGGCATATGGTCTTGCAGCTGATGCGGTGGATGAATATCTCCGGCTCGGTGAAACCACTGCGAGCAAGTGCTTAGAAAATTTTGTGGATGGAATTATACATGTGTACCTAAGAAGGCCTACACGAGAGGATATCCAACGATTACTTTATACTGGAGAGTATCGTGGATTTCCCGGGATGATTGGAAGCATTGATTGTATGCATTGGGAGTGGAAAAATTGTCCTACGGCTTGGAAAGGACAGTATTCACGTGGACATGGAAAATCCACTATCTTTTTAGAGGTTGTCGATTCACAAGATCTTTGGATTTGACACGCATTTTTTGGACCACCAGGTACTTTTAACGATCTCAATGTTCTCGACCGCTCACCAGTTTTTGATGATATATTAGAAGGTCGAGCTCCAAAGGTCAGTTACTTTGTCAATGGTCGCCAATACCATATGGCTTACTATCTCACAGATGGTATATATCCAAAATGGGCAACTTTCATCCAATCAATTTCTCATTCACAAGGTCCAAAGGCATCATTATTTGTTAATTGTCAAGAAGCTGTCAGAAAAGATGTCGAGCGTGCTTTTGGAGTCCTGCAAGCTCGATTTGCAATTGTTAGAAACCCAGCTCTTACTTGGGATAAGGCGAAAATAGGTAAGATTATGCGAGCATGTATCATATTGCACAATATGATTGTAGAAGATGAACGAGACCAAGACACTCAATATGATTTATCAGAATTCACACAAGGAGAAAGAACCGGGACTTCACAAGTGGACTACACATATTCTACAGAGACATCTACAAATGTGAACAATATGATGGCCAATCGAGCTCAAGTTCGTGAGGTAAGAATGCATGAACAATTGAAAGCTAATTTGGTTGACCATATTTGGAAAAAATTTAGTTAATTGTGTTTATCATCATGTTTTTATATGTTTTTTAATCTTCTATAATTGTGTTATTCAAGTTTTAGTAAAATCTTGTATTTTTATATTTACTAATTTTATTTTCTTTAATTTGATTTTTAATAAAAAAAATTATTTTTTTATTCTTTAAGATCTAATGAATATTATCATTAAAAAAGTTTTTAATGGATCTCAAAACTTAAACTAGTATTAAAATTAATAATAAAATAATGTTAATGATACCTACTACAATTCATGGACAGTGATGCGCTTAGGATTACAAATAGAAAAGGGTACACGATGATGAAGAATAATTGTTCTGATCCATAATTCTAACTCGAAAAAAGAAGATGACATCCAAAACCATTTTGAGTTTCTAACATTGTGTTGTGGACTAGTTTGTGTGGATTAATTTTCGTGGACAGCACAAATAGATTTAATTTTTGATCATTATGGTAGTTCGAATATTCCATATTTTTTACCATTTAGAGAATTATGGTGGAAGGAATTGACAGAGGTAGGAGATATACCTGAGCAATATAAAGCATGAGTTCTCCTTTATGAATTTAATTAAAAAGCTAGGTTTTCTAGAGTTTGTTATATTACTTTTCTTTCTTGTTTACGTTTATTTGTGCTAAGAAGAGAGTTAGGTTAATAGTTGTGGTATAGGTGGTTTGATTGTATTTCCGAACGGTGTATAAATTCTAATTGAGAAAGATCATAGAAGAACACATGGTTTGTGGAGAGCAAATTATCATGGATACTTCGGTAGCCATATATGTATGACCATATGTTTAATTATGTAATGGATGATGTGTGTAATCCAGAATTCCATCTTTGACTCCACAAAACTTTATTTAATAAGATCATGAAGCTTTGTTTTTACAATCTAGAGATCAATCATTAAAATAAACAGTTCTTAAAATTGAGAGATCAATCATAAAACAAAGAGTTATAACCTAAAGCAAATTGTATTTGATAACACATATCCATATGTGATGTACTGAATGGTTACAGTTTCGTGGACAACAATGACACATTCTTTCCTTTTCTTTTATCGTGGATGTCTTAACATATCAGCTTGAAACCCATGTTCTTGTCACAAAACCTGCAATGATACAATGCCAACTGCAAATTATCCACATGGAGATATCAAAATCAACAGTTTTTATAATTGAGAGATCATCAAACAAAGATTTTAACCTAAAACAAATTGTATTTATCATATGTTCATGTGAGATGCAGTAAATGGATATACTTTCGTGGACAACAATGTTGTTGGATAATTCCAAAACTTGAGGATCAAGTAATCCTAGAATGAGAAGATTCTAGAGAATAAGAGAAATAGAAAATAGAACTTACAAAATAAGGAAAATATGATTTGTAATCCTAATAGGTTAAGGAGTAGCTTAAACCTATATATAAGAAGCTATATGGAGAGGTGTTCCATAAGACTTCAAGAGAAAGAGATTTAGTTTTGAGAGAGTTTCTAAATCTAATAAAGAAGAGTAGTTCTTTAATCTTTTGATTTCTACTTATACGATTTGAATTGGTATCAGAGCTTCAAGGTTGGAAGACTCGATCACGAAGGCAAGACGATCACGAGCACGAGCACGTGTGTTGTGTTGCACGTAACCAAGCATGGCGGAAGAAGCAGCACCACCACCGCAACGATCAAAGGACATCGGATCTCCATCGATCCACTGTCCGATGCTCACATCTACAAACTACACAGTTTGGGCGATGCGTATGAAGATTACTCTTCGAGTAAGCGAAGTATGGGAAACAATTGATCCAGGCACTGTAGATCAAAAGAAGAACGATGTGGCGACAGCACTATTGTTCCAATCTATCCCCGAGGCACTCATACTACAAGTTGGAGAGCAGAATACCGCAAAGGATCTATGTGACGCAATTAAAGCTCGTCACCAGGGAGCAGACCGGGTGAAAGAAGCAAGACTACAAACCTTAATGGCGGAGCTAGATAGACTAAAGATGAGTGATAATGACACGGTTGATGACTTTGCTGGCAAGATCTCAGGCCTCGCAGCTCAATCAGCCTCTCTTGGAGAAACCATTGATGAAACAAAACTTGTGAAGAAGTTTTTAAAGGGACTCCCGAGAAGCAAGTTCATACAAATTATCGCCTCCCTTGAGCAAGTCCTAGACTTGAAGAACACAGGATTTGAAGACATAGTTGGGAGAATAAAAGCATATGAAGAACGTGTAGGGGAAGAATCTCATAGTGAGGACCAAGGAAAACTGATGTTTTCAGACTCTAACAACACGGGTGGAGGCTATGTTCGAGGAGGAGCTCGTGGAAGTTTTAGAGGAGGAAACAATCGAGGAGGTTATGGACGAGGAAGTCACGGTAGTGCAAGTTTCGGTAGAGGCATGGGGAGAGGTAGATTCAATGGCCAAAATAGAGGAGGAGGTCACACCGACTTTAACCAGCGAGAGAAGAAAGATCGGTCCAAGATAGTATGCTGGAGATGTGACAAACCCGGTCACTACGTATCTACGTGCCTCGAGAGACCAACCGAAAACCAAGAGACAAACTTGAATGAAACTCAAGAAGCTGATGCTCTTTACGTTCATGAGGTGGTGTTTTTGAATGAAGATAAAGTGTTCCCCAAGATGTATGATACTAATAACGAAAGTATATGGTATCTTGACAACGGCGCTAGCAATCATATCACAGGGAACAGAGAATTATTCTCAAGCTTAGATGAAAACACAAGAGGAAAAGTCAAGTTTGGTGATGGGTCGAATGTTGATATTGTGGGAAAAGGTACCATCGTCTTTGTGGGCAAGACAGGAGAGAAAAGAGCACTCAAAGAAATCTACTATATACCAGAATTAAAACACAATATCATAAGTCTCGGACAAGCAACAGAGCACGGATGCGAAGTGAACATGAAAGGTGATGTGTTGACATTAAGAGATCCACGCGGAAGGTTATTGGTACGTGTTATACGATCACCAAATCGGCTCTACAAAACACCAATGGAAGTGAGTCTCCCAAAGTGTCTACACATTCAAAACGACGATGCAACAATGACCTGGCATGCACGGCTTGGACATGTAAGCTTCGAGGTTATGAACAACATGGTAAGAAAGGAGATGGTCTACGACATGCCACAAGAATTACATGACAAGAAACTATGCAACGCATGTCTAGCCGGGAAACAAACGAGAAACTCATTCCCCATCAAGACAACATACCGTGCAACACAAGCTTTGGAACTCATTCACGGTGACTTGTGTGGCCCGATTTCACCGCCAACACCAGCACACAACATGTATGTTTTTGTCTTGATAGATGACTTCTCGAGGTATATGTGGACCATGTTGCTAAAGGAGAAGAGTGAGACATTCGATCGGTTCAAAAGGTTCAAAGATTTTGTGGAAAAGCAAATGGGAAAATCTATTAAAACCTTTTGTACCGATAGAGGAAGATAGTTTACATCAGCCGAGTTTAATTCGTTTTGCGAAGAAAACAGAATTAATAGGCACCTAACGGCACATATCACCCCAACAGAATGGTGTAGTCGAAAGAAAAAATCGGACCTTGATGGAGATGACAAGAAGCTTGCTTAAAGCCATGAAAATTCCGAGTGATATGTGGGGAGAAGCTGTGCGGCACTCAACTTATCTCATAAATCGAATTCCCACAAAAGCCTTAGAAGGAAAGACTCCGTATGAAAGCTTCATGGCCAAGAAACCGAACATTGAGCATTTGAGAGTTTTCGGTTGTGTTGCTTATGGAAAGAACACAAAACCTCATCTTAAGAAGCTAGATAACAGATCAAGAAACGTGATGAACCTTGGAATAGAATGGGGTTCCAAAGCATATCGCCTCTATGATCCAATCACGAGGAAGGTGATTGTAAGTAGAGATGTGATATTCGATGAAGAGAAGAGTTGAGATTGGTCAAAAGAAACGACACAAAGCCAAGGAGAATCTGGTATGTTTAGAGTATCTTACGGAAGTCTTATAGAAGATGGAGTTAGTGATAATCAAGACAACAACAAGGAAAATCAAAATCCAGAAACTCCCGAACCCATAAACCAGAATGTAGAAGAAGAAGTTGGTCTCGACAATGGTATAAATCAAGGAGAAGCAGAACATCAAGGATCCGTGACTAGATATGGTCGTGCCGTCAACAAACCAAAGTATCTCGAGGACTACATATTACTAGCAGAAATAGAAGGCGGGAGACCCTTGCTCACGGTTGATGGAGAACCAGAAAACTACCTCGAGGCTATGAATCTCCAAGAATGGGTTGAAGCTATGAAGGTTGAGTTAGATTCAATCATAAAAAACAAAACATGGGAGTTTTGAGAAACCGAATGGGGTGAAGCCCATAGGATTGAAGTGGATTTACAAGATTAAGAAAAAAGCAGATGGCTCGATGAGTAAGCATAAAGCTGGCTTGTGGCAAAAGGATACATGGAACAAAAGGCAGACATTCTCACTAATCTGCTAGCTCGAATCAAGTTCAAAGAGATGAGGAGCTTAGTCGGAGTTCAAGCGATCGAAGTTCAAGCAGTCGGAGTTCCCAAAATTCAAGTTGGAATTAAGGGGAAGAATGTTGGATAATTCCAAGACTTGAGGATCAAGTAATCTTAGAATGAGAAGATTCTAAAAAATAAGAGAAATAGAAAATAGAAGCTATATGGAGAGGTGTTCCATAAGACTTCAAGAAAAAGAGATTTAGTTTTGAGAAAGTTTCTAAATCTAATAAAGAAGAGTAGTTCTTTGATCTTTTGATTTCTACTTATACGATTTGAAATGTCACATTCCTTTCTTTTTCTATATCATGAATATTTTAACATATCAGTTCGAAACTCATATTCTTGTCACAAAACTTGACCATAACACGATGTCCAGTGCAAATTGTCCACATAAACATGTCAAGTAATTGTCTACAAATCAATAAAACACAAGAATGGTCTTGTTCTTAAAGGAAAACCCAAGCTTTGCCCTGAATCAATTATACACGAAGATCCATCACATTGACTCCAATTTAGCACTACTTCTATATGATTAATTAAACTCATCTAATCAGTTAAGCCCATCATGAAAATCTTTTACCAACAAAACCCATCTAATCAAAATTAACACAAACAAGTAAAGCATCAAACTTTACCAACAGCGATTCCGATGACCACTGGCTGCTAAGGAAAAAACGCTGGAAAATTTATCATGTCGATTAAGAACAATAATCACTGGATATTAAGGAAAAAAGCTGGAGAATCTCGTGTTTTTGGGGAGAAGAAGAGGTGAATCATAAGTATTTGCTGGGACATTGAATTTGAAAGTGGGTAGAAGAGAGAATGGAGAAGACGAAAATGATGCTATTGATTTTTAATTTTTAATTTTTATTTTGTTTTGAAAAATAAAAAAGGGTAAGCGAAAAGAAAGGATAGGAATGTCTTCTTCTCTCATGGGTGTTGGATAATATTTTATGAAAAAGAGTAAGTAATTATTCCTTGACTAAACAAAGTCGAATCTATAATAATTTATATACATATATATTAAATTTAAAATAACTGGAAATTGCATTACAAGACGACGAAAATAAAATTAATTGGAAAATTATTTCCCAAAACAAAAAAAAACGATCTCTCTTTTTCTCGAGTCATGTTCTCAAACGGACACAAATCTGAAACACAAATTTCTTATCTCCCTTATTAATCTTCATGCCCCCTGTTTGTGAATTATATATGATCGGACGAAAATACCCTGCCACATTTTGCTATTTATTAAAAAAACTGCAAAAAAAAAAAAAACTCGAAGCCGAAACTCCGAAACTCAATATTTCTTCGCATCTGCAACGACGAGACTGTGGTGCTCTCGCAGGAAAAGGAGGTTTCCGTCGCCGTCGAGCTCTCTCAACTCAATCGCCGCTGTTTCTTTGCCTCCGCGGATCTGCATTGAACTCTCCTTGAAGATCCAAGTCCGTTCTTCAGCTTCATTCTCCGCGGTTTTTGTGTCGCCTGCTTTCCACCGGCGTCGAGCAGTCTCAACTAAACCGCCGCCGTTTCTTTGCCTCCGTGGATCTGCATTGAGCCAAGATCCAGGTCCGTTCTTCAATTGACTTAGTTTTAGATTTGCAAATTAAGGGATTCAATTGGATTTCATTATGCACATTATTTTCGTACGCACATTGGGTGTTTGAGGATGGTTTGTGGATCGATTAGAAGTGGTAAGAAATGGATATCAGTGGTTGAATCGTAATGAATTGTAGATTAGAACCCGCAACCATCCAATTTGAGTTATTGCGATTGGAGGAGAGAACTGGGTACAACTGGTATAACTGATAAATATAGTATAACTGGTACAACTGGTATAACTGATTGTAGTGAATGAGTTTTGTGTATTGTTTTGGCAGGAATCAATGAGCAACAATGTCAGCATACATTTTAAATGGCAAGGTTGCATGTATAGTATATTGTTGAAGAAATCAGTGGAGGAGATAAGTTTATCGATGGTAGAAGCTAGGATATACAAGAAGCTTGCGTTAGATGAAAGTGAGGTTAAATTGCAATTTTGTTACATTCCACTATTGGTTCGATGTGAGGAACAACAAGCTATTTGTGATGATGAAGATCTGTATGTTTATCTAACGTCCATTGATAACGAGAACAGTAGATGCATTTTGTTTGTGGAGGTCATCACTACTTCGGGACTGCCCGAGCAACTCTCGAGAGTGGGGAAAAGTTCATTTGGTATGAACTATGAGAAGGCAACTGATGATGAAATCGGAGCTAATGCCATTACTCTCTACATAGAAAAAGAATAAGCAAAACAACTAGAGAAGGAGGATGATGATGATGATGATGATGATGATGATGATGATGATGATGTCTCTAATACTAAAGAGGGTGGAATTGTAACAAGTGATGAAGTTATGAACGATGAAGGTATGAGTGATGAAGGTATGTGTAGATCGGATAGAGATATGGGTGATCAATATGTTGAGCCTCCATGGGAAGACGATTTGGGTTTGAGTCTACTTCAAGAATTTCCAAATAAGAAGGCATTGCAATCTGTGGTGGATAAAGCCTCATTTCTTAACAGTTATGGTTTTGTTATTAAAAAGTCGGATCGGAGCCGTTTAGTCCTAAAATGTACTAAAGAAATATGTAAATGGGGTTTACGAGCCACGAGGATTGCAAAGACTGATATTTTCTCGGTTAGAAAGTACACGAAGATGCATACATGCTCTCGGGCTATTCAGAATAGAAACAACAGCAACATGAAGAGGCACGACACACCAGAATTAGTTGCAGCTCTTTTACATGATGATTATCCAGGACAAATGGAAACTCCATCTCCTAAAATTATCATGGATCTTGTGAAGACAAAATTAGGTGTCACAATATCATACTCCACAGCTTTGAGAGGGAAAAACCAAGCTGTTAGTGATTTGCGTGGTAACCCGGAAGAAAGCTACAAGATGTTGTATTGCTATTTGCACATGTTAGAGAAGGTAAATGATGGTACAATAACACATGTGAAATTGGATAAGGAAAGCTCCAAATTCATGTACCTATTCATAGCTTTGGGAGCTAGCATTGAAGAGTTTAAAGTAATGAGGAAAGTGATAATTGTGGATGCAACGTTTCTGAAGAACGGATATGGTGGTGTTCTAATATTTGCCTCAGCTCAAGATCCTAATCGTCACCATTATCCCATAGCGTTTGGTGTACTCGATGGTGAGAATGATGCAAGTTGGACTTGGTTTATGGAGATGCTTAAAACTGTTGTACCGGACTCTTCTGAATTGGTGTTTATTAGTGATAGAAATGCAAGGCTCATCGGCGCCATAGCTAATGTGTATCCCAAGGCTCATCATGGGTATTGTATATGGCATTTGTCTCAAAATGTGAAAGGTCATGCTTCTAATGTGAACAAAGATGTAGTCGCATGGAGATTCATGGAGGTTAGTAGGCAGTACGCAGTGGCTGATTTCAACTCTGCTTATCTTTCTTTTAAGACGAGATATCCATCTGCTGCCAAGTATCTAGAGGAGAGTACCAAGAAAGAAAAATGGGCAAGGCGTTGTTTTCCAGGAGAAAGATACAACTTAGACACAAGAAACTGTGTGGAATCGATGAATAGCGTTTTTAAGGATGCAAGGAAGTACTCTTTAATACCCATGCTTGATGCGATCATTAAAACATTTTCGAAGTGGTTTAATGAACACCGGAAGGAGGCGATGGCTGGATCGATTGAACATAAACTGGTGCCTCTTGTGGAGAATTACATGCACGATTTATGGGTTGTTGCTGAGAAATTGAATGTGACGGAGCTAAACACTTTCGAGCTTGAATACCATGTCATTGATAGTGATGGAAAGCCTTATTTGGTGAACTTGCTCTCGAAAAGTTGCAGGTGCAGGGTGTTCGATATTGAAAGGTATCCTTGTGTGCACGGACTAGCTGCTTACATTGAATTCCTAAGGCATGAAGACAGAGGTCGTGATATCCAATTACATGAGTTGTGTTGAGAATATTATCGGACCGAGTGGTGGGCAAAGGCGTATAACAGGACAATCTATTTAGTGCCGGATAGGTCTCAATGGGATGTCCCATATAACGTCAACAGCAAACAAATCATACCTCCGGATCGAAAAAAGAAGAAAGGAAGAAAGAAAGTCAAAAGGTTACCATCAGCTGGGGAAAGGCGTCCGAGGACGAAAAACAAAAGGCGGCCGAGACAACAACTCCAATGGTTAGCATTTGGAACTCGATTTGGTGTTTGATTATTATCGCTTGATGTATTATTATGTAAAACATCAATGTTTCTAAACATCAACGTTGATTATTATGTCTTGCTGGAAAACTATGTGTTGATGTATTATTATGTATTCTTTGTTTCTGTGGTAATTGAGGAATATTGGTATATGAAAACTAATGGAAGAAATTTGTAATACTGGTAGAGCTGGTATAACTTACAAAGAAGTTGGTAAAACTGGTAGAACTGGTATAACTAACAAATAACATTGTCGTGAGTTTTTGGTTTTCTTTTTTTCGAAACCAATAGTTACAATGTTTACTAAGTAGTTAGGAACACTTATAAATTATACAAAGATGAATTAATTATGAAATAAGAAAATTGAAAATTTTATCAAAGTATGAAAGACTCTACACAATATATCCCTTATACTTTTAAACTCATTTATACTATTATGATGAAAAATTTCCAAATTGTTGTTTTGTTAACATATGAATACATAAAACACTCATAACTACATGTTTGTCGATTTCAGTCATTTGTAAAACTAGAAAAACGAATTAAAAGGTTAAGTAATACTGATTAAAGTGAAAAATAGCAAAAGTAATACTATGTGGAACTTTGGTACAACTAGTATCTTGGTTACAACTATGTGGAATTCCCCCCCCTCCCAAATGACGGCGCATACGTGATTGACGATGCACACGTGGGTCGCTTTCCACAGACGAGAATTTAATTCGAAAATGCCCCAATTTTTTGAGATTTTTGGGTTTCCCTCCCCCATATTTTGAAATATCCCCCCAAAATGAAAATTCCCTAAATTTGAAATTTAAACCCAAAATCAAAATTCTCCAATCTTTTATTTAATTAATTATCCTCCTTCATCAATCAACTCCATTTAGATCTGCTCCTCCTACTCCGAGTCACGAGTGGAAAACTCCTTCTTCTTTTCTTCCAAATCGAAAAGAAAACCCCTTCTTTTCCTCTCTTTTCTTTTTTTGTTTTGGATTCGAAACCCCTTAAAACTCCTTCTTTCCTTCAAAATTGATTGTTGTCATGGATCGTCTCTGTGAGGAGGACCCTTACTACAGTGACATGAAGAGGGCGAAGAGGCTTATGGCACAATTAGAAGCTATCCCGATGGTGGATATGGGATCCCGAGAAAGTGTCCATGTGGTGCCCCCATAATCCACGAGATTTCCCAACCGGAAGAAAAGAGATTCTTTACTTGTCAAGTATTTAAGGTGATTTTTGATTCATGGCATGCGATTTTCGTTTAATAGTGAAGATGTGAGGTTATTTGTGATGCTATATATCTATTTATGTGTAGAATGATGGCTTCCACCTTAGGAAAACTTGGGATCGTTCTATCGAAGAAGATGTGGAAAGATTAACGACGGAGGTTGACGAGCACTCTAAGAGGATTAAAAACATGGCAAACCATGAGTTTCTGATAGGGCAAATGCGTTTGGAGCTAAAAAATAAGGATGAAGAGATTGCTACGCTGAAAGAAGATTTCGCTTGTTTTGTGGCTCGATTCGGCAAGTAGGAGTAAGCCTCTCCCTACGCCGTGAGATCTATTACTTCTCTATGTTTTGGTTGTGTACCACTTGTCTTTGTTTTGGATGTGTAAGGTTGTGGTTGTGTAAAGACTTCGCTTTGACTTCTCTTTAGTTTGGATGTGTAGCGTGTATGACTTTTGTTGTGGTTGTTTAATAAATCATAGTCTTTGGTACAACTAGTATTACCTGTATCACTAGTATACTAAGTATTACCAGTATTAGTAAATATTACCAGTATTACTAAGTTTTAAGACAACATAAAAACAAACAAAAGTACAAGTTCACACATCACTTGTACAAGTTCACACATCCGTGTCACCCGCTTCTCTAACAAGTTCAATCAAAAGTACAAGTTCAAAGTACAACTAAACATTTGTCTGTGACCGTGTCACCCGCTTCGGTGGTGGTTTAGGAGATGGTTCAGCTGGTTCAGCATGCGCAGCTTCTGTCAAAGTTGTCTCTGTAGTACCAAGAGACGGACCCTTCTCTTGTGGGTCTGTTGAACCTTCACTGTTAGTCGCTTGTTGATCATCATGCTCAGCTTCTGTCTCTGTCAAACCTTCAGTGTTCGTCGCTTGTGGCTCAGCATTAACCTACAATCGAATACTCTTATGTAAGCAAGTAATTACTAACTGACTGTTCTGCGTAGTATTACTAGTATTACAAGTATTAGTAAACTTACCTTTGTCTTCATAAACGCTTCCAATGGTTTGATTCTTTCTTCCAACCCATCAAACCTCTCCACAAGCGTATTCATCTTTTCTTGCATCTCATCTTTGAAGGTGTTAAAGAGATCCATCCAATTCGGGTTTCCATGTGGAATTCCCACGTTCACCACATTCTCAAGGACGACTCCCACGTTAACCACATTCTCAGGTTCTCCTCCTACTCCTCGGGACTGCACATCTTGGTTGAACATCTCTTCAAACCTCACAGTATAGCCTTGACGAAGACGCTCCATCCAACTTTCAATAACAATATCATGTGCATCATCGTCATCTTCTTGTTCGGTGATTCCAGCAAGGAGAGACTCTTCTTCATCGGCTACAGTTGCTATGATACTAGCAATATTCTGTGAACATAACAAAGCAGAAATAGTCTCAATATTAAATACATAACAACAAAAAATAATTTTTATGATAAGTAGAATAACTAAGAGACACTAACATCAGTTACACCAAGTGCATCATTTAGTCTCGAAAGAGGAAATCCTCTCATATCGCATTTCTTGAACTTTCTCTTGCACATCCTAGGACAAGAGACGTCTGCACCTGGATTATCTACTACTAATTGATCCCTCAAATGTGGAATGGCCTCAAATGGTAAAAGCTACACAACAAACATATGGTTATAGTTAGCTTCAATTAAGACAAAGTAACGCATCCAAGACCTCATTTACATTTTACTTACCTCGATAGGCATACAGAAACCCGAGATTGGCCATACTGCATTCTCTTTTGTCACGGCCCCGTCAAAATGACTCATCGTGTGCGTGATCGATCCGAGCATGCGATCAAATGAATATCTCCCCCAAGGAAACGACTCACAAATTGTAAGATCATTCACAGCACGTTGAAATAAGTCATCAATACTTGTAGCTTTTTCTCCAGCCTTTATCGGTGCTACAACAATACTGGATAAACCTATCCTGAGACCGTCCCCTTGGTACCATTTTCTTCAGCTTTTCTCTCACATCTTTACGTTTAATCACCTTTTCTTTAAAATACTTCTTCACAAACATCTTACTTCCAAGTTCTTCAACACCAAGTGGATAGTTTCGACAATCAAATCCAGATATCAATGCATGCTCCCTAATACTGTATCAGACGGGAACTCCATTAATAACGAACCAAACCTCCTTTTTCTTTTTGATGATAGCGGTTCGAAGAAAAAGCAACCACATGCCCGTGGCCTTGTGGTTTTTCTCCCTTGGCAAGTGGAAAACGTGTTTGAACTGTCGATGGTTCTTAAACCAATCCCACTCATCATCGCTGAGAGGATGCTCCAAATCCTTAAACGTTGTCAAAACTTCCTCAATATGACACTCACCGATAACTTAATCTTCTTGTTATACTCCGACGTAGGGAAGTACATATTCATAGGTTTTACTGCTATTGGTTCATCATTGGCATCCTGCAACAAACAGTTTTACCAAGTATCACCAAGTTATATAAGACATAGTTCTACCTACTAGTACCAGTTTTACCAAGACACATAGTTCAACCTAGTTATACCAGTTTTACCAATACATATAGTCCTATCTATTCAAATATTCAAATCTATTCAACTTGATTCTCTCCAAATTTATTCAAACCTAGTAGTTGTATTTTCGAATTCTCTCCAACTACTTACCATTCCGTCGCCCGAGTTGGTTGACGACTCGGCCGGAAGAGGAGCCGGAGACTCCCTCTCATCTTCATTATCTTCTTCTTGATTCTCGACAACCGGAGATAACTCCATATCATCTCCCACTACCTCCTCAATAATAGGCTTCGGCCTTCTCTTCCGCGGACTCGTTTTCCGAACTCCTCCTCTCTTCCTCTTTATGCCCGTCTTCTTTTTCTTGAGAAATACCTTAGGAGACTCATTGTCTTCTTTTTCTTCTTCACTCTCAATCCACGGATGAACCCTTTCAACTTCCGCAAAACCAACTTCCTCCGCCTCAGCCACCGGAACCAAACTAAGACAAACTTCTCCTCCTTCATTCCTTCCAACTTCTCCTCCTTCATCCTCCGCCGCCGGAACAGAGCTTTCACAAGCTTTCTTTTTCTTTCTTCTCGAAAATGTTTTCGTTCGCACCATTTTGAATCGAGAGGGTTCGAGTTAGAAATGATATGAGACTCAAATGATATCTCTTTGATTTCGGAGAGAGAGAGAGAGAGAACGAAGAACGGTTTTGATTTTGAGAGGATTTCGCCGGGATTTCGGAGAGATGATTTCGCCGGGAGAGGAAGAGCAGTTTTAGGGATTTGATTGAGATTCTCGGGTCACTCGCGGGTCGATCCGAATTCTCGAGTTGGGTGGATAAAACCCGGGTATTTGATGTAAATTTTAAGTTTTGGTTAGGCTAAAAACGTAACTTACCTATTTTTTTGATTAAAAATAATTGAAACAGAAAATTGTTATAAAAAGAGTAGAAATATTTATTATTTCGATAAATATAAATAAAAACGAAAAATTTATACCCGGTAGGAATAGTATACTGAGAAAATAAGAGAGAGAGCAAGAGAAATTTTTCTTATTCGTATGAATGTTGTCTATGTTTTACAATCGATCAACCTCTTTATATAGGCGATGAAAAGTAAGTTACTGTGCATGCATAGTGATGGTGGGCTCCACACAAAATAAAACTGCGGCGGATTATTGTGTGCGCAGCAGCCCCTTTGTTTGACTTTCATAACACTCCCCCTTGGAGACCAGTGTCACTATGTCTATTGTGTTGCGTCGTTAAAAACCTTTCTAGGAAAACCCATTGGGAAAAACCTTAGAAGGACAAAAAGAGTGCAACTACGCAAGCTCCCCCTCGAATGATCAAGTTTATAGATTGCGTTGATGGCGCATTCCAATGTCATATATATGCTTCTTGAACACCGAGGTAGGTAGTGATTTCGTGAAGAGATCTGCAGCATTGTCGCATGATCGGACATATCTTATTTCAATGTCTTTATTCTTCTCAAGTTCTTGGGTGTATGAGAAGAACTTTGGAGGGATATGTTTGGTTCTATCACTTTTAATATATCCTTTCTTTGTTTGGGCGACGCATGCAGCATTATCTTCATATAAGATTATCGGCTCCATATTTACAAGTAATCCACTACATGATCGAATGTGTTGATATATTGACCTTAGCCATATACATTCTCTACTTGCTTCATGGAGTGCGATAAGCTCAGCATGATTTGAGGAAGTAGCTACAAGTGTTTGCTTCTGGGAGCGCCAGGATATAGCGGTGCCTCCGACCGTGAAAACATATCCTGTTTGTGATCTCGCTTTGTGCGGATCTGACAGATATCCTGCATCTTCAAAACCAACCATTTGGCCATTTGAATTTTTAGGGTAAAACAATCCTAAATCAATCGTCCCTTGAAGATATCGGAAAACATGTTTAATCCCATTCCAATGTCTTCGTGTAGGGGACGAGCTAAATCTTGCCAAAAGATTAACAGCAAATGATATATCAGGTCGAGTACAATTTGCAAGATACATGAGTGCTCCGATTGCACTTAGATATGGTACTTCAGGACCAAGTATCTCCTCATTTTTCTCATGTGGTCGAAATGGATCATTTTCGACATTTACTGATCTAACGACCATGGGGGTACTCAATAGATTTGCTTTATCCATGTTAAATCGTTTTAGCACTCTTTTGGTATATGTAGATTGATGAACAAATATACCCTTTTGAGAATGCTCAATTTGTAAACCAAGACAGTACTTTGTCTGTCCGAGATCTTTCATTTCAAATTCCCCTTTTAAATATTCTGAGGCTTTCTATATTTCTTCCTGAGTTCCAATTATATTTAGATCATCAACATAGACCGCAATAATCACAAATCCTGATGTTGTTTTCTTGATGAAAACACATGGGCATATTGGATTGTTCACGTATCCTTCTTTTGTTAAATGCCACATACGATTATACCACATACGTCCAGATTGCTTTAGTCCGTACAATGATCTTTGCAATTTGATTGCACATAACTCTTTGAGTTTAGAACTTAATGCTTCTGGCATTTTAAACCCATCAGGGATTCTCATATAGATATCGGTATCTAATGATCCATACAGATAAGCAGTAACAACATCCATGAGACGCATCTCTAGATTTTCGTAAGCCGCTAGACTCATCAGGAATCTAAACGTTGTTGCATCCATGACAGGAGAATAGGTTTTCTCATAATCTATCCCAGGTCTTTGAGAAAAACCTTGAGCCACAAGAAGAGTTTTGTATCTTGTAATTTCATTATCCTCATTTCGTTTCCGAATAAAAACTCATTTATATCCAACCGGTCTTACATCTACAGGTGTAAGTATAATCGGTCCGAATACACTTCGTTTGTTTAACGAATCAAGTTCGGTTTGAATGGCTTCTTTCCATTTTCTCCAGTCATCCCTCTTTTTACATTCATATATGGACTGAGGTTCTGGTTCTTTGTTTTCTTCATTTATTTCTTTTGACATAAGATATGAGAAAACGTCATCCACAATAACCATCTCATTTCGATTCCAAACTTTTCCATTATGAATATAGTTGATAGAGATCTCATGGTTTTCTTTAGGTTCATGATGTTTCACATCATCATTCGTTCCTAGATGTGATTCTTCCAAAGTATTTTCAGCTCCTTTGGGAACATCAACCTTTTCAATTTCCCTTTTCTTCCTAGGGTTTTTATCCTTAGAACCAACGGGTCTACCACGCTTCAAGCGGGTTCTAGACTCACGTGTAGTATCTGCTCTTTCATGTTCATTTGGTATCTCAATTCGAACAGGAGCATTTGCAGCCGGTATATGTGATTTCGTTACCGTTTTAGTATCCGCAAATGCATCAGGTAGCTGGTTTGCTATACTTTGCAAATGCATAATTCGTCGAACTTCTAGTTCTGACTGTCTTGTAGGAGGATCAAGGTATAGCAAAGATGGCACACGCCATTCTATATCCTTTCCTACTTTGTTATTTTCTCCCCCTAGAACCGGGAATACTTTTTCATCAAAATGACAATCGATAAATCGTGCCGTAAAGACATCACCAGTCTGTGGTTCTAGGTATCGTATGATTGATGGGGAATCACAACCAACATATATTCCCATCCTTCTTTGTGGTCCCATCTTTGTACGTTGTGGTGGTGCTATAGGCACATATACCGCACAACCAAAGATTCTTAGATGGGATATATTTGGTTCTCGACCAAAAGTTAATTGTAATGGAGAATATTTATGATATGCACTTGGTCTTATCCGAATGAGTGCTTCTTCATGCAAAATGGCATGTCCCCATACAGAAGTTGGGAGTTTTGATCTCATGATCAACGGTCTTGCAATTAATTGCAGATGTTTAATTAATGATTCGGCCAAACCATTTTGTGTATGAACATAAGCTACAGGATGTTCAACATCAATCCCCGTTACCATACAATAATCATTAAATGCTTGGGATGTGAATTCACCAGCGTTGTCTAGTCTAACTTTCTTAATAGGATAATCAGAGAATTGAGCCCTCAGTTTGATTATCTGAGTTAGAAATCTCGCAAATGCAATATTTCGAGATGATAATAGACAAACGTGTGACCATCTGCTAGATGCATCAATTAACACCATAAAATAGTGGAATGGTCCACATGATGGGTGTATTGGTCCACAAATATCGCCTTGAATTCTTTCAAGGAACTTTGGTGATTCCTTATCAATTTTGGCTGGCGATGGCCTTATGATCAATTTTCCAAGAGAACACGCAACACATGTCATTTTATTCCCCTGATATATCTTTTGGATTTTCAGTGAATGACCATGTGAGTTCTCCATAATATTACGCATCATTGTGGTGCCCGGGTGACCGAGGCGATCATGATAATGTGAAATCTTCTGGATTTTTTTTAACCACTAGATGTGATTCGATTGCATTTATATGAGTATAATGCAGTCCTGAAGGAAGTTTTGGAAATTTTTTCTAATATAAGTTTTTTTCCGGATTTATCGGAAGTTACATACATATACTTTTTTCCATTCTCAGTCGCAGACTGAGTATCATATCCTTGAAGGTATATGTCTTTGAAACTCAACAAATTCCTTTTAGAATTCGGAGAATATAAGGCATTATTTATGGAAAACTTGGTTCCATTAGGCAATATAAAGCTTGCACTTCTACTTCCTTTAATTAAGTCTGTAGGACCTGATATTGTATTGACAATAATGTTTGTCGGTTTTAAATTAGAGAAGTATCTCTTGTCCTTCAGAATAGTGTGTGTTGTTCCACTATCTGGTATACAAATTTCTCGAACCATTTCCTTGGGTATCGATTCATCCATTTCCGCCGAAATTGACAAAAAATTAGATGATAGAAAGTAAATTTTATTTATTATAAAATATTTAATAAGTTTGCATTACAATATTACAAAAACCACATTATTGTTGAAAACATAAATACATAATAGATAGATATGGCATAGCCGGAGATCATTCATAAGACTCATTATTATAAGCATTTTAGTTATCCGCTATAGCGGTCTCATCAAAGTCATTTTGCAAAGTCGGGAGAATCAAGGTACGATGTACCATCAAAGTGTTCCGTGAGGTTCACTTATTTCCCTTTGCCTTTGGTAGACTGTTTGTATAGCTTGCAAAAATGTTCAGGGGTACGACACACATTAGACCAATGTCCTTTGCTTCCGCATCTGTAACAGATGATATCACGCTTCTGTGCGGTGGTCTCTTGAATATCTATTCCTTTGGGGGTTTGTTGAGAACGAACCCATTGGAAAGAATTCCTCCCACGTGAACTGAAATTTCTTCCGTGTCCGCGATTCAATCTGCGGCCACGACCCCGATTAAATCGGTCACGACCCCGATAGGTTTGGTTTTTCTTCTCTTCTGGATTATGAAAATCCGTTGCATTCACCTCAGGGAATGCTCTGGCTCCCGTAGGACGAGAGTTGTGATTCTTTATGAGAAGATCATTGTTTTTCTCTGCGATGATGAGTGTTACAATTAACTCAGAGAACCTTGTGTATCCGCAATTTCTATACATTGCTTGTAGGACACTATGTTCTTTGTGGAATGTGAGGTATGTCTTTTCGAACATTTCTGCTTCGGTGACAGGTTTACCACAAAATTTTAATTGTGATACAATCCTCAACATAGCGGAGTTATACTCCTCCACTTTCTTAAAATCCTGAAATCTCAGGTTTTTCCACTCTTCCATCGCATGAGGGAGGTTTATCTCCCTCTGATTATCGAACCTCTCTTTCAGAGCTTTCCAGAGCTCTGCTGGGTCTCTAATGTGTGCATAGTCATGCGTCACATTTTCATCCAAATGTTTCCGTAAAAATATTATTGCCTTTGCCTTATCTTGGGCGGATGAATCATTTCTCTCAATGATGGTATCGGATAAATTTTCAGATTCCATATATAGTTCTGCATCGGTTGTCCATGCTATATAATTAGCTCCAGTAATTTTGAGAGCTGGAAACTTAAGTTTCTCAACGGTGGCCATTTGATTTCTAAAAACAAAATCAAAATATTATTACTAGAAATATAACATAATTTTAGAAACCGTATACATTAATCATAACAGCAATTACAGTGAACATTAAAGCATAAAAAAATAAAGCGATATTTATGATATATTCTTCGCGGGTAAATTCTCCGACGAAGAGACCATAAATAGCACTAAAAATTACACCGATAATAAAAATTAAAAACCATCGAAACATTTTCTTACAAAATCAGAATTAAAATCGAAGTCAAAAAAAAAAATTTTGTAGGGTGTTTGAAAGGGGATGAAATGATTGAATGATTTTGGAAGAGTGAAATATGGGTGTATTTATAGATTGAAAATACTGTTCATAACCGTTGGGAAAGCAAAAAATTTTGAAAAATTTTGTGAAAAATTCTTTGTGACCGTTGGGGGTCAAATCTTTAAGGAAAAATCAATCTGAAAATCTGTCATGAGCAATCTATTATATTTACCAGTTTTAGATAAAATATCAAATTTATAAATAGGTGGTAAATATTTTATATAATAAAATATATATAACAGAGAATTATATAAACATGAATTTAATAACAGATTTATGGTGACAGAGTCATCCACGTTAGTTAACAAATAAATAAATTATTAACATAACAGATAAAAATTTAGGCGGTTAAACCGAGCATAAATAAAGCAGTAAATAAATTATGGTGCGTAAAACAACCACATAAATAAATAAATTATTATGGAGACAATAGTCCGCACACCATGGGGTATAATAAGTATGCATATAAAAGTTAAAATTTTAGAGTGATCGTGATGATAACGTGTTATAAAAAGAGTAGAAATATTTATTATTTCGATAAATATAAATAAAGACGAAAAATTTATACTCGGTAAAAATAGTATACTAAGAAAATAAGAGAGAGAGCAAGAGATATTTTTCTTATTCGTATGAATGTTGTCTATGTTTTATAATCGATCAACCTCCATACAAAATAAAACTGCGGCGGACATTGTGCGCAGCCGCCTTTGTTTGACTTTCATAACAAAAATCATTTTCATTTTATGGGAGGGTGTTTTCAGATTATGTCTTCAGCATCTTGTCCTTTTGAGATGAATTCTCCTTTTTCTCACACAGATATTGGAGTACAAAAAAGAATGGTTTGATTGATGCAAAGGCTTTTTAGATTTTTTTTTTTTTTCTTTAATTCTTCGATTCAAGAAACAAATTCTCGATATGCCAGTCGCCGGAGCTGATGATGAAGCCGGAACACCGCTTCTTACTGAAACTGTTGACGGATCCGTCGACTACCGAAGCAAACCCGCCGTTAGATCTACCTCCGGTGGCTGGAGATCCGCCGGATTAATCATCGGTATCACCTTGATTTTCCCGCCAATTTCGGTTTCTCCTTTTTGACTTGGCCGGAAGTTTTAAATGACTGGTTTTGCTTTTTCCGGCTGAGCGGTTCGCTTACTACGGGATTTCGTCGAATCTGATAACGTATTTGACTGGACCACTGGGACAGTCTACGGCTACTGCTGCTGCTAACGTCACAGTCCTACATTTCTAAGAGGCTCAACACCATTTAAACCTTAAATTCTCTCTTCCAAATGTCGCAGGTACGCACTCTTTTCTCTGTCTCTACCTGTAATGTTTATATCATACCAATAAATGTAATCCCATGTTGATTAATTATCGGTTTAGTCAAATAGCTTGTAATTTAATCATGTGGAATAAAAGTAGCTCATATTATAAAGACGTAAATTTACAATTTAGAACCAGATATAGACTTTGGAAGTCTTATACTTGATCTACCCGGCGATACACATACAACCTGGAGAAGATTAAAAACGCAAAGAATCCAACGGCGGTGAAAGCAGCCAGCAACCAGTAGAAGTAATCGACATGGGCTCGGTTCAGGTTAGTATTGAACCAACTGTCTCCCCCATTTCTTCCGGTAGCCCAATTAATCACAGTGATGAGAAAACCACTCAAAAAGCTCGAAAGACCCATCGCACTCAAAGAGAGCGCAACACCGATACTCCTTAGCTCCGTTGGGACTTGGTCGTAGAAGAATTCTTGTGTGCCCACCATAGAGAACACCTCGATCATTCCGATTAACAAATACTGAGGGAAGAACCACCAGATCGACATTGGCACAGTCGCGTCTGGCTTGTCCACAAATCCGTATTCTTTAGCAGTTTCGAGCCGTTTCATTTCTACCAACGCGGCAACCACCATATTAAAGCTGGATAGCACCATTCCGGCTCCTATTCTCTGAAGCATTGTGATTCCAGAAGGCTTTTTGGTAATCAATCTAGCTAACGCGAGGAAAACGCGCTCGTAAGTTGGAACCGAGATGAAAATGGATATGCCGATAAGCGCTTGAAAAGAAGCTGGAGGGATTTCCAAACCGGGCAAGATTTGTCTGTCAACTGTAACACCTTGCTTTGTGAAGAAAGTAGCATACTGAGCATATGGAATCGTGCTCACCACAGATGTGATCCATATTGGAATAAGCCTTACCAAAGCCATCGCGTCTTCCACGTCTCTACCATTACATGGCTCTACACCTCCTTCTACGGATATCAACGCTTTCGCTAGAAACCTTAATTCAAAACGTACACATTTAAGAATACACTAAACTAAATATCAAATGATACAAAATGCTGGATGGGATTTGCGAAACTTACTCGAGCCGACCTCTACATTTCTCAGATGAACCATCCTCCAACAAACCTTGTCCCGAACCCGAATGCATTAAACTCAGTCTCCGATTCTTATAAGCCACAACGAAAACTCTGCCGATTCTAGCAAAAGTGTTCTTCTCCTTGCGATCGCCTTTGGGATATCGATAAGTTTTTCTTCCGAGAAAGAAGAGAGCAAGAGCCATAACCATAAACAAACAAGGAATCCCAAACCCAAGCGCCCAACTAACATTGTCTTGAACATAAACAACCACAATTATCGATAAAGCGATTCCACCAGATAAACTCAAGAACCACCAATTGAAAAACGATCCTCTAGACACTCTCTCTTTCGAATCTCCCGAGTCAAATTGATCCGCACCAAACGCTTGAACACACGGTTTATGTCCACCTTGTCCGATCGCAACCAAATACAGAGAACAAAAGAACAATATATTCACCCAAAATGAATGTTTTGCAGAAACATCGTTACGTTTCACTGATAGTCCCATTATGATCAAGAAAGACGATAATGTCAATAGTCCTAGTCCCTGTAAAAACAAATAATCGTTCAAAATTAGTGGCGACCAAGTCGGAAATTTCAGAAACTGGAGGTTGAATTTGAGGAGAAACGTACGATTATGTAGATGAAGGAAGCTGCAAGAATTGTCCGGTAACGACCGAGATAAGCGTCTGCTACAAAAGCTCCTAAAATAGGAAGTATCGAAGCTGTTCCCGACCATGTGTTCACGTTTACTGCCGCGGTCGCCGTTGATTGTCCGAGAGGTCCGGTGAGGTAAGTGATTAAGTTTGAGGCAATACCAAAGTAAGCGAATCTCTCTGCAACTTCCACACCTGGAAAATTTTCAAAAAACAAAAATCAGAAAACTGACTCCTCTCGATTAGGATTTTTTTTGTGTGTGTGTGTTAGTCTTCTTTTTTCACCTATAATGAAGAAGGAGGATCTCCATCCGCCGGTGGAAGATTTTCCGGCGGGAATTCCACGGTGGTCGACGGAATCGCTAACGTAATCTTCTTCAAGAAGAGTAACTTCTTGCTCGGGTTTCGCCATTTCTTTTGCCAGGGATTTAGATAAAGTAGGAATATCTTTGAAGACGATGAAGAAATTGGAGTTAAGCTACTGGTTTTAAATCTGTTGGTCCTTTCTCTAACAATGGACCACATTTATTTAATTTATGATACTCTCGTTTATTTACAGTTTTTTTGTTTGATAATTTTTTCTTTTATAAACCGTTAAAGTTCCGGATATTTGACCATATTTCTTCGGTATTTGGTGCGAGCCGTTGATAATACCATGTTTAAGACATAAATCACATTTTTCAAATAGAGTTGAACTAGTGATATTCAAAACTCTTTTTCAAGTATCAAGACTTCTTCGATAATTTTTTTTTTTAACTAACTTCTTTGATAATATTGAAGTTCAGGTTACCTTATAGGTGAGAGAAAAATCAAACCAAACTTATCAACCGTGAATTGAACCAAATTTTAGAATAATCTGAACCATATTGAAATTTTTATGCTTGATTAGATGAGAGTGAGCGTTACGCGCGGGTTATTGGCCTTAACAAACTTTGCGGGTTATTGGCCTTAACAAACTTTGGAGAAAAGATGTAAGTTTTATGGCGACCCTACCATTAACCAATTGAGAGTACCACTATTTGATCTATAGCATTGCAATGTAATATAGACTAGTATAGTACCCGCGTCCTGCGCGGGAGAACATTTACATAAATCTTCTTTTTTTAATACCCATATTTATTATTTTTAACTGTAGCAAAAATTTTTTCGATTTATAATTTTTATTAATGTTCTAGAAAATATTAAAAATTATTTATTAACATTATACCATCAAAATGTTTGAAAATTAAGGGGTACTAAACCCTAATATGGAAACCTAAACCCTCACAAATGTACATAAACATTGAAAACAGTACATCAGTCCTAAATCTATACTCTAGCATCAAAACCTAAATTTAAAAATTTGATATTTTGAGTAACACTGTGCATCAATTTCTTTGATTAGAGATGTTAAATCTTAGAATAAAAGTCTAAACTCTTACCATGTACAATTGATGGTTTACAAAAAAATGCATGCTATAGGAAAATGATTCAATTCATTGATTCGTCATGGCCTTTCTCCTCCGTCAGTAACAAAATATCATCCACATTATGTCATTGCATATAAAAACTTGATTGGTGAGCTTATACGTAATAAATATAGAGTTTTAAAAATTCATATGAAAACTTATAATTATATGAAATTTTTCGAAACACTAATATACAAATTGGTTTTCAATATGACAGTACTATGTAAGTTCCAATATAGATCATACTTGGACATTCCTTCTGAATCCGAATTGATTTCTTACACGGTTTGGATTTCTTATCGATATCTAACGTTAAAAAATATCCAAATAGTCCAGCCACTTATATTTTTTAATAATACAATAATGTTGAATAATTGGTTCTTTTTACACTGACATATGTTTTATGTTATATATGATTCTTTTTTGTAGTCTCGTTTGTTGCTATGTCTTACCCGATTATCAATTTTATATCCTATGTCAATCTGTAAAACTTGATTAATTTGTTCAACTTCTACGACACTTCCGTAAGTATTTTTATCTTTGAGTAAATACACAGATTGTTGTTCCTTTTTCAGTGATAGTCAATTAAATATACATATTCAGTTATTTCATTGGATTCCAATTTATTATGATTGAAAATTAAAAGAGAATAATTTTCATGTTGCTTGGATTGATTTCTTCTTCGAGTTCATCCTCATTTCCACATTCCTTTTATATTAATAATCTTCATCTGCTTTTCCTCAACTTCTTCATCTTATCACGTCTTTCTTTTTTCACTTCCATCTTCATTTTTTATTGTATTCTTCACTTCCTCGTCTTGGGAACCAGTTGATTATAATTCGATTTAGGTTTTTTGTGAAAATTATCGAGTTAATTGTGGGGTGCTCGTTTTATTTGGTATATTTTTTTTGTGTTCCTGCGACGCTTCTCCTTCTCATGATGTTCCGTATCAAATATATTTCTCGTACTTGTCTAACCATTGCTTTGATTTCATCGATCCACCACTTTAAACTCGAAACGAATTAAAATTTTATCTTTATGTCAAAACTTGATATGTTTTAAATCATCACCATATAAAAGAGTTTGGTATATCATATGATCTTTATATGTTCTTTCTGTCCCATATTTTATATGATCTCAAATGCATAAGACATAATTCAAAATATATACTACGAATATATTTAGTAGATCTTACAATTCAAGTTACACCGATTTACATAAGAGTATTCTTACCTTGACTTGACAATTTGTGAGTGAAAAAAAACTCCGATTAATGAAGAATGAGAAAGAGTTAATTTGAAGCAGAGCTTTCTTTCTCATTTAACACCTTTTGACAAACTGTTTTGAGATCGTTCTCTTTCATATAGGGCATGAAGAGATAAAAGTGTTGATCCGATGAGATGGCATTCAACGTAATTGAATCTCAAAATATTCTTCACATGAGGTAGTTCACATGAGAACATGTTTTTTAATGGCTCAAACATCACTGCACAAATATTCTTTCAAAAAAAAATTCTAATATTAACTGAATCCTTTATGTATATCAACAATTCATTGTTTTATCCACTATGTTGCTTCAAAGAAGTTAAACTATTTATTAGTTATGATAGATATATACATAAATATCAAGAGAACAATATAAATGTCATAGTGAGGATGAATCACATTTTAATTAAAAGGCCACTTTTTATCCAAAGACAATTGGTTTTCTAAGAATCAAAACTTTCAACCACACAACAACAATACCAAGAAACCCAAGCAGACTATATAACTTTTCCGATGGATTATTCTCCTTCTTCTTAAGAAAAAAACATTAACAAATCATGTACCTACAAAACAAAGGCTCAATATATCCAAATTCAAATCCAACAAACTAAAAAGAGAAAGCAATAAAAAAGAAAACTATGAAAAGTAACCATACTATTTTTTAAAAGATGGAGTCTTCTTTTCGAAGCAAAAATAATGAAAAAAAACAGAGGAAATCATAGGAAACAAAATAGATCGATTAATAGATGTACTTTCTTGAAGAACACAACCCCCACACATCACACAAACCAAAACAACCTTCCTTAAAAACACTTTAAAAAATATCACAATTGATAAGATAGGGAATATCATGCATATGAACAAAAATAACAAACGAACTACCGAATAAAAGCAACAAACAAAAGAAGAGGTCGAGACTAACAATAAAAAGGTGATTCTTGTGTGACAGGTGTAAGAGGTCGAGACTCAAGGTGGCATTGTTGTAAATAACCCGACCGATTCAAACAAAGGCAAACTCTTTATGTGCGTTTTTTCGGTTATTACCTATGCATGCATCTTTCTCTATCCTTAAATGGAGCTATATATGGACCTTTGATCCACATTCTTCTAGCGATGATGTCCCCTAGTTTCTCAATTGCGGCTGTAAATCTTTACGCTTTGAAAGCAACCTATAAACCAACATATTAAACCAGCATTTTCTCATCTAGCAATCAAAAAGAGAAGGTTTGTTTGAGAATGGTACCTTGTATCGGAAATGTGCATCTAGAGACTGGCTAGTCTTGAATATAATCTTTTTAACATAAAAAAAAACTTGAAAAATCAATTGCATTTAGCTAACATTAAAAGTCAAGAATAATAGAAAGCATAAACTATAAACCACTAAATAGTAGAAAACACACATGTGTAAAGAATTTTTTACGTTTCCAAACTGGAGAAACATCCTATATGAAATTTGATTCTCAATTGTTTGTCTAGACATAAGATCTGTTGATTGTGGAGAGAAACAACATATACATCATATCTAAATTTTCTTGAAAGGGTCTCCAGACCAAAACTTGACCATCAAAACACACAACAGAAATCACGATGTATGACCGAAGAAAGACCAGAAAAACCCATGCAAATTTTCGAACAAAGTACCAAAGCCTGCGAGACTCTCTGCCAAAAAAAACAGGGCAAAGAAATTGAAAGAAAGTGGATAGCGGGATTTGAGTTAAAAAGCATGTTCTTTTGAAAAACGCTGTTATAGTGACTCCGTCACAAAATTATACGTTACTTGAGACTCAAGTATGTCGAGAATAACACCATTAACATTGTGAAACGAGCCGCAGCGACCATGCCAACTATCGCTGTTTTTTTCAGCGTTACCGGTGACACCGTCATCATGCACGAAAGTAATCGCAGCGTAACTTTACTTGTTTTTGTTTAACATCAACTAAACAAATTATTAGCTTTTTGTATTATTTTTTGTTTTTTTTAGTCATGCTTTTTTTATATTCGAAAATTTATGATTTTTCTTGATATTTTTAGCATAACATTAAATTTTTCTGTCGATAATTCTTTTTCTCCTAAGAGCTGTCCTCTCCCTCTCTCTAGCTTTGTTAGCTTTGTTAATAATAATTCTTGATAGCGGTTCTCTTATAAAGGTTTGTCATCCATCAGTAGTAACTCTTTTGCGATCTCGGTTCAGTTCGGCATCCGATGAAAAACATAGTTTCTATACATCTGAGATATTACATTAAGTTTATAAACACTGCCGATGCCAAGCCTGGGTCGAGTAAGAGAAGTGGAGCTATATGCAAAGCGAAAAGACATAAACTTTTCTAAAATTCATTACTACAAAGTTTTAAACTTTACTCGTAAAAAGATTTCTTACTAAAATATTATGCATAGACAATGCTTAGAATAACGAATTCGTATAAATTCACCCAAAACCCCAAGCCAACATATCAAATAATGGTTATACAAAAGCATCCATGTTTATTCATTTATATATTAAATAATAGCCATCATGTCCTGCAACATGAAGATAACCATATCAAAGCATTAGACATATTTTATTAAAACCAAAAAAATGCATTAGACATATAGTAAAGACTCCACAAGTTAGAAGAAAAGAAACGAAAAAAGAAATTTTCATTATATATTTTTCAACATCAAATGTACACGACTAAAAAACCTTTGGAAATTGTTCGAAATCATATAACTAAAAACCTATGAACAGATTAAGCAAACTAAAGAACTTTATCTATCAACAATACTGTTAGGAGCAGTATAGTTGCTGAGAAAGATATCTTAAGAGAAACAAAACTGAATGCTAGATAACCTAGTAAGAATAAAGATGCTACACAAAGATTATGAGTACCATGTGATATGGGTCGGTCGAGCCAAGGTGTTAATGAGCTTGTCGAAGATTAGACTCATGACTTTCAAAGTGCTGTTAGAAAAGAGAAAACAAAAGAAGAGAAGGCTTTACATAAGGGTCATTTCATAGAAAAATAAATCAAAATTTGATGTGTGTTTGAAGAGAAAGAAACTGAAAGAAAATCCAGACAGTAAAAACTATGAGAAGTTTAGGGAGAAAAAGAGATACGTACCCACAAGAAAATCAAGAGGATTACGGTGAGTCAGTTCTTCTTCCTCAACTTTTGATATATATAGGGTCAAAAAATAAAATAAATATTCATGAGAAACATGAGGATCCAAATTAAACAACCACCTAGAAGCTTGAAGATTAGTTTCTATATTCATGCGAAAGATGAGGATCCGTTCTTTTCCACTGTTGATGAATATGAAAAAAAATAGCCAGAAAGAGTTAACCATCACGATTTGAGAATCGTGTTGAATATCATGTGGATAAATTGAGTTCTAAGCACAAACATGACCTTGTCATGGAAGAGAAGACGGAAGAATACAAATTTCCAATGGATTTTTCATCAAATTGAAAGAGAAACATACCTAAAAAGACTGGCCGTAATAATAGACAGATCCAAACCACTTAAAAATCTACCTATTAAACTTTAACCTATAAAAAAGAACAAAACAATAATCATGAGTAAAAGAATTATGATTTAACCATATAACAAACACATGAACAATACATATATTAAAAAAATAAGAATAAATTATATCTTGAAGAAGACGTTATAAACTATTTGTTTAAAGAAACAAAATATTATTTCGAAGAAAGCTATGTAACCTACAAAGAACAGAAAATAGACGATCTAATTAGGGCAAAATGAAAAAAGATATCACAGAACACGATCAATTGTTAGATGGAAGAAATATATTAGGATCAACAACAAGAACATATTGTGGCCAAACCCTAAAATACATACATATATATATATATATATATACGAAGTTATAGAGCTGCTACCTAGGGTTTACATAAACTATGGGCTATGATAAAAAAGTTCAACCCAATAAATATTGTAATAAAAAAATCGATGGCACATAAAATAATTAAGCAATTTTATTAAGGGTATTTTCGCCAAAGCAAGTCTCAAACTCACTGTAGATCCAACACGTAGGAAAAGTGACTTCTTATAGATTGTAAATGGTAACACAATTTTACAATTATGCAACATTCAGATAGATTCAGCAATTCTGCTAACACCATTTGCTATTTAATATTCTTTCTGTATCATTTTAGATGATTTTTAAGGATGTTACACATATATTAAGAAATCTTTATTTTTTTAGTTTTTCTAAATTAAAACATCATTTATCATTCAGTTAAATACAATTCAACCAATAGTAAATCAAACTGCAAAATACAAATAGTCAAAATAAATAAATATGCATTCAATTTTGTCTTGAAAATTAAAAAGATCATCTAATTTTATACAAACAAAAATCTCTAGAAAATCATCTAATTTGATACAGAGGGAGTAAAATTCTGCCACATTCAGCTAGATTCAGCAATTCCGCAAAAAGAAATCAGAAAATTTAGTTGAATTCAACAATTCTTAGAACATTAAGTGATAGATAATATGTTTATCTGAGGTAAAAAAAATGGATAAGAGCGAATATGAGAGTTATGTAAAGATATCAAAATTACATTTGAAATATCTCTTTAAAAATAGATCGATAATGCGGATATGGTATATATAATCTGGATATTTAAGATCATTATCAAACGAGTAAGAACCATATTGTGTTCAGGTATTTGGGTACTTTTGGATAATTTATAGAAATTTTTGATAAAAAAAATTTTAGATAACTATGTAGTTTTATTATTTAAGAAAATAGATCGTGTTTCTGTATTTTGATTTAAGTTTAAAATTTTTAGTTTGGTAAGATTCAAAATTTTCAACTTGATATAATTTAAGAAAAACTTGTAAGTTTTTTTTGAAAAAAAATTAAACAATTGGCATAAATTTTGCTGAAAACAAAACTTTGGAATAGTTTACTCTATTTGTAAGATAAATTAACCTATATTTTGACCAGTTACAAATTTTCTCGTTAAATTATTTGTAATTTTATGTTTTCTAAATTATTAAATATTTCAGATATAAAATTTAATATTTTATTAGTTTATTCAACTAAGCAAGAACAACAAAATTCTTTAACTAATTTTTGTAGGTTTATTTAATCAATAATTTATTCTAAAAATTCAGCCAGATTCATCTAGATTCAGCAGTTACCATTTAATTCCAGGTTATTCCGCTAGATTCTGCAAAAAATCACCAAAAATTCAGCCAAATTTCGCAATTCAGCAACATTCATCCACATGCCGCTGTTACCATTTAGACACAGTCTCATGTAATTAAAAAAAGTCATTACACTAATGAGTAGGATTCTTCATGATTTGTATAATTCTTAAATTTCATTGTTATTGGTTCATAAATTCTAACAATGTAAATGAAATCCATTGATATTGGTTTTATAAATTCTAACAATGTTAATGAAATCCATTGTTATTGTTAAATAAATTCTAACAATCTTCATAAAATCCATTGTTATTAGAAAAGTTTCGTTTTTAATGATTTTGTAATTCTAGCAGAATTTAATGTTATTGGGAGTAGAATTTTTAACAATTTAACTCATTAAATACAACTTTCACAATCTTAATTATATATATGAGATTCTCAAAATTATTACAATTCAATTCTTTGATACATTTATGAAATATACAAAACTCTTTCCAAACTTAACAAATCTCTCTACAAATTTAGAAATCTCTAATTTTTTCAAATCAACAAACTCTATCTAAATTCTATTTCCAATAACCCCCCTAATTGCTTGTTTGAAATAAACGAAGCTTTTAACCTCAAAGTTTTCCAACCATAGGCTCGATTGGTAATGGCTGTAACTTTTTTTTTTGCTGTAAAATTTAGGCTATAAATATTTTTGTTGTAGCGCTAGGATTTTAGATGTGGTTATTAGAAATAAAAGCATGATTGATAAATTTATATATTCAGTTGATTTATCTTTTAGGTGTGAGAAAAAATGATATTATGTTTACGAGAAAAAATTATATTAACTAATAACTGTAATTTAAAATAATTAATAAGTAACATATGTAATACGTTTTAAATCATATAGGTAAACTGTATACATTATAAGTTTATATATATATATATATATTATTTGGACAACCATATTATAAGTTTATATATAACATATGTATATAGTGTTGATATAAATTTGAAAGCATTGTAATGTGTGCATAATTTTAGGTTATTATATATGCATAAGAAAAAGAAAAAGAAAAATCTTTAAGGAGAGAAACACTTTTTTGCATAAATTTTTGTACTATATACGGTACACAAATACAAACAAAAATATTTTTATGGAAAAAGAAAGAAGAAAAAATAACATACATCCTAAATATATATGCTGTAGAAAAATTATTTTGTACAGCACCAAAACGAGAATTTTGGCTGTGAGATTAAAATGGAGAGCAAAAACATGAACGGTTGATATATGTGCTGTAGATTATTTTTTTTTGGCTCTCCACAACATGTACAGCGTAAACAATCAACCCCATATCTTCTCTTTGAAAAGCATCATACCCCTACTTCTTCATGTTTTCCATATCTGTTGAACTTGAATTCGAAGTAGACGTTAAACCTGAACAATGGTAAGATGAATATAAATTTAGCTTATTTTAAAAGTTAGTCTTTTTCTCTTCCTTTCTCAACTAAAACTCTATTTCTGAATAATAGAACCAAAAGCAGTGGTGACTCCACCTCTTCATCTCGATTTATTACGAAACGAATATTTCGAGCTGACGATTATCTGAAAGTCGTGAAGCTAAATGTATATTCGAAACTTGAGCTTCTCGCTCAGAAGTCGTAGTGATAGATTTCATCGACAATGAAACCGCAACTAGAGGCATATCCATATTTGCTCATGCCTGACTTAGTGGGACCATCGCCACTCGTCGTAACCCTCCGTTGAAAAAAATGAAATATGTACCCAATATTGTGCAAAGTTGCTACACGGCCGAAAGTATATGTACATATCATATGTAAAATATCATACACACCAGAGATGCGATTTTTGAGGCCGACGAATAATATCCCGACAGTTGCCAACAAGATAAAAGAATTATGAAAGTGTTTGCCGACGAGAATTTGCTTTAGGGAGAAATCAAAATCAATGTACAATTTAACGTAAACGGTGCTAATTTTAGATACACGAGTGTGATAGTACAAAAACGTGTTATCAATGTACCCTTAACATCAAGGATGTACATCGAATCTATTATTGATTTACACTAAATCCTTTCTTGACATACATCAAATGACTTCCTAAATGTGTTGATGATGTACACCGAACAAATTAATGATGATGTACACAAACGTGTGTACGTGGAGAGTCATACGTAATGTACATATAGTTTCATTGAATGTACATAGTTTTTGGGTACGTGCACATCGTCTATTATTCGTGTATTTACAATTACAAACGTACGAGTTTTGTGTATATGTGGTTTTACTGAGTACATGACCGGTGACGCATGTGTATATGGTTTCATCATGTACATGTGGTTTATTTTTTAGTGTACATAATATTTATGTACGTGCTTATCGTCTACTATTCATGTACTTACAATTGCAGATGTACGAGTTTTGTGTAGATGTATGTACGTATCTAACGTACTTCATCATTTTTTGATTTTCGTTAAATGCTTGGTAGATATACATCACATCAACACTTTCTGCATATTAAAGTTGGAGCTTGGCACAAAAACTGGTCTTAATCTCGCATTTAATACAACTCCTACACACATACACGAAGGACATTTTGGTTATCTTTTCGTATAAGTGACATTTTATGAAACACAAACTACCATAAGATATTTTGCGTAATTTAAAAATCAAAAAGTAATATTATGTGTAAATGTCCCTTTTTGGGTTTCTTTGTTAAAATCATTTGAATTTTTTTTTTTTTGTTAAATTGTAAATATCATTAATGAAAATGAAAGTTCATGATTACAAATTGTTGCTGGAACAGATTAGTAAACCTATATACAAGATTTAATGGCAAAAAAGGATAAAAAACATTGAACCAAGATTCAATCGGTACATATTCGAGATTCATTGTTGTGAACCAACAAAACCTCGAGAAAGTAGCGATAAATGACCTAAATTCTTAGTGTGAAGAAACGAAATGGGAAGTCAATGAAGGAGAGACAACGATCCATGAAGCACCAACCTGCTAAAAGAAGCCTTTTCATCTTGTAGCCCAAGAAAACTTTCAATCCTAATTTAGAGCTCAATTGCAACAACAGAACTAGGCCTGGGCATACGGATATTCGGGTCAGATTCGGATCGAATCCTATCGGATACAGGTTCTGTCAGGTCTAGAAATTTTATACCCATACAGGTACCTAAAGTTTCTTGTTGGGTACAGGTTCGTGTCTTACGGATACATGTTCGGATCGGGTCACAATTAATTTTACCCATAAATACCCAAAACATTCGGATACAGGTTCGAGTACAGTTTTTTTTTTAGATTCAATTGTACTTAAAACTGTTTTTGTTCTCTGAAATCTTTAAAAAATAACCTATAAAATGAAAAATATTTGAAGCAAAAACAATACAAAGTATTTGAAATACCAAATCTAAAATTCAAACCCATTAAAAATGTGACAAAAGGTACCTAAACTTAGGCATACAGGTTTTTTCAGATCAGGTTGGGGTCGGATCCTATCGAGTATAGGTTCTGTTGGATCTAAAAATTTTATACCCATACAGGTAGATACCTGTAAAGTTTCGGGTCGGGTATAGGTTCAGGTTTTCTAGGTCGAGTACAAGTTTGGATATTCGGGTTCAGTTTTTATGTCCAGGCCTAGACAGAACCCAAGATCAAGATACAACCAGCAATACTTAAGAAATCTAGCTAAGACGAGACTACACTAATCGAAGTTTAAAAGGCGCGAAGGAGCTCTTCCAAGACCTCTCCCCGGTGTCGGCAAGTGCTCAATTAGGCAGTGATACAATACTGTCCTTTCGAGACCACAAGCGACTGACAAAGCAGAATCATAGCCACCTTCGGCCATAGAGAGACTTCTGAGATGGTAAGCAGAATCAATTGAATTTCACATTTCAGCACCGTGATTCGAAATGTACCAACTCCATAATAAGGCATTATTACTTATGAACTGAGTTAGTTTTTTTTTCCACTGAATTTCATTAAAATGAAAACTTAATATATACCATTAGGTTATTTGTTATATTATTTGTGAAATAGTATTATAATAAAATAATAATTTAATTAAAAAATAAAATTTGATGTTATAGCTTATGACTAATATATATATAATGTATTAAAATACATATAAATAAGTAAAATAAAATAATTTATTTTAATTTTATATATAATCATTCACAACTCCACCAATCGATTAAATGTGTATATTAATCAGAGCATACTGCTCCAACTACTTACTGCTAATGCTGGTAGAATACGTGAAAGGAATACAAAAGGTGGAATGCGTTTATAATACATGAAACCGGCAAGACCAAGTCTTTCGGGGGCAAAAACCATAAGGAAACGGAGTCATACCAAAGCTAAATTCTAAGTCATGACACACAAGTTGAAACCAAATGAAGCCTAAACTCTAACTCAAATAATGAACTAAAGAAAACCATAAACAATCCTATGAGTAAGATGAACTGAGTTAGTAAATATGATATATTTACTTTAACTAATAAATAGCATATATTTATAATTTACAATTGTTACTATAGTTTAAAGAAAATGCAGTATTATTTAAGTAAACTTTTAAGTTCACTTTTAATTTTACAGTTATTCAGGTAAAAATTTACGTACGTCACATGACTAACATCACATTAGGCCTACATCACATGCATTAACAAACTTTTTGAATGAAACAAAGTAAACATATTAAATCATATTTTTGAAATTAATATTTCAAAATATCCACGTGTATTCGATTTAATTATTTGTTGTGTCATTTAGGCAGCTGTGTCACGTTCTTGCTAGATTTAAGGTGATCTATTTTCCACGTGCATAAGCAAGACACCAAATAAATTTTACGTTAGGTTGGGCCTAGCACCTAACAAAAAAATCAAAGATTTATTGGAGGTTAATCGGGGATTAGTTTTAAAATTTTTTATTGCAAAATAGATAGATAGATATATATATATATTACTTAAGCAAGTTATACAAACATTCTGACATGGCTCAGTGGTAAGTGAACGTGTTTTGTATTGTATGTACTTGTGTTCGAAACTTGTGATTTGTTTTTAGTCTCATTTTTTTTTGTTATTCTTCAGTGAAGGATATTTTCGTCATTTCACCTTCGTCTTCTTAAAAAGATGTTCGATTCACAACCCTAAATTGCAGAGGCCAACGGAATTTCTTCACAAAATCATGAGTTTATTGCTTCTATTGTGTATTTTACACTTTATTCTTGTAGATCTATCTTATACGAGCCCGTTTCAAACTAAAAAAGAAAAAAAAAACTGAATTTTATAACTATTTCGATTAAATGGCCGATTGTAACAACGGCGGTCGGTGGCCGATGAGCGTTTAACCGCCGTCTCGATGGCCGCGGTGGCCGCATTTTTGAACAGAAGTCCAGACCAACCAATCCCATAATAGATCAAAAAAGGACAAATTAGTATTTGTCTATCGTTAAATTAATTTATTCTATTTAATTTATATTTTAAGCATTACAAGTAAGCCTTAATTGGTGTAGCTTTTTGATAACCAGTAGCATAATGCAATATTAACAGTAAATAGTTGGAATAGTATTTTCTGATTAATATACACATTTAACTGATTAGTTTTTTTGTTGAAATAGGTTTTTTTGGTTTAATTTTAATGGTAGAAACTAATATTACAATCATAATTGTTTTAGGCAAGTTTTTTTTTGAAAAAAAAATGTTTTAGGCAAATTTATAAATATTCTACAGTGTTTGGCAATTGGGATTAGAATAAATGAAGATAAGTTTTTTAGAATTAAATGTGTTTGGTAATGAGTATTGAGGAATTAAGTAAATAAATAAAAAAGATTGAGAAAAAATGTAAGATTGATACATAAGCAAAATAATTATGTTTGGTTTTAGGGATTGTGTGATAAAGAGTGTTTGGATAGTGGTATAGTAGTAGGAGTTAATTATAGGATTTTAATTAAAAAAATATTGAAAAAATTTGTGGTCATGACATCTAAGCAAATTTGGCCAAGAATACTTTTCCTTTAATATATAGAGGATATAAATATGTTTAAGAATTATAAATTTTAATATTTAAGTTATATTTTTATTTAAATTTATTTAAAAAATAATAGAACATATGAAAAATGATAAATATTAATATATATATGTGTGTTTTATAATTACAGAAATTATTTATATTTACTTTTATTGAAATGATTGTATATATTATATTTAGATTATATTTATAAATTATAACATAAATTTCTTTTATAATTTTTTCGAATTTAAATTATATTTAATTGAATTAGTATTTAATATGAATTTAAATAATTAAAATTTAATATAATTTGTTTTTGTTGTAATATAAAATAAATTGATTAGTTAAATAATTTTATTTTTAATTTTTGTAAAAATATTTAGACTCTAGAAATACTGCATTTGAGAGTATTGAGGGAGAAACATTTTGAGAGCATTTGTAGTTACTAAATGCCCTAGTTAATGTGCTGTCAACCAATCAAATTTTAATGATAAAATACATAATACTCTTTAAAATGTTCTGCCAATCAAACACTTAGTAAACAAATGCCCCATCCCCATGGTCCCATGGACAAAGATTTTTTTGTTGTTAATTTTTTTTAACCTTTTTAGAAATAAACTATTGAAATAATATATATACGAAAGCCCAAATATAAAAAACACAAAGATGTTTCTTCTAAAAAAACAAAAAAAAAAATTTCTTTTTTGGACTGTTTACCTTACTTTACAAAGACAATTCTTTCGTCAAAATTACAACATTCGTTGGTAATTTTTTTTAATTTATTATTCACATACAGTAGTCGGTTATATTAATGTATAATCAGTTATATTATTTATTTATTTCATATGCATATTTAATATGAGAGGTTTTGTCTTGTTAATTTTGTTTATTATGTATGAAATATTTTATAAGCTTTTCATTTATTTCATAGATATAAAAGTGCTATCTAACATGTGATGAGACTTCATAGTTTCACATCAATGTATAAGTTATATGCTTTAATATTTGTAAGAAAAACTAACACACACAAATCTTCACACTATGCAAAAATGTGTAAAGTGTTGTGATGATTTTGACTTGTTAGAAGAAGGCCCGTGCCTAATGTACAAAAATGAAAGCATTTGTCTTGGGACCCGCATTTGATCACTAAATATTAGGGCCCTTAATCATGGAAATTTCAAAATTCTGTTGCAAAATCATATTTATATTTCCACTTTTAGTTTGACCTATTCCCTTGTTACGTTGTATTGAAGGTTGATATTTCCAAATTGTTATAGAATTCTTTCGTTCCATATCACTAATTTCCTTAATCAACATGGCAATTGGTTTTACATTAGTTAAACTTTATACATATTCCTAGTATTAATAATGTAAAAATATTTATGATAATTTAAAAAACTAATGGATAATGAGTTTTAGAAAAAAATGATAGATATATATTGTTGTTTAACATATTTTACTCTAAGAACTTAATATTTAAAACATTAAAATATAACTAAATAAGTTGTATATTCATTAATATAATTAAAATATTTTATGATTCTGAAATTTGAAAAATAATTTTTTTTTTTAAATGAATATCGCCTTGAGCCTCTGAAAATATAGGCTCCGTATTTTCTGTATCTGTTTGTTATGAATTGTTCTTCACATAGTTAATTTTCAATGGTTAAAAGATTTTCTAAGAGATTTCATGAAGTAGATGAAAAAAAAAAAAAATTATAATATAATGTTCTTAGAATATTATGTGGTAGCTGAACATGTACAATTAGTTTCTCAACCGCCGTTAGTCTATTAAAATGTTGGGCCGACATGTGGGCTCATTTAATATGAAGATAGGTTTAATGGATTGATGAAATGTTAAATCGGAACGGACAGTGCAGATCAAATGAATTAAACGCATTTTTTGTGGATTAGCGGAAACAAATACAAATCAAGCAGATCATGCGGTCCATTCATGCATGAGTGTAAAAAATGGATGCTCAAACCCAACCCAACTCAGAACCCTAATGGGTTGAATGTTAATGGTTAATAGATCAACCCAACCCATTTAAAATAATCAAATAAATTTAGAAGATTAATTATTTGTATATAAATTTATAAAAACATGTTTTAATAAAAAAAATTATTACAAATTACGTTTTGATAAAACATGTTTTAATATAAATTTATAAAAACATGTTTTAAAATTTATTACGTTTTGATAAAATTGCAAAATAATTAAATTCAAGGGAACAAGTTCAATATTAAGTTCCTATAAGGCTATAACATAATCAAAACAAAATGGTCCACAAAGTAGGAAAAAAAGTCATGAAATGAAACAAAACAGAGGAAACAACACTTCCGAACTCTGTTATCTAAGATTCTATTATTAAAAACATAGAAACAGAGCACCGAATCCTTCTGCATCACTTCTCTTTAAAGCTAATCCTCATTACTGGCAATTTCAGACAAGACACACCATTGAGTTACAACCTGAAAATCAAATGCACAAACTCGATATAGAAAATTGTTGGAAAATCATAGAATAACAAGCATAAGACACCATCTCAAGGAATCATAGAAAACTCTTCATTATCCATCACAACGAGGAAAGCTACGAAAGGTTCCGACCATTATTCATTCACAGAATCAAATTAACCCTGAATAAAAGTAGAATCTTTAGTCTCAATTCCACTTCTAATTAGACGAAAATTTCACTGAGTAGTTTTGTATGCGATCATGCTCGAAACGAGAACAGATAGTGAAGAAGATCGACTATAAACAAAATGCGAGAAGAAACAGTTACTAAGAGGAGAATCGAAGAAACTTACTTTGGTTTTGATGGAATCAAATCGGAAAACAGATGATTGGAGTTTCAGAGACGGCGAGTGATGAAGAAGAAGAAATGGATATGCAGATGATCGGAGTTTCAGAGACGGCGAGTGATGGAGATAAATCACTGAAGCTCGTTTCACCTGAAGATAACCTCCGCCGTCGGCGAACTCTCCTCCAGTCCCAACTCCGACCTACCCATGAACCAAAACCGGAGCAATCAATAAAACATTCAAAAATTCAGAAGCAATCGAAAATTCCGAAGCAATCGAAACCCAGAAACTTGCTTCTCACCTGGAAAATCGAAGATGATGAGATCGAAGTTTTATTTTTTTATTTTTTTTTGTCTAGGATGAGATCGAAGTTTTTGATGAGATCTGTTTCAATTTTTGTTTATTAAAAATTTATTAATAAAATTATAATTTAATTTTGTATATTAAAAAAAATTGATGGATTCAAAATTGGTTATACATTAATCCATTTATTTGAAACCACTTCAACCTAAAACTATATGATCCACTAAACCATTTAATCCATTAGGATAAAAGTCTCCAACCCACTAGGATGGATTAAGTTGGATTAGGTCATCCATGAATTTTGACCCATCTTGACATTTCTAATACATAGCATATATATATATATAGGGGAAAACAGTCTGCTCCCAAATAAACTATCTATAAATTTGAATTTATTACATGATGTTTAAAATAGGGTTAATTCCCACACAACCGTAAACAGAATGAGTTTTTTTGTTAACGGTCGCTGACATATATGACACGTGGAACATTTTTTGGCTGATTTAAATTTTATAGAATTAAATATATATATTACAAAAACGAGTCGTTTTGATCTTAACTCAAATTATTATTATGATGTCTGTTTTATTTGTACCTAAAGATGTATTTCCAATCAAAGTTAAAGTTAAAGTTAAATGCAAAAAAATGTTTTAAACATTGTATACTTAAAAATGTTTACATGGCTAATTATATTTTTCTATTCATAACATAAGACTCTACAAAGTAGGAATTATATATTAATACTTAATAAATTAATAAATACGGTAAATTAATAAGTTTTTAGCCTAATGTTGGATCGGTTCAAAAATAATAAATTAATATTCAATAACACAATTCGATAAAATAATAAGAAAATAATTTTTTATAACTATTATATACAAGAAGAAATTACAAAAATGCCACTTTTTAATGACACATTTACAAGTGTGCCATACCCACATGACTCTTTACAAATTTGCCACCTTTTTATAAGAAAGAGACAAAAATGTCCATTTTTTTTTTTTTCTTTTTCTCTTTCTCTTTTTGTTTCTCTTTCTGTTTCTCTTCTCTTTCCCACGAAAGAGAATTGATTTTTCTCTATTCTCTCTCTTTCCCAAAACAAAATCAGAAATGAATCTCTCTCTCTTCTCTCTCAAGCTCTCTCAAGCTCTTGATAATGGAGAAATTGTGATGAAGATGTTGATGAAAAAAATCAAATTAGATCTAGATCTGAATCTCTCTCTCATATAGATCCAGATCTAGATCCGAATTTTATCATTGTTTTGTTGAAAATTTGGTTTTATATGATTTGTGTTGAAAATCCGAGTTTTTTATTCGATTTTGGTTACAAATCTAAGGTTTTTTTTTGTTCAATTTGACTTATAGATCTGAAATTTTGATTATTTCTGGGTTAGTTTTGTTTTTTATGTTCTTCTTATTGATCTAGAATTTTGACCTTTTTTGTAAAGTTTTTTTACAGTTTTTTTAAAGGTTTATAAAATTAATAAGGTTTATAAAAATTTTAACATTTTTTAAAAGGTTTATAAAGTTTTTAAATGGTTTTTAAACACACTTAAAAAAACGTTAAACAATCTAGATTAATTTTTTTCTTGATATTTTCTAAATGATGTAAGGTTTTGACGTTTCTTATGAATTTTTTAAATAATTTGCAAACTTTTTGAACAATTTATAAGAGTTATCTATATGCATTTAAAATTGAATAAATGAAATAATAATTTATAAGGTTTTTAAATGGTTTATAAAGTTTTTAAAGGGTTTATAAAGGTATTTAAAAAGTTTATAAGAGTTTTTTACACTGTTTATAAACTGTTAAAAAACCTTATAAACAGTTAAAATAATAATTTTAAGGTTTTTAAAAGATTTATAAAGTTTTTAAAATGTTTATAAGGGTTTTTAAAAGATTTATAAGGGTTTTTACATGATTTATAAGGTTTTTTACAAGTTTTATAACTGTTAAAAAACCTTGTAAACTGTTTTTACAGGGTTTATAAGGGTTTTTTACAAGGTTTATAAAATGTTAAAAAACCTTATAAAGAGTTGAAATAATAATTTTAAGGTTTTTAAAGATTTATAAGGGTTTTTAAAAGGTTTTTAAGAGTTTTTTTACCAGGTTTATAAGGTTTTTTTACAAGTTTTATAAACTGTTAAAAAACCTTATAAACTGTTAAAAAACCTTATAAACTGTTTTTACAGGGTTTATAAGGGTTTTTTACGGGGTTTATAAGCGTTTTAAAAAGTTTATAAAGTTTTTAACGAAGTTTATAAGGTTTTTTTACAACGTTTATAAGGTTTTTTACAATGTTTATAAGAATTTTTTACAAGATTTTTAAGATTTTTAAACAGTTTATAAAGATTTTTTACAAAGTTTATAAGATTTTTAAAAGGTTTCGTAAGACAATTTAAAAACCTTATAAACTGTTTAAAAACTTTATAATTTCTTTTCAAATTTTATAATGTCAATAAATATCTTGTAAAAAACCCTTATAAACCCTTATAAATTTTATAAGGGTTTTTTACAAGGTTTATAAAGTTTTTAAAAAGTTTATAAGCGTTTTTTTACAAAGTTTATCAAGATTTTTTACAGGGTTTATAAGGGTTTTCTAAAAGATTTATAAAATCTTTAAAACGTTTATATGGATTTTTTACAAGGTTTATAAGGTTTTTAAAAGGTTTCGTAAGACAGTTTAAAAACCTTATAAACGGTTTTAAAACCTTATAATTTTTTACCAAATTTTATAATGTCAATAAAAACCCTAAACCCTCCCCCCCAAATCTATATCCTAAATGCACAATAGTTAACCCAAACTTAAAAATTTATACTCGTTTATTTTTTATCAAAACATTTTTGATTTTTCTTCTTTTTTTGAGTTTCTTTGAAAATATTCTTTTTTTTTACATATCCACTAGGTCTAATCTCAGATCGGAAACAACTAGAATAAAATTCTCATATTTCTTTTACGAAAGATATGAGAAAAGAGAAGAGAGAAAGAGAAAGAGAAAAGGAAGAAGAAGAAAGATCTGAGTTTTTTTTTTTTATGAAAGTGAAAGAGAAAATGAGGAAGAAAGAGAAAAAAAAAAGAAGAAAAAAAAAAGAGGAAAGAGAAAAAAGAAAAGAAAAAAGAAAAAAAGGGGAAAATAACATATTTAACTTTTGGTTTAATGAATAGTAGTACGTTTGTAAACAATTTTAAAGTGTGGCGTTTTTGTAAAGTGACATATGAGATGTAGCATTTTTTAAAATTTCTCTACATACAAATACATAGTCCCATTAATATATTTTCTTTATTTTTTAGTGAGTAATGTTTTAGGAGAAAAAAATTGTTTTCTTATTGCTTTTAAATATTTTTATTCTTAAAATTCTTTTATTATTGGTTTGATTGTATTTCATAATAAATTTGGCGGTTAAAAACTTGTTTTTATCTATTTTTCTACTCTATGAATAAATTTTAACTTGTATTTAGTTAAAATCAATTAACCAAAACTGTTTAAAAAGAAATTGACTTTAAAAAAGAGAAATTTTAAAAAATACCACTTTCAAATGTCACTTTACAAGAAATCTTTACAAAAATGTCATTTTTTCAAAATTATTTTTTCTTTATATTATTTATATTTAGGTTAATTATGTTCTATTAGGGTTTAGTTTTGAGTGTCTAGGGGGTTTTAGGTGTCAAAACATTTTTAGTGTTTAGAATTTTAAGATATATGCTTTATAAATCTATAATTAGTGGCATTTTTGTAAATGGACACCCCTAAATGGTATTCTTGCAAATGTGCACACAAAAAGGGGTATTTTTGTAATTGCCCCTTTAAAAATCTTTTGACTGATTAAAAATTGTTTTATGAAATCATTTTCATTTTCATTTAATTTTTAATTTTGATATGAAAAATATATTAAGTACAAATTAAATAGATATCATAACAATAATTTGAACTAAGATCAAAACGACATTGTTTTTGTAAAATAAAATAAAATATAAATATATATGTTTAATTCTATAAATTTAAATCAAACCAAAAATAAGTTTCACGTGTCATCTATGTCAACAACCGTTAACGAAAAACTCACTCCGTTTACGGTTGTGTGGAAATTGACCGTATTTTAAAACAACATATAGTAAATTCAAATTTATATGTAGTTCATTTAGTTTTTGGCATTGTTTATAGTTCGTATATGATTAGACAAGCGTTATTTAGTTCATAGGAGAATATACTATTTTCTCGTATCTACACACAATATATAATATATTCTCTCGTTGCTTCGCCAAGATCCAAAGTTAGTCTTGGTCCAATCTTGACCAAGTGGATTAATAATGGGGCAATTACAAAAATGTCACTTTTTGTATGCACATTTGTAAGAATGCCACTTAGGAGTGTTTATTAAAAAAATGTTATTAATTATAGATTTGTAAAGCCTATATCTTAAAATTCTAAACCTTAAAAAATGTTTTGACACCTAAAACCCCCTAAATACTCAAAACTAAACCATAATAGAACATAATTAATCCAAATATAAATAATATAAAGAAAAAATAATTTTGAAAAAGTGGCATTTTTGTAAAAATTTCAAAAGTGTGGCATTTTTGTAAAATGACACTTGAAAAGTGGCAATTTTTTGAAATTTCTCATTAATAATTGAGTTTATAAAATTTCCGTCTAATAGAGAGATGCTCTGTTGCTTTCGGCATATTCCGCAAAACGCCTATTCAGCAAAACTTTCATAAAGGTCAAGATTTATTGAAACTATGAAAATTAGCCAAGACTTTTAACTTATATAATTTGCCAAATAGGCAGTTTATTATTTATAATTGTTAAAATAGCACTTCAATATTTTTAAAAGTTAGACACTTCACCATTACACCAATAGTCTAAGGGCTCCAACCATTGCGCTAAATTTGGTGTGATTTTAACACCAAATTTGGTGTTTTGGTGTAAAAAAAAGTTTTTCATCTCCAACCATAACACCAAATTTTACACTAAAAAACTATTTTTTATTATTATATTATTAAATTTAAGTTTATCTTTATTTTTAATAATTTGGAAAATACTAATTATACTAATTATAGTATTTGAAAACAATTTATGAAATCGACCATCATAATTGTTTAAATTTATGCTATGTCTTTAAAATTATCTTGTGGTTTTTAGTTTTTTTTTGTTTCATTTTATTTTGTAATCTTTATTTTCAGTGTTTTAATTAAACTTTAATATGTATTTTTAATTTTAATAAATTTACGTATTAATCTAGATATTTAATGAAATTATAATTACAGTTATAAATATTATTATATAAATAAAAGAGAAACAACAAATAAAATAGTAAATACAAAATTATTATTGATATATAAATTTTTTTAGTTTGTATTCTATGATTTAATTATTTTACTAACTTAAAAATACAATTAAAATAATATATATTTTTAGTGTTTTGTGAACAGTGTCACACTATATTTGGTGTGACACTGTTCACAAAACACTTAAAAAAAAATTTGCCGTTGATTATGCCGTCGGTTGGAGGCATTATTACACCAAATTTGGTGGGATGCAGTCCGGGTGGACTTGCTTTAATATACATCATTCTAATACACTATTTATGGTACATGATATATATATTACTCATGTTAGATGGTGTACACACTATTCACAGTGTATTATTCACGACGGATACCATCCACATCATTCTAATACTGGATATATACTATTCACAACGAATACTATTCACGATTGACACTATTCATAATAGACAATAAATTGAATGAATAGTATTTATCGTAAATAGTATATCCACACTGAACAGTGTCCTCACCGTGATAGAGTGAATAGTATGTACACCGTGGACAGTGAGTACCATGAACAGTGTACACCGAGAACCGTTTGTACACCATGAACTGTGAATAGTGAACAGTGTGTACACCATGAATATTATACACCATGAACCGTGAATAGTGTGTACACCATGAACCGTGAATAGGATGTACACCATGAACCATGAATAGGCTCAATCTTGTCGACGTCTCTTTGTTTCCGTCGCATTGTCGGGACATCCATCTTTGGCCGAGAACGAGTTGTATAGAGTTTTTGAGATTTGAAAGTTGGAACCGGATACCGAGGACTTCTTTTCGAACAAAATCTCTCGAACCAAAGGTTAGTGCCGATATCTCCCGACTTTTCCCGACACTTCTCGTCTTTGTTAGATCGTATTACTTAGAAAGATTTATGGCATTGTAGTGATGGAGAGTCTGATGGCTAGTGCCGACTTGTTTATTTCCGATGTTGAGTCGAATTTCGCGATCCATTCGTATGCCACTAGTCTGAATGCTTTGGAGGAGAACCCTCGCTTATTTCAGAATGGTGTCAAATTGGTGCGCTCGTCCTCCGAGCAAGACTTGACCGACTTTGAAGAAGTGTCGAGCCATGAAGAAAAGTGTTCCCGATCCACCAGGCTCGACATTCTCTGATGAGAAGTCCTTGTCTATTTTGAGACAGAAATTTCACATTTATGAAGAGATTGAATTGCTTATTCCTTCGTCTCTTGATCCTGCTGACGAGCCTCCGTATGGATACTTAACCCTATACGAGAGCTTCTTTTATGGGTGCTTCATGTGGTTTCCGATTTTGTTTGTGACTCTATCATACTTGCGACACTACTACATCTCCATCTCACAACTCACTCCTCGTAGACTTCGTCCTTTTAATTGGGATTCTGATTCGGAGCTATGAGCTTGATGAATAGGTTACACCTCTTCATTTTCTGAATTAGTTGGATCTTAGAAAATTCTCTCCCAAGAACATGTTAGCTTACTTTGTGGTGAATCGGAAGGATTGTCGTATCATCAAAGGGTTTCCAAACAAGGATCGTCAATATATGGACTACTTCTTTTATGTACCAATTTGAGAGGAGATTCTGGATGACGACGTTGGCTTTTCAACTCAGTGGCGGAGAAAGGGTAGCCGACCCCTTTGACAGTTTTGAGGGCTTAGCGTACTTAGTTTTTTTCGTGCGCGGCTTGGTTTTTTTCTTGTCTTTTTTGCCGTAACCTATCCTTTCCCACAGGTTCTTGAAGCTTCGAGTCTTCTTCGCGAATCCCTTGCATCTCGGAAGTGTGATTGGCGAGTTTTCACGAGAGGATTCCTCGTGTTATAGCTCAGGTTGCTGAGGTCAAGCGCGAGGCCCATGATTGACTTGGGTGATGGGGAGAAATCTATAGCTCGTCAGGCTTCTTAAGGGAGGCAACCCGCCATCCCTTGATAACAAGATGGTAGGCTTGGAGGCTCGTATCGCGAAGCTTCGCAGTGCCAATGTTTGATTCAAGGAGATCTTTGCTGCTTTGGAGACCCCTCGCTTTGTTACCTTGGTCGCGCCTTGCTTGGATGATCCTGTCGAGGCTCTTACAGCGAGTGTTGGTGTTTTTGACATTTCTGGTATGAATCAGGGTAACACGACGATTAGCGACTTTGGATCTCAGAGCTTAGGGATGTCAGTTCCTTCAATCTTTGGTGGGAGGGCATCTTCTTCGAAGATCGCGGCCGACTCCACTATTCAGGATGGTGCTTAGCGTTTTGAGAGTGGTTATGAGTGGTTCCGAGCGACATCATGGTTAGCGAGGATGGGAGGTTCTTCCATGACGGGAGTGAGCTTGGGACTGACAAATCCGCTTAGCCTGTTACTGTCGTCGTCACTTTAGCTGTTACCGAGGAGGTCATCGTCGAGGATGGAGCCGGGATGGTCGTTCCTTGCCATGTTGGCTTGATACTTGATACTTGATGATTTATGTACGCGGCGTTTGATATTGTTGGGTTTTGGATTTTGTTGTTCTCGTGTTTGAGTCTTATGATTTACGGACGAGTTCTTATTAACTAATCCGCCCCAAAAACGATTTGGATTTTCGATGAGACCAGTAGTTTGTATACTAGGTTTTGAGTGAAGCATTAAGGTTACAGACGAGTTCTCACTAACAAAATCACTCCAAAACTAACTTAGATTCTTGATGCGACCAATGGTTCATAAATTGGGTTTAAACTTAAGTATTATGATTTACGGACGAGTTCTTATTAACAAATCCGCTCCAAATAACTTAGTTTGTTCATGCGACAAGTAGTTCGTGTACTGGGTTTTGAGCTAAGTATTATGGTTTACGGACGAGCTTTTATTAACAAGTCCGCTCCAAAAATAACTTAGATTTCTGACTTGTGATGCGACCAACGTTTCGTATGTTGGATTTTATTTGGTTTACATGCAAGTTCCGATCAACAAGCTTCCTCCAAGAAGCAAACGTGTTATGTGGTTAAGACCAGTAGTCAGATTACAGGGTTTTCGGATGCTCATTTTGGTTTACAGACAAGTTTTTATTAACAAGTCCGCTCCAAGCCGAACATGTATCGCGTTACGACCAACATCTCTTTTGTTTGGTTTAGGATAAATATTTCGGATTACACATATGTTTCTTGAACTCGTAAAACTTGCGAGTTCGTACGTTGGAGTTCTATTATTTTGCAGCAGCTTGCTGGTAGTTTGTTATACGGACCAATGCTTGGTCGCGCCGTTCATTGACGAGGTCGAGCTCATCGATTATCAAGAGGTGGTTAAGTGCTTCTTGTCCCGATTGAAGTCTCAGATGAACGCCTGGAAAATGCACTTCGGAGAGGATGTCGCACTTGGTGCTGTAAACAAGAGCGAATGAGGTTTCGCTGGTAGCTCAAGTCCCATCGCACACCCTCTAACTCGTCGGATTACACATATGTTTCCCTTTGAACATATCCGCTCGATAATGAACAAACAGCGATATTACCAACAATTTGTATGTTGGGTTTAAGATGAACATTTCGGGTTACGCACATGTCTCCCTTTGAACATATTTGCTCTATAATGAACATATATATTTGTATAGCACGCTTTTAATCCTGCGAATGATATATTTGTCAGATCTGAAGTATTCGTATAAGTTCATCACTGTGGCCAGCAGCAACGAGAGAGAATGTATAGTGTCTAATTGTAGCAAAGACAATAAGTGATTTCTATAGAATGAGATATATATATATATTGTCTTTCAAGACAAAGAATCCATGAAGGATGTAGCAAGGTTAAGTGAAAACTTGTTTTTGATTAATTGTAAAGATTGTTACAAGAATTGGGAGTATACAAGCATACGTACCCACTCTCCCCTTTTCTATGAGGGGGGACAGCTGAACCCATCCGAAGACGAGCTGTCTACGTACCCTTTGCAGGGACTAAGCCATCCCTTAGTTAAGGTATTGTAGGTAAAATAACCTAGTGATGGTACTTTTTCAGACATCGCGCGTTCCATGATCGTGAAAATGGTTTGCCGGTCATGTGGGCGAGTTCGTATATGCTTGGTCTGAATACTTTGGTGATTATATAGGGTCCTTCCTAATTAGCTCCAAGTTTCCCAGCGTTACGTTCTGCCGTGTTTTGGAAGACTTCGCGCAGCACTAAATCTCCTTCGTAAAACTTGCGAGTTCGTACGTTGGAGTTCTATTATTTTGCAGCAGCTTGCTGGTAGTTTGTTATACGGACCAATGCTTGGTCGCGCTGTTCATTGACGAGGTCGTGCTCATCGATTATCAAGAGGTGGTTAAGTGCTTCTTGTCCCGATAGAAGTCTCCGACGAACGCCTGGAAAATGCACTTCGGAGAGGATGTCGCACTTGGTGCTGTAAACAAGAGCGAATGAGGTTTCGCTGGTAGCTCAAGTCCCATCGCAGACCCTCTAACTCGTCGGCCCAGAGTTCTTTCTTTGCTTTAAGACGTTTTTTTAGTCCAGCTATGATCGTTTTGTTGATTGCTTTTGCTTGGCCGTTCCTTTGAGGGTATCGCAGAGTAGACTTGCTCAAACGGATTTTCGATTTTTTGTAAAAAGCTTCGAACCTTTTAGAAATGAATTGGGAACCATTGTTAGTGACGATTTCATGTAGCACTCCATGGCGGCAGATAATGTTACACCATACAAAACTGTCGACTTGAGCGTCCCGAATTCGAATGTACCCTTCAGCTTCCACCCGCTTAGAAAAATAGTCGGTTAAGACCAACAAGTATCGCTTTTTCGTAGATTGGTGCAAAGGTCCGACAATGTCCATAGCCCACCACATGAACGAGTATCGCGAGGTGACCGAGGAGAGGAGTTCGGTTGGCTGGTGGATTTTCGAGGCGTGACGCTGACATTTCTTGCACTACGCAGAGAATTTTTGCAATCATTCACCATAGTAGGCCAGTAATATCCGTAACGCTTGATTTTGATTACCAGAGCCTTGCCGCCAGAATGGTTGCCACAAGAGCCACTGTGGACTTCTTTCATGATTTTACATGCCTCTTTTCCTTTGATGCAGGCAAGTAATGGCTCGGAGAATCACCACTTAAAAAAAATTATGTCGAGAAGAATAAAGCGGGTGGCTTGTGCTCGAAGTTTTTTAGCTTCCCATCTTTAAATTGATAAGATGCGATCGAAGATGTATCCTCGGATTTTGTCGAGCCAACGTGTATCATGCCACACTTGGTATCTTGTGAATTATCGTCTGTATCGACGAATTCCTCCTCCGAGGGAGGGGTAGGGTTATGTGCGCCAATATTTTCTTCTGGAATCGTCGTTGTGGCTTCATTGGGAGGTGTGACGCCCAAGTTGCTTAGAGGATCAGTGTCCATCACTTGAGGTTATTCCGCCACGTCGAGACTGTCCACTTGTGTTTCAGAGATGGTTTGTGCAGGAGGACTAGTATTGTTCGTTGTTTGCGGATCCGCTTGATCAAGGAGAGGTGGGTTGGTAGGTTCATCTGCTTCTGTGTTTCCCGTATTTGAAGTGGCTGCCTCTTCCTGCTCATTTTTCTTTCTCGCAGCCTGGGATCTAGTGAGGACATTCACTATCGAGGGCAGAGCAACACTCAGGAATTTGATGAATTCCAGGCAGAGCGACACTCATGAATTTGATGAATTCCACTAGGATGATTCGTTACAAGTCAGGATCGGAATTATAGGCGAGGGCTGCCAATGCGCCGGCATTACTGTTTTCGTCCCTGGGAATTTCGTCAGTGTAAACTCCCTGAATTCTGGCGCCAAATCCTTCGCTACTTTGAGATATGCTTTCATTCAATCGTCTTTGGTGGCGTACTCTCCACTAAACTGGTTTGTGACCAACTTGGGGTCACATAAACTATCAATCTGTTCAATCTTGAGTCCAAAGGCGAGTCTCATACTAGCGATGAGGGCTTTGTTCTCGGCCTCATTGTTGAATGCTCGAAAGCCAAGGCGAACAACTTTGCGAGAATTTCGTTTGTTAGAGATGTTAAGCGAATGCGGACTTCTGAGCGATTTTTTTATCAGGACCCCGTCAACGTGTAGCTGCCAAGTTGAAATTAGATTTTTGACAACGCAGTCTTCATCCGAAATTTCGATCAAGAAGTCTGTCAGTACTTGAGATTTTGCGCAGGTTATGTCTCGGTATTCAATGTCGTACTCGCTTAATTCAATGGCCCATTTTGCCAACCTACCGGACTGACTTGGGCTATGCAGGATGGATCGCAGTGGAAAGGTGTTGAAGATGATGATATAATGCATTTTGGCGCATTCTAACCCTTGTTTTGTAGGCTTTTATCGAGTCTTTCACTCTCTATCGAGTCATTCTAGGTACAAAAAGTGGCTGGAAGCAATGACTGGAACTTGCAATCGGAATTGGCTAGAAAAGAATGAAGTTGGACCCTTTTTGGACATTCTGAAGAAAGGGAGCACCTAGTCGAGAAAGGGAGCACCGAGTACGAGAGAGGGAGCACCTGCTCCCAGCAGAATCATTAATGGGCCTTTTGTAAAACCCTAATTTTGCAACCCTAATTTTGGGCCAGCCGTCATGGGCCTTTAAAAGAGGATTTTCCCTGGATCTTTTGAGACAACAACGCCACAACCACAATCAGGCAGCAAAAGACATCACGAGAGAGAGAGAGAGAGAGATACACTTGTTTTTGAGAGAGTTTTGTAAGCTTGGAGATTTGTCTTCAATACTCATCGAAGTTTTCTTAAACCCTACTCTTTATTTATCGATTTCAATGGAATTTATTATGTCTCTTGCTGCTGTTGGTTGTTTGATTATGAGCGAGTAATCCTCTTGTTAGGTTAGGGGTTTTCGATGGGATTTGATTCATGAACTAAGCATAGATAGGTTTTCATATAATCATTCGATAGTCTCCACCTATTGTCGATCATATTGCCTAGGTTAGATTGATCACCTAGCCTTTGATTTTAGGTTGAATTTACTTATCAAAAGTTTGTAAATCGCTGGAATTAACCTAGGTGGGCGATTTGATCCTTAGCCAACGAAAGTTGAAGTTAGGGCATCTCGTGAACATATCAACCCTAATCGATTAATGCTTGATAATCTTTGTAACCTCAACGACAGTTAGGGTGTTAGATTGATTGTTAAAGTTGTAGATGCCACGAAAGTGGATCTCCTTATATTTATGGTTGAGTTTGAGACTTGGTCGTAATCCCGTACCTGAATAATTGCTTGGTTCCTGACATTCGAACCCCTGAGAATTATCCCTGACCTAACGCCTTTTTATTATTGTTTGCAACCAAATTTTACTTGTGTTTTGCTTTATTATTTTTGTGACATTAAAACCCCAACCTGAATTGCTTAGCTGAGATTGAAATCCATAGAATTAGAGTGTATTGCTGGTCCCTTTACGAACCTCACTATTCTACATCTGATTAGTGAAATCCTAGGTTAAAACTCATAAAACCCGAAAAGGATACCAACTCGATACCTCTAATTTTACTATACGTTTTTAGTCTAAGATTTACTAACTTGTTCTTCTTTTCTTCTCTTGTGTGTATTTCAGGTGTAACCAAGGTTCTCAAAACCTTCTCACACTCAACAATCAAGAGTTAGCAAAGGTAGAACGAGCAGAAAAAAAAAAAAACAAAAAAACAAAAAAGGAAGTCGAATCCAGCCAACATGGGCGACGAAACCGACAACCGAGCTGTAGATGGTCATGTAACTGCTGCTATTCGGAGGCTAGAACAACAAATGCAGCAGTTGCAACAGCAGCATCGTGCCATTGGGGATATGGACAATCCCCATGCCTATTACCGAAACCGAGCTGCGATAGTTCCCCCCGCTGTTGAAAGGAATGATTATGAGATCAAACCACAGATGATATCGCTGGTTAAGCAGCACTTGTTCCACGGATTGCCTGCTGAAATTCCGATGGACCATATAGAGAATTTCGAGGAGATTTGCTCCACGACAAGCTCTAATGGGATGAACCCGGATTTCGTGAAATGCAAGCTGTTTCCGTTTTCACTCGCGGACAAAGCTTCTCGTTGGCTTAAGTCTCTACCTGCTGGATCCATCACGACCTGGACACAATGTAGAGCCACGTTTTTGGACCACTTCTACACCAAGTCCAAAACCGCGAGTCTAAGGAACAAGATCTCCTCTTTCCAGCAACATCCAGGAGAGTCCTTTTGTGAGGCATGGGAATGGTTCAAAGAGTACAAGAGGGAATGCCCACATCATTGTTTCACCGATGAGAATCTGCTTAGTATCTTCTATGATGGAGTCAATTGGAATTACAGGAATACGCTCAATTCTGCTAGCAATGGGAATTTTATGACCAGGACCGCGGAAGAAGCATATCAATTGATAGAGAATTTGGCTGCAAGTTCCAGGAATCGCTGCCATGAGTATGATGAGCCTATATATGTCAGCAGTGTTGAGTCAAAGAAGATTGATGAGCTGACAACGAAAGTGAACCTGTTGTTGAAGAGAAATCAGAGAAGTGTCCAGCTTTCTGAGAACAAAAGAGATGAGCAGCATGCTGAGGTGAACTATGTGGGTGGAGACTATGTGCAGAATCAGAGCTTTCAAGCTCATGCGTCTAACTCTCAAGACGAGCTGAAGTCCCTTATGCAATTGGTTTTACTCAGCCAGCAGAAATCTGCTAATGAGATCAATGTCAAGGTGGACAGCATGTACAATGATCTCAATAGTAAGTTTGAAGCTGTTTGCACTCATGTGAAGAAGCTTGAAATTCAGGTTGCTCAAACTGCTGAGGCATCAGGAATTCCTCCTGGGAAAGCAGAGGTGAATCCTAGGAATGGATATGTCGATGCAGTTGAGATGAGAAGTGGGAGGATACTGAATTCTGTAGCCGTAGAAAAAACAAGAGAGCACCCTAACTCTTCGTCGGAGCACCTGCTCCAACAGCGTGCTCCAACCAAACCTGCAGAAAATCCTCCAGCGAGGGTTTACACTCCTAAGGTTCCTTACCCAGTTCCACCTAGAGATCAGAGGGATCCCATCAGTGCAGAGAAACTAGATAGTTTCAAGAAGATGATGAGAAAGATTCCTAAAGAAATCTCCTTTGAAGAGGCCTTGGAAAATCGTCCCATACATGATTTCTTTTGGAACTGTAGAGAGACTCAAGAAGAGATTAAGGCAATCTTTGCAGAAGCAAGGAGTACACCACCACCATTGAGAGTATTGCCTAAGGTTGAAGACCCTGGAAAATTCTTTGTTCCATGCTCCATTGAAAGAGTTGAATTTGAAGAAGCTCTTTGTTATTCCGGGTCTAGTGTGAATCTTATGTCAAAGGCTATTGCAGAGAAGTTGAAAATTGCTGAGGTAAAACCTAGTCATATGACTCTTAGATTTGCAAACTCCTCCACAACAACATCGTACGGCATCATTCACGATTTACCTGTCCAAATAGGGGATTGCCTAGTTCAAACTGATTTTCAGGTTGTGGAGATGAGAGACGGTTATGATATGTCTTTGCTTCTTGGGAGACCATTCATGGCTACAGTGGTTGCAATCATTGATATGCCTAATAAGCGAGTCTCCTTTTCCAAGGTCGACAAAAAGGTTTTCTACAAAGCCATTCCCAAAAGAACCACCACACACGCCTCTTGCATCTCAGCAGTAGATAGAGAGGAGTTGTCAGTTGATATTGTGAAAGAGCTTGGTGATAGGCATAAGATCAATGAAGTTTCAGATGGAAATCATCCTCATATCACCAAGAAACTTAGGGAGAAGGCGAAGGTGCAAGGAAAAGGACAGTGCAAAAGGATCAAGGGTGATCCTAAAATGACTTTGATCCCTCAAGGATGTGATGGAAACTTGGTCGACTACAAGTTGAAGTGCAAAGGTACTCCTAAACCTTTCTCCAGAGTTAGAGTTATTCTTCCATTAGAGTGGAAAGAGAAGGGTATTGGTGTTGTGAATGGAATGCTGAGTAAGGGTCTGAACATGAGAATGTCTGATTGTGGAGCTTGTTTTGGAGCAAGCTCTCACGTCCAACCTGGTTAATACATGGCACCAAAGTCAAGCTAGTGACTTAAACAAGCGCTTGGTGGGAGGCAACCCACCGGTACGTTTTCTAACTTTTTCAATTTGATTTCTTTTACTACTAACTTTGATTTCAGTTTGAGTTTTCAGGTTTTTCAAAAAAAAAAAAAAAAAAAAAAAAAAAAAAAAACGTGGAGCTTGCCTTCGGATCGATCGATCTCTACTTAGGATCGATCGATCGCCTGCCCAGATCGACCGACGTAAGTTCTGTGATCGATCGATCCGATTTCCAGAGAGCACATGCTCCCAATTCAGAGCACCTGCTCCCAATTCAGAGCACCTGCTCCAACATTGAGATCGATCGATATCTGAACAGATCGATCGATTTGATATTTAGATCGACCGACGTAAGTTCTGTGATCGAACGATCCGATTTCCAGAGAGCACCTGCTCCCAATTCAGAGCACCTGCTCCAACATACAGAGCACCTGCTCTCCAGGGTAAAATTTTGAAACTCGGATTTAGGCCCACAAAGAGGTTAGTCAAATGTGTATTCATCACAAACAATTTTATTCTATGCTTTTTCTTATGATTTTATTTCTTTTCACTCTCTTTTTTCTTATTCTCACACCGAGACGGTGTGAAGTAAGTCTGGGGGGAGTTGCTACTAATATCGTTTATTTTGGTTGTTTTCTTTTTCTTATTATGTCCAATTGAGTCAGTCCACGTCGTTTTATTGAGTCAAGAGTATTATGGTTAGGAAACTATGATGTAATTTTTCTCTTTATTTATTGACTATTTATCTGAGTGACCATTATTGCAGATTGAATTCAGATCCGACTAATAGAAAATCCAAAGGCTGATTAGTTAACTAGAGACATCTCATATTTCCAGCAAGGTCCACTAAGCTTGAGCTAATTGCACCTTCATTAGAATGATTGGTGTCTATAGAGCTTGATTCCTCGTTCGTACCTGATAGATGCACCCCGTGTGAAAAGTATTGGTATTCCTCTCCCCTGTTCCAAGATTGAATAAAATTAAGAATAATGCAAAGATCCTCACGACCCTGTCTCCTCACAAGTAACAACAGTAGTGAGTCTTCACGACCCTGTCTCCTCACAAGGAACAACAGTAGTGAATGCTATTCTAAAACCGTAACGAAAAAAAAAATCTCACGACCCTGTCTCCTCACAAGGAACAACAGTAGTGAGTCCCGTTATGAGACCAAAACAAGTATGGGGAAAAGAAAGAGTACCAAAAGGTTGTATTGGGGATCTGTCATAGTATTGTACGAGAATGAATCTAGAAGGTTCTTGACACTGAAATTATCAATGAGGCTAGCGATGATGAGTTGTGGAAAGTGTTGCGAAATCTTGGGATGAATTTGGGAGGCTGAAAAAGCTTGCGGAGAAGTACATGGTGGTTCAATTGGAATTTGTCCTTGCAGTATGTGGATTACACAAATTAATGGTCATTAAACGTTCCAAAAGAGAAGCTGAGTTCCTGCGTTTTCAAACCTTTCTCCTTCACTTGGTCTTGAATTTGTTTGAGGACAAACAAAGATCTAAGTCTGGGAGAATTGATATAATGCATTTTTGGCGCATTCTAACCCTTGTTTTGTAGGCTTTTATCGAGTCTTTCACTCTCTATCGAGTCATTCTAGGTAAAAAAAGTGGCTAGAAGCAATGACTGGAACTTGCAATCAGAATTGGCAAGAAAAGAATGAAGTTAGACCATTTTTGGACATTCTGAAGAAAAGGAGCACCCAGTACGAGAAAGGGAGCACCGAGTACGAGAGAGGGAGCACCTGCTCCCAGCAGAATCATTAATGGGCCTTTTGCAAAACCCTAATTTTGCAACCCTAATTTTGGGCCAGCCGTCATGGGCCTTTAAAAGAGGATTTTCCCTGGATCTTTTGAGACAACAACGCCACAGCCACAATCAGGCAGCAAAAGACATCACGAGAGAGAGAGAGAGAGAGAGAGAGAGAGAGATATACACTTGTTTTTTAGAGAGTTTTGTAAGCTTGGAGATTTGTCTTCAATACTCATCGAAGTTTTCTTAAACCCTACTCTTTATTTATCGATTTCAATGGAATTTATTATGTCTCTTGCTGCTGTTGGTTGTTTGATTATGAGCGAGTAATCCTCTTGTTAGGTTAGGGGTTTTCGATGGGATTTGATTCATGAACTAAGCATAGATAGGTTTTCATATAATCATTCGATAGTCTCCACCTATTGTCGATCATATTGCCTAGGTTAGATTGATCACTTAGCCTTTGATTTTAGGTTGAATTTACTTATCAAAAGTTTGTAAATCGCTGGAATTAACCTAGGTGGGTGATTTGATCCTTAGCCAACGAAAGTTGAAGTTAGGGCATCTCGTGAACATATCAACCCTAATCGATTAATGCTTGATAATCTTTGTAACCTCAACGACAGTTAGGGTGTTAGATTGATTGTTAAAGTTGTAGATGCCACGAAAGTGGATCTCCTTATATTTATGGTTGAGTTCGAGACTTGGTCGTAATCCCGTACCTGAATAATTGCTTGGTTCCTGACATTCGAACCCCTGAGAATTATCCCTGACCTAACGCCTTTTTATTATTGTTTGCAACCAAATTTTACTTGTGTTTTGCTTTATTATTTTTGTGACATTAAAACCCCAACCTGAATTGCTTAGCTGAGATTGAAATCCATAGAATTAGAGTGTATTGCTGGTCCCTTTACGAACCTCACTATTCTACATCTGATTAGTGAAATCCTAGGTTAAAACTCATAAAACCCGAAAAAGGACAAACATCAGAAGATGATAGAATGAGATTGAAAATACGGTCTTAGTTTTCGAGCAAACATACGACGGAAAGTGTCAACTTCTCCATCTAGGGGGTAACCTTTCTGAGCATCAGTAAGAGACTTACAGACGTAGAAAATTGGATAATGAGGTACAGAAGAACAAAGGTTCGCGTTTCACCAGTTTAGCGAGTACGGGAGGACTAGCCATGTACTTCTTCAACTGCTAGAACGCGTCTTCGCATTTTTTCGTCCCCTGAAATTTTTTGTTTCCGCACAATGTGTCGTAGGAGGACAGACATTTGTCGGTAGACCAAGAAATAAGTCTGTTAAGAGTAGTCACTATTCCGGTCACCCTTCGCACTTCTCGCGTGTTTTGCGGTGAAGCCATTTTGAGAAGTGCATCAATCTGTTTCGGATTTGCCTTGATGTCGTGATAAGTGACCAAATATCCAAGGAAATCTCCAGAAATTACAGCAAATCGACACTTCGTCGGATTAAGCTTTATTATGTGCTGCTGAAGCCGCCAAAAACACTCTTCCAAGTGTGCTATGTGATCCTTTTGCTCCAACGATTTGACGAGCATATCGTTGATGTACACCTCCATTGTCTTTCTGAGCTGATGAGCAAACCTCTTGTTCACCAAACGTTGATATGTGGCGCCTGGATTCTTAAGACCAAATGGTATTACCCTATAGGAATATATTCTGCGGTCTGTGACAAACGCTGTCTTCTCGCGGTCATCGGGATTAATGAAGATCTGATTATAATTCAAAAAAGTATCCATGAATGACAGAAGTTTGTTGCCAGCTTTCACTTCAACTAGGCGATCGATGTGTGATAAGAGAAAGCTATCCTCAGGACAAAATTTGTTCAGGTCGGTGAAATCCACGCAAACGTGCCACTTACCATTTTTATTTCTGACGACGACTGGGTTTGCAAGAAAATCGGAGTACTTAACTTCCATGATCAATCCAACGCGTAGAAGTCTTTCCACTTCGTCGTTTATTGCTTTTGCTCTCTCTGGTCTGAGCTTCTGTCGTTTCTGCTTCATGAGCTTGAAAGTTGGATCTAAATTTAGTTCATGGTTAGCGATGATGATATCGATGCCGAGCATGTACTCGGCGGCCCAAGCGAAGGAGTTGATGTTCTTCTTCAGAAAAAAAGATAATTTCATGTTTGAGAATTTCATCGAGGTCCGCTCTGATCTCGACACACCGCTTCGGGTGGTCTTCGTCTATGCAGAGTGAGATGACGGGATCGCTGGTTGGCATAGGACTTTTTTTGCGATCCTCATCGATATGTAATTGCTATAAGAGTTTGGCGCGCTCTTTGATTTCCTCTCGATCTGTCTTCATTTTATTCCTTTTACCGTCCTTGTAGGGATCACTGACTAGATTGTGGAGCTTGTTCTCAGTCAAAAAGCATATACGAGATTCTTTTTGGCTCTCCGAAATCGTATTCACGCCTTCGGGGGTTAGGAACTTGATACACTGGTGATAGGTTAATGGAACGGCACGCAATGAATTGATCCAGGGTGTGCCCATTATCATATTATAGATTGTTGGATTCTCAGACACAAAATTCGACCATCTTGGTCAAGTCACCGGCTCGAATGGGTAGATTGGTTGTGCCCATAGTCATCGTGGTTTCGACCGAGATCCCTATTATCGATTTGGGTGAAGATCGTATCCTGGAGAGGTTGATACTCATCCTTTGAAGGGCATCGTGAATATGACCTCGACTGAACTGTCCGTATGGATTAGTACACGCACCATATCTATGTCATCAACGATTAGGTAGATTACGAGGGAGTCGCTATGTGGTCGATCAATACCCTCGGTTTCTCGCTCTTCGAAGATCATTATGTCGTTGACAAACTTTGATGGTGCAGACCAGTTGGCGATGGTGTCAGTACGTCGTTGATATGCTTTAATCATGGAAAATGTGTCGGCACAATAGCGAGATCCTCCCATGATGAAGTTAATTCGTTGGCGGGCACCGCCGTGATCCTGATCGTCGTTCTTTCTCCCTCTATTTGGGATTTCATTGTTAGTCCGGTCAGAACGTTTAGAGTTTTGGTCGATTTTGAAATTCTTAAGACAAATATCTCCTTTAAGTGTGCCGCCAGCAAACTTCGCAGTTCTTTTTGGTCGAGGATGCGGCAGTTTACAATTGAATGCTCGAATTTACGGTAGAGATCACAGTATGCTGCTTCTTCGAAGTTGCTTTGATTTCTTGTCCAGGTATTATACCAGGGACTTCGTCCGTGGCCTCGTCCTTGACCTCGGTCATGCCTAGTCGAGTCGACTTGATTGTTATGAGCTCCCTTGAATCCTCCTTCATGCTAGACAAAATCCGAACCTCGGGTGGTTTTCTTTGTTAATGGTGGGTTCGTGGCTTGGGTGGGATTGTTAACTAGCTTCGATTTACCATGTTTGTGGGCTAATCTACGAAACTCCTCTTTGTTCTTTGGTTTGGTTGTAGCATGTGGCTACGGTTGCTGTATTTTCATTTTGTTGTAACGATATACATCTTGTGTTTAATAAGATGGGATTTCTTATTATTTGTGTTTCATAAGATGTGAGTTCTTATGAGGGTTTTTTAGGACGTGGAGTTCCTATGTCATGACAGAGTGTCATGAGGTTTGGACTATGAGATGTGAGTTCTTATAATAGATGACCGGTGAGGGTCATGTGTGTTGTGTTGTCTGGCAGCATGGACGTTCTATGGGAGTTAGAGCTAGTCCATGGCTAGAGATCCTAGGGGCGGCGATCCTATGGGTAGTTAGGTTTCGTCCGTTCGCTAGGAGAGCTGGCTGGAAAGTAGAAGTCTTAGGTGGAATCGAGACTGGTCTATTTTCTAGAGGAGTCGGGAAGCAAGCCTTAGGTGGGATCGAGGTTTGTCTGTCTCGGGACTCTAGCTGGCTGGAAAGTAGAAGTCTTAGGTGGAATCGAGACTGGTCTATTTTCTAGAGGAGTCGGGAAGCAAGCCTTAGGTGGGATCGAGGTTTGTCTGTCTCGGGACTCTAGCTGGCTGGAAAGTAGAAGTTTTAGGTGGAATCGAGACTGGTCTATTTTCTAGAGGAGTCGGGAAGCAGGCCTTAGGTGGGATCGAGGTTTGTCTGTCTCGGGACTTTGAGCTGGGGAATAGAGATCCTAGGTGGGATCGGGATCTGTCTATTTCTTAGGGGAGTCTGGAAAAAAGGTTCTGCAGGACTTGTCTTTTCCAGGGACTCCAGATGACTCGCTGAGGGGTCATATACGATATTCCGCTGAGGGAATGTCATGAGAGCCACGTGAAGGAATTCGAGTCAATAGGTACTGATAGCCATGTTACAGAAGATGCCGGGCATACCTGAGGGAACATGATTCTCTCTAGGGAACCAGTATGGTTTCTTATATATATATATCTTGAGAAACAGATGAGATCTCTCCATGGGATAATTGGTGTCTCCTGCTCGCAGAGCGTTTGACGGACTGTGTGTTCCGAGGATGTGTCAGCGGGGAGCAGACCAGCCTGACGGGTGGCCGCCCAGAGGGTGATTGGATGTTATACACTTGACCTCAGGGTGACGACCTTGGGGGTGCTGGGTGTGTATATATATATAAACATATACATTGAGTGCGGGCAGAGCGTTCTGTAATGTGACTATGTGTTGAGACTTGATGAGTTTCGGGGATCGCTGAGGATCTCAGGTGGTATCGGCCGGGTAGGGCCAGGAGTGTGTTTTGATGGATCTAGTCTAGGGCTGTTGTTTGTGTCTGGAACCTCGTTCAGATGACTCTGGAACTTATGTAGCATCTTGGTTGTGCATGTTCTTGTTTGATTGTTGCACGATCAATTGGTTCTTTCGCCGGGTCTACGGTTGGTCGGGCATGTTCTTGTTTGATTGTTGAACGATCAATTGGGCAGGCCTGGTCGGGACTATAAATGGTGCATTTCGGTGTGTTCCGGGGAAATTTGGTCGGATTTCTGGGCGTAAGTGACGGTTTTGGCAGGGGTCAGGTATGTGTAACTTGTGATTCGAGGACGAATCCTTGTTAGTGGGGGAGAATTGTAATGCCCGTGAACCAAAAATCACATTTTTGGTTGTGTGTCGATTGACACGTGTGTTTGATTCGCGAAGTAATATGTTTGCTGGAGCTGTGTCGCGCGACACAAGAGGTTTGTGTCAAGCGACACATGCTTAAATTGGACCGTGTGGTTTTGATTTCTGATCGGGTTTGGTTTGGGTTGGTTTAGGGAACCTAGAGTTCCGTATTTAAGCAGAGAAAAGCGTTTTCTCTTGGGGTTGGCCGTAAATTTGAGCAGAGAAAGAGTTTTAGAGAGTTTTGTGAGAGAAGTTTTTTTCTTGAGAGAGAAACAGTTCTGCTCGGGTTTTTGGAGGAGATGATTGGCGGGGAAGATCGATCGGATCAGAGTGAAACTTGGAGGGTAAGTTTTCCACTCTCTAAGCTTGATTCATGAGAAAACGGTTTGTAAATAGGATTAGTATTCTAAGAGTTATCATTGTTTTCCCGTGAGGTGGTTCTGCAGTCTCGAGTCTGCGATCAGTCCACTTCGAGGGGGATTCTCGTCGAACCAGAGAGAATCAGGAGACGATTCTTATGTCGTTGGAAATCTCTCTCTGTTTAGTTTTTGTATTAGGTTTCGGATCCTGATTTGGAGGTAATCTCCGTTCTCTGTATTTGTTTGATTTCAGGGTGTTGTTTCTGAAATCTCTATTTTTCCAGTTTCGATTAGCGAGATTGCGGGCTGTTTTCCCGTCGATCTGTTTGGAGTTAGGAGACGTTCTATACACTGTTGCAAAGCTATTGGTGTCTAGTTTTCAGATCAGGTTTCAGACCTTGATTTGGTAAAGGGAGTAGCGAGTTATTTCCTTCTGTTCGGGTCGTGTTGGGAGTGCCTTGTTTCCTCGTTTCAATCCGTTTGCAAAGGTGAGTGCGTGACCATAGGCTCTCGGATTAGGATTGTGTGGAATACGATTGATTGTGGCTTGTTTTTACTGTGTTTGGTGATTGAATTGTGCAGGATCGTGATCTGAGTCCTTGAGATTGAGCCATGAGAGGATAGGTTCAATCTTAGGGTTCTGCAGGTCTGTGTCGATCGACACCTAGAGGTTGTGTCGATCGACACAGTTGACAGTCGAGTGTCGATCGACACCTAGAGGCTGTGTCGATCGACACAGTTTACAGTCGAGTGTCGATCGACACCTAGAGGCTGTGTCGATCGACACAGTTGACAGTCGAGTGTCGATCGACACCTAGAGGCTGTGTCGATCGACACCTAGAGGCTATGTCGATCGACACAGAAGTTGATGTCCTGTTCATGTTGTTTGTTATTTGCTATGCTTGCTGTTTGATAACCCTGGTATTGTATGCATTCTTTCTCTGAGTAATTGGCCTGTAGATGGGAGGACCGTCTCACTGGGTATTTATGATAATACTCACGCATCTCTTTTAACCATGTGATGCAGGTAAAGAAAAGAGGTGATCGTGGAATCAAGGCCGGGAAGAGAGGATGATCTAGTGTCTCGGTTGCGTGATGCATGTTGTTAGAATTGCTAGGGTGTTAGTAATTCTGGAATTGATGAACGGTTTAGAATGGTTAAGTTGGAATTGATTTGGTGGTTATTGAATTGTATTGAATAATTGTTTAGGGTGGTTTATGAAATTGATTGAGTTATTGGATTATCGTGGTTAATTGATTTCCGCTGGTTAATTGTGATTGTGAAAATTTAGCATGTTGAGGATTAGTATTTATGGGAATACTAATTCGATGCTATTATTAAAAAAAAAAAAAAAAACGGGTCGGGTTGTTTCATCGGCACCAGTATTCTCCCGAGCTCTTCATGGCGACGGTGTTGACGAGGTGGCAAGGTATCTGGGACAACGACATCGGCACACGCCGTCGGTAGAAGAAATGGTCAACAGAGACAGTCGCCAGCAGAAGCGGTGGACAGCAGAAACAGTAGTCGGCGGAATGCTCCGGTGGTCGGTAAAATTATCTATTCCGGCAAGGTGTCCAGGTCTGCATAGTGAACTCGGCCCATATCATTTTGGCTCATTTCTATACTTAGCGACTTCGTTAAAAATAACTGTCGAAGTGAGTTTTGATCCCAACATTCATCAAGTTATTTGAACCATTATTTGTAACGTCTAAAAACGCTTTAGGTCGGTCTAATAGACAAACTACTCAAACAGAGCTAAAAACTTTGTCTAAAAAAAAAATATGATCTTAAGAGATTCGCCTCAGTTAAAAAAAATATTTTATTTTAAATATGTACAATATATAACTTTTGTTATACCAAATTAATAAATGACGTGCTAGAAAAAATTAAAATTAAAATCACAAAAACATAATGTACGAGAACCAAAAAAAGGTTTTAAAAATCGTAATGGTTATTGTCTTGTTACATTATTAAAAAATATTATTTTTAATCTATTATAAATGACGATATTATTTTATGATCCACGAATTACGTATTTGCAATATTCTGAATCGAATTGTTCGACAAATGATTCTACAATAAAAAAAATTTATCTGCAGTAAAAATTTACTATGAACGGTTTATGTTTCACATATGAAAACCGAAAAGATTTAATATGCATCATCTTACGCTACGAAAAATGGACTTCTGATAAAAAAAATTCTATTAGTTTGCAAGAATTCATATTTTCTAGAATCGAATCTCATATTTCATGGTGTAAAAATATTAATATAATCTTAATTAAAAATAGTAATGTAAGAGACTCTTATGAATAATAATGTAAAAGTTTATATGTAAGAAAAAGTATATAATTAGATCATGTTAAAAAGGTTAAGAATAAAATAAATAATAAGTATGTAGTTGTCAAAAAAAGAGAATGGTTATGTAAAACAATAGATGACAAAAAGTATATATGTCAAACAATATTTAGTTAATATTTATTTTATATAAGTATTCATAAGAGTCCCTTACTCTGTTTTAGGCTCTGTCTCTCTTTTTTGTTCTTTTTAATTTTCTCTGTTCAAACATATTAGGCTTTCTGTGTTACCAATTTAAATTTGACAGACATATACAATATATCATTTACCCTACTGGTATAAAAAAAAAAGTAATTGTATATACACATGTAGAACTTATGCAAACATGTGTTTACAGTTCATCATATCCTCTTCTAATAGGTCTAATGTAAAACAAAAAAATCATTTTTTTTTAACATTTAGTAAAACATTTATGGGGACATTAATAGGTAAATATTACCTTCCTATTTGACAGATTCACTAGACCAACCAACACAAGACACATAATAAAATGAAAAAGGTTCTTTAGATAGAAATCTACTTATATAGAAAGTTTTTATAGCTATTTTCCGTTAACCTTTATATGTATTTTTTCTTTTAAAACATTTCTATAATTTGTTGAAACCTTTTGTGGACCGAGCCAAAAACCAGAGTTAGAAACTCTATATAACATTTTACCCATCTAGTCCCTGAAAACACACAAATCCTTCTCTTCTTCTTTCTTTTTTTTTTTAACCATGGGCAGAAGAAAAGTAACACACCAGTTGATTTCTGACAACTCCACTCGTCGAGTTACATTCAGAAAACGCAAAGATGGTTTATTGAAGAAGCTCAAAGAATTAACCATTCTATGTGGTTTACGTGCTTGCGCCATCATCTACAGCGATTACAAGGAAGGCCCTGAAGTCTGGCCAAGCCGTAACGAGGTTCGTGTTCTTCTAAACCGGTTAAGCGAACTTCCGGTTGAGAAACAAACCAAGTACATGATGGACCAGAAAGATCTCATGAACAGGATGATCCAAGATGCAAAGAAGAAGTTAGAGAAAGAGCAGATGCATAGCCGTGCAATGGAACTTGGGATGGTTGCTTCGTTCGATGATCTAAACGATGCTGATTATTCCGAGGATCTGATCAAAGCGGCTGATGTGGTTGAGAAGAGGATCAAAGTTATCAGAGAGAGAATTGAGGCTTTAGAATCAGGAGCAGCCGTAGTCAAGAAAGACTAGCTCTATAGAAAAAGATTTCTAGTCGTTAATTTTCATGGATTTTAATTATTTACAAAATAAAATGGTTTTGGATTAATGTGTTGAAAAATTGAGTTTTGTGTTTTGTTATGCACTCTTAAGAAATAGTAGAAGAATGGTATAAATCTCTTAGGGACTTCTTGTTGTGTTAGTATATCGCTTAAGATTAGATACAATGGAGTCAATGGACAATGGTTTATGACCAGATTGTTTTCTTTTTAGAGAGATTTTTTCCTTTGTATGTTTTCTATTTGATTCTCCTATCTGTTTTTTTTTTCTTTTTTTTTTTTCAATCTCATGTTTTTTATTTAATAGATAAACCTTTTGGTGTCGATCATTTAGATGCAACTCATGAACTTTGCGCCTTACTGGGGGGTTAACTATTATAAAAAAAATTCTTAGTTTTTATTCCATGGTTGAAAATCCAAATTTTTCTATCCATCTTCCAATTTTTAATGTCATATGCGATGGATAAAATCGTATAATTTACATATATATATATATATAATTTGTTAATATTTTGTTTTCTGATTACGCAGAAAATAATCTAAAAGAAAAGTCACAGCAAAGCAGAAATGTCAAAGAGTTTAAGCGAAACATTTTATAAAACTTGAATAAAAAGATGATAAATAAGTATTTACACGTAAATCATGTTAGAATGATTCCCTTGAAACTCGGAATCATCTTTACTTCAGCTACAAGTTTTCGGAGGTGAGATAGAGAGGTCTTGTTCGCAACCTCCTAGCATCTAACTACTCCACTGATTTGGATCGGCTCCAAATGTTGTTGAAAGCTACATCACAAGATAAGATACACTTGTTTCTTTTACGATATGTTTTTCAAATTTCTCTTCATTCAATTTGGTGAGAGCACTACAATAGAAGATATAGGGAACCCTCAAAGACACCGGCTCAACTTGTGAGCATCACGGATAAGCAAATCAGTAATCGATCATCATCAATTCGCGAGATAGAAAACCCGAGATACGAAGAAGCAATGGAAGCTCTTGGTTTGCATCTCGATAAACACTTAGTTTCTTTGATTTAGAGAAAGACTAAGATTTACATACATTATTCAAATTAGGTTGCACTCGTTGTAAGTAACATCAACTCCAACCTTATTAGTCACTTCTATTGCAATCAACCTTTAGCCACTATGTCTTCTTCTTCACTTTAGAAGTCTATAGAGAGACAATAAGACGTAAGTAATTAATGTTTAAACAAAGAAAATATGCCAAACTGAATAATGATTTGGAGAAGAGTTTGATAACGATGGCTCTATAAAATTTGAAATACACTAACACCCTAAACATAATTCTCTGTTCCTAGTGAAGTAATTCTCACTAAAATTTTTAGATATAGCGGTTTAGTTAGTGGTTTAGTCCGGTTGAACTCCGGTTAATAGGTTCACATTAATCTTATAGTTTTCTTTATTAATCACATTGTATAAATACTTGTCTCTGTACATTTTACTCATTAATGAAGAAACACTTTATTTACTTGTTTGTTTCTAAGATGGTATCAGAGCAACAAACTTTTTCCGCTTTCTTCACCAAAATTGTTTGATTCTTCATCGATATTGGGGTTTCTTCATCATCAATTCTTCGTTTCTTTCTTCATTCTTCTTCTATATTCTTCTATTTCGGCTCTAATGGTGAAACGCGGCGTCAAAAATCGCAATCGCACAGTTTCGCCGGATCCACAGTCTCCAATTACTTCTCTGATTGATCGATCTCCACTTCGTGGAGCTTCTTGATCTATCATCAATAAGAATCGAAGACAAATCTGGTATTCATTTTCCTTATCGGTCAGCTAAAAATGTGTCTTTTGATGCGGACTCGATTGATAGCGCTTATAGTCCCTTCTTCCTTCATGCGGTGGATCATCCAGGTCTGTCTCTCGTTTCCCATCATTTAGATGGAACGAACTATAATAGCTGGAAGGTAGCTATGACGATTGCTTTAGAATCCAAAAACAAATGGAGTTTCATTGACGGTTCACTAACTAGACCTCCTGAATCCGATTCGATCTATAAGATCTGGAATCGTTTCAATAGTATGGTCAAATCGTGGCTTCTCAATGTTGTTACACAAGAAATCTATGATAGTATTCCTTATTATATTGATATGGCTGAGATTTGGATGGATTTGATTAAGCGATTCCAAGTTAGTAATCTTCCTCGGATCTATCAATTTGAACAAGAGATTTTAACACTACATCAAGGTTCCATGGAGCTTTCTACTTACTTCACCAAGATAAAAATTATGTGCCAACGTTTGGCAAGTACCAAGTCTCAAAAGATATGCAATTGTGAATGTGGAAAATTTGAAGAACTGTTGGAAAATCTTGAAACTAGTAGAATCATTCAATTTCTTATGCGATTGAATAATTCATATGCTAATATTCGTGGTCAGATCAATAATAAGAAGAACATGCCAAGCTTGAGTAATATCTACAGTATGTTAGATCAAGATCATAGTCAACGCATGGTTGGAGTTACTACCAAAGGATATGTTCCTCCGATTGCTTTTCAAGTTACTGCTAAGGAACTCTCTGAAGGTACTGTGAATCTCCAGCAGCGTCCTAGGCATGCTTGCAGTCACTGTGGAATGGTTGGACATCTCAAAGAAAGATGCTACAAACTTCATGGATATCCCCCTGGTCATCCTGGCAAGAATAAATCTTTCACTCCAACTCCTCCTACTTCTAAAGGCATTTCTCCCATTGCTGTTACGAGTGCAAACATGACATCTACTCAGACTCTGGATCTTTATCCTGTTCAAGGCTCACCTCGGTTATCTTCTACTATGACTAAGGAGCAAATTCAAGAGGTTATTTCTTTCTTCAGCTCGAAGCTTATTTTGCCTAGTAGCTCACCATCCATCTCTCTTGCTCAAGCCTCACCTCCTACATCCATACCAAGTATCTCCCAGTTATCTGGTACATTTTCACTTTATATCCTCCTAGCTTTTATGACATGCTCACTTCCCAAACATCTGAAATGGATATCTCTCCGGATTCTTGGGTTATAGACTCAGGAGCTACTCATCATGTGTCTAATTCTAAAGATAGATTTTTTAGTTATCAACCTCTAGTTAACACATTTGTTAACCTTCCTAATAGTACTACTGTTAGCATAGTTGGCATAGGATCGGTTAAGTTGAGTGACTCTATTGCTATTCATGAAGTCTTATTCATTCCGGTGTTTTGTTTTAATCTTCTTAGTGTTAGCATGTTAACTAAAAAGTTACATTCCATCATCAGTTTCACATCCATTGCTTGTTTTATTCAGGATCTTACACAAGAGTAGATACTTGGTCAGGGTAGTCAGATTAGAAATCTATACATTTTAGCTTTTGATAAGGAGCATTCTACTTTTACTATTACAGGTAGTGTTGTTCCATCTTGTTCTGCTTTATCTGTTGATACATTTGTTTGGCATACTAAACTAGGTCATCCTTCTAGCTTTTACATGATGTATTACACTTACCTAAATCTAATAAAACGGTTCTTCTTTGTCCTATATGTCCTTTAGCTAAACTAAGCATTTGCCTTTTCCTTTAAATCCACATAAATGCACTGCTTCATTTGACTTGTTGCATATAGACACTTGGGGTCCTTTTTCTCAACCCACTTATGATGGTTTCCGGTACTTCTTGACTATTGTTGATGATTTTAGTCGAGCTACTTGGATTTACCTTTTATAAGCCAAATCTGATGTGTGTTCTATTTTTTCCTGATTTCTTGCAATTAGTTGAAACTCAATATAACACAAAGGTTAAAGCTGTTAGATCAGACAATGCACCTGAATTAAAATTTGATAAATTGTACTTAGACAAAGGCATTACTGCATATCATTCATGTCCTGAGACTCCACAACATAATTATGTTGTGGAACGCAAACACCAACATATTTTGAATGTTGCTAGATCACTGTTGTTCCAATCTTATGTTCCTTTGTAATATTGGGGTGATTGTGTATTGACTGCAATTTTTCTGATTAATAGACTTCCAACTCATGTTCTTGATAATAAAACACCTTTTGAATTACTTACTACTAAGTCACCTGATTATAGTAGTTTAAGAACATTTGGATGTATTTGTTATGTGTCTACGTCTAGTCAACATAGACATAAGTTTCAACCTAGAGCCAAAGCTTGTGTCTTCTTAGGATACCCTTCAAGCTACAAAGGTTATAAGCTCTTGGATCTGGAGAGTAACTCTATTTATGTGTCTTGGCATGTCATCTTTCATGAGGACTTTTTTCATTTTTATCCTCTACATTACCAGAGAATAAATGGCCCTTCTTTCCTTATATTTCTTCTCCTGCTTCCCATGATGATTATTTGCCTTCTACACAATCATCCTCTGATGTATCTCCTAATCTTGAGATCACATCCTATGAGGGTCTATTGCCCTTAGCTTTAGACTCCCGCAGACATACCAAACTACTTCCACATTTGAAGGACTACTATATGTATAACACTTCATTTTCTACTCCTTATCCTATATCTAACTTTATTTCTTATCACAAACTGTCCATTTCATTTTGCTCTTTTATTAAAAACATTACGCTTACTACTGAACCTCGTACATATTCTGAGGCTAAGCAATTGAGTGAATGGTGTGATGCTATGCGTACTGAGCTTGCGGCTATGGAAAGAACTGGCACTTGGATTATTTGTCCTTTACCACCTATTAAGAAAGCTACTGGGTGCCGGTATGTTTACAAAATTAAGCATCATGTTGATGTTAGTGTGGAACGCTACAAAGCTAGACTTGTAGGTAAGGGTTTCACACAAGAAGAGGGTTTTGATTACGGAGATACTTTTTCTCTTGTTGCTAAAATGACTACTGTAAAGATTCTTTTAGCCATTGCTGCCAAGTTGAATTGGAGTCTTAATCAGCTTGATATCTCCAATGCATTTTTAAATGATTTGGATGAGGATATTTACATGTCTTTACCACATGGCTATGAACTCCCTGATGGTGTCTCTTCTACAGATGGTCCTTTGGTGTGCGAACTCCAGAAGTCCATTTGTGGCTTAAAACAGGCATCTCGCCAGTGGTTCATCAAATTTTCTACACAACTCTCTGTGATCTAGGCTTCTCCATGACTAACAGTGATCACACTTTGTTCACTCATTTTCTTGGCAATGTTTTTGTTGCTGTTTTGGTTTATGTGGATGATATTATCATCGCCAGCCGCAATGAGTCAGTGGTTCCTCCTCTTATCATCCAGCTCAACAACCACTTCAAGCTCCGTGATTTAGGTCATTTGCAATATTTTCTTGGTTTGGAAATTGTTAGATCTGCTCAAGGTATTTCCATTTGCCAAAAAAAAATGTCTTGGAGCTTTTGGTGGCTTTCTTGGGAGTAAACCTTCTTCAATTCTCATGGAACCCAATCACTCTCTTCATAAGGGAGATACTTCTCTCTTACCTGATACAGAGCTCTACAGACGCTTAACTCGAAAGCTTCTTTATATGTCTCACACTCGCCCTGACATTTTTTTTGCTACACCAAGATTTGTCAGTTTTCTTCTGCTCCTCGGGAAGTTCACTTACACATAAGGTTCTCAGGTATCTTAAAGGCAGTATTGGCAAGGGTCTCTTTTACTCTTCTCAACCTGATGTCTCTGTTACTGCTTTCACTGATGCTGATTGGGCAGTTTTTCCAGACACTAGATGCTCTGTCTCTGGTTACTGTGTTTTCTTTGGATATTCTATGATTTCTTGGAAGTCCAAGAAGCAACCTACAGTCACTTGTAGTTATGCTGAGGCCAAGTATAGATCAATGTCCTTTGGCGCTAAAAAACTCATTTGGATTGCTATGGTGATTAAAGATCTTATGCTTCCTGATCCAGCTCCTATTAGCCTCTATTGTGATAGCACAGCTGCTTTACACATTGCCAAGAATCTCGTTACTAAATACTTGGACTTGGACTGTCATAAGGTTAGAGAATGTGTTACCTCAAGCTTCATCAAAACTCTTCATGTCTGCAGTGAACATCAACTTGTTGATGCCTTTACTAAGCCTCTATATCCTACTCAATTCCATGCTCTTATCTCCAAGATGGGTCTTCTTAATCTGTATGAGGCTCCATCTTGAAAGGAGATTTTAGATATACCGGTTTAGTTAGTGGTTTAGTCCGGTTGAACTCCGGTTAGTAGATTCACATTAATCTTATAGTTTTATTCATTAATCACTCTCTATAAATATTTGCCTCTGTACATTTTACTCATTAATGAAGAAACATTTTTACTTGTTTGTTTCTAAGAAAAAAGAAAGAAAATTTAAGATCAAAGAGGAGGAAACAGAGGTCCAATTACCTTTGACGTTTTTTATCCTTTGCTTCATTGTCATAAGGAAACAGGGGAATTTTTCACTTATTTTTCATTACATCCGATTAAATGTAAGTGAAAATAAGTTTAATCCCTCTATAATTGTTATTTATTAGAAAAATAGAGGAACGGTGAAAGAAACTAGTGAAAAATTACGAGAAAAATAGAAGAACACGATGGAAGAAAATTAAAGAAAAGACCTAACTATGTAGATGTTATTAGCACATTTCGACCAAAAAAAAAAAGATGTTAAATAGCACAAAAGATTGTGATTAGATTTTAGCAGTTAAAATACCTGCTACAGAGGTGTGTTTGATTCTTGTACCATAAATAAGAATCTAAAAACTGCTAGGGAGGAATTGGTACACTCTTCTTTCAATCTCCCAAGGGATATACAAGACATGGACATAGATCTTTGAGTTAAGAGCTTCTGAAATTTCTCGAAATTGGCGTGATTAGAGCATCGAACTCGTATGCACACAAGTAATATCTGGCACAACCATTTAACCAAACAAACACAAAACCAACACACAACCAACAAATTTATCAGCGGCTCGATGACTCAACAAGTGAGGCTGAGTCGATGGCTGAGATACACAAAGTGCCAAGTGAGAGACATAAGAGTTAGTAAATTTAGCCGCCATGAGTACGAATTTAACCTACTCAGCCTCTCGGCAAGCTTCGTCAGTCTCTGCTTCACCGCATCCTCATCCGTCTTCTCTATTACCTTCTTATCGCTGGTTCTAGCCACGGCTTCACTGGACTGCGACTCTGACCTGCCAAGTCCTCTTCCTTCTTCCTTCTCAGCTTTTATTCGCTCAAACATTGCCTGTTCCACAACGTAATAATTGATATTACCGTGCATAAATCTAAAGGTTTCATTCACATAGAAACCTCAAATATTGTCAAAATACCAAAAAAGGGAGAGATTAAGGGTTTTTTTTTAAAAAAATAATTGAATTAGAAACTCAAGTTTTTGGCATTCCATCAGCGAGTAAAGACTACATGCTTGCAATTTTTATAGATTTCGAGTTCGAAAAGCAATTCTTGCGTTTACATTTGATAAAAAGCATTTTGAAATATGACATTTTCAATTTTGAAAAAACAAATATCTTGAAAATTTCAAAATACTTTTGCTAAATACAAATGGAAAACGCTAACAGTCTTAACTTTAAAGAATAATCTGGTCTTTAACATTAGCAAATGAATTTTATTTAATATGCTTAAAGTTGTACGGTTCATTTGGAACCACTAAATCTAGAATTAAATAAACGTGATCAAATGACCGTACATGTAGCCTAGTTTATACCAGTGTTGTTGTCGTTGTATTATCATCCAGATTCAAACCCGCTAATGTCTTTGGGATTTTAAAATAAAAGAATTGGGACGGGCAAATAACCTTGATGGCTCGTGACTCAACAAATGAAGCATTAGCTTCAACCATCAGGATCGAAGACAAGAGGTTAACGGCCTGCCACATCTCCACCGCATCGGTAAGTACCTTCCTTCGCCGGCTGATGACGTGTCCAAGCAACCCTACCAGAATCGCTACAGAGATTGCCTTGAAGTACACGGGATACACCTTGCTCTGGACCAAACCGGCTTGCTGCGTCCCAAGCACCGAGGCCAACAAGTATCTCGACACTACCGTTACCCACACGCACATCCCGTACGCGGTCGCGATCCCGATCAGACTCACCACGCTCCCTATCTTCGTCAGCTTCAGCGCCACCGCAAGCACCGTCCCTACCCGCCGTGCCGCAATCTTCGCTCTCTCCCATGTGTTTTGAGCCTTATGGGCTTTCCACGCCACCTTCTCTTCTGCATATCGAGCCTCAAGAGCCACCGTTTCTTCCACGTCACGTGCCGCACGTGCGACCTTCTCTTGAGCCGACTCGCTCGCCGTTGGATCGTTGACTCTCCCCAACACACTTCCCATCGCGTCGCATATGAGTTCCCCTGGTGAAGCTGGAGGAGACGACGTCGTTTCTATCGCTCTATCTTTAGCATTTCCAAACAATTCTTCTTGGTCTCTTCTCTTCTCTTCTCTTTCTTCTCGTCCTTTTCCCGGCGGTGAAATCAAGACTCTAGTGTTGGTTTTGCCGTCTCCGTTGTACTCCACCACAACAACACGGTGGCCATCTTTTACGCTGACGTCACTTTCTGACACCGTGCAGTATCCAACCGTCAATAACGAGCCCAAGAGAAGACACAAGGCCAATAGTTTTGTCATTTTACCTTTTTCTCCGTGTCGTTCACTCGTTTGATACTTTACTATTACTGGTCTTCTTGTTGTCAACCTATAGGCTAATAAGGTCATGCATCAATCATAACCAAAAGTTTTAGTATTCGCTTGCTGATTTACAAGTGTCACCAGACTCACCACGTGGATATATACGTGTCGCCTTCGTATCCATTCCTTCCCTACGAGGAAAAGTAAATTCCTCCTTCAATATGACCAGTCAGCACTATTTCGCGTTACGTACTTACGTCAAGGTGCGCAGTCATAAAACTTGATAATGGGCTCTAGCATGTGCCCAATATAAATATGGACTTTAAAGATGATGCATAGAATAATATTGCGAATCATGAACTTTTTATTTTTATTTTAATCGTCTAAATTTATTATTATTTTATTATAAATTACGTGAATAATAGAATAATTCTTAAAAAAACTTTTTTTTTTCTTTTAAAAGCCAGAAATAGAAAGGTTTTGAGGTCGAAGAATAAGCAAGAGAGTAGAAATTAAATGAATGTGATGGATTTTGGATAGAATTTGTAAGGCTTAAAGTCTAAAGAAGAGACTAAACGTAGAAATAGGAATATTCGTCGAGTGGCCGGCAAAAGTTGACGAAGAAAGTGAAAGAAATTGCATGCAAGAGATAGCTTCACTGATCTCCTTGCTAAAAGAAAATATAGATTACCAAATATTACTTGTCCCTATTACCTTTTTTTCTTGTATGGTTTTAAACCGAGTGTCAATTTTTCAAATCTAATTTTTTGTTTCGGTTTAGACGGATGTTAGAGGCCAGAGCTTTTAGATTTTGATTTAAAACTTGAAGGTTAACAGTTTTTTGTCAATCAATTAAAATGGAAAACGTGTTTTCTTAGTTTTCAAAAACCAAAATCTTCAAAAATTGATAAAACTATATGATGAGTTTTTGCATGATTTCAAAAAAAAACAAAAAATAGCTAGAAACTACATGCATTTAACACTTAATATACATTTATTGAATGTTTGTTTAAAGTAGTAGCTTGTTTTTAAATTAATTAACTAAATGGACTAGATAATGATTTTTTTATCCCTTCTTTATTTCTATTTTTCCGTGCCATATTGTTCATCATCATATACCATTTTGATATATAGCATACCACATATTAATCAGGTTAGTAATGCAACTATATTGATTATCACGTTTTATTATATTTGTGATTACACAAACTATTCATATAATGTTTTAATGAAATATAACATTATATATGACATACCATAATATATTATACATATTACTTATGTAATTATATTCACATACGAAATATGACATACCATAATTTGAAAATGACATTACATTATTAGTGATTTCATCTTATTATATTTGTGATTAACCAAACTATTTATATAATATCATAATAAAATGTAATATAGTATACTATATACTATATACGATATATCTTTACTATATAACATGTTATATGGAATATAGCATGTTATATATCGTATAACATATCATGCATATTATATATCCTATAACATGCCATATATTAACATGGTATGTCATTTTATTATTATATGATATGCTACTTATGAATAAACATAGTAATATGTTTTGAAGATTGTTTATAATATGATGAATATAATATTAAAAGTTTATATAGTATATATATAACATGTTATATATTAGTATGATATACCATGTGATATAGTAAAATAACATGTTATATGATATATTACGTTTTATTGTAACATTATATATATAGTTTTAGTAATTTATGTCTATTTCTAAAATTTCAAATTGTAATATATGCGAAAAAAAATCTTGTCCTTTTTTTACATATAAATTATGAGATGATTTAATTTTTAAAGAAACCATTATATTAAACAAATATCAAATGAGAAAATAATATGACAAAAAAAATTGATTTAAAACAAAAACAAAAACAAAAAATTGTCACTTTATGTCATTTGTCAGATTTGCTGATGGTGTGTCATAAAAACACTTTCATCCATATTTTTTTTCTCTTAGTTACTCATGCTAATTAAATATAAAAGTGTCTATCACCTAACAATTTAAGTTATAACAGGATATTAACCTAAATGATCCTTTTATGTGTCATTTTTTCGTAGAATGGTTTGGTATGTTATATTAAAAAGAAATATTCTTTATTTTCTTTAATTTTGGTTCAGATTTTTCAAAGCTTGCATAATTCAGCCAATAGAATTGGTATTCGTTATTTTTCGAGATAGTTAAATTATATTCAAATAAAAAAAAAATGTTTTACATGTACTACATTGTTCTGAAATTATTTTTGACAAACTGAAAAAAAAGGAGAATGAAAAACACTTTGAAATTTAAAATTATCGACTTCCAAACCATTAGCTTAGACCCTCGTCATATGCATGACCCCCAACACAAATGGAGCATAGACTGATGCGCATATTTGTGTCACCAATCTTGATGATGATGGTGGTTGATGTGTTTGGGTTCTCTCCGTGACGATGAAACTTCTGTTTCCTCCGGATATTGTATATCATCGATCGAAAGAGATAGCAAAGTAAAAACAGAGCAAAGTTATGGATGGCTTGATTTGTTAGAAATAGAGATAATTTGTATATATTCACTATTAACAAAGTTACTAATACGAAAGCCTAGAAAAAATAACATTTACCTCAATTCGATTTCCTTGTACATTTTGCTTTAAGTTCATTCAATATATTCATTCGGCAAATGTGCATTATAATGTATGTACGCTTCTGTGACCCAAAAAAAAAAATGTATGTACGCTTCATATATTTTGTAGCACACATATTACAGTTTATTTTCAATTGAGTCTCATTTCTAAACTAAAACCTAAAAAGTCTAAACCTTTTATATAAAAGATATGAGATATGTATTGGAAAAAAAAAAAGTAGGAGGCATGTGAGATTACATGTGGCTTTTGAGGCACTTAGACAAGAAAACAAAAGGCAGGAAAAAATAAAGCAGCCACCTTGTAACTTCCTTGGCAGATTCGGATTCCCCCACAACAACACTCACGAATATACATACACTAACACTATACAACACAACACACATGCATATATATATGCATATATATATGCATATATATTCGCTTGTCGATTTGACGACATACGTTAATTTTATTTTGTTTTCCAAACGACAATATGTTTATTTTAGTTTAAAAAAAAAAAAAAAGACAATATGTTTATTTATTTAATATGAACATCTAGGTGGCATTATCAATGTTTATGGTAATTACAGCTATTATATAACAACATCATTAATTAGAAGATTATTGACAATGGACCAGTGCCCACACCAACCACACTGTAGATCCCGACAGATTTTTTTTGGCTGTTAAATTATTTTACTATGCATTTTAACATGAACAGTTTAGATCGATGAAGACATCGTTTCATTAATTACTTATCGTATACAATAGTTTTGATTCTTTTGAACTACTTTGCATCTTAATTAAGAAAATTTACAATGCACTAAATGATACGCACAAGTTCTATTTTAATAAGTTAGCCATATTTTCTCTCAGTTTTTATGAAAACGAAAGGACGAGAAAGTAAAGGCAGGCACCAAAAAGAAGAAAAAGAAAGACGACCAGAGTCACGATCGTTTATTTAAAATTATTTATTGAAATCCAAACATACACTAAAAAGGAGCATTGTGTTTTTTTTTTTTTTACATGAAAGGAGGCGAGAACCATTCAAATCCAAGGGTGGGAAATCGGAGGAGATTAGGCTACGAACAGCTAAGAACAACTCCTAGAACCCTACCTACTTTATACTCGATACTTCTTCTTGGATCACGTTATATTTCGTGAAATTGTTCCAAATAGTTTAATGATAGTTTCGTTGTGTTTTTTATCCCAAAATTTACTCCTCCTGATTTTTTATTTTTTATTGATTTTTTTAGAGTTTTCTCATCAATTCAAAAAAAAAAAAAATTAATGTTTAGTCACAAATATATTATCTTTCTTCTTCTAAAAATTTTCTCATAACTAAGAACCAATAACAATTAAATATTCTCAATAAATATTTAGTGGAGTCCATGATTTCTTAATATGGTCATTTGCAACAATAACAAAACAAAATTATAATTAAAATCTAACCAAAACATTAGAGAGAGATAGAGAGAATTAGAAAGAGAAAAAATGGAAATTTGGTTAGTTTATGTATTATAGTTTTTTTAGATTATATTAGTCAATTTCCCTTATTAATATCAATTACTGACGTACAAAAAAACATCTAGAAAACTAATCTTTGTGGAACAAAGAAAAAAAAAACTTTTAAAAAATCAACATTTTAAAAAGAGAGTAAAGTTTTTTTTTTTACGAAACAAATGTTTAGCTTCTACATTTCCAAAAAAATGAAATTGATTCCAAATTCCGATGTAAGGATTCCTGGTCCGAATGATAAAATGTGATGCATTTGATGTTACATTAAAAAAAAAAATTGAATTCATGCGGGAGTGAAGTAAGGACGAAGGAGCTAGTTTGGACATAGCAGTTACTAACACTACAAGTATTCTTTCCTTTGGTTTTACTTTTCTCGAATGTTATGTTTATGTTACCCTAACTACTATACTAACACTGTGAATTCAAACATCTCCGACCAATCTTTCTTTCTCCACCACATGTTTGTATTTGAAGCAAGAACATGTCATTATTAATTTTTCAGTGAGTTTCTACCAAACTTTGCTAACGATATTTAATATCATCTACTCTCTTTTCGTTTCTTTTGTCTGTTTCTCAAGACTCATCTATATATTTATTACCACTCCAATCACATTATGTTTTTCTTTCTTCTCTTTCATAGGCCCATATATTAATCTCATTTACCAAAATTATGTTTCACGTTAATAAGGATGCAGTAGAGAAACCACTCTACTAAAGTGTCGTCTTATTAACTTCTTAACTTTAGTTTAGTTTAGCTATCATTTTCCAACATTGTCAAATCTATAAATTTGTCATATACTACTTGATCGTAACCGTATGAATTTTTTTTGTCGTATACTCCCTCTGTTTTAAAATGTAAATTGTTTTGACTAAAAATGCGGATATTAAAAAACTATTTTTTCTAAAAAGTATTATCTTATATATATAATAAAAATAATCTAACCAATGAAAAATGACTGCAAAATACTATTGGTCACACAATAGTCAATAAAATTAAAAAATACTTACGATTATCAAAATAACTTATATTTTAAAATATAAAAAACTTTTAAAATATTTTGAAACAGAGAGAATATTGTATTTTAGTTTTCAAACAAAAGCAAAACCCGTATGAAAAAGAAAGGATTTTGGATATGGCTTCCGTTTATTGGTAAATAGATACAAATTTAAAATAAGAGCCATAAATCAAAAGTGTTTGGATACAAAATTTTTAGCCTAAAAATCAAGGGGCAATTACAAAAATACTACTTTTTGTGTGCACATTTGCAATAATGCCACTTAGAGGTGCTCATTTGCAAAAATGCCACTAATTATAGATTTATAAAACCTATATCTTAAAATTCTAAACCTTAAAAATTGTTTTGACCCCTAAAATCCTCTAAACCCTCGTAACTAAATCTTAATAAAACATAATTAACTCAAACATAAATAATATAAAAAAAATAATTTTGAAAAAATAATATTTTTTAAAAAATTTTAAAAATATAGTATTTTTGTAAAATGACACTTAAAAAGTGACATTTTTAAAAATTTCTCAAAATTCAACAATCGCTCCGTCTCGCATATTACGTGGAAAAGTCTATAACACGTTCATAAATACACACACTTTAAAGAGCGGATTGTTTACTTAGAAATATAGAGGAGAAGACTTTGGTGGCAAAGAAGTCGTGCCCATTAAATTCTCTTATATATTAAGTGGAGAATAATTTTTTTAAAAAAGTTTATATGTCCTCATCAAATTCATCTTATAATTTTAATATTACATTGCATTATAAAAAATATGATATAATATTCACATCAGATTTTTCAAAAAATTAATCCAATATTCACAAAAATATTCTGCATAAACATATAAACAAATCTCGTTATATTAGCCCAAATCAATTATTAACCAAACTTTTTCAAAAAATCGGTTAAAATTAATTATTAACCCAATTTCACAACAAATCGCCCCAATATTTGCAAAAATATAACCAAACCTATTTATATTAACCCAAACTTTTAGAACACATTTTCATATAAATAAATTTTTACTGAAATTTATGAAAAAAAATTAACAAGTTTTTTTAAAGAGATTTTATTATGTTTTGTGACAAAAATTTTAAATTTAGAAAAACAAAATATACGTATTTAAAAAAAAACAAATCTAACACAAGAAAATTTGAAAATAACAAAATCATTTAAGATAAAATGTTTTTAAATTTTATATCTTTATATTAAACTTTTTTTTTTGAAAAATTAAAAGTTACATATTTTACATGCTAATATTTAAAAAGCTAATATTCAAATTTTATATTTAAAGAAAATCAGTTTATACATTGTGATATTATATTTAATGTTTAGTAATAAAATACTGTGAAAATTTCAATATGAAATAAAAATATCAAACCATAGAAAATCATCGTTAAACGAATGAAATTGATTTTTAAATCTTATATTTTCCTAATTATCCCATATAAAAGAGAAATTATTTTTCTTTAATAGAATATGAAAAAGTGCAAGTGACGTTAACCATAATAAAAATAGAAAACAATAAAAATTTGGAAAACAAAAAAGAAGAAAACGTAGTATACTTCGTTAACGTTGTATGAAAACTTTTATTAATTTTTTTTTTTTTACGAAAAATTGCTCACATTATTTTCATATTTTGATGTCGAATTCAGTTGTTATTCAAAATTTTATGTGAAGAAAATTATATATTTTTTAAAAGATAATTAAATAGGAGATTCAATCTTTTCAACTTTTGATAATAGATTATGCACTCTAATTATTATATATTTATTTGATATGTTTACATATATCAAATAATGAAATGGTAAAACTAAACTTCCTAAATTTTATATTATTAACAAAAAAATTTTACAACAAAATACCATACAACAATGTCTATAATAAAAATATAAATAAAAATATATATATATATTTTATATTTCTAAAGTGTAAAATTTAAAAAAAAATATAAATAAATAAACCGTATATGTGCGGGAGAGTAAATTGAAACGGAAAATTAAATGTTTATCAAATAATTGAACCTTAGCTCCGAAGGAGGACATTGTTGACTTTGAAAGCAAGACTCCAAGAAAAAAAAAAGTGGGTAGCAGTCTTTATTTATTACCAGCAATTTTTTTTCTTTTTAATAACGACTTCCTATTTTATGTTCGATAGCAGAACTGAAATAAGATATTTTGCCGATAAAAAATCATTTTTTTGCAAAGCATGAGTGAACCTAAGAATAAGCATATACTGAAAAATTAATTTATGTGCAATCAACAAACACATGTAATAGGAAAATGTAATTGAGGAATGTTTTTCTACGATTTTTCGACGTTTAAATCATTTACAAAAAAAAAAAAAAGTAAAAAAAAAGTGACACTAAGTCGAATAAAGGATGATTCACCGTGTATCATAACATTTTGAGAGAGAAATTTGGTGAGGAGACAGAGAGGGAAACATAGTATTCTGGAATATACGGCCAACGACCGAAGACAGAGAACATTCCAGAGAGAATGACTTTAAACAACCAGAATGATACTTGGAACTCAAGAGATTGGGTTTTAGTCTTCGAGAAATGGGCAGAGTCTCTAATTTTGTTTTTAGGGGAATTTTGATCCCTTTTAAGTAAATGAGGGGAGTATTTATATACTTTTACTTTTTCAGCCTCGGATATCGGATTTTGCGTCTTTGATTGGATTCTCGCGATTGACTCGGTATGGTATATTCGAGTGTTTTTCACTTAACGCCTTTGTCTCATTGTGAAAACTAGCTAACCATACGGTTTTGAATAGTTGAGTCTGGCTTTCTCCATACCGATGGCAGCGCGGCGGGTTTGACAGCGGGGTGCTCCTTGGAATTAGTTATGGTGACTATAATCGTTTTCCAGGTGAAGATCACTGATACACATAATTTTAACCCTGAAAATATCATTGCAAGAGCACAACAAATTGTTGTAGTAATGTAAGGATCGAATCCACGAGGACCAAGTATCACACTACGAATCTCTAGAATGAAACTAAGCTAAGACGAAAATATGATTGTGAATTGCAAATTGAAAAGGAAAATAGCAAATAAACGATGTAGACTTATGAATTAAATACATTGAGCATTATGGAATTTGCAGGGATTCATAAACAGACAAGTCACCATGGGAAGCATTAATAATCGTTCTAGAACTCAAATCACGAAATCAAATTGATCTACTGTCGTAGCATCAATTACTATGTCTAACAACATAAGATAATAAACTGTCGTTTGAATTCAAGAGGTTAAATATGCATTAAAGATCAAGTTTGATATGTTAACAAAACACCATAACATCAGCCTTCGTTGGCTAGGGATGCTTTGCTCAAATTTGTTTTTTCAAGCTTTTAAACAAACACTTTTGGTGCGTTAAACAACATAAAATCAGAAACTATGTAGCTAATCAAGTTTCAGCAATAAGAACAACCTAGATGAAGAAACCAAGTTATCATTCCCTAAATTAAGATCTTAATTCAATCAAACCTTAAAATCCCTTTGAAAACCTTAAAACCCAATTAGAAAACTACTCAAGCATGATAGAAATCAAATCAGAAGATGAATTAACGAAAGACATAATGAAATTAATAAATAAACAAAAAGTTTCAGAAATCTTTTCCAAATTGTCAATAGGATTCAGAGATCTTCTCCCAAAACCTTAGAAACAAAATGTATGAATAATAATAAGTGGTCTTTCTTTCTAAAGTGGCTAAAAAAATGTATTTATAGGTCTAAAAACTTTTTGGTCAAAAATCTCTGGCAAAACCAAGTCAAACAAGGAAACACTGGATTTTTTTTCTCTCCTCGGTTTAGCCAGATTGACATATCTTCACGAGAATTGGTGTAACTTTCTAACCGTTGATCAAAATGACTTCAAACTTCTTTTGGATGAAATCTAACTCCATATTCTATCTTGTATCTACATTTCAGATCAATCCAATGACATAAAGGCCTCCAATCATTGTTTGTTATATGACGCTTAGAACTGTCGAATATCATCTCTCATCATTTTGTCCAATTGACATGTAAAAGGCTCCAAAAATTACAAACACATTAAAACTACCACTTACGATATTAAATCGCATAAAAACCATTAAATATAATAATAAAAGCCATATAAAAAACCACAAAACCATGATATATCAACCACTAGGGGTGGACATTCAGATACTCGTTCAGGTTTCGGGTCAGTTAATTCTGTTATCGGGTTTTTGGTTTTAGGAATATACTATCCATTCGGATATTTTGAAATTTTGGTTCGGTTTCGGTTCGCTTTTTATCCGAATGGGTTCGGATCTCCTTTGGACAGTGACCTTTCTCCTTCGATGAATCTCTTGCTCTTCTTGTTTTGTGATAGACCATTTTCGTGTTATTCTCTCCTAGTTTAATGGTTTGTGTTTCTTCACCGATGTTGGAATTCTATGACTGGTTTGTAGTTCTCTTTCGTGTTTACTCGATTTTGGTCAACCGACTGACTTAATTTGTCGAGTTAATTTTTTTTCGAGTGCGACCACATTCGCTCTTTATTCCTGAATCTAGGTTTTTCATCAGATTTTATCTAGGCTTTTCATGATCTTATGTTGATCTCGCAATATCGGAAAGAAAGCTTATTCAACTACTGGTGGAGTATTTTTGTCTGGTTCCGAAGCCTAAAAATTCTATGTTGAGAGGGAGTATTGAATCGCTATGGAAGGATTCATATATCGTTTGGTTTGGCCACTTCAAGGTCTCCTCGATATTTTTTATCTTATGACTCCATCATATTAGGTTCTGATTTTGTTTGTTGTGTTGATCGATTATGAAATTTATTTGGAGATTGTTTTGCTCAATTTAGATCTGTTTTAGTTTGTATGTTTTTTGCTTTGTATTGCAGGTGTCGATAGATTTCCATTTGTTGGTTATACTCTTCGGAGAAATATTATTTTTTTCGATTTAGTTTTCGAGATCGTTTATCTGATTTTGTACTTTAATTTGCTCTAATAAAATTAATAGAAAATTAGAAAATGTCACTTTTAAAGTGTCAACCTTTCCAAATTATTTATTCATTATATTATTTATGTTTGGGTTAACTATGTTGTATTAGGATTTTGTTTTGAAAGTTTATAGTTTATTACGGATTAAAACATTTTTTGGGTTTAGAATTTTAAGATTTTTTTTTAACACAGAATTTTTATTATTATGCTATTACAAATTATGATAATTGTTACATCGACGATTTTACAACAGACAAGTCTTCCGTTTTGATCTATGTCAAACGATTCTACCTTACCCTACGCTGAAGATCTTCTGCAAACATGTCTCCATTAATCTGTAATAAATCGCAATTTCTGGGAATCGAACCCCAGACCTCCTGGTGTAGAAATATTAATGAATTTTTGATCGACTACTAGGTTAACGGGGCTTCCACATAATTTTAAGATTTAGATTTTTAAAATATATAATTAATGGCATTTTTATGAATGAATAATCTATTGTGATATTTTTAAAAAATAGCACACTAAAAATAATATTTTTACAATTATCCCTAAAATTAACTAGATAAAAAACGTGGACTGCCGACAAAACATGAGGGTTGAGGAGATTAGAGCAAACTTGCATTTTGACTAAGTTCTTTTTAAGTCTTTAAGATTTTTATTTTTTTATTACTTTTTAAGTCTCTAACAAACGATTCAAGCTTGTCCGTAATCTCCACGGAACGCTCACTTTAGTTGATGTTACCAATAAAATTAGTATTCCCAGTATTAACACTAAATAAATAGGAAACATTGCGAAACAAAAAAAGATTCCAACTACTTGGATCTTTTCATAACAATTTTTAATACTAAAATTCATTCTTTTATACTCTTTTCGTTCTATTATATAAGATGATTTAAATGAAAAAAAAATAATTATATCTTAAACATGTAAAAAAATTTCTATAACGTTTTATCTAAAAACCTTATCTAATGAAACAGAAGAAGTATAAAGTGCTCATTCCATTTTTGTGTGATAATAGATGTTTGAAGAGAGAAAAAATTGATCGTATAAATATATGTTTTGTATTCCCTATATAAAATTTGTTTAACATTTCCTATCTTCTCTCTAATTGTAAGAATAACTAACATATTTAATATCTCTATAATATTAAAAGAGAAGTATATTTAGCAGAATATCTAAAATTGATTCCAATATTACTTAAATTGTCATTGTTTTATAACTAAATTGATTAAATTGAAAAGGGTAATTTTGAACTAATGCAATGGCAATTTCAGTAATTTTGAGTACAATTTCGACTATTTTTATGTTACGAATTAATTGCATTTTCGTTTTTATTTTTGAGGCACATTAATTGCATTTTTGTTATTTTAGAAAAGTTTTGTAAAATCAGCATTAATTCACAAATATTTAATTACCAATCAAATTTTTTTTAAAATATTTAATATCCCTTTATATCAACATATAATCAATTTTAAGAATTAGATCATCTATTCATCTTTGCTTGATGATATTTTTTATACACAAATTAAATAATAAGATAATTTATATGATAAAAAAACATAAAAAATTTTATGCATATGTTATGATTTGAATTTTTCAAAAAGAAGAAAAAATAATGTTTGTCAAAATCCCACATCGGATACGAAAATGAATTGGAATAAAAAGACATACTATAAAAAGAAACAAAATAATCAAGAGCGGTAAGAGTAGGAAACCTAATCTAATAGGCATCCAAAACAAAATATTTAATTCGTTTTAATTCGATTATGAAGTTAAACCGCATAATTAAATTGAATAATAGAAATAACTTTTTCAAAATTTTAATTTGATTAAAAAATTATTTGTTTTTCTTTTTCGTTAAAAGATGTGGCTTTCATTAAATGAAATATAAATATTCTACAATCAATCTAAACCAAAAGTAGAGTACCCTTATGCAAACAAAACTGGACAAGCTTAACAATTAGCCTATAACATAGAGAAATAACAAGGTTGAAGCGACAATGCCTCCTACACACCGGTATTGGCACTTTCATCTTCAAAGAAACCACTCTGCCATCTTGTGGATCCTTTAATCGTATTTATTTTTACTTTTTGTATTTTTATTTTATTTAATTCAATAGAAATTTCCTAAATTATTCTTAATAATAAATCTAAATAATAAATAGATATATTCAAAGTAAATATAATCTCATAAAATATTTAGAATCTGATTTATTATTATTCTTTGAAAAGATGCCTAAAAACCTAATTTAATTCTAAGACATAAACTATTTAACATATGAAAAAGCAATGTTTTTTAAAGTCCCACATCGCATATGCAAATGAATTTGGATCCAAAAAATACTATAAAAGAATAACAATTTTATGAAGAACGGTAAGAGCAGGAAGCCTAATATCTAAGCATCCAAAACTAATAATTTAATTTGTTTTAATTCAGTTATTAAGTTAAACCGCACAATTAAATCGAATAATAGAAATAAATCTAGCAAAACTTTAATTTGATAAAATAGGTTATTTAAAATATTTAAAAGAACTAAATAATCCTATTAGTTATATAAAAAAATATTTTAATTTTGTTTATATATTTTCTACATGAGTTTCTTATTATTTTTAATTTATTTAAATATTTAAATATCATTAATAGTGATTTCCTAAAATAATCTTAACAAGATATGTAAACATTAATGAATATTCAAAGTAAAGATAATTTATTTCAATTATTCAAATTTACGTTCGGAATTTTAGCAACAAAAATATTTTATTACCAATAATCACGAGATTTATGGTTTTCTTAACAAAGAGATTTTCTATACTCTAATTTTCGTATTTATATTTAACTATACATATAAAAATCATATTTTTCAAAGTCCCACATCGGATATGAAAGTGAATTTGGATCCATAGAAACATAATAAAAACAAATTGAAGAAGAACAGTAAGAGCATGAAATAGGCATCTAAAACTAAACATTTGATTTGTTTTAGTCCAGTTATTAAGTTAAACCGACAATCAAATCGAACAATAGAAATAACTTTAGAAAAAATTTAATTTGATAAAAAAATATTATTTAAATTTTTTTATGGAACGAAATAATCCTATTAATTATATTAAAAAGGTAGTTTAGTTTTTTAAGATTTTTGTTTTTCTTTTTTATAATTTTTAAATTATTAAAATATTTCAATAGCATTAGTAGTGATTTCCTAAATTAATCTTAACAAGATATGTAAACAATAAATGGATATTTAAAGTAAAGATACTCTCATAAAATCTTTAGGATCCGATTTATTATAATTTTTTTAAAAATGCCAAGACAACTTAATTTGTACCTAAGATCATAAATTACTTAACATATTAAAAACTAATGTTTGTCAAAGTCCCACATCAGATATAAAAATGAATTTGGATCCAGAGAAATACTGTAAAAGAATAACAATTTGATGAAGAACTGTAAGAGTAGGAAGCCTATTATAATAGGCATCCAAAATTAATAATTTAATTCGTTTTTCATTCGGTTATCAAGCTAAACCGCACAATTAAATCGAATAATAGAAATAGTTTTAGTGAAATTTTAATTGGATAAAAAATATTATTTAAAATTTTTGATGGGACGAAATAATCCTATTAATTATATAAAAAAATAGTTTAATTTTGTCATATATTTTCAATATAAGTTTTTTTTTAAGATTTTCATTTTTCTTTCTTATTATTTTTAGTTTATTTAAATATTTCTTCCTTGGAATCGCGGCTTACGTGAGGAAGAAGTTGTGATTAATGAGTAAGTATCTTTCTTTTATTGTAAAGTATGAGTGAACATTTACAATTTTAATGATTCTACAAGTCGTATATACATATAGATGTATGTACTCTATATATATGCTGGTAGAAAAAATGCATAAATTTAAGTAGGTTGTTTGCTATCAATTATAATTATTCATATGGAACTAACAATTTAAGTATCTTTCCTCTAACTTTTTGTTATTATCTATTCATTAAAATTATAGCTAATATATTAGTTATTAATAGGATTTTTCGGATTTACAGTGAAAAAAACTATTTTTCATATTTACAATTAACTAATTAAAATCGATTAAATGATATTTAATGAGAATTTTAAGGAATCTTCATATGCTTTGAAGATTTTGTTGAGATTGGTTTATTAAGATTATACAGCAAGTTTCTCATAGTTTTAAGGAATATTCTGATACTGAATGTTGCAGTAACACTCAATAATGATCCCAAGCTGATTTCTTAAAATGAAACGGTATGTAAATTGTTTTGTTCATAAATATACGTACAAATGACATTAAGATGGTGTTTTAGTAAATGGATTGTAGACAACATACATGGATCCTATCACTAGAAACATGTGTGAGATTTTATAAAAGTATCACAGAAAGCACAAGTTATTGAAAAATTGTTTTAGAGATGTACATACACTTTAAAACAAGTATTAGACGGGTTAGCGCATACATGTCTTAATTATATTAAACAAAAATAAATATAAATAAGTTGTATACTTTGTATTGCTTATAAACTTGGTTTTTGGTTCTGAAAAGTTACCAGCGAGTGTAAAATTGACAGGAACAACAAAAGTTAAAAAATGAAGTTCTTTTTTTGTCAACTACACATTAATCCAATTAGGTAGAAAGTTGTTTGCAAAAAAAAAAAATCTACAGTTCTAGAACGGCCAGAACATGCCAAACAGTTCATTTTTAAAATAAAACTATAAAATGGCCAAATATATAGAAAAATGGAAAAAGCGGTTGTGCATCTCCCAGAATATTATCAAAAGGATAGAGAAAGTTAAATACATCTAATACTTTTAAAATGGGAGAAAGTGGTCGTGCTTCTCATTGAACCAAAAAAATATTTAATATCTAATAGTTTCTAAATTCATAAATTTGTCAATTTTTAATATATTTATTGTGATAAATATGAGTATTATTTATATCAACAAAACTATTTTATAAACTATATTTGAAATAATAGAAAACATTGAAACATAAACAATAAATTTTTATTGGAAACTGCTCATTCTTTGTCTAAACAAAAAAAATAAACTCATATGAACCTACATGTAGGTGTGTCAAAATATGTCAATACCCATGGCTTATCCAAACGCGTCCATAATTTAAGTGGACTAAGGTTATATTTTTTACCCGTATAAATAAATGAGTCTTCGGTGGATTACCCCTGATGGTTTTATGAATTTAGCAGATAAATTTATTACGATCATGAATTACTGATTGATTTATCACAAAATTTATCAAAAATAAAATAATAATATATATGTAAATTACTCTAAAAGGTTATCAAGTGTTTTTAAAAAAATTAACAGATATGTTTTTCTTCTTATCATCATCCAACTAAGATCGAAGTATCTTTTAAAACTAATCAATGGTTTATTGTTTTTATTGCTTTATTGATTTTATTAGCTTTATGATTTTATTTTATTTTATTTTAAGATACATATACATTTTAATTTAATTTGTTACTTGAAAAATTGAAAACGTTGGTCTGATTTATAATAATATGAATTACTTTTATTTATCTATTAATTTATTTTTATATTTTAATTCATATGTGAGTAACCCATTTAACCCATTAAGTCAATGATTTTTATATTTTTAGATTTGGATATGTAAATTCAACTCATATAACATATGAGTCCGGGTGAAACCTCCATTAACTCTCAAACTCATGTGGGTTTGGATCGGGTCGAGTTACCCGTTTTGACACTCTTTGGCTAAATCTCTAATTCAAAATTGTTATGTTAATATTAATATTCAAATACAATAAGAAAGGCAAGTTTAGTTTACATCATATACAACGAATGTTCTGACATATAGTGCGGGTGAGAATCTAGTTTAATTTATAAAAGAATGAGATATTAAGTTTTGTAAAATGTTGTTAATACGTGGGCAAAACCTTGATCATCTAATTTAAAGTACATTCGGGTAAACAATCTTTTACTTTGATTATATTTTTTTAATGTAATGTGAAATATATTTATACAATTTGAGATAAATATTTAGAATTTATGATGTTATTTAGGAAGAACAAAAAATAGCATAGATCCAATATGAATGATCAGATCTATTGTCGAGTTCTTAAAATATGTATCAACCAAAGGTATGAAATTCTCTAATCCATCAATAAAAAGTAGGGAATGAAACAACAATTGGTGATGAAATGATACAACGAAAAAGATTCACTTTTTAGGGCAAGGACATGACACGATGTACTGTAGATTTCGTGATGGGGTAACACCGATTTCTTTGAAAACGAGAGATCCAATCAATAAAAGTTTCTATATTTTTTTCTTCTTTTTCTCTTATGAAAAAAAAAATCTTAATATATCCAAGACGATTAAATATAATAAAAATTTCAACATTTTCATTTTCGTGAATTGAAGAAGTTAATCTCTCGTCGCTAAGCTTGTCATAATCCCACTTCACCAATTTAAATGCTCTACTTTTTTTTTGCAAAAAATAAAATAAAAGAAGATAATGCTCTACTTTAAAGGATTTGCAATTTTTAATTCAATCATTAAGATAAAAATCTTGTTTGACGTAATTTTCAGTTGATTAATGAAACTAAACAATACATTCGTCGAGTGATTTACTATTAATTGAATGATTCATAATTTGGATATATATTTTGTTAATGTATAAACTTGAATTGAATGATTTACTATTAACATTGATTTAAACAATATTACTTCCATGTTAAGAACAACAAAACCCGTCTAGAAGCTAACAATGCAAACATCAACTACTTTTCTGATTAAATAAACCTTAAATATATAACTCAACTATACCATTAAATGTTTCATAACTTTTTATTTCTTAGTGACATACAGCCATTAAAATCGTTTTAAAGTGTGTGAGTAGAAATTAATTAAATTTTAAATTCATATTTGATAATGATTGCCTATATTGTTAGATTCACAGGATGGTAAGTAACGATCGGTTTTACATAGAAAAAAATAATGATTGATAATCGCATTTCTTTTTCCTTTGATTTGTTGTCGTTGTTATAAACTATTTTAATAATTAAGAAGTTAAAGAAACGAAAATTAGTCCACTTTCTAATTATATTTAGCATTAGCAAACAAAGCAGAAATGGGCACCACCACATTCTTCCCCATAGACAACGATGGTACGTCGTCTCGTATGGGCCTACACCTCACTCATCCAATTCTCTTTTTTTTTTCTACGATTCCTTTAAATTCTACAACTTTTTTTCTGTTTTTTCCTAAAGAAAATATGAAATCTTTATAAAGAAATCACCAAATATTTATATAGCTATGTCCCACGAATACGTACGATGAATATTTGGTGAATCACCAACTAGGACGATATTCGAAAGATGAATCAAATGATTCATAGGTTAGAGTAATAATCAAGAATATTCAATACAAATATTCTTGAGGAAATATGAAAAAACGTACCGCTTTATAGCTTACCCATATTTATTCAATCTTGATAATTTCATTTTATTCTCTTCTATTTTTAGAAGTTTTCATAGTCCATCAGATGATCATAATTCTATTTAATGTTTCTACTTCGAATATGTAATTCGATTCTAAAAAATACTAAATATATACAGATTAATATAAATAAATTTATTTAAAATCTTTAATGATTTACAGATATAACTACTCCTTAGTTATGATTTTGCATTAAAAAATAAAATTATTTGTTATAAAATTATTTATGTGTATTTTACATTCGGTTTGCCGTGTACTAAATTTAAAATAATTCTGATAATGTATAAAAAAGAGATTGGAAAAAAAAGAGAAGGTTATGTTTTTAGCAAAAAAAAAAGAAAAAAAAAAGAGAAGGTTATGTCTATTTCTAAAACGTTATAATATTATTATGTATAAAATAATAATAAAACGGTAAATTTGGGAGAAATCGAAAAATTGACTAAAATGACGTCTTCCTCTTGACCTCTCTCTCTCTCTCTTCTCGCCGAGTTTTACTCCTCTTTAACACAAATCTTCTGCTTTTGTATTTTTATTATCTTCTTCACACTCCTCAAACAAATTAAAAAGAGATGCTGATAATCTGTTTCCTCCTTCTTCTCTCTTCATAAATCTCACTACCTTCTCCTTCTTCTTCTTCTTCTTCTTCTTCTTCCTACTTCAGTTTCTTCTTCCACCGACTCTTCTCCGCCGGGCGTTTTCTCTCTCTTCACCGCTTTTTGTTATTTATTTAGAAACTCCAAATATGAGCAAACTAGTAGTAGAAATCGTGGACGCGAGCGATTTGATGCCTAAAGACGGACAAGGATCAGCGAGTCCTTTCGTCGAGGTTGATTTCGACCAACAAAGACAGAGAACGCAAACGCGTTTAAAAGATCTAAACCCTCACTGGAACGAGAAGTTAGTTTTCAACGTCGGTGACTTTAACCGTTTGACCAACAAGACCATCGACGTCACCGTCTACGATGACCGTCGGGATATTAATCAGCCGGGGAAGTTTCTCGGCCGTGTTAAAATCTCCGGTGCTTCTGTTCCGTTATCGGAATCTGAAGCCGATGTACAGAGATATCCACTCGATAAACGCGGTTTGTTTTCTCACATCAAAGGCGATATCGCTCTGAGAATCTACGCCGCTCCTATCGACGGCTCGGATTTCCCCGACTCTCCGGCGGTGGATTTCTCAGAGAAAGAGACCAAGGAGGAGAAGAAATTCGAATCTCAGGAATTTCAGAATCAGAATCCGAATCCGTACGAAGAGGTTTATGTGGAGACGATGATGAAGCCGAAGAAGAAAGAGAAAGAATCGAGGACTTTCCACTCAATCGGTGCTCACGCCGGACCTCCTCCTCAACAGTCTCAAGCAAAGCCTGGTAATCATAATCTTCCTCCTAATCAACCGGAGTTTAGGTCGGATTCCATGAGAGCTCCAGGACCACCGTCTGCTGCGGTAATGCAGATGCAAGTGCCGAGACAGAATCCAGAGTTTCAGCTAATTGAAACAAGTCCTCCATTAGCAGCTCGTATGCGACAATCGTACTACTACCGAAGCAGCGGAGACAAAACCTCGAGCACGTACGACCTCGTTGAGCAGATGCATTACCTTTACGTGAGCGTCGTGAAAGCTAGAGATCTTCCCGTGATGGATGTATCCGGTAGCTTAGATCCTTATGTGGAAGTGAAGCTTGGTAACTACAAAGGTTTAACGAAACATTTGGAGAAGAATTCGAATCCGATCTGGAAACAGATCTTTGCCTTTTCCAAAGAGAGATTACAATCGAATCTGCTTGAAGTCACGGTTAAAGACAAAGATCTTGTGACTAAAGACGATTTCGTCGGAAGAGTCCTTATCGATCTTACTGAAGTTCCTCTTCGAGTTCCTCCTGATAGTCCTCTGGCTCCACAGTGGTACAGGCTAGAGGACAAGAAAGGGATGAAGACTAACAGAGGTGAGATAATGCTTGCCGTTTGGATGGGAACTCAAGCAGACGAGTCGTTTCCAGACGCTTGGCACTCGGACGCGCACCGCGTGAGCCATTCGAACCTATCGAACACTCGGTCCAAAGTTTACTTCTCGCCGAAGCTGTATTACCTTAGGATTAATGTATTGGAAGCTCAGGATCTTGTTCCGTCTGATAAAGGGAGAGTACCTGATGCGATTGTGAAGATTCAGGCGGGAAATCAGATGAGAGCGACGAGGACGCCTCAGATGCGGACGATGAATCCGCAGTGGCACGACGAGCTTATGTTTGTTGTGTCTGAGCCGTTTGAGGATATGGTGATTGTTTCCGTTGATGATAGGATTGGTCCGGGTAAAGATGAGATTTTGGGGAGGGTGTTTATACCGGTGAGGGATATTCCGGTGAGGCAAGAGACTGGGAAAATGCCTGACCCACGTTGGTTTAATCTTCAGAGACATTCAATGGGTATGGAGGAAGAGAGTGAGAAGAGGAAAGAGAAGTTTTCGAGTAAGATTCTGCTGCGGCTTTGTATAGAAGCCGGGTACCATGTTCTTGATGAGTCCACGCATTTCAGCAGTGATCTTCAACCGTCTTCAAAGCATTTGAGGAAGCCGAGCATTGGGATTCTTGAGCTTGGGATTCTCAGTGCTAGGAACTTGATGCCTATGAAGGTTAAAGATGGGAGAATGACTGATCCTTATTGTGTGGCGAAATATGGGAACAAATGGGTGAGAACGAGGACTCTTTTAGACGAGCTTGCACCTAAGTGGAACGAGCAATATACTTGGGAAGTTCATGATCCTTGTACGGTCATAACAATTGGAGTTTTTGACAATGGTCATATCAACGATGGTGGTGACTCTAAGGACCAGAGGATTGGGAAAGTTAGAGTCAGGCTATCTACGCTGGAGACAGACCGGGTGTACACTCATTACTACCCGTTGCTGGTTCTTACATCGTCTGGTCTAAAGAAGAATGGTGAGCTTCAGCTAGCTCTCAGGTACACTTGCACCGCTTTTGTTAACATGATGGCACAATACGGAAGACCATTGTTACCCAAAATGCATTATATTCAACCGATACCCGTAAGGCATATCGACTTGCTTAGGCATCAGGCGATGCAAATAGTTGCAACAAGACTATCAAGGTCCGAGCCGCCGCTGAGACGAGAGGTTGTCGAGTACATGCTTGATGTAGACTACCATATGTTCAGTCTAAGGAGAAGCAAAGCCAATTTCAGCAGAATCATGTCGCTTCTCTCCTCTGTCACTCTGGTCTGCAAGTGGTTCAACGATATATGCACATGGAGAAACCCGATCACAACGTGCCTGGTCCACGTCCTGTTCTTGATTCTTGTCTGCTACCCAGAACTGATTTTACCCACAATCTTCCTTTACCTCTTTGTGATAGGCATGTGGAATTACCGGTACAGGCCAAGACACCCGCCTCACATGGACGCTCGCATTTCCCAAGCAGACAACGCACACCCAGACGAGCTAGACGAGGAGTTTGACTCCTTCCCGACAAGCAGACCATCAGACATTGTCAGAATGAGGTATGATAGGCTTAGGAGCGTCGGTGGCAGAGTCCAGACCGTCGTGGGCGATCTGGCGACACAAGGAGAGAGAATTCAAGCCTTACTTAGCTGGAGAGACCCGAGGGCGACAGCTCTGTTCATCGTCTTCTCTTTGATCTGGGCGGTGTTTATCTATGTGACACCATTCCAGGTGATTGCAATCCTAGTCGGGCTGTTCATGCTGCGCCATCCACGGTTCAGGAGCAGAATGCCTTCAGTACCTGCAAATTTCTTCAAGAGATTACCAGCCAAGTCAGATATGCTACTGTAAGTAAATAAAACATCATTATATATTTGAGTTGTGTGTATCAAAGAAGACAAGTGAAGAAATTTGTAGAGGGAAGCCAAGGAAACTAGTTTTTGTCTCTGGGGGCCGAGTCTGTCATATATTCCCCCCATATTATGTTGTACCAATATGTTTTATTTAGTGAAGAATACATAGAATGAGCCGATTCTTTTTCAATAAAAGATTTTCACGTAAAGCAAAACACTCGAAATCCATACCTCTTCTTGTGCAAGTAGAAGAGTCTTCTTAAAAAAAAAATCCTTGTGTTTCATTATACCGTCTTAATAGCAAACCAACAATGTTATTTTCTTTGGATTTGTTGTCCCTTTTATCTACATATCTATTTACCTACACAAAATGCACGATCAAACACATTCACAAGCATACAACCAAAAAGAGAAGTGTCTCTGATGTGAGACGTTACGTTCTTGGGGGTGACAAAATTAGTTGGTATTATATGACCTTCGGGATCTTATCATCTCCAACGAGCCATCTGGCTAGCCAACAAGGATCACTGGCGAAGTATTTGCATTGTATAGGAATGATCCCGAGATTGCCACCGATCAGAGCGTATTCATTTAAAGCGTTTTCCATCTCCGTTTCTGCTTCTCCAATATCCATTACATCGACTGTGTTCATACGGATAACTTTTGCAGAATTCTGTTCTAATTCATGGTCGTTCTCAAACGGTTCCATCGCTGGACACTGTATGAATCGGATCATAAAAGAAACAGAATTTTGAGCTATTAAGTAAGCTACAGAGGATTTGTTGCATATCAGCAATAAAAAAGGAATCTGAACCTGACAGAAGGCAGCATAATGTCTGTAAATTTCGCTGTTTTCATCTTGGTCACCGAGGAGGGTACCACCATACCAACCATTGGCTTCATTGCTTGATGTGATCGATAGGTACCTATAAAATGAAACAACTGATTCGATGCACTAGAGACGAAATACGGATTTTAAAAATGCCTATAGTTTGCAGTTGAGGTTAGACCATGGTGAATTTGCCAGTACCTTTGGAAGATATCTTCCTGATGATCGTTGGGCTCAGAAAGCCAATCCAAGTTGCAGAAATCGTTGACTCTCTCACTCGAGGTCACTCCTTTTTCGCTATCCTCTGCACCAGGTTTTGTGGCTGAGCCACTCTCTTCGGGTTTTCTTGAACCAAACAGCCAATTGGGGCTCTTGAGCTGAATTTCACTGCAGATAAGAAAGTCAAAGAAAAATAAGCAAATATTCAAAACAAATGATGAACTAATTCTAAACTAGAAACAATCTATCTTTCTAATTTCTTAAAGTAAATGCAAAAAAGAAGAAGATATGAATAGAGTATATTAGCCATTCCCAAAACTCCAGGCAAAAGCCTAATAAGATGAGTGGGAATTTCCAGTGAGGATCATTACGCTGCATCAGGAGCCACACCAGTGCTTCCAGTGCTGCCACCTGGCCTTTGGTCTATTTCGCTACAAAGCCTCACGTTCTTTATTGAACTGCATGTCTGTTCTATCAGTTTGTCAAACGACGTCAGCTTCTTCCGGGAGAAGTCTTCTCTGAAAGCCGGCACTGGTGCAAGATTGACTCCTATACCACTCATGGGTTTAGCAACGGACTGGACCCTGCAATACACAAGAATTTAGATATCATGCGCAACCAGAGGTTATGATCTTTCCTGGGAAATTTAATTTAACATCTCTGGTATTTCCCAAATTGGTTCAAAAGTCCATTAAACTTGACCTCCAGTCTCGGGCACCGGCTCAAAATAATCATTTGCATCTAATAAAGAATAAATCCATAATCTGACACACTAGGTTCATTAAAAGTAAATCTTACCCGCTTTCTGGAAAAATATCATCTCCAATCCCTGACACATGGAGATAATAATCAGAATCTAGCTCCCAGAGCGCAGGTTTCCCTTCCTGAGGTTGAAAGTATCCCAAAAACCTGCTCCCAATAAAAGTCATTAGTTACAAAAAATTGAGACTCAATAAAAACGGGGGAAAAGTTCTAGCCAACTATTCCACAGAGGGTTCAGTATCCTGGTAGTTGATATTATCAGTGATAATGCCAAGGTTCTACTGCCTCTATCCATATCATCAACGAAGCACGAACTCAGAAATTATTCTAAAATCCTTCATCCTATTGCTACATCACTGGCAAACTAAAAATATTACGAACTTAGCAAAGAACTAAAGTGACTTGCGCAAGAAAGAGAAGTATATTACAAGTTAATGGCATCTTGCTTTTCGCCATCGGTGTAGGTATTGCTGTAGTATCGTTTGATAGACTTGAGAAACTCTCTAGACTGCGTTGTGGCCTTCCATTTCCCCTGCCTTTCTGGGAAAACCTATAATCCATTAAACAATGTTCACGAATAAGCATTGCAAATGTTGCTTTGTCAGACGGACAAATATCTGGTCAAAGGTTATAAGTGGTGTATTACAGTGTTATGAGCAGCTGAGCCGCCATATTGTTGTGCAAGGGCATCACCCATGCTCTGATACATATCCATAAGTGCAGCAGCAATGCTACTGTCAGGGTCGATCTTAGGTGTATCACTCAACCCCATTGCATGCAGCTGCCGGCCTAAAGCAGCCAAACCATATGCATACTGTGCTACGTTTGTTCGATCCAAGCAGTCAATACAGTTAGTACGCAGAACACCACTTTGGTATAGAGGACCTGAAGAATCAGCTCCAGCATCTTTTTTTTGTTGGCTTGGCTTCACCTCTTTATCTCGATTAGCAAGAGCGCTAAGTATATCATTTGAACTCTCACCCCTTGACAGTTCCGCAGAGTAAACTCTTAGATCACGCAGAGAAGGTTCCCTGCAGTAACTATCTCTATTACAGCCAGAAAGGTAACTACTAGCTCCAGTGCTTAAAATAAATATAGCAGTTACAAAACAAACCCAATTTCTGACTAAATATAAGTAGCAGACCACATCATCACAAAAATTACCTTCCAGTGCTAGAATGACTAAGTAGGCTAGCCTTCTTCTTAACAATTTTAGGCTTGCCACTGAAGTATAATCCAGTCAAATCAAGAGCTTCGCTTGCTACAGCACCCAAAACAGCCAATACATTCGCCGACTTGCTTTAACACCAAAAATAGTAGGCAATGTGAGTTCAGGTTAAAAGGTGGGAAAACAAATCCAAAGCAATTTACCTCTTTGCAAATTTATGGAAATCCCAGTGGATAAATTTGAGATGATTTTCTTCACGAAATATTGAATTTAGGTAACCCACTGCATTCGCAAACTCACGTCTTAGCACCATCTCCCTAGGCCTTTTCTCAACTGTCTGAATATTTCCATGGAAATTTGTCCATAAGTACAAAGGGCCTAACCATCTCTTGCTTAAAAAGGACATTACATAGAACAGCTAACCTTGATTAGGTTTAGCACAATGATCGGGTTTCCATATCGGCTCACCAGGTCTTCAAAATGCATTTTGGTTGACTCGTATGTAGGGTCATACCTCTGTACTGAGGCAAAAAATGAAACTAAAACATCAGTAGTCATCCATAAGAAGCGAAAATAGATCAATAACCACATATAGATTTAAATGTTCTAATCAAGATAACAGACGCATGTTATGTTATTTCTCACAGAAAATATCAGGCTTAGGACTAAATCTTGAGGCCTCTTGTGACCAAAAGAGTGGGATTGATCCTCGCATCTGCACCACTGAGCTCATTTTTCCCTTGCATGATCCAGCTTCTTCATCAAGAATAAGTTGTTCTGTTTCAACATCATTTGCAACCCTTCCACGATCATTCACTCCCCTTTTCAAGTAACTGTGATGACATTTTTACAGAATGAAAAAGGGCTATATATTTTACAGAAACAATACATACAAGCATCCAAACTAGTCTAGAAGAGTTCACGCCACTTGATAATATATTCACCCTACAAAAACGTCCCAAAGGTACAAGGTATAACCAAGAAAGAGCTTTAAAAAATCAAAACTGTCACTGACTTCATCATCCATGAGAGGCCTGATTAGAATAAGGTCTTACCGTGTGCCTGCAAAATGTCGAGAACGTCTGGAGACTAGAGTAACACTGAAGTCTCTTCCATATATTGATAGCCTTGTCTGAATGATGCGGAAAACCAATAAGCTAGTTAGAACCATTTTAACTCTCCTGGTGCTAAACCTCGGACCAAATAGGTGAAGCCACAAGAGCATAAAAAATACCTGCTTAAAATGGCCATGAACTAATGCCAGTGTCCAAATAGTGTTGTTGCACCTTGATCGAATAGGCTGCGTCAGATACGCATTCCATACAAATATGTTATCATAGGGGACTCCTTCCTCACCAGATGATAAAACATTTTTTTGCAAACTCTGCATTATAGGATAAGTGTAACTGTAGAAGAAATCTTTTGTCAAATCTACACTTGACAGAAGCTTCTTGTATCTGCAAATAAAGAAAATACAAAGAAAACACATAAAAACTTTGTGAAATCGTATAAGGTGCAATAAGAATACCAAAATTGGCACATGCACAGAGTTTAGCCTAAAGAGACATTAATAAAGAGACGAACTTCCAAGGGGGATACAAAATTCCCGGAAACAGACCTTAATTCAGTTTTAGAATTCGCAACATCAGATTGGATAGTAGCATGTGGAACACTGATCATTTGACTTTCATCAATAGCATATATCGCATGCCCACATATGCATCCAATTTGTCGCCGTTTTGTCACCAAAACTAAATAGTATGACTCCATAAACTTAGCACAACCTACAAGGAAAACAAGTTCACCAAAACTTAGCCCAGTAGACAAACACTCCAAAGATACAATGAGAACAAACATATATTTTTCCGACGACTAACCAGCAATTCCATAGACTTTGGCCACGAAAGCCAGCCCGCCTGTAGCACGATTACCTTCAGCGATACGCTGAAGCAGACTCTTGATTTCTTGAGGCGAATATACTACCGGATCTTCACTAATGTTAAGCTCAGATGGCTCTGAACGATCAATCTTTAGCACTCTGAAGAATCTTTTATTCCTATCACTCCCAACTAGATAAAACCTCTGTTCAACAATATAACACACAGGAATAAGAAATTCAACCTTGCTACGATTTCAATCTAGGGTTTCTTAAAGGATGCAAAATCACATATCGATTCAGAGATTTTTCGCGGCGGTTTCCTTCATTGATCTTCCCAATAAGTAGAACAGAAATTTTCCGAACCTATCTCAAAATTGCTAAATCGGTAAAGCTTACCGCTCGAGTTTCGTAGAGCCTGAATTTCTCCAGGGCGTACGAATCGGGATCGGCGTCGGCATCGTTGGACGGTTGAATCTTGGCGAAAGAGGAGAAAGTAGAAGTCGTTGAGGTTTCCGATTTCGCCATGGAGGATCAATCTCTCCGGCGATGGTTTCAGGCGATCATTTGCGATTGGGGAACACGATAACTCGCACAGACAAGGGGCGTTTCCGTACTTTACTAGTTTTAGATTTGTTTATCCTTATCTAACTGTTAACTAAAATTAGCTGAAATGATTAAAAATAAAAGTATACTACGTAATAGTTTGATAAACTATAAATTTTGATTTTATACATAGTAGAAAAAAAAAATATATTAAAAAAATACCAATTTTCAAGTGCCATTTTACAAAAATACCACACTTTTAAAATTTTTACAAAATTGTCACTTTTTCAAAATTATTTTTTCTTTATATTATTTATGTTTGGGTTAACTATATTCTATTAGGGTTTAGTTATGAACGTTTATGGGGGTTTAGGGGTCAAAACATTTTTTAGTGTTTAGAATGTTAAGATATAGAGTTTAAAAATCTATAATTAATGGTATTTTTGCAAATGAATACCCCTAAATAACATTTTTGCAAATGTGCACATAAAAAGTGACATTTTTACAATTTTCTCAAAAAAAAAAAACATTTATAAATATATATACATAGTGTAATAATTATTCGTAGATCTTTGAATACAATTTATATTGTAAACATGATTTGATTATATTTTTCTAGTTGAATAACAATTTCAGAAATCGAGTTTTAGTGTATCATTTTATGGATTTTTTTCGGTAAACAAACTATTGTTCAATCACTAGAAGCTGATAAAGTATTTAATCATCTCATTAGTGTCCAAAGCATATAATTGTCATTTTAATATATATATATATATATATACACATTTTTTTAAGCAAATCTTTGTCAACATATTCACCATATGATCCGTTTCCATATCCACAAACCACAACCAAGCAAATTCTTTTGTTTTATCCCCACCATCCATATTCACTAATCACATGTATCCATTATAGATACATATATGTGTTACTTCTTGGTTCTTACAGTTTTGAGTTACAAAATGTTGAAATTCCCACTTTGTTGCAGTGACTTGCGCTTAGAAGCTTTTGCTTCTCCGCCGATTTCTATGTCGCATACCAAAACACAGATTATTTCAGGACGATTCGAATCCATCAAAGTTTCGTCAGCAAAAATTGGAAATTTCTCTCTTGGTTCGGTAAGAATTCACAATAACATGTAAAAGCATCTATATACAATCGCCAATGAAGAGTTTTTGTCAATTCTTGAATAGTATATATACGTGATGAAATAAACAGATATTCAAAAGCTGTGAGACTTGTGGAGCCAAAGGAGCAATTGAATGCCCCGGTTGCAAGGTACTAATTTAGTATAATGATCAAATATTTATATTTTATTTCTGAAGTCTATTTCTCTAAGTTCGATCTTACTTTGTTTTTCCAAACCATGCCTATTTATTTTACTATTTCTTAATCTATCTATATATATATTTATATAGATATATATTAAGCATATATTTTTATCGCATTAGCATATGTATGAAGAAAAAAAATCTTATGTTTTTTTTAACCTTAAAATTGCCTCTAGGGAACAGGTAAAAATAAGAAGAACGGAAATATTTTCGAGAGGTGGAAGTAAGTAAAAGCTACAACAAAGTTTAAAAATAAATCATAATTTTCCAGTTAATAAGTTAAATTGGGAAACTGAAATTGTGCAGATGTTTTGATTGTCAAGGCTTCGGTTTAAAGAGTTGTCCTAAATGTGGGAAAGGAGGCTTGACGCCTGAACAGAGAGGAGAAAGATAGAATTATGGGTTTTATGATAAAGTATGCTATTTGTTTTTCTTACACAAGTAAAAATTTTGTGATAAACATGGATCTCTATCTCTGTAACTTTTTTTAGTCGTATAACTTGCAAATATATCAAGTGGGTAATTGTCTATCAGTTTGTGAATGTATTGAAAGTCACTAGTTCAATACATTCAAAAACATACTAATATATATATATAGTTAGATATTTTATTTATGGATAAAAGTATTTAAAGTGATTAAAAACATACTTATATATATATATAATATATAGTTAGATATTTTTATTTCTAACTAATTGTAGGGTCTCTTACAAGAAACCTATATGAAAATGAAGTAAACAATGGTTGCTTAATACTTTAAAAACTTTGAATCGTCATTATAATAAGAAGTACGTTATGGAAGAAATCCGAGAATGGCTTAACGGACACAACACAATAGTAGAAGACCAAGTACAGATGCCCAACCCAATAATTCAGTTATCTAACTAATCTGAATATATACACATTTTAATCATATTTTTATATAAGGAGACAAAAAGTGTGATAAATGGTAAGATAGGACACGTGGAGTTATGCGAGAGAAGTAGCGTGTGGAGAGAGTGATTGGAGGAAGGGAGAGAGAGAGAGAGGTTGAGTCTTGAGATAGAAAAAAGACAGCTACCTACTCATCTTCCCAATCTATCTACCTACTTTCTTCTAGATCTACTACTCTCTTTTTCTTTTTAATTTACGCAGAAAAAAAAAAACAAGGTTGTTGAATTTGTTTTACATAATCAAGGATAATTTCGATTTTTTATCACCGAATTTGTTACTCACTTAAACCGTAACACTATTTCCATTAACCAAATGAAGATAAAAAAAATATAGATAGAGAAACTCGAGCTCTGTTGAAAATTTACTATTTTCCATAAAATCGAGTTGTTGAACTGTTAAAAATGGCAGATACTACTCTATTTGTCATACAATATATAATATTAGGGTATTATTAATACCGATGCTAGCATACGTGAGAAATATTTGATGATGCAATAAGAATTGTTATAAACAGTGATGTTAAAATGAATTGATTTATTTATTTTTGTAACATGAATTAAAAAAAAAAGTTTCTTATGACTGGTAAAACATGTGAAATTGTAAAATTATTATGATATTTTTCCAGATTATCTTTAAAGACCCGAGAAGTCAATAACTAAACCGTACGATCTGCAACTGAATATAAAAGAAAAGTAGAGGAAAAAAAAAAAAGTTAGGAAACCCCCACGTTCCTCCTGTGTGAGTGTACAATCATTTTTATTTTTCTTGTCTGCTTGTTACAATATTCTTAAAATGAATTTTTATTTTCATTTGTAGATCATTTTATCGGTATTAAAATATTGTAAGTTTAGTTATATTATTATAAATAACATTCGAAACGAAAACATCCCACAGGAAAACTCTTCTTCTTTCCTTGAATAAAAAAAAAAAAAAAACATTTCAATTCCTCTTCCTCCACATACACAGAACCATTAGAGAGAGAGAGTATGGGAAGATCACCTTGTTGCGAGAAAGCTCACATGAACAAAGGAGCTTGGACAAAAGAAGAAGATCAGCTTCTCGTTGATTACATCCGCAAACATGGCGAAGGTTGCTGGCGATCTCTCCCTCGAGCCGCCGGTACATAAACATACACATATACACAAGATTTTCTTGATTTTCTTGATCTTATAGAGTTAGGAAATCGGTGCAGGATTACAGAGATGTGGTAAGAGTTGTAGGTTAAGATGGATGAATTATCTAAGACCAGATCTCAAGAGAGGTAATTTCACTGAGGAAGAAGACGAACTCATCATCAAACTCCATAGCTTGCTCGGTAACAAGTAAGTTTCTCTCTCTCTCTTCTGTCTTCTCTGTGAAATTTTTTTCTGATAATTTTTGTTGTTGTTGAAGATGGTCGTTGATAGCTGGGAGATTAGCAGGAAGAACAGACAACGAGATAAAAAACTATTGGAACACTCACATAAAGAGAAAGCTTCTCAGCCGTGGGATCGACCCAAACAACCACCGTCCGATCAACGAATCACCAAACGGTGTCGTTGAGGCTTTACAATTCGGTTTCTCCGGACCGGATCAACAAATGACGGTTAAACCGGAACCGGTAGTACTGGACCGGGAAGAAGGTAATAATAACAATAATAATAATTGCACGAGTAGCGGAACGACGTCGGAGAAGAATATTCCGACGACGGAAGACGATTGGGTGCTTAACTTGGAACTCTCTGTTGGACCGGCGACGAGTTATCGGCACGAGTCGATTCGGAAGGCTAATCTTGACTCGGCTGAGTCGACTCGACGGTGGGGATCATCTGAGTTGTTCGAGACTCAGGCTGCCGTGTGTTTATGTTGTCGGATAGGGTTTCGTAATGAGTCCTGTCGGAATTGTCGGATTTCCGATGTTACAACATCCATTTGGGAGTCGAAAATTCTTTAGGAAATTTATATATATAGTAATTGATTTTTCATTTGTTCTCGTAACGCATCAAGTAACAAAATTGGATAATTATATGAACATTAATTACATTTGATTAAATTCGTAAATATAAGTATAGCTGTTGAATAATAATTCATTCGCCAATTTTTTTAATAGATTTAAAACGTGGTATTATTTTACCTGGTCATAATATAAGTGTGGTTAGATAATTAACTTTAGAAAGAATTGATTTTTAACCTAGTTCCAAAAAAACTCTTTATTACTTCTTCTCTCCCATAAAAATTATTGATGTTTTGGTTTTTTACACAAATTAAAAAATAATTAATTGTAAGTTATTAATACATTATTTTTTAATATTAACTATTTTTTAATATATATTAATCAATAATAATTCAGAATTTAAATATTTTTAATTAATGTTTTTTAGTTTGCAGAAAATATCATTTAATAATTTAAAACATCAATTTTTATGAAACAAATAAAAAACTTAAAACATCAATATTCATGGAACGAAAGGAATATTAAATAAAAACCACTAAAAACCGATTAGAGTGAGTAACGCATATTTTGGAATTGCAATTTGCTGAACTGCGCGACTAGAGTTTTTGATCTGCATCGGCGGAATCGCCAATCACAGAACGCGATATCGACACTTGTAGTAGTAGCAGCGAATATTTTTTTCCAAATTTCGAGTTCATCGAAAATCTGTCTATTAGCATCAAATAATCCTACCAAATCTCCACTCGAGTAAATTCAATAGCTTTATCTCCATGTTCAACAATTTAAGTTGTTGTCTAACATAAATTAGATTTATCTTAAACGTGACTGAGTCATTAAAGCAGATGATATGCATAACAATTACGCAGACGCAAAACTTCACCTAATTGTTTGGTTTGGTGTCATCGCTTTTTGAACTTTTGCTATTCGTAGTTCGTTCTCTCAATTTTATAATCTTAACAAAGTACACCCACTTTTTTTTGGGGGGGTTAAAGGTTAATTGCATATAACCTTACTTCCCATATTCGGTATTGCAAATAAACATACAGTATATATATGTTCCATTTTTTCCTTATTTTGATTTTTTTTTTTTTTTGCTGGTTAAAAAAAAGATCAATTGCAAGAATAACAAAAAATAAAAATAATTAAGAATATAACAAAAATTAGCATATGTGTCAAAAACTTTACCATTATATTTAAGTTAAATGGTTAGAGATTTTGTTATAATTTTTCTTTTATGGTTAATGCAATTTCCTTAAAAAAATTGATTAAGAAAAAAAAATTAAAATTGATTGCCAAATGATAACTATAGACTAGTCCTCGGATCGAATTTCTAAAAGACATAAAATGTGACACTATTTTAACTTGTTAAATAAAAGTAAATTTGATTTTTGATTTAAATTATTTTTTATTTTTATTTTAAATTATTTTGTCACTAAACTATCACCGCTTAATCATCTTTGATAATCATTTTTTTTTGTTGTCAATCATCTTTGATAATCTTTGATTTGTTTTTCGAACTCTCGATCATATATGTCTTATAATGAGTTTTGTTCAGAGTTTCTCTCTTGGAGAGCTAATTTTTAATTTTTGTAATTATTTAATTTCGGTACAATTTTAACAGTAAAATTTTCAAACCAAAAAGAAAGTTTAAAGCCAACGTGGCTTTCACTTTGTCTCAGGTTTTGTTGTTTTTCCTGCAATAATTTTATCGAGGAATGAGTGTAGCTTATAACGTAATGACATAATTGCAATTGATAGCCAGATATTGACGTTAATTACATTTGAGTCTTTCTTTAAAAACTAACTAAGCTCTTCGTTTACGTGTAATCGATATCAACACATTAAGGGATTCTTAGTCAGCAAAAACAAATCGAATTTTTACACATTAAGCTTTTAGAAGAAGCACGTCATCGTTCTTTTATTTTATTTTAAATTCGAGTTATTGTATAGTTGTTGTTAAGTATGATTAGAACTAATTTTAACAAATAATCAACAGCATTATCATAAGTTTTTAGAGTGGACTGTGGACATCAGGTAACGTGCCAGCTCCAATCTGGTTCCAGCATGTGGTTTCCTTAAATCGTTATTTTTATTGAAAAGAAAGGATATAAAATGAAATCGAAGTTTAGGCGTTTTAGTTAGAATCTCACCAAAAAGCTGGTTTAATAACAATATGTATGTTCGGTTTCGTTTTACAGATATAAAATACCGAATTATCATGTGCATTCAGAGACAAAATCTTATTTCATTCGAGCCGTTTAACTTTTAATCAATTCCTTTTATTACATGTAAAGCATTTGTGAACTTAACCTTTCTTCGATAATGTACATATGAAATTTATAAGATTAAAAAAAAGTTTTGGAAAGAAAGAAAAACAAAGAAAAATGAAGAATTTTTTTCAGAAATGCCACTTTTAAAAAATACTATTTTTCAAAATCTTTGCAAAAATACCACTTTTCCAAAATTATTTTATCATTATATCATTTATGTTTAGGTTAACTATGTTGTATTAAGATTTAATTTTGAGGGTTTGAGGTTTGTTAATGGTCAAAACATTTTTTAGAGTTGAGAATTTTAAAATTTAATTTGTGGTATTTTTGTAATTGTTAGGTTTTAAAAAACTATAATTTGTGGTATTTTTGCAATTGTTCCAATAATCAAACTATATACATGCAGTTAATGACCAAAATATATATTTTAAGAAATATAAATACATGTTTTAAATTTTGACCAAAAACAAAAAATACATGTTTAAATTTTGACCGCCTTCCTATGGGTGGAAAAGTTTATTATCGGCCAGGAATCTTTTACACACGGGTAGTCAAATAGAATTAGGGTCAAGCAATAATATAATAGTTTGGCAGGATCCATGGATTCCTGACTATTATCCTAGACCGGCAAGAGGTAGAGGGAGAGATGAAGGTAAATCATCTCTATAATTATTTCACGAAAGACTGGCATATCCTAATTCTTCAATAATTTATGGAGCCAAGGGACATTCAGCTGATACTAGGACTTGAGATTGGCCCATCGTTTATGGAGGATAGATTTGTTTGGCATTTTACAAAATCAGGGAGGTATACGGTCAAATCAGGTTATTGGTTGTCCAATGAGTTCGAAAGGAATATGGATATTAATTTGGTCACAGAACCAAATTTTACTATTTTAAAAGCTTATGTGTGGAAATTAAAGTGTCCATCCAAAATGAAGCACTTTCTCTGGCAGGCCTTATCAGGTTCCATGGCAGTGCTTGCCAGGATTAACCAACGTGGCGTCAATTGCACTACTGTATGTGTGCGATGTGGGGTAGACGAGGAGACGATTAATCATGCTTTATTTGATTGCCCGGTTGTTCAATAGATTTGGGCACTATTCTTATCTCCTAGAGGAAAGGAAAATCTCCCATTTTCATCGATATATGCAAATATGGATTACTTCTTTTTGAGAATGAAGAGGGAAGATACACTAAATGGTGAATGTAAAATGTTTCCATTGCTCATGTGGTATATTTGGAAATCAGTGAATAAAAAATGCTTCCAAAGAGTCGAAGCGGACCCAATAGATATTTTCAATTTGGCAGAGGGTGACTTTTTGGCATGAACAGATGCACAAAAGTGTATCGGAGGTGGAAATCACTTCAGGGGAGGATACCCACATAATGGCTCAGACATCGAATCACTATCGGTGTCAAGTAGATGGATCATGGTAGATACATATACAACCTCGGGATTGGGATAGGTCTGTCTCCAAAGGCAAATCCCAGCTCTCTTAGGGGCAAAAGGATTAAGACAGAGGAGGTCGCCGCTGCATTCAGAAATGGAAGCACTGATTTGGGCGATGACATGCATGTTGGAGTGCGGAATGGACTGCCATGCTTTTGAGACAGACTGTTTTGACCTGGTGGATATCGTCAAAAATCCAGCCAGTGGCCCACATTCTCGATTCTCTCAGACAAACTCCAGAGGATCCAACACCGTATCCCAAATTTTTTATCTTTTGTTTCCCGTTCTAGTAATTTAAAGGTGGATTGTTTAGCCCGTTCTGCACGTACTCGAACTTTTGATTTTTCGTATGTAAGTAATTTGCCGCCGAATTGGATTACCAATTCTAGTGGTGCCTTTTCATTTATAGTTTGGTTGACAAGAAAAAAAAAATTATGTGTGATTATATGTAATATTTTTGATAATCGTGTACAAATATCATACTATTTCCTCTAAAGAAATACATAGATTTTAATCATTTTAACAATTTGTTCAAAAAATGTTACGTGTCGGAGTGAAAACATAATTATTTTTAGTTCCACAATATAATTTATATGAACACCAAATGTAGCTAGTGGAAACTGAAAAAACCCTATAGGTGAAACCTAGAGACTGAAAAATCAGAGTGAGAGTTTATTGGAAATTTTACAAAAAATGCTATTTTACAAACAATTCTTGTGAAAATTGCCATTATTTTGACGTCTTATAAAAAACACCACAAATTGAATTGAAAATGAGGTGGAAAGATAGTTTTTCCTTCCTACAAAATTAATATTAATTATTACAACCACTTGCAAAATCACTTCCACTCTTTCTCTTTCCTCTCTCCTTTCTCTCTCTCTCCTTTCTCTCTTCTCTCTCACATAAATCTCTCTCTCGTGGTGAATGGAGATGGTGGTGAACGGAGATGGTGGTGAACGGAGATTGTGGACAAAAACCGGAAAGAGACGGTGGTTATGGACAACTATTGTGGTTGTAGAAAAAAATAACGGTGGCTGGTGGTGGACATAAACAACGGTGGTCACTGTCTCCATTTTTGTCCACAACATCGTCTCCATCGCCGTCCCTATTTTCGTCCACAATCACTGTCACTGTTTTTGTCCACAACCACCGTCTCTTTCGTCGTTTTCGTCCATCGTTTGTGGACGTCCATCATCTCCGGGCACCGTCTGGAGACATCCACCATCTCCGTCCACCATCTGTGGACGTCCACCATCTCTGTCACAGTCTCTGTCACCGTTTTCGTCCATAACCACTGCCTCTGTCACTGTTTTCGTCCATAACCACCGCCTCTGTCACTGTTTTCGTCCACAATCACCGTCTTTATTAGTGTCTCTATTTTTGTCCATCACTGTCTCTGTCTCCGGTGACCATCCACTACCACTTTTGTCTCCGACGGCCATTAACCATCATGAAAGAGAGAAGAAAGAAATAAAGAGAATAGAAAATAAAAGAAAAAGTGTAAGAGACCGAAGAGGGATTTGAGAGATAGATAGAGAGAGAAAGAGAAAAAAGATATGTGGAAGAGAATAAACGAGGGTAAAACTGTATTTTTTTATACACTAGCAGACAAAAAATGGCAGATTTTATAAAAGATTTTGAAAAATGGCAAATTTTAAAAGAATTTTGAAATAAATGGCGGATTTTGTAATATTCATTAGTTTATTTTTTACTAAACAGAAACGGAGTGATAATTTGAAAGAAGCTATTTTATTTTTAATTTTTTAATAAACTATATATATTACATGCTTTGGTTTTTTTAGTCCAAAAAATATTTATATATTTCGATCCATAACCTCTTAATCATCCAAAAAATATACGAACTAACCATTTCTATTTTCTTAACGTTTTTTTTTAAAAAAGGACAATTACAAAAATACCATTTTTTGTGTGCACATTTGCAAAAATACAACTTAGAGGTGTCTATTTACAAAAATGCCATTAATTATAGATTTATAAAGCCTATATCTTAAAATTCTAAACTCTAAAAAATGTTTTGACACCTAAAACCCTCTAAATACTCAAAACTAAATCATAATATAACATAATTAATCCAAACATAAATAATATAAATTTTTTTTTTTTTTGAAAAATTGGCATTTGAAAAATAGCATTTTTTGAAATTTCACAAAAAAAAATAGTATTATTCCAAGCGATGCCAAATTCTAGAATATAAGAAGGTGGCGATAGGGTAGAAGATAGATAAAAACAACATGTGATATGTTGGGTGGTAGGTAACCGAATCTATGATCAATGAATAATGGAAAAAAAGTGATAACAATGATAAAATATTTTATATAACAAGAACTATAATAAAATGTGGATTATTATCAATGATAGTACGAGTTAAGAGGAGAAAGTGATGAATGATGCACATGCAGTTATAGCTAGACTGAATCGCATGATATTTAGCCAGCCATGCACTGGGGTACTAGGAGAATAACCATAGAAAATACTATAATTAACAAATTAACAGTGAAAAAGCAGAAACCCAAGCAAATAACAGTAAGAAAGTAGCATGATTTGAGGTTAATTAGGTGAATAACCATAGAAAATACTATAATTAACAAACTAATACTGAAAAAGCAGAAACTCAAGCAAATAACTGAGAGAAAATAGCATGATTTGAAGTTAATTACGATTAACCTCTCTAGACCTTTTGTATGCAAAGTTTTCAAAAGTCCGTAAAAAATTTATTTAGTTATCCGTAGTTATAATTAATATTCTGTTAACAATTAAAATTACTCTTTATATATGTACTATTATCCGGATACATACATTATTATCCATATTTTATTCATTTTACACAAACTTACTTCTTATATTTATATTCTATCCGGCTATTAAGCTTATTTTCTGTAAGTTATTAAAAAATACAACCAACTCATTTATCTTACTATCCGGACCCTAACTCTATTATCCGAGTATGATGCTGCTTCCACAAATCCGTCAATGCTTCCACCGACTGCCGGATGCCTCACGTGAATCTTCACCGGCTAGCTTCACTTGCCCCAATCGCCATTTCCATTTGATTATCCACCGTCGGTTATTCCAAGTTCACCGCCATATGTAAATCTCATTTTCATATTTCTTTAATTTCTTATAACTATAGAGATTTTAATGGAAAACAGTTTTAAAATCAAATCAATCCAGCTGAGAAGTCTCATTTTCAATTGCATAAACAAAGATAAGTCGGTGAATTGAAACAAATGGATTTCACAGACATCAAAATCAGAGGGAGCACAAAGCACTATCGATAAACTACGATTAAATGATCTTGAATCAAACACAACAAAATTCAATATCATCAGTAGAGAATTAAATGATCTTGAATATAAATTATTGGACAAAAGGACTGAGAATATAATCAAAATAGTAAATGGTGAAGCGGCAGAGAAACGATGAGAACACAAAGAGAAGATAAAGAAAAGGAAGTGTAAGAGGGAGAGAGAAATCTATGAGGGATATAACGGGATTAATAAAAAATGAACAGTGTGAGAATAGTGGCATGGCATACAGCTAATTATGTCTTTATTCTTGGTTATAGAGTGCAAATACTCTATTTTATATGTATTCATTCAATCAATTTATACGTAAACTTCTTTTTTCTTGAAAAAATTCTTTTTTTGACGGCGACGATCGATATGTTTATACGTAAACTTTTTACATCTATTTATACGTATAGATAGTGTCATAGTGTAAAAATGTGATCCTTCTTGATCGAATCTTTTGAAGGTTTGGGTTAAAATTCGCAGCACTGAACCAGTTACCACAAAACAAAAATTTTCTATACGTCAAGGTACAATAGCAAAGTTTTTTGGAAAACATTTTTCTAAGTACAATAGCAATTAGCAAAGTTACCGTGAATATAACATAACTGGTAGCTATCGTTAATAAGTACTAAAGATCTTCTTAACATCTTAACATAAGTTTCAAAAAAAAAAAAAGATTTTCTTAACATTCATAGAAAAAAAAAAGTACTAAGAATATAATATATAAAGAAAATTGTTGAACGTTGACAAAAAAAAGAAGAAGAGGGAAATTGTTGATGTTCTGACATAATTTGTATCGTGGAACTTTTTAATGATTTACATTATACGCTTAAGTACTCTACAGTTATAGATATATATACGGATTCAGTAAATGTAAATCTACCAACTAGTAGTTTTGTCTCGTTAACGAAGGTTGATGAATAAAATTTCAAGTAATCCAAAATTTTGTGATATTATTTTTTTGCTGAATGGTAAATATTTCAATAAAGTGAAATTATAAATTTATAGAATAGTCTTATGGCAAAAAAAAAAAAAACATAAAAGCATAAAACATTAAGTTTTCCATTCCGTACACTCGACATAAACATGGAGATAGACGAAATGATGACGATGTTTAATATTTTTTTCTTTTTTTGGTAAAATGTTAAATTTTATACTATTATAAATTTGAGACATATTTAAAGAGACAACACATAAATCAGACCGACCAAAAACTACATATGCAGGCCACTACAACAAAATAAAAAACGGACAAATATCGAATAAGATAAACACACGCCTAAACAAATCGAGAAGATCCCCGACAATGAAACACCGATTTCGAACACCAAGTTCGAAAACTTGCGTTCGTAGTTGCCACGAGCAATCCCCATCGGAAGCACTCCTCAAACCTCGTTTACAAAACCGCTGACAGTTTCTCCGAAGACTAACACAAAAACGTAATCGATTCAACGAAGTACTCTACAACCGGTGGCACGGGAGCCTCTTCGGACAGCCAGAGAAACCGCCTCTGGCCACCATTCTCGAGCTTGTGAAGCTACAAGAACCATCTCCCACGGAAGTGCAATAGTCACCAAAACAGATCCGCCGCCTCTATTCAATACCAAGTCAATGCTTGAGCTTTTAGCGTGGTTGTCCCTTATCTTTAAATGGAACCGTTCCAATACCTGTCGAGCAAAGCCAAAGAAAAACCGTATCGTAGAATTCGATGAGAGAACTAAGCAAACACCTCGTCATTGAATCCATAAAAACCGATGACGAGGAAGGCATCACCCACTAACGTGAAAGTTAACCCACCTCAGAACTCAACACCAGAACATCTTCCAAACCGAGAAACAAGATGATCTAACTAACCCTTCACACAATAATGACAAGAAAGAGACAAGGAAGACGTCAAAGTCTAGAATGACATAAGACTCACCAGAGGTAGGGCGCTACTCTCACATCACACCGGAAAATACGACACCGCATCTAGAGATCCTCGTAAGAACAACATTACCTCCACGCCGACAGAGATCTCCGAGATAAGCCGGAGACCACAGGTCCACAACTACGACACAACCAAACCCGAAGAAGACCGAGGGTTAGCACCAACAGTGGAGAGACCTCATCACTTTGTCGAGATAGAGCCAACCATCTTCTCGAGCGCAGTCGTCGTCACCGAGAAACACTAAGAGACACGAATCCGACGAGATTTGTAACCTAACTCGTGAATCCCGACGAAATTGACCGAGAGTCGAGATCCCATCTAGAGACGCCACATGCCTTACCCAGAAAACAGACCACCACCACATCACACCGGAGGCGCAACAACAACCCCATCGCGAAGACCCAAGCATTAGAGGAGTCTTTGACTTGAACATTGAAACAAGAGCCCCATGTTTAATATTCTTGCAAGATCAAATGGAGTAATGAAGCTGCAAACGCGAAGCAAACAAAGCTAAACTTACCAAAACCAATAGTAGTAGAAATCTTTCAGTGGAGACTCAAAGATTGGGTCGTCAACGGCAATAACCTCGAAGACTTCAATCACATACTCTCTTCGCGTCATGTGAGAGTTATTTGAAGAATTTTGTGATATTTATTTGATGACCCACAATTTTGAGATATTTATTAGTATGGTTTCCGTTTCACAACCGTTGAAATTCTTTTTGTTTACTTTCTTTTTCTTTTACTTTCTTAAATTGTGATTTGTATGAACCTACTTTATATGGATTTGAAATATATCGGAAATATGTTTGGATAAAGCTTGGGTCCCGAGACTCGAGGACTCGAAACCAAACGCAAACTAAAATTAAATAAGGCGTGGGCCATCACCTTACAAAACTAAGCGATTCCATTGCATGGCTGAGAATCTATCCTCTTCATTCATATCCTAATGGTCCATGCCTTCATGTTATTTTGAATTATTCTTATTATTTTTTTTTAATATTTTGAATATTACATCTTTTATTTATTTATTTTTGTTTTCACATATTTGTTTTGCTTTCACAAAACATTTTATGGAGGAAAACTACACTATGTACCGTATTTAGTATTTACTACTTAAAGAAACAGTTAAATTTATAACGTAAAATAAAAATTACCACCGATGATAACACTTTTTTTTTTAAGAACTAAAAGATGATTATACTCGTAATTATCAATTCAAATATGCACCATCACGAGAAGCCTCCACTATAAGTGTTTGTTTATGATCCGTTTTCGTAGTAGTCCTCTTGTCCTTTAAAGTTTCGTTGGTGGTGGAGAATTTTGCTTTCCGTTGGGTTTCGGGTCCAGTGACTGCTGGTTTTCGGTTGGGAATTGGTGTTAAGTCGGAGAAGGGCCAGGTTCGGTGGCGCAGCGTAAGAACTAGCTTGTAGCTCAATCAAGAGGTTTAATTTCTCTTGAGACCTAGAAACTAGCGTGTAGCTCAATCAAGAGGTTTTGAATCCCTTGAGACATACTTGGATCAATTAAAGAGGAATTGAATCAACTCTTTAAGACCAACTTCTTGCTTGATGAATTGAATCAAATCTAACAAGGCAATAAGAGAAATCTCTTGTATTAATTATCAAAAACTGTCTTTTTCATAATGAAACAACTTGTTTAAATAGATGTCTTAGAAAAGGGTTTCACCGATCCAAAGAAAAGGAAAAGCTAAGCTAGTTGCTTCAAAGCCAAACAATGCAATAAAAGGAAACACTAAAACTAGTAAAAAAGGAAATACGTCAAAACCATTAAAATGGAAACAATAGCTCATGATGTTGCTGCATCATTAATGGGATCAGCCGGGACGTAACGAGATAAGTAGCGCACATTAAACACATCAGACGTGTTGATATCATTTGGTAGACGGAGACGATAAGCATTGTCGTTAATTCTCTCTAACACTTCAACAGGACCAATCTTCTTAGACTTTAACTTATTATAAGCACGTGATGGCATACGATCTTTAGTAAGAACAGCCCATACCAAATCTCCTTCTTGAAACACGAGACGTCGAGGATGTGAATCTGCAGACTCCTTGTATTTCGAAGTGGATGCTTCAAGATTCGTAGTCGTCTCTTCATGAATCTGTGCAAGGTATTCTATAAAAGCTGTTGCATCACCATGTAGTCGTGTTTTATCAGGAAGTGTTGAAAGATCAGGAGGACCTCTTGGAACAATCCCATAAATCACATGAAATGGGCTAAACCCCGAGCTGCGGTTAATGTCATGATTGTGAGCAAATTCAGCTTGAGGAAGCTTAGAATCCCATGTCTTGATAGAGTCACCCACGAGACACTGTAATAAATTCTCCAAAGAACGGTTTACCACTTCCGTTTGACCATTCGTTTGAGGATGATAAGCCGAACTCATGTCAAGGCTCGTATCAAGTAGCTTCCATAGAGATCGCCAAAAATGGCCAAGGAACCGAGAATCTCTGATGGAAAGACTTTTGTCCGGTTTATGAGTCAAACCTAGAATCACTAATTCGATGCAGAATAGTTAGGTTTGTTCAAAGGGACTAGCAATACACTCTAATCCTATGGGATACAATTCAGCTAAGTGATCAAAGTGGTTTAAGTTGTCACGATTAATCAAGCAATTAAAGTAAATTCGTTGTAAACAAATAATATTAAAAGCGTTAGGTCAAGGAAAAGTATCTCAGGGATTAGATCATCTAGAACTAAGCAATTATTCAGGTTATCAATTACGAACCAATCTAGAACTCAACTATCGTGGCATCAACTACTTCATCAATCAATCTAACACCCTAAACTGTCGTTTGAGATTATAAAGAATGATGAGCATTAAAGAGGATAGGATCGATTTATTCACAACTCGCCTTAACTTCAACTGTCGTTGGCTAAGGACGAATCGCGTATCTATGTTAATTCAAGCAATTCACAACACTTTTGATGATTAAATTAAACCAACCAAAGGCTAGGTGATCAAGCTAGTCTAGGCATTACGACCAACAATAGATGATGATATCAAATATGTTTCAAAACCTATCTATGCTTAGTTCGAGAATCCTTAATCCCATCGAACCCTTAACCTAACTTGGGAGACTACTCGCATATGGTGAATCGAACAACAGCAAGTGAGATAAGAAATTTCATAGATAAATGAATAGAAAAGATAAGAGTTTAGAAAACTTCAACAAAAGGTGGAAGACAATCTTCTATCTCACAAAACTCTAAAAACAAAGTATCGGTCTCTCTTTCTCAGTTGTGTTCTCTTTCTTTCTGTCGTTCGGGGCTTTCCTTGAAAAGGGATCGAAAATATCCTTAAATAAGGGTATGGGGCGGCTGGGATTGATTAGAGAAACCTTAGGTGGCAAAAATAAGTTTAATGAAAATTTCTAAAACTGGATCTTCTGTGGAGCAGGTCTAGCGATCGGGAGCGGGTGCTCATTTTCTTCAGAATCTTCAAAAAGATCCAATTTCCCTCTTTTTTCGCCAAGTCCTATTGTGAGTTCCAATCCTTCATTCCAGCCTCATTTTGACCTAAAATGACTCAAAGTAAAGCAAAAGACTCGATAAAAACCTACAAAACAAAGGTTAGAATGCGCCAAAAACGCATTATATCAATTCCCCCAAATTTAGATATTTGTTTGTCCTCAAACAAATTCAAGACCAAGTGAAGGAGAAAGATTTGAAAACGCGGGAACTCTTTCATCCTCAGTGAACCGGGTTAATAAGTTTCAATCTGCAGACCACATAATCCAGATTACGAGTAGCAAGGCTTTACCAAAACTCCTCAACACATTTTTCAACCAAGTCTCATTTCCCAAACACAAATTCAACGCATTCAAAGTTGCGTGAGGGTCTCGCTAAAGACACCATTTATGGTAGACGATGCTAAAGGGTATAAGGCTATTTAGAGGTGGAGTTCAAAGTGTTTAAAGATTACCCGGCGTTTCGTAGAGGATACAGGATATCGCACAAAATTGCAAGAGAGAATTGGTCCGTTTATGTTCCACATTTCCTATACCACTCTTTCTTTCTTCAATTCACTCCAACGTCTCATCTAGTCATCATCCACCTTGGGTATACTCGATGTGCAGAGAGACACTTTCTATTTTACAGATTTACCACTATTCATCATCTGTTTTTTTTTAAGATAAGAGGTAAATATATATAAAAGTAGAAGATGATGAAGAGGGTTTCGATTACAAACATGTGTCTCTCAAACACGAAGATATTCAGAGTTTTTGTACATACCCAAGTGGAGCTCATCGTTGTCATTCATTCCTCGTGGATTTTTATTCCAACTCATTGTAAAACCATCTTCTGAAAATAGGCAGAGCAGGTGCTCTTGTTCTTCAGAAAGAGTGATTCAGAGGTAGTGTCGACCCAATTCTCTCCGGTCCTTTTGTGTATATGCTGCACATATGACAATGAAGTAACAAGAATGCAAGAGGCTTGAAAAGAGGTAAGGGTTAAGGAGGGTACTAGCTAAAAATGAGCTAGCTATTCAGGAACAATAAGAGTGATAAAAAGAATAAGAAGTCCTGAATATGATTCGTTTTCCTAATCTAGTGCCAGTAGCGAGAAGAATTTTCGGTCAATATGAGACCTGGAAGATAGTGTATTGAAGTGTTCCAGCTGTTCTTTGTACCCATGCTTTGTAGAAATGGTCACTAGAGAGAAAATTAAACACAAATAGTTCAAATATCATCATAAGATAAAGTCCTAATTCCCAACAAAGTCTTGACTCAATAAAACAAAAGAAAACTAGACTCAATAGGACAAAATAAGAAAAGGAAAACAACCAAAATAAACGATATTAGTAGCAACTCTCCCCAGACTTACTTCACACCGTCTCGGTGTGAGAATAAATCAAGAGAGAGTGAAAAGAAAGAAATAAAAGCATAAAGGAAAGCATAAAATAAAATTGTTTGTGATGAATACACATTGGACTAACCTCTTGGTGGGTCTAAATCCGAATTTTGAAATTTTACCCTGGAGAGCAGGTGCTCTGTATGTTGGAGCAGGTGCTCATTTCCTCGGTTTTATCTGGGTAGTGGATCGATGTGCAGATCGATCATGAGGTTGACCGCTGAAATGGCTTTTGATCTTATCATCACATATCGATCGATCTGACAGAAAGAACTGATCGATCTACCTTGTATATTCCATAAACATTTTTTTTTTTTTGAAAAACCTGAAAACTTAACACTTAAATTCAAAGTTCGTAATAAAAGAAATCAAATTCAAAAAGTTAGAAAACGTACTGGTGGGTTGCCTCCCACCAAACGCTTGGTTAAAGTCTTTAGCTTGACTTGGATCTCATGTGTCAGTCAAGAAGATGAGCATGAGAACTTTCTCCAAAACAAGCTGTCCAATCAGCAAACTTCAGCCTCAGAACCTTGCTCAACATAGCTTTCACAGCTTCTTCACCTTTCTCTTTCAGCTCAGATGTGAGAATAGCTCTAACCTTGGAGAAAGGTTTCGAAATCCCTTTGGACTTCATCTTGTACTCAATCGTGTCACCAACATGTCTCTGAGGTACTTAAATAATATGAGAATCGCCCTTGATTCTTTGGCTCATCACCTTCTCCTTTACCCTGCTCTTTTGACTGGTCTACTTTGTTCTGATAAGAGGGTCTCCCTCCAGGACATCCTTGACCTCACTCTTGTCATTGGAATCTCTCTTTGTCACAATTTGCAGCTTATCTCCATTGATAACAGTAACATAGGATGCAAGTTTGGCTGCTCATTAGTGGGTATAGCTTTGTAGAAGACCTGCTTGTCAATATTAGAGAATGAGACTCTTCTATTAGGCAAATCTACAACTGCACCCACTGTCGCCAGAAATGCTCTTCCAAGAATCAAAGGTATATCAGGATGTTCGCTCATCTCCACCACTTGAAAGTCAGTAGGGACAAGGGAATTTCCTACTTGAACATGTAAATCATGAACAATACCATGTGGAACCTTGGTGGAAGAGTCTCCAAACTTAAGAGATATATTAGCAGCTCTCATCGTAGTAATCCCAAGCTCCTCTGCAATAGCCTTAGACATAAGATTGATAGAAGACCCAAAATCGTAGAGAAATCTTTAAATTCAACTCCTGCAATGGAGCATGGAACAACAATCTTTCCAGGGTCTTCTAGCTTTGACAACTGTTTCATTTGAGATAATGTATTCCTTGCTTTAGCAAAGAGAGCCTTGACTACTATGAGACTCTTCTTGGTATCCTTGGAAAACTCGCGATATGCAGGATCAACTCTAAACCCAGCCAACTTCTTTTCATCAATCTCATATTCCAGTCTTTGAGGGTATGGGATCCTAGGGATGTGTGGTAATGATTCGACAGCTTCTTCTGCTTTTTCTGGTGTAAGCGATGCTGAGAGAGTTTCTACCTCACTCTGAACTAATATCACATTGTAGTGTTCTCTTTTCCTGGAGGAGTCCCTTGTGGTCGCTTAGCTGATGCCGAGATCTGAGCTACCTGAGTCTCAAGTTTCTTCACATGAGTAGAGAGAGCTTCAAATCTACCATTGAGATCCGAGTACATGGCGTCTACCTTCGTGTTGATTTCAATGGCAGACTTCTGTTGATTAGCCATCAGCTGCTGCATCATACCCTTCAATTCATCCTGAGAAGTACTTCCAGAGCTCACAGGAGCCTGAAAGTTAGTAAACTGTGGTTTCTGATCTTGGAAAGGGAGGAACGTTTTGCCTTGGAAACCCTGAGGGAAAGTCTTCTAGAAACTTTGATCCTGAGGTTTCTGGTTTTGAAAACCAATTTGCTGCGGATAAACCTGGTCCTGCGGGTTCTCAACGTTTGTACTCCTATAGGAGAAGTTCGGGTGACTCCTATAATTCTGGTTGAACCCACGGTTTCGCAAAAACCCTTGGCCATTCACATAGTAGACCTCTTGCTAATCACAATCTCCTTATTCACTCATTTCCTCAGAAAGTTGTTCACCATTCTCATCAACAAAAAGAACCGTCCTTTGGTTCCCTTTGAGCAACAAGTTAACCTTAGTCGTAAGGTCATCAATCTTTTGAGAATCCATCCAACTAGTCTTCTTGGTTCTATCATACTCTGGGGACTTGTTGCTAGAACTTGCAGCTAAGTTTTCAATAAGCTTATACGCACCCTCTCTGGTCTTAGTCATAAAATCACCATCACAAGCAGCATTCAAAGCATTCCTATAATCCCAATCAACACCATCATAGAAGATACCCAGCAAGTTCTCATCGGTAAACCCATGGTGTGGAAACTCTCTCTTATACTCTTTGAACTGTTCCCATGCCTCACAAAAGGACTCTCCTGAATGTTGCTAAAACATGGAGATCTTGTTCCTTAGGCTCACAGTCTTTGTTTTGGTGTAGAAATGGTCCAAGAACGCTGCTCTACATTGTGTCCAAGTCGTGATGGATCCAGCTGGTAGAGATTTGACCTAACGGGAAGCTTTCTCCGTGAGTGAAAAGGGGAAAAGTTTACACTTTAAGAAATCCGGGTTCATCCCATTAGAACTCGTCGTGGAGCAGATCTCCTCGAAATTTTCTATATGGTCCATCGAAATTTCAGCAGGCAGTCCATAGAACAAATGCTGCTTAACCAGCGATATCATCTGAGGCTTTATCTCATAGTCTTGCCTCTCAACAGCAAGAGGAACAATAGCTGCTCGGTTCCGGTAGAAAGCATGAGGATTGTCCATATCCCCTATGGCATGCTGCTGTTCACGCGCGCGTTGCTGCTGCTGTTCGCGGGCATGTTGCTGCTGCATTTGAGCCATCTGGTCTTGCAACCTTTGCAACTCAGCCGCCACACCCTCATTGCCTTGTTCGCCCATGTCGACGAGATTAGGCCTTGTTCGTCTGTTGGTTTGTTCTAGTCTCGCAAGTTCAGGGTTACTCAAAGTTACGAGGGGAGTTTGAAGATTTCTCCTTGTTGACCTTGAGTTCATGCACCTGAAACACACGTAAGAGAAACAAAAAGAACGAGTTTAGTACTTAGTCTAAAAACGTATATGAAAATTAGAGGTATCGAGTTGGTTCACGTCGCAACGGCGCCAATTTGATGGAAAGACTTTTGTCTGGTTTATGAGTCAAATCTAGAATCACTAATTCGATGCAGAATAGTTAGGTTCGTTCAAAGGGACCAGCAATACACTATAATCCTATGGGATACAAATTCAGCTAAGTGATCAAAGTGGTTTAAGTTGTCACGATTAATCAAGCAATTAAAGTAAATTCGGTGTAACAAATATTATTAAAAGCGTTAGGTCAAGGGAAAATATCTCAGGGATTAGATCATCTAGAACCAAGCAATTATTCAGGTTATCAATTACGAACCAATCTGGAACTCAACCATAAAATTAAGAGGATCCACTATCGTGGCATCAACTACTTCATCAATCAATCTAACACCCTAAACTGTCGTTTGAGATTATAAAGAATGATGAGCATTAAAGAGGATAGGATCGATTTGTTCACAACTCGCCTTAACTTCAACTGTCGTTGGCTAAGGACGAATCGCCCATCTATGTTAATTCAAGCAATTCACACCACTTTTGATAAGTAAATTAAACCTAAAATCAAAGGCTAGGTGATCAAGCTAGTCTAGGCATTACTACCAATAATAGATGAAGATATCAAATATGTTTCAAAACCTATCTATGCTTAGTTCGAGAATCCCTAATCCCATCGAACCCTTAACCTAACTTGGGAGACTACTCGCACATGGTGAATCGAACAACAGCAAGTGAGATAAGAAATTTCATAAATAAATGAATAGAAAAGATAAGAGTTTAGAAAACTTCAACAAAAGGTGGAAGACAATCTTCTATCTCACAAAACTCTAAAAACAAAGTATCAATCTCTCTTTCTCAGTTGTGTTCTCTTTCTTTCTGTCGTTCGGGGCTCTTCTTGAAAAGGGATCGAAAATATCCTTAAATAATGGTATGGGGCAGTTGGGATTGATTAGGGAAACCCTAGATGATAAAAATAGGTTTAATTAAAATTTCCAAAACTGGATCTTTTGTGGAGCAGGTCTAGCGATCGGGAGCGGGTGCTCATTTTCTTCAGAATCTTCAAAAAGATCCAATTTCCCTCCTTTTTCGCCAAGTCCCATTGTGAGTTCCAATCCTCCATTCCAGCCTCTTTTTGACCTAAAATTACTCAAATTAAAGCAAAAGACTCGATAAAAACCTACAAAACAAAGGTTAGAATGCGCCAAAAACGCATTATATCAATCTTTATCAGAGACAATAGATTACGGGAGCCCATGAAGCCTATAGATGTCACGAAAGAATAAAGTTGCCACTTCAATTGCATCACTCGTCTTTTTACAAGGGATAAAATGGACCATTTTGGAGAAACGATCAACCCCGACAAAAATAGAATCAAAACCGCGTTGAGTCCGCGGAAAACCAAGAACAAAATCCATGCTAATGTCAGTCCAAGGTTGAGTTGGAATTGGCAGCGACATGTATAACCCAACATTAGAAGCATGTCCTTTAGACTTTTGACAAACGATACAATGTTCCACGAAACGTTCAACATCACGGCGAAGCGTCGGCCAAAAATAAGAACAAGCAATGAGATGCAATGTACGATCTCTCCCAACATGTCCTTCTCGGTGTAGTTCTGAAATAAGTTGCAAGCGCAAACTACAGTCTGGAATACAAAGACGTGTACCACGAAAGAGAAAACCATATGAAATAGTAAACTCTGTGGAACGGCCAGAACGTGTGTCTGCAAATATTGGACCAAAATATGGATCAGAGACATAAAGGTTTGCAAAAGAGCTAAAACCTGGAACAAAGACGTTTAAGACTGCAAGAAGAGAATGACGATGACTCAACGCATCTGCCACGCGATTAGATGCACCCGACGTGTGTTTAATGACAAAGGTAAATTGATGGAGATAAGAAATCTAAGAAGCATGTCGAGCTGAAACTTTGTCTTGATTGCCAAGATATTTAAGCGCATCATGCATGGTCCGTGTATAATACGAACTCTTTATGAAACAAATAATGCCTCCAATGCTTAACGGCTTGAATAATCGCATAAAACTCAACATCACATGTGCTATAACGAGAGCGGGCACCCGACAGTTTTTCACTATAATAAGCAATAGGACAATTTTTTTGACTAAGAACAGCACCAACTCCTCCAGCCTTAGATGCATCACAATGGAGCTCAAAGACTTGAGTAAAATCTAGAAGAGCCAATATAGGTGCCGAACTCAACTTGTCTTTGATTACTGAGAATGCTTTTGATGCTTCTGAAGTCCAAACAAAATCCTTTGCTTTAATACAATCTGTGATCGGAGCCATTAAACTACTAAATTGCGACACAAAACGACGATAAAATGATGCCAAACCGTGAAAGCTACGAGTCTCTGAAAGTGTCGTGGGTTCTGGCCAAGATTGTATGGCTGAAACTTTTTCAGGATCAACAGCTAAACCATCGGCTGAAACGATATATCCAAGGAAATGAACAGTATCTGCTCCAAATTCACATTTCTTTAAAGTTGCAAAGAAACGATCATGGCGTAAAACCTCCAAGACTTCTCTAAGGTGGCAAAATGATAAACCAAACAAGATCTGAAGATCAAGATATCATCAAAATATACAACCACAAACTTCCCAATAAACAGACGCAAAGCTTGGTTCATCACCCGCATGAAAGTGCTAAGAGTATTAGATAAGCCAAACGGCATCACTAGCCATTCAAAAAGTCCTTCATGTGTCTTGAAAGCGGTTTTCCATTCGTCACCGGGACGAATCCGAATTTGATGATAACCACTTTTTAAATCTAACTTAGAAAAAATAGAAGCACAAGAGGGTTATTTTGGAAGTACAAGAGGGTTGAGGCAAGGGTGTGCTTTATCTCCATATCTATTTGTCATATGCATGAATGTTCTCTCCCGTCTTATAGATAAAGCGGCAATGGAGAAACGAATTGGTTTTCATCCGCAATGCAAAAAAATCAACATCACTCATCTCTGTTTTGCAGATGATCTTATGGTCTTTGTTGATGGTACGAAAAGATCGATAGAAGAAATCATCAAGATATTTGGGGATTTTGCAGCTTACTCGGGACTAAATATAAGTCTCCAAAAATCTACCCTTTATATGGCAGGTACCCCAGAACCAATTCGAAACACCATCACGTCACAGTTTCCTTTCGCTGAAGGAAGCCTACCGGTACGGTACTTAGGTTTGCCATTGATGACAAAGAGAATGGGAGCAGCTGACTATGAACCGCTAATTGAGAGGATAAGGTCACGTTTGAGCTCTTGGACAAGCCATCATTTATCATATGCTGGAAGATTTCAGCTGCTTCAATCGGTTATTGGGAGTATCATAAACTTCTGGACCCAAGCATTTCGACTCCCTAACCAATGTATCAAGAAGTTGGAAGGCCTATGTGGCGCGTTTTTATGGTCTGGACCTAATCTCAATACGAGAAAATCAAAAGTGGCATGGCGGGAAGTGTGTACACCAAAGCCAGAAGGTGGCTTAGGAATCAAATCCATTAAAGAGGTAAATTTGGTTAGTTGTCTCAAGCTCATTTGGAGGATCGTATCACATAAAGACTCTCTGTGGATCAAGAACACGCTTCTTCGACAAGGATCGATTTTGGCAATTCGTGCATCGAAAACTTCGGGCTCATGGATGTGGCGAAAATTATTAAAATATCGAGAATCGGCTCAAAATTTTCACAAGATTGATATTGGGAACGGGGAAAATACGTCTTTCTGGCATGACATTTGGTCCCCTATGGGTAAGCTATATGATATGGTTGGCTCACGGGGAATCATTGACCTGGGTATCTCGAGTATGGCAACAGTAGCGGATGTTCTAAAATCCCACACACGGCGTCGCCATAGGGTGGAACAGCTCAATCAGATAGAAGGGGAGATCGGAAAAATTGACCGATCAAAAAGACAAGCGGACCAGGCATTATGGCGAGATAAGGACAACGAATACAGGCCAACATTCAAGACGAAAAGTACGTGGGAGTTGATTAGAGCAAACAAACCAACGAATAATTGGTACACCGGTGTGTGGTTTACCCACGCAACACCAAAGTACTCGTTCATCACTTGGCTTGCGATGCTTGATTGACTATCGACAGGGGATAGAACAAAACAATGGGCTGGCTATCAGAAATGTGTATGTAATAATGCGGAGGATTCTCGAAATCATCTCTTTTTCTCGTGTAGGTTTTCTTCCCAACTGTGGAAAGTACTTGTTCGGAAGCTCCTGGGGGTCCACTACACCACCAATTGGAATGATCTAACAACCTTGTTGTACCGGGGAGGACTCAGTAACATCCGGATGTTTCTCTTCAGATACACCTTTCAAACGGCGATCTATCACCTGTGGAGAGAACGCAATAATCGACGCCATGGGGAATAACCACTTTCATCGGGTCAACTAGGCAAAATCATAGACAAAACGGTACGGAACCGTCTAAGTACAATTCGAATGATGGGGGATCAATCCTACGAAAAAGGCATGTCGGAATAGTTCGATACTAGATAAACATTGGGTTCTTTCATAGGAAGAACACAAGAGTTGTAATGCATCTTCTTTCTTCTAGTGCAAGTTGCAGAAATTGTAAAAACGTTTTTTTGGGTTGAATAATAATTTAACATTCACTTCAAAAAAAAAAAAATAGAAGTAGCTCCAATTTGATCAAGTAAATCATCAAGACAAAGAATCGGAAAACGATAGCGTACCGTTATCTTGTTAATGGCACGACTATCAACACACATTCGCCATGAACCATCTTTCTTAGGGATAAGAAGAGCAGGAACTGCACACAGGCTTAAACTCTCACGTAAAAAACCTTTAGAAACCAACTCTTCAACTTGTTTTCGAAGTTCTTCGTGCTCCTTCGGACTCATCCGATAATGGGGACGATTAGGAAGAACTGCATCAGGAACTAAATCAATACGATGTTGAATGTCTCGTAATGGCGGAATACCCGATGGCAAATCCTCTGGAAACACATCAGCGAATTCACAAAGTAAAGCCTGAAAATCACTTGAAATAACATGAGAAGTGATAGGTGAAACAACAGTGGCAATAAGGGCTATGACATAGCCGTGAGTTCGCATTTCATCCTCAAAAGGGGCTCGCTGCAACAGTAAAACGGGATTAGAAGGCACATGGTATGTGGGAGGAGGAGATGGTTGTAAGGTGAAGTGGCGATTGTGAAAGCGAAGGCTATAGGTGTTTAAAAATCCATCGTGTTGAACCTTCTTATCATAGATCCATGGACGACCCAATAAGAGGTGGCAAGCGTCCATTGGCACCAACGCACGTCGCGTAACCATGAAGTCAATTCGTTTTTCCAACCAAGCCAATTTGTAAGGACAAGGATGAGGTTCAGAAACAATGTTGAGCTTGTTGATAACATCTTCAACTACTACATTTTCAGAATTTCCAGAATCAATAATGAACTTACAAACTTTTCCCTCAATAGTGCAACGTGAATGAAAGAGGTTGTGGCGTTGTGGATGTTCATCTTGTAAACGAGGAGTCAAACAAACACGCCGAACCATCAATAAGGAACCAGTATTAGCCTCTAAATCTTCTATTATTTCTGGAATATCATCATAAACGACTTCAACATCATTGCCAGATGCATCAAGGAGTAGACCGCGTCGGTTGCGTGTTGGACAGGCTGACTGACGATGTCCTGCTTCTCCACAAGAAAAACACTTAAGGGTCGCTGCTCTTGCTGGACGGTTATTATCATAAGGAACCATTGTCGTTTCAGGTTTGACTGCAGGGAGTTCTGTAGCTAGGGAAGGAGAAGGCAGAGACGTTGTTGAGCGTTGCGGTCATATATTACTCCACGAAGAGAAATTGACCTTTGTTTGAGCTTCCACTATTAGGGCTTGCTGATGAGCTTCTGAGATGGACAAAGGACGAAACAGAGTAAGTGTGTGTTGAAGTTGGAGTCGCAGACCACCAATAAAGCACGCCACCAACTGTTGTTGTTCTGAATCATGAGATCCTCAAGAAAAATTCTTTTGAGTATTCCTCCACTGTGCGATTTCATTGTCTCAAGTTCTGAAATTTCTGAAACATCAACTGATCATAATTATACGGAATAATTTTTTTTTTCATATCACGTTTTAATTTCTCCCAAGTCACGGTCTTTGGCTTGCCGAGACGAGCACGGTACGTCTTGTGCTGATTCCACCAAGCAGCTGCACGATCACGAAATCGAATAGCAATTAGAGGAACACAACGATCAAGGCACACGTTTGAATTCAAGAATCTCTTCCACTGTGACAAACCAATCCAATAATTCTTCAGCAATATTATTCCCACGAAACTCATGAATTTCTAGTTTGAAACTACTCTCCCATCGACCAACATCATCATAGTCATCTTCATCATCAGAATTATCGACTACACGACTCTGGTGTTGAATTCGACTCTGTAACACCGTGACGAGCAGGATGCTCCTCTGCAACACCGTCACGAACTTGTTGAACCACCGGCTGTGTATTCATGGCTTGAATTGCAGCTGTTAGGGCTTGAACTTGAGCTTGAAGGTCAACATGGGCTTGACGATTCAGCTCGGCTTCAATAGGGGGAACGACTTTCTTTCGTCGCACCATCGTCGTAAGGAGCGTAGCACTGGCTCTGATACCAACCTAGCACAGCGTAAGAACTAGCTTGTAGCTCAATCAAGAGGTTTTAATTTCTCTTGAGACCTAGAAACTAGCGTGTAGCTCAATCAAGAGGTTTTGAATCCCTTGAGACCTACTTGGATCAATTAAAGAGGAATTGAATCAACTCTTTAAGACCAACTTCTTGCTTTATGAATTGAATCAAATCTAACAAGGCAATAAGAGAAATCTCTTGTATTAATTATCAAAAACTGTCTTTTTCATAATAAAACAACTTGTTTAAATAGATGTCTTAGAAAAGGGTTTCACCGACCCAAAGAAAAGGAAAAGATAAGCTAGTTGCTTCAAAACCAAGCAATGCAATAAAAGGAAACACTAAAACTAGTAAAAAAGGAAATACGTCAAAACCATTAAAATGGAAACAATAGCTCATAATGCTGCTGCATCATTCGGTCTGAGTCTTTGGTTTAGATCGGTTTCTTGTGGCCTTGGTGGATCTGGACGTTTCTTCGAATTTGAACGACGATGAGGTTTCATTTCTTCGTCACAAGATTTAAATTTTTTGGTGGCTAGGGTTTGGTGAGGACAATATCAGTTGGTGATGGTAGGTGGTTTTGACCCTGTCGTTTAGAGGGTCGATCTCAGTTTGGTGATTGTGTTCCATTTACGTCTTATCCATTAGTTCTTAGTTTGATCCAGTTTTCAACATTGATCTTAATTTTTTTCGGCTTGGCTTATTATCTTCTCTCTGTTTTTAACATGCGATATTTTGTTGTGTTTGCCTTTGTTTTTGAGTTTGGTTGCTAATTAGGTTAGGTTTTGGTATTTAAACTTGTGCAATATTTGCTTCTTGTGATGGTATTCTATTTTATAGCCATCTGTTTGCCTTCATCTAAGTTTGTTATAGTGCTTAGTGATTGGTTTCCAAGCAAAGCAGTGGTTTCGATTTGCAGTTCTTCTCTTGCGAGGAGGTAGCCACTTTCTAGTATATACATAGTTGGGGCAAGTTTACGAGTGTCTGTGTGTAAGAGCCGTTGAGCTTCTGTGGCGTTGTTCCAATCATTGTTCGAGGTTTTTACTTTGAGCCTAATTCTTCTCGAGATTCCTGGTTCTTTGAAGAGGTTAAGTTAGTGTGGTATCTTTGTTCGCTTTTGCTATTTCAATCATGAGTTTGTTTCTTCTACTTGTGTTGTTGGATGAGTTTGATTTTAGTTTAGAGCTCAGGTCTTCCAGTATATTGGAGACGTCATGGGGTTTTGATTCAGATCGATGGTTATGTTTGTTGGCACAACTACAACTTATTCAGGTTACTTTGAACATATGTGGGAGTGTTTTGGGTTTACGACATAGTGTTAGCTGTTAGATATCCTTTTCTGTTGCCCTTCGGTTTCCCTTCTAGTAGAAATGGGTTTACCTTCCTTGGGTACAGAATTTTGATTATAGAGAATACATCTATTACATTCCTTACAGTCTGCCTTCAAATAAAAAAACGGAGAAAACAACCGTGTAATTCCTTGAACATATCCGATAGGATGAAAAAGCAGGTTTCTCTTGGGGCCAATCATTTAGTAAAATTGTTTCCAGCATAACTAATAGTAGTTAACAATATTATGAAAGAATAGTTGTGGTGTTCAAATCCCAACCCTAATAATTTTTCTTTGTTTTCTTATACTAAAAGGCCCAAATATTTTATTTTGCTTGGAGTCTTGAAATTCTCAGGACCGATATGTCGTTTTGTATAAAAAATTTGAGCATTGTGTGTATGTCCCATCATTGACAACTATATTTCCTTTCCTGTGTAAGATAAAAATATATCAGAAAATATTGTTATATTTGTCTTTGTTACGGTTTTAAGTCGCCATAAAAAAAAAAATTAGCTTAATCAACTTTTCTGATACCCGGTATTTCTCGCCAGCACTATGAGAATGTTGTATGAGTATGTGTTTTTTGTTGTTTACAGAGGTTCTGTTGGTATTTCTAGTCCAACCACAAAAGAGAATTTGATCCCGAAATTTATGGGCAAAAGTCGGTGTTGAAATTTTGGCGGTCTTGTCCGAGGTTCTATCAATTTATAACTAAGTTTCTTAAACATTGTTTATTGATGTTTTTTTAGTTCGTTAAGACTCCATACCAATTATTTGAAACTCGGATTGACTTGGTTGGTCGAATCGACTTAACTGCGATCCAACCATTATTCTACTCCATTATTCTGCTCCAGATAAATCTTTAAATCGGAGAGTTAAAAATTCGAATACAACCGGAAAAAATCGGTTAAACCCGATAAAATCCGGTGAACCGGCGGTTAAACTAGTACCGAATAATCTACAAAATTTTAATTTTTGGCTAATTAAATATAATATACATATTTATCAAACGAATAATATATTTCTTTTTTCCCTAAAGTTGGATTTGGGATTTTGTATATATGAAAAAGAATCTAGCGTGAATTCATATATTTTGTTTGTTCATCATGTTTGTCAAATTAAAAAGTCAAATTAAAAAAAAACCCATCTATGTGCATGGAAAATAGTATTGCTTATATATATTTATTCAATTACAATTATTTGTTAATAAACACGATACTTTATTTAAAATAAAAAGAGTATAAAAATAATTGCTTTTATAAAATTTAACTTATGTAGTTATTTTACTAATATTTTTTGTCTATATATTTATAAAATTTAATATTACATTTATAAAATATAATTTATCGATCCGCGATGACCTCGATCAATCAGATGATCTAGTGACCCGAAAGGTCATCCGTATCGAGTTGAAAAACATTTCTCCATACATTAAGCATTCATAAATGGATTGGTTATTGATGCTTTAATTTCTTTTTGTCTTTTTTTTTTGTTTTCTTTCTATTTAATGTGTTTTTATGTTTTAGGTGTTTGATTTTAGGAATATATTCATTTTTCCGCTAATTTGTGTATACAAAAATATTAACAACTTTTCTTTTGATAGCGAGGAGAAGTTCGACCTGGGCCTTAATCTTTCCCATAATTAGGAACAAGTCTTTATTAATATCTTATAATATGATATATAAATCATTCCTCCCACCAAAACTTGAACGAAGAGCGCAACATGAACAACTTCTACCCTTAACCATTAACCCACGATATCCGGTGTTAATATTTACAAATTTTGCCAGCTCTGATGATGTTATCGACAAAATGGTAATAATATAATTTTGATGAATTATATATATTTTACACTAATAATAACGTATATAATTGTGTTTCCATTCCCTTTTACAGTAACAAATTCGAAAAATACAAAGTTCAAAAAGTGCCAAGTTCAATTAACAGTTTAACAAAGAAAAAAAAGAAGAAACACATCATAAATTTCAAATTTAACAAAAGATGTATGTTTTATGTAAAGTTCAAAGTATCCAAAAGTATGTTTATAAAAAAAAAACTCCAGTCAAGAGGTTTTAGGTTGGTGTGCTCAAATGCTAAAACGAACCATTCTCTTTCTTACCTTCTATTTCCTCAAAATCAAATGATTCGTCTAAGAACCCTTCAAGTTTAGCCCTTTCAACGCAACTAGAAAACTTTTTCATAGCATCAGGAACATCCAAAGACAGATCCTCAAGCGACTCATAAACTCTTTTAAACCCTTTGGTCATCTGATAAATCGTCACTAGTCCCGAATCAAAACACACTTTTAGTAGCTTCCATAATCGCTCGTTCTCTTTCTGTTCAATGATCTTTACCACTGACTTCTTCACAACTTCATGGTGAAAAAACGGCATTCCTAGTTCCTTGACGCACCTACAAGCTTCTCTCAAGTCTCCACCGGAGACATACTCTTCTAACAAAATCTGAATCTTTTCTTTAACTTCGTTAACAGTTGATCCCGGTGAGTTTGTCTCAATCCCTCCTCCTCCCCAACAACGTAAGATCCTTTCGCCCGAAAGACGCGAGTTCAGTAATGTTTTTGCCATTTGAATCACTTTCTCTCCCACTGTCGAGCCTGGCTCGAGAGTCCGGTTTAACAGTTCTTCCAAATCCCTTGGAGCTAGCACCTCGTCGACCACAACTCTGGCTAAGAACATGGCAAGATCTTCAACAATCACCGGGTTGTCTAAAGCAGTGTCGTCTGAAGATTCTATGAGCATGGAGAATGCGTTTCTAACATCTTTGGCAGGGAAACCGAGAGACGAGACAAGAACACACGCCATCTCTTTCTCTCTTTTCTTTCTATCCATTGCTAAAGTTATAAGATATTTGACGAATATTGCGCGTAGCTGACTGGAAGATGCGCTAAGCTCGGTTTCTAGACAATATACGACCTCTGAAATGTCGCCTGATAGAAAATACTCTCGGATGATCGACTTAGCCTTGTCCTTGAACGCATTTGCGCTGGAGTTTTCACATGGATCAGCGGAGAGCGATTTCAAAGAAGAAGCACATAACCAGCCTTCAGATGAAGCTTTTGAAATGAAAGACTGTAGTATACGTCGTGCGTCTGGTACGTCAAGAGACAAATCTTCAATGGAATCGATGATTCTGCTAAAACCTTTTGTCACTTGAGTGGAGTTTATGAGACCAACCTCAATAGCTTCTTTTAACAAGTCCAAAAGCCTTACTTGTGCCTTTAGCCTTTCCATGGCCATTATCAAAACTCTTTTGACAATCTCATGATGAAAGAAAGGAACTTTTAGTCCTTTAATGCATCTACAAGCTTCTTTCTTGTCTCCACTCATTACATACTCTTTCAACAATTCGTTTATTCGTCCTTTCACATCCTCAGCTGTCCAATTATCACTCCCTCCCCATCTCTTCTCAACGATTTCCGCGTGAAGCGGAGTGGCGAGATAGCTCTTCTCTGCTTTTCTTAAAACCTCCACACCTTTAGAGTTACCTGGCATCAGGTTCATCTGTTTCTTGAGAAACGCAGGAGGGAGAATGTCGTCGACAATCGCCCGAGCCACAAACACGGCGAGAACATCAACTGCATCCGGAATATCTACACACAAATCATCAGCTGAAGTCACCAGTTTGTTGAAACCTCTGTAAACTTCTTGAGGATCAATGACATCAGCGTAAAGCGTCGACAACAGAAAAGCAGCCATTTCTTTCTCCTTGTCATGTCTATCCATAGCCAAGGATACTAATTTCTTGACGAAGTAATAACGATACTCAGCCATTCCAAGCTCCTTTAGCTCATTAGCAACTGATACAACATCATTGGTGCTAAAGTATTCTTCGACAATTATCGTCGCCATTCTTTTGTACTCGCTTAAATCTGCATCCATGCTTGTCGAATCTGAATGCCCATTGCCCTGCTTACAACAATCAAATTTTAGATCTTTACTAACAATTTTTTTCTTTGAATGTGCAATAAGTTTTTCCTAATATTGAACATCAAAAGGAACCATAGGGAGTTTAGTCATTGAGAATACCTCCATGGTGTCATCATCTTCTACGTCAAGCGACTCCACAAAAGTTTCTTCGCTCGCTTCAACTGCATTGTAAGAAAAATTCTAAAAACCATTACATACCAAACTCATCAATATATATTCAGAGGATTTAAAACTGGCAAATGCTGTACCTTTTGGAGAAACAGAATGTCTATGACTCTTGAATAATTCCCCTCGCATCTTGGCATGTGGCAAAGATGACGATCTTGAAGCGTCCAGAGGAGAAGATATTTTCAGTTGAGAGATGCAGAGAGGATCCTTTAAAATAACACACTCTAGGGTACAATTATGCACAAAATCAAATTAAAAAACTAGACCAATATGGATTTAAAGTCGATATAGTTCATAGATCGACGAAAGTAGAGTCAAAAGATGACCACTAACACATTGAAATACATAGAAACATAACTAAGAGATAAGAAACAAAACATACTCGAGAAAACGTGAAAGAGTTGGCCGGAGTGACACAGCACACCGGCGATCAAGCAGGCGTGCTCTGTTGCTTACTTTTTTTTTGTTGCTTTTCTTGTTTGTTTCTCTGTAACTGATTTGTTCTTTTTGCTAATTTATTTTCATTTTTATTAGTTTTATTTGTGGGAGCAGCTTTAATGGGGTCTCTATGTAACAATTCCATTTAGTTTTTATTTATTTATTTATTTTGTTTTGTTTATTCCCCGTGATTTGCTTACGGCTCGACCACTACACTCTTGACATTTGTTTCCTCTTTTTTTGTATCATACGAGTAACTCACGCTCCTTCACTCTTTCTTTAAACCAACTTGTTTTTGGTTTGTTCTTATGTGACAAATTCCTTCCTAAATTGTTGCACTTTTCCCTATCGAAAATTATTTGATATTCTATTTTTCTAAATATTGATTATTTATCTTAACTAGGTGATCACCCGTGCGGACTATATGTTTTTCATGTTTTTATTTAAAGTATGTTTTTGTTGTGTTTTGTGCATTTTCTTTGTAATTCATGAATTATTTCTCCCAAAAGTTTTTAGAATCACGTATCACAAAAGATATTTAAAATACAGTTTTTCAAAAGGTTTTGCCTTTAAATTTTTGTTACATGTTTTCATGATCTGAAAATTGAAGATGAGAGAAACAATTTTGACGATTGGAAAATACTATAATGTGTACTGTAGATACAAAATGGTTGTTAAGAAACATAAGTCTACGTACTATTTCTATATACTTATTTGAACAACACACCACGATATTATTGACCAAAAAAATTAACAACAAAAGAATCAACAATAATGTCTATAATAAAAATCAACAACTACATATTTCATATTTTTAAAAACTAAAATTAAAAACAAAACTAAATAAATAATTTTCCTGCGTATACGCGGGAGAATCACCTAGTAAAATGTAAATACAAAGCTAAATTTCTAATTTAAATTTAATAACTTGAAATTATTCTTAAGTTATATAGTAATTTAAATATGTATAGGAATATTTACGTATTTTTATGTAATAAAAAAGTATACTTTTTTAACTTTATAAGATTAAGCGTACTTTGAAAATTTTCATTAAAATTTATGCTATTTCTCAAAATCCCCCCACTTATCGTGCCACTGTTGTTTTCTCCTTCGTCGTCCTTTACATCACTTTTCTCCGAAACTTCATTGTCGTTATTATTAAGAAGAGGTTGGAGTGTGGGTGCTCCAAACATGGCTAGGTGATGAATTGAGCAGGAAAAGTCTAGATGATCGAAATATACTCGAAAGTAATAACAGTGGAAGATCTTATTCTCCAACCGAAGAAGATTATATGTGTGTCTTGGCGATGTAACCATGTGCATTGACATAAACCGTCTCTTCACAGTATTGTAATCAAGCTGCTAAATTCGCAATCATAGAATCCTAAGATACATCTGAAACTCAACATGATGAATAACATAATGTCATATACAAAGAACATTAGGGAACTTTTAAAATCATGCCTAAGAGAGTAAAACTATCAAAACAGTTAAACATGCTCTTGAAATTCAGTAAAATTCTTACTAAACAAAGACACAATCGTCTAAAACAACAAGAAATCGTAGTACCTACCAAATCAAAGTGAAATATTTTCAAATAATTAAACACTTACCTTATTCAGACTTTCGCCGCCGGTGGTGGTAATGTCCTGCGAATTTGTATCTAAGCTTCTCGTAAAACTCACCGTAACAGCATCAACAAGCCTCTTTGATAGGCGTGGGCATTCGAGTACCTAATCGGGTATCGGATCGGTTAGTTCGGATATCGGATTTTCGGGTATATGAATATAATACCCATTCGGGTTATTAGAAATTTCGGATCGGATTCGGATTGGTTATTTTTGGGTTCGGATCGGTTTCGGTTATCCGAAATATTCAAAAGTTACCTAAAATATTTAAAAATTATCCAAAATATTCATAACTACCCGAACTTTTTTTGGATTTAGTTCGATTTTTTTATTTTTAACTCGAGTTATCTAAAAAATAACAACAACTGTAAAGTTTATATATAACTAAATTAGTTATTTTTACTCAAATATATTCATGATACCCCAAATTGACCGAAAATAAAACGGAGTTGCCTAAGCTATATGAACATATCCGACCTTATATCTAAATATCTTTAGGTTAATTTATGTTTCGGGTAATTCAGATATCCGTTTGGTGTCCATAGTCTACCAGCAAAAGATAGGTGTCGAATGGTCCAAGAGTGAAGCTTTGATTTGATAGACTGAAGTAGTGGCGCACACTGAATAAGGTCAATCTTTTTAGTGCAGAGAGGGACTCCTTGGTAACGGATAGGCAGCGATCCAGTAATCAGGTTTGTATCTTTCTTGATTCGATCCACTTCTTCTTTTCTTAGCCCGGCAGTGAACAAACATGTCTTTTGGATACTAACGGCTAGTCCTGACCTTTCTTCAAACTCCTTTAAAACCTGCAGGACATTTGTAACTGAACTGGTAGTTCCATCCGTGAAGATAAGCTGATCATCTGCAAAGCATAGGTGAGTCAACTTTGATTTTACGCATTTATGGTGATACCCAAAGTTCCTTTCAGCAGCTGCTTTGTTTAGGACCAGTGAGAGAAAATTCATGGCTAGGATAAACAGATAGGGAGACAAAGAATCTCCATGTCTTAGACCTCGTTTTCCTTTAAAATACCCATAGATAGAGCCATTGAACCCTACTGAGTAGGATGATGAGCAAATACAGGCCTCTAGCCACCTTAAGAACACATCTGGTATTTGTAGTCCCCGTAGACATTGAAAAAGGAAATCCCATCTGATAGTATCAAACGCCTTTGCTATATCAACCTTAATTGTAATTCTCTTTGACCCTCCTCTTTTATGATACCCTTGAACTATTTATGAGGCTAGCAGTGTGTTCTTTATTAGTAGACGCCCTTTGATAAAAGCAGTTTGGTTCGGTAATATTACTTGCGGAAAAATTGATTTTAGCCGCCTTACCAAAGCCTTAGAGATGATTTTGTAACTGGTGTTACAACAGGAGATTGGTATGTAATCAGCTACCGTTGTGGCACCAGGTTTTTTGGGAACCAATGTTAGAATTGTAGCATTCGTAGCAGTAGGAAGGAAACCTGTGGTGAAGAACCTCTGAATAGCAGTGACTAGTTCAGGACCAACCACAGACCAAGCTGACTTGAAAAAACAAGTAGTGTAACCATCAGGACAAGGTGCTTTGTTAGGGTTTAGCTTCATTAGGATATCCGTGATTTCAGAAATAGTTCGAGGAGTTGAAAGAATTTGTTGTTGAGTCATAGTGCATCTATAACCTTGTAATTGTAGGAGCCGGTGGAATGAAGAAGAGACATGAAGCAAGTTAGCTGGGGCCAGGATCTCTTTGAAGTGGGAAATAGCTAGCTGACTCATCTCCTTTGGGTCTGATATAGTTTGACCAGCAGCTGTCATGAATGATCTGATGGCATTATATGCATTCCTAGCCTGAGAAACCTTGAAGAAGTAAGCTGTGTTTTGATCTCCCACAAGCAACCAGTTAATTCTTGACTTTTGTTTGAAAAAAGATTCTTCAATTCCTTTGAGGTAAGTCCATTTCTCATGCATGTCTCTTTCAACTTGGAACGTGGCAGCAGAAGGGTTTTGTAGAGCTTTTTCCTGCAAAACTAGTAAAACATCGTTAGTCACTCTCACTCTCTTTTCTATATCTGAAAATCTCTATTTGTTTAGGTGTTTTAGACAATTTTTTATCCGTTTCAGCTTGAACCCCAATCTTGCAAGATCAAGAGCTCGAATTCCACAAAGGTTCCATGCAGTCTCAACAATGGTTAGGAAGGAAGGGTGAGAGGAGAAATAATTTAGGAATTTGAATGGCTTTGTACCAGAAGAAGGCAAAGGAACAACAAGGTTTATCAAACAGGGTGTGATCAGAGATTCCAAATGGAAGAAAAGTTGCAACACTGTCAGGGTAAGTAGTTAACCAATGCTCATTAACCATAGCTCTATCAAGTTTCTTAGTAGTATGGTCCTCTGGCCTCATGTTACTCCAAGTATGGGAGCCACCGTGAAATCTCAAGTCATCCAAGCCTAGGTTCAACATAACACTCTGAGCTCAATCATATTATCAGTTAGATGGTCAATGTGAGGTTTAGAATGCTCAGTATAATGCATGATCGGGTTTAAATCACCTCCAATAAGCCAGTTTCTGTTTTCTAGAAAAAGAGATTGCTGGATTTCTAGAAGATCAGCCCACAAAACAATTATTTCATCTCTGATGTTAGACGCCTATATTGCTGTGTAGGTGAAGCATGAACCCCCAGGCAACACAACAAAACATGTAAGAGATTATCTAGACTGATGAAGAACCTGGACAGTGCATGAGTCTTTCCAGATGACAATAATCCTTCCTCCCGCATCCGTATCATGGTTAGAGGTAAACTTCCATCTAGGACAAGCAGACAACATGACTTGATTCAAATTAGGTTCCTTAATATGAGTTTCCAAAATAGCACCAAATAATGGCCGATTAGTACTAAGCCAAGTAGCAAAAGGATGATGCTTGTCCGAGTCATTTAGGCCACGAACATTCCGAAAAAGGTGATAGGATTCATTGGGGTTTGGGAAGGGCCTCAACCACAGGAAGGTGAGGACCCTCAAAAAGGGTAACTGGTAAATTTGTGGGGGTAGAGGTGATAAGACCAAAGGTATTTATAGCAGGTGGTAATGAAGAAACAGAAGAGACGGATGAGATTAACTTAGGTGGTTTAAGTTTGGTTATTTCTAGGTAGGAGAAAGCTTGTGTTTGGGGAGGTTTGGTAGATGGTGATGACAAAATGGTAGGGTTTATTTGGAGACTAGAGGGAATGAATGGGTTAAAAAGTAGTAGGTTAAGGTCTAAGGTTGAGGTTTCAGATGGTAGTGGAGCGTCAATGACCACAACTAGCCTCGAAGGGAAGTCGACAGCTAAAGCCAGAACACAGTCATGGACGAGGTTCATTGGGGATCCAGTAGAGACTGGGGAAACAGACAAATCTAACCCCTCTGAAGAGGAGACTTCAACATGAACTGGTGGGGCAGGTGAGGTCTTATCTGAAACAACCCAACCTGTTTTTTTTTTGTTTTTTTTAATGATAGCATCGAATTAGTATTCTCATAAATACTAACTCTTAACATGCTAAATTCTCACATAACGACAATACAACGGAAGTTATAACAATCACTTGAATTCAACGATCAATCCAATAACCATTAACCAATAAACCAATAACTAATAAACCAATTCAACAATTCAAGCCATCGAACAAGCAATCTAGCGGTTCTAAACAATAACATAAAAGCACACAACCGAGACTCTAGATCATCTCTTCTTACACGCCTTGATTCCACGATCACACTTTATATTTCTCTGCATCACATGGTTATAAGAGATGCGTGAGTATTATCACAAATATTCAGTGAGACGGTCATCCTATCTACAAGCTATACACACATGCATAAGAAAGAGATACAATACTAGGATGAACAATCAACCATGCATAACATGAACAATCAACGCGAATTAGCAAGACAGACCTTGCATCGATCGACACAACCACCATGTGTCGATCGATGCATCATCAGTGTGTCGATCGATGCATCATCAGTGTGTCGATCTTGTGTCAATCAACACACAACCTTGGTGTCGATTGTTGCACACTGTGTCGATCGACAAAGAGCAACTGCGTCGATCGACGCACGACGCTGAACCCAGGAATTGATAATGGAACCTATCCTCTCGGGGATCGATTTCTGATCGCATCATTCGATCTCCTGCACGAATCCCCCAAAACACAACACGAAATCCACCAAACAATACAAAAATTGCATTCTATATAATCTTTTACCCAGATTAACCTATGGTCACGCATTCACCTCGATTTTGGAAGGAAAAAGGGATGAAACGACGAAGAACGCAAAGAACGCTGAAAGAACACAAAGAACGGATCTCCAATCCGAGAATCCCAATCCTTCTCCACGAAAACCAGCACCGAAACTCACTCCCTGAGTCTCACAATCATAATCAAGAGCTTTTAGGATCGAGAAAGTGAAAAAATCAACAATAATCCTTCGATTCCTCACAATCCTCTCACAAACTCTCTAGAACTCTGTTTCTGACCAAAAACTCAGCCAAAAACGCGACCCTCGGCTTTTATACCAAAGCTCTAGGGTTTCCTTAATTCGACGCGCCAAACCGACGCTCAAAATCGAACCAACCTGGTTCAATTCCAGCTTGTGTCGATCGACGTAACACCCAAAATCGCGATTTCTCACAAGTTGGACATTGTGTCGATCAACACATACTGCGTTGATCGACGCACAGCCCAAAAATCATATTTTTTGTTCGCGGGCGTTACAATTCTTCCTCACTACCATAAATTCGACCTCGAATCCCGCATTACTACCCACTACGGTAATCCTCCTGACCAACCCGACCAGCACCACTTGAGATCACCCACCGATCCTTGTGATCATCCACCGATCCCTGAGGCTCCCATCTAGTCTCATACTTACGAATCATGTTCAGACGATATTGCTCATAACTAATACTCATATACAATACATATACATATACACCAAACCTACTCTCAAGGTCGTCACCTTTCATGCTATCGGTATGCAGGGAACCCACTATCCCCTGGAGAGAACCACCATCCCTCAAAGTATATGTAGAGGATCCACTATCCCCTAGAGAGAACCACCATCCCTCAAAGTATATGTAGGAGACCCACTATCCCCTAGAAAGAACCACCATCTCTCAAATCATATGCAGGGAACCCACTATCTCCTAGAGCAATAACTCTGCAACGTGCATCATAAACAGCTGTCGACCAAAATCACCTCCCGTGGTCCTACCATGACATCCCATATCCCAAAATATCATCACATCATGACCCATCACTAGGTCATCCGAAACAACCCAATCACTTAGGGTGTTTCCACTCGAGTCCTTAGGAAGAATAGACAGTTCTAACTCACATAGACCTTCTATTCCCAACTCTCAGAAATAGACAAGTCCTAACTCACACAGAACCTCTATTTTCCGATGCTCAGAAATAGACAAGTCCTATCTTAAATAGAAACTCTACTTCCTACAACGCATCCTCCATGACTCACTAGTCATCCCCTAGGAATTCACATCCTATAAACTTATGACATCCCCGTCATACTATAAGAACTTACATCTTATGGATACACATAAGAAAACATATCATATGAAACTCAAATACTCATCTTATTAATCTCAGAAATTATAAATCATTACAACATAAACGAAAATACATACACAACTCATAGCAACATGCTATCATAGGAAATTGAACCAGAAAAAGAGAACTCAAGCCTCCACTTGCTTCTCGAACCACTTCAAGAACTTTGTCTTCATCTTTGCTTCTAGTTCCAAGGCTCCTTCTCAACACCGTCACAGTCCCATACGACTCTCACTAACGATATCCTTTTTCGGCGTAGAACCTTGACTCTCCTCTCGAGAATCCTCACAGGTCTCGCCGCCAACATCATGTTGGGCTGAAGATCCTCCGAAATCCTCGCCAACACCTCCTTGGACTTATAAAGATACTTCCTCAGCATCGACACATGGAAGACCTTATGAAATGCCTTCATACTCTAAGGTAACTCCAACAGATAAACTATTGGTCCAACTCGCTCTACAACCTTGAACGGATCCATAAACCTCGGACTTAGCTTATTCTCTGAAATGGATCTATTAGGACCCCTCAACATCGCTGTCTTGAGATACACCTGATCTCCCAGCTCAAACTCTAGCTCTTTCTGCCTCTTATCAGCATAACTCCTCTGTCGATCTTTAGCCTCCATGTTCAGCTTCAAGACACGGATCTTCTCCGTCTTCTCCTGAACAAAATCTGCACCAAACATGCTCCTCTCCACTTGAGTCTATTATAATGGTGTACGACATAGCTTCCCATACAGAGCCTCATATGGAGCCATCCAGATACTCGCCTGATAGGTTTTGTTATCCGCAAACTCAACCAGGTTCAGAGGATCCACCCAATGACCACCGTAATCCAACACACACATCCTTAGTAAATCCTCAAGAGGATGATAAGTTGTACTCATATGCACCTTAGTGCCAATCTCAGCCTGAAATGCTCCCCAAAACTCAAAAGCAAATCTCAGATCCCTGTCTGACACAATACTCGCTGGCACCCCGTGCAGCCTCACTATCTCACGCACATACTTCTTAGCCAAAACTGCCGCTCCATCGGTCTTCTTAATGCCAAGAAAATGTGCTAACTTAGTCAGACGATCCGCAATCACCCAAATAGCATCATAGGTCCGCGAAACCGGTAATCCTACCACGAAATCCATGGTAATCATATCCCACTTCCACTCCGGAATGGATAAATTCTGTAACAAACCGCTCGGAACCTGATGCTCAGCCTTCACTAGCTGACCCACGTTGCACGTTACAACCCAGTTAGCAACATCCTTCTTCATCCCAACCCAGTGATAATACCACTTCAGATCCCGGTATATCCTAGTCGCTCCTAGATGAATAGACAACATGATCGAATGAGCCTCTCTCAGAATCTCCAGCCTCAGATCCTCATCCTTGGGTACACAAACCCGTCTGTTCACAAGTTTCATCCCACTTGCCGAGACCACATACTCAGAACCTAGAACTCTAGAAGTATCAATTAGAACCTGATCCTTCTCCTGAGCTGTTTGAACCCTGCTCAACAAATCCGCCTGATTAGATGCCTCTAATCCCAACGGCTCCTGTGAGATAACACACAACCTCAACGTGCTAAACTCGCTCGCCAAAGCCTCCATATCCCGCTCTTGAGCCGAAGCAACTCTCTTCCGACTCAAAGCATCCGCAACCATATTAGCTTTACCCGGATGGTAACCAATCTCCAGATCATAATCTACTACCAACTCCATCGAATGCCTCTGCCACTAGTTCAGTTCTGGCTGCGTAAAAAAAATATTTCAGACTCTTATGGTCCGTGAACACCTGAACCTTTCCGCCAAAAAGATTAGATCTCCAAATTTTTAAAGCAAAAATCACTGCAGCCAACTCCAAGTCATGAGTAGGATAATTGCACTCGTGCTTCCTCAACTGCCTCGAAGCATACACAATTACCTTCCCCTGCTGCATCAGTACACAACCCAAACCAACACCTGAAGCATCCGTATACACCACGTAAGGTTCGTCCGGATCAGGCAATGCTAACACCGGTGTACTCGTCAACATCTCCTTCAGCTTCGCGAAACTCTCCTCGCAAGCTGAAGACCACTCAAAAGGAATATCCTTCCCTGTCAGCTTTGTCATCGATTGCGCCATACTCGCAAAACCCTTGACGAACCTCCTGTAGTAACCCGCTATACCGAGAAAACTCCTAATCTCAGTGGCATTTCTCAGCCTAGGCCACCCTCTAGTAGCCTCAATCTTCGCCGGATCCACAGAAACACATCCGCCGAAACCACATGGCCGAAAAAACCCATCTCACGCTACCAGAAACTGTATTTGCTCAACTTAGCATACAACTTCTGCTCCTGCAACTTCTCCAGAACCTTCCTTAGATGAACTTCATGCTCTTCAGGACTCCTCGAATACACCAGAATATCATCAATAAAGATGATCACAAACTCATCCAAATACTCCTATAACACCTCGTTCTTCAACCTCATGAATGCTGCTGGCGCATTCGTCAATCCGAATGGCATCACCACGAACTCATAATGCCCATATCTTATCCTGAAAGTAGTCTTCCTAACATCTGCCTCATCAATAGGAATCTGATGGTAACCCAAAGCCAAATCGATCTTGGAGAACCAAGTAGCCCCTCGCAACTGATCCAACAACTCATCAATCCGCGGAAGAGGATACATGTTCTTCACAGTGACTCGGTTACGTCCTTGGTAATCAAAACACAACCGAAATGAATACTCGCGGTGCAGCTGCAATCTGCGCCACCGGCTGCACTACCGCCATCGCCATCTGCTGCTGCTTAGGACACTAGGCTTGTTATGCTCCGGCTCTCTGCAGTGAAAATACCTGAGCAACCCTCTGCGCGGTCTTCTTCGGACAGTTCACCACCCTATGATCGGTGGTCCACACCCGTAGCATCCCGAACTACCTTGTCCACTCTGACCTGACCCAGAAGTGCGCTCCCACTTCCGCTTCTGTCCTTGCGCAGGCTTGCCGTCCTTGCTCGGACCCACTTGCTGCTGCGACCTCCTCTACTGAAGCGGCGGACTAACCACCATAGCCTGCTCAGCCCTGAGATCCTCCTCGATCGCTACAGCAGTCTCAACCAGCTCCGCCCTCGTGGCGAACTTATTCGCTCTACAGCGAGTCCTCAGATCAGCTCGAAGTCTTCTTAAGAACCTCTTCACCTGGGTCTGCTCGCCCTCCATATCTCTACCGGCATGTACCAAAAGCCGACCAAACTCCTCGTCAAACTCCCGTACCGACCGACTACCCTGGGTCAACTCCAGGAATCTCAACTCCAATCAATCCACTACCTCATCTGAAAAGAACTTGACGTTGAACTCAGCCAAAAAGTTCGCCCAAGTCATCTCCGCTGAGTTCTCCTAGCCTCCACACCTCCCCACCAGAAATAGGCTTCACCATCAAGATAATGCACTGCTAGATCCACCCGGTATCCCTCCGGACACCTAAGAAATTGGAATTTACGCTCCAATCTCCTCCGTCACTCATTGGCCTCCTCAGGCTTAGCACCTCCCGAAAAAAACCCGGTGCTAATCCTTTGCATCTGCTCCATCATCCTCAGGTAGAATGGAAGCTCCTCAACCACCGCAGCCCTCTGCTGCAACTCAGCAACTCCCCGCTGCTCACTAGCTACACCCGCCAGACGATCATCATGGTCTTGGGCTACTCTTGCGGCCTCACCCGCCGCAGCACTAGCCACACCGGGACTCTCACTAGCCCGACCAGTCATCTCACTAGCACTCATGCTAGCAAAACCTACTGACCCTTCCTGAAGCGTCTGCGAAGCCTCCACATGCTCATTCGCATAATTCTGGGCCACACTCGGGGCAACGGACTCACTCACCTGTCCTCGCCCGCGCCCACATCCACAACCACCACGGCCTCCACGACCGCCACGGCCTCTACCTCTAGTACCTCTAGCCAGCGCACACTGCGCTAACCCAGCAGAAATACTAAGCATACTATAAAGGTAGAAAGTCAACAAACAACACTTACCGTAGAATCTCATTGAAGGCTCGAAGAAGATGATCTAGGACTCCAAACCCACACAACAATCAATCGACTAACTCACATAATCAATCATTCAAGTGTACCCGCCCTAGAACCATAAGGGCTCTAATACCAAACTGAAACAACCTAACCCATTTTTTTTTTATGATAGCATCGAATTAGTATTCCCATAAATACTAACTCTCAACATGCTAAATTCTCACTCAACGACAATACAGCGGAAATTATAACAACCATTCGAATCGAACGATCAATCCAATAACCATTAACCAATAAACCAATAACCAATAAACCAATTCAACAATTTAAGCCATCGAACCAGCAACCTAGCGGTTCTAAACAATGACATAAAAGCACACAACCGAGACTCTAGATCATCTCTTCTTCCTCATCCTGATACCACGATCACACTTTATCCTTACATGTATCACATGGTTATAAGAGATTGTGAGTATTATCACAAATACTCAGTGAGATGGTCATTCCATCTACAAGCTATGCACACATACATAAGAAAGAGATACAATACCAGGATGAACAATTAACCATGCATAACATGAACAATCAACGTGAATCAGTAAGACAGACCTTGCGTCGATCGACACAACCACCATGTGTCAATCGATGTATCATCAGTGTGTCGATTGACACACAACCTTGGTGTCGATCGTTGCACACTATATCGATCGACACAGAGCAACTGCGTCAATCGACGCACGCAGAACCTAGGAATCGAACCTATCCTCTCGCAGATCGATTGCATCGTTCGATCTCCTACACGAATCCACCAAAACACAACACGAAATCCACCAAACAATACAAACAATTGCATTCTATCTAATCTTTTACCCAGATAAACCTATGGTCACGCACGCACCTCGATTTCGGAAGGAAAAAGGGATGAAACGACGAAGAACGCGAAGAACGCTCGAAGAACACGAAGAACAGATCTCCAATCCGAGAATCCCAATCCTTCACCACAAAAAACAGCACCGAAACTCACTCTCAGAGTCTCACAATCACAATCAAGAGCCTTTAGGATCGAGAAAACGAAGAAATCAACAATAATCCTTCGATTCCTCACAATTCTCTCACAAACTCTCCAGAACTCTGTTTCTGACCAAAAACTCGGCCAAAAACGCGACCCTCGACTTTTATACCAAAGCTCTAGGGTTTCCCTAACCCGATACGCCGAACCGACGCTCAAAATTGAACCAACCCGGTTCTATTCCAGTCAAAATCGAACCAACTCGGTTTAATTCCAACTTGTGTCAATCGATACACACGCCCTGTGCCGATCAACGCAATACCCAAAATCGCGACCTCTCACAAGTCGGACACTGTGTCGATCGACACACATACTGTGTCGATCAACGCACAGCCCAAAAATCACATTTTTGGTTCGCAGGCGTTACATTATCAGAGTCGATTTCCATATTACAATGCGTCACAACTGCAGGGGCTAAGTTTATTACACTTTGCAGCTCTGGATTAGAGGTGCTAGCAACATCAACCACCAAGATCGGATTAGTGTTAACAACCATATGAGATGTAGACAAAGGAGATTTTCGGGTTTGGGGAGCCTTAGAGGGGATTTCCTCTGCTGGAGTCTTAGATGATGATGAGATATCATTCATTGTTGATTTTCTTCTCTGTTTGCTGACCACATGTGTCCATTGTTGTGTTAGTTTTGGACAGTTTCTCATCTGGTGTCCCACTTCTTTACAATTGTAGCACACTGGGGAAGTAGTAGCAGTAGTAGGTTGAGGAGGCTCAGGACCAGTAGACACAGGAGCCACAGGGGTGGGGGGCAGGTGAAGACAGTTCCTGTAACATCTCGGTTTCTGGAAATATGTGGTGCATGCGGATAAACTTATAAGAATTGATTTGGCTATCACAAAAGTGCACTTATCTTTTCCGTCACACATCCAGAGAGAACTCCAGAGTTAAGCGTACTTGGGCTGGAGCAATTTAAGGATGAGTGACCTACTGGGAAGTCAGTACCGTATGAGTGAGGACAAAACACGGGAAAAGACCATGTCGTGATTTGCAGGGTGAGTAAACAAGTCTTTCTAGCCTCTCGGACTAACGCACCGACCATCGAACAGGGGTGGGCCCACGGGCCGAGAGTGGACATGGGGCCCATTGGGAGATTAAGATTTCTCCTGAAGGGATGAGGATTTCCCTTGTATGTTAGGGGACGAGGATTTTCCCTGCATACTGATAGCTCGACGGCGGTCAGGGCGTTACAATTGGTATCAGAGCGAATCCTGACGAGTATGTGAGTCACACTGTCGGGGGTAACGATCCTGGTACGCAACGAGGACGTTGCGATCAGTTAGTGGGGTGATTGTAACATCCCGGTTTCTGGAAATATGTGGTGCATGCGGAAAAGCTTATAAGAATTGATTTGGCTACCTATATCACAAAAGTGCACTTATCTTTTCTGTCACACATCCAGAGAGAACTCCAGAGTTAAGGGTGTTTGGGCTGGAGCAATTTTAGTATGGATGACCTACTGGGAAGTCATTTCCAGTATCGTGTGGTACCCGCGCCAATGATTTTCCTAAGGCCTTGTTGAAGTAGTGGTTTGGCCGCCATGATACTTTGCCACCCAAACGACGGGGAGTAAGCCTCCTTAGTTTCCAAAAGAGTAGTAAGTCTAAAATATCGCCCTTTCAGAACACGAGCTAGAAGGGATGAAGGGTATTGGATAAGACGCCATAATTTCTTAACAATGAGAGCTAGAATGAAATCATGGAGGTTCCGAAATCCCAAGCCACCCAATTCTTGGGGAGTACATATTTTATCCCATGCGATCCAGTGAATTCCTCTACTGTCTTGTTTTTTCCTCCACCAGAATATAGAGATAGCACTCTTGAGTTTATCTGTTATACAATTTGGTAATAGAAACCACGACATATTTTCAATATATATATATATATATATATATATAACATAGAATATGCCGGAAGTGCTTGAGCAACTAATTTTATCAAAATCTCAATATATATATATATATATATAAGAATAATGTATTTAAATTTGTAATATTTTTGAGTTTAAATGTTTAATTTTTTTGTTTTTTGTTTTTCCAGTAAATAAAATTTATTATATCAAGAAGAGTTTACAAAGTACTAAAACATTTTTGATACAACCGTTGACGCAAATAAAAGAAAATAGAAAACAATTTCAATGAAAGAGTGGAGGAGAAAGATTTGATGTTCTTCGAGAGAGAAAACAAATGGTTACATATACGAACCCACACCAATCAACAGTAATCAAAACGTATACCGAAAGAATCATATGAGATCTTGTATTGCAAAGAGATATCTGAATACAGCAAATGATCCCATTTTCTAGTTCATTCGATGCCGTTTTCATAACCACTGTGAAAATCGAAGTCAAATCCAAACATGAACATGATCTTGTCACCAAGTGGACGAGCACGCATATCCTCTCCTCGGATAAATCGAACATCATCAACATCACAAACCAATCTCTTTTGCTGCACTAGGAATGCATCGTCAATTCAAACACCAATAGAATGAATGAAACAAAGGTGAAGAATAATGCTTCCGTGATTTTCTGGGTTCGAAATGCCCAACGTATTGAAAACTCACGGAAAATAGACTCCATTTTTCTAAAATTTGATAGAAAATTAATATAGGAAAATGATGTATTTTTGGGAGAAACAAATTAAAGAAACTAAACAAAGACCGTTAAAGAGATAGCTGCACAGTGCCGTGAAGCCGGTCACCGGTGGAACGAGACAAAAGGGAAGAGCAATTGTGTGTGTGTGCGCGATGTTTAGGTTGTGAATGGGAACACATTGGTTGCGGTTTTTAACGCGGTTTATATCAAACAATTTTTTGTGCTTCCAATCATCAAATTATGCGGTTTTGAACTTGTCATAAAATTAATATTAAAAAATTGAAACAATGGTCAAGTGCGGATTATAAAGGTGAACAAAGTTTAAAATGCGGTACATCTTCCATATTTGGTGCTGTTAGACTGCGGTTTTTACTTTTTTAGTTCAAAAAAATTTTGAAAAAATATATATAAATAAATCTTGCATATAAAATATATGTATATTAAAACAAAATTTGTTTCAGTGATAAAATGTATTGAAAACAATTAGTTAAAAACAATTGTTTTGCACCGCTTATTTTTTTCACCAATCAAAAATTATTTCGTCCCGCTTTTTTTATACAAACCGCACTTGTTCCGCAACCCACACGAACCGCAGTTATCTTGTACACCCCGTACAATTTTTTTACCCGCCCCGCATAATTCAATGTCACCATTCGGACCCTTAATTTTGTTTAAAAAATTAGTAATATTATAAATGAATAAATTTAAAATTCTTTTTGCTAGTTTTAGTTGTTAATGATAAAAAAGACATAAACAAAATTATTGATGAAATAAGTTGGGTTTAGGAGAAAATTCAAACTTAATACATTTATAAACATAAATAATTATTTTGACAAACACAGTTTAATTAGTATAGAATTTTCATAAGTTTAATTAATCTAATAATTTTATATGGAAAGGCATGTCATCTTCGTGTTAAGATTAAATACAAGGCAGATTTTGCAGTTTTTGACGTATATCAACAAGATGGATGGCTCTTGGCTATGAATCGGATGCGCGAAAAGATAGATGATGCATCAACGATGCTCAAAAAGAGTTTGTGGTTCTGAAAGGTAAACTTGACGAGGCCGAAAGTACACATGATGCTGAAATGGATAGGGCCTTGACTCAAATCAAGTCTCTTGAAGACGATCAGAGGAAGCTTAAAGAGATCCACGATCAAGCTGACGATCAGAGAAAGCTTAAGAAATTAAGTAAATAAATTTAGTAGTTTCTTCTAAATTATATATGACTTTTTTTTTCTTTTCTGAATCAACGTGACGGACACCGAATTTCTCTTCTTAAACGGCTCATTTTTTCTTATTTCATTCAAACATATTAGTAGAATTCAGAATAGTAGATAAAAAATGCAATACATTTAAAATACAATAAATAAAATATAGCTAAAACATACACCTCCGATTTGCTTTTTAAAGTCATTTGTATTATGTGTTGCTTTTTGAACTTTGTATAAATTTATTAATGCCAAGACTCCAAAAATAAACACAAATCCACTAAATTTATATATTTGATCCTTAAAAATATTAAACGAAGAGTTAAAAAAATCATAACTTAACTTTTGATAAGGTTTTGACATTTTCCTCTTAACAACTATCATATGATTCCTCCAGTTTTTTTCTTCTTCTCCAATCAAATACAGCTTTCAAATGGTCATGCTTTATATAGAAAATCATGCATACCAAAAATCCAATAACCTCATACATTTGACCTTTCTCTACTCCTTCATCTTCCCCATGACCTTTCTCTAACTTCATATATATATGATATATAGACTTGAGTTAAAATAGAGATTTGTGGATTACATACTGGCTTCTTCTCTCCCCAAACTCTTATTCGACAGTTTGGGTTTTGTTGATTGGAATTCGGTCGGTTGGGATGTATTTGATGGACAAACACAAAGGGTTAGAAGTTGAAGCCACAATTTTTAGTATGATGTATTTGATTTCTTTAGGTGTTGGCTCCAAAAAGTAATTGCTATGTCTCTCAATGGTAAAGCACTCTTCCGGCGATGTCATTATAAACATTTGCCGGTTCTTCGAAGCAAATTGTATATGATCGAAGATGTGGGCATAGAAATGACTAATTGATATTTAATTTATATCATTGTATCAAGTTTGTTGCAGGTGTTCGGATAATACAAAAAATATGTATCCATCAATTATTCTTCAGAGATTATGTACAACATTCAAAGATTAATGAAATTTCAAATATTAAAAAGGGGTACTCACGTCTAATATGGAAGCCGAAACCCTCACAAATGCACATAAACTATTGAATGATTAGAAACGATAAGTTTGACTAAACTTATTGATTTTTAAAAGGATACTAAACCCTAATATGGGAGTCGAGACCCTCACAAATGCACATAACATATTGAATTATTTAAAACGATCGATTGACTCAATTTGCCGATTTGTTTTGTCTTTTCTATGTTTTGAAAATATTCCATTGAAACTATCGAAACAAACCGAATAAAAATATTAATTGTGGGTAGTTCGGTTAATTTTGGTCAGTCTAGTTAATTTCTCTAGTTAAGGTACCCGAGCTAGCATTAAAATTTCGAGAATTAAAATTATAAAATTTTGGACATGTTTAAATTACATTCATATATATACAAATGATTTGATTAGAGTATAAATGTGATTTCATCGTTTGTGGCATTTTCTTATTAAATAAAAGAGATAACGCATAATTCATTGCTACGATTGTTTGATTGGACAAAATTCGCTCCTTTGAATGGATTTTTCTATGGACATTTTCTTATTACTGCTGATTTTCTCTGTTGTAGAATTAAAGTAAAAAAGTGTTAATTTTTTCTTACATCCATTGCAGAAATTTCTCATATGATTTCATTGTTTCCGGACCGACGGTCTAATATCTTCCAGCATCATTGCGTGATTAACTCAACTGAAACATATATGGATTTCATCAATGTTTTTAAACCCGACCCGGATGACGAACCGGAGTGCCAGCCGGGTCACCAGGTCATCTGGTTCAACTGCGGGTCAACCGTGGGTCAATTGATTAATGAATTTTAGTAAATTTATATATATCTATATAGTTTTATAAATATAAATATAAAATAAATATATATATCAAATAAGTATAGTATCAAAACATATATTTAGTGTATGTTTTAATTAGTGTTTTTTTAACTTTTAAATCTTTCTCAAAGAAAAGTTATCATAAAATTTGTTAATTTATATTGATGATAAATAATAATAATAAAGCAAACAATTAAAGAAATGATGAAGAAATAAAAAGAAACAATTAAAAATGAAGAAGAAATAATGAGAAACAAATTAACTTTTAATTAATAATACGTAATAAAATCACACAAAAAGTCAAAATTCCTACCCTTCATCTTAATAAACTTTTTATTTTTTGTTGTTGCCTCTTCTCCTTCTATTGCCTTTTAATTTTGTTCGCTCTATTTCGTTTGTTAAATTTAATATTCCATTGATGTAAAAAAATTTATCCAGGAATACACTCCTAAATCTTTTTATTTTTACTCAAACCGAAAACCGCGGGTCAGATTTTTGCCGGTTCGCCGGGTTTTGGCGGATTTTTTTGGGTTTTAGCGGTTCAATAGGTTCCCGGATTTTAAATGAAACCCAGACCGAAAACCTACCGAGTCGCGGTTCAACTGGTCGAACCGGCCGGTCCGGTCCGGGTCTAAAAACATTGGATTTTATTATTTCACATCCTTTAGAGTATGTAGGTTAATTTATTTATAGTTCATGAATTTTTGTTTGACTGTGAAGTTGTAATACTAAGCATCCATTGCTTTAAGAAGGGTGGTAGCCTGAAATGTTTTAGATTATTAAAAGACTCACACTTAAGTGGTTGTACCATCATTTTCAAAAATCAGTGTTCTAAAAAGCGTTCTAGGTGATCGCTTAGACGGTGCTAGGCCCCTATAGACCGTGAAGATTACCGCTTTTACCGTCTAAAATATTATGGTATAATAATAATAAAATAATATATATTTTTTATATATAAATCGTAATATTTTATATATTTTGCTATAAAAAGATGAATCTAAATACAATATAAATTTTATTATTTATAAATTATGATTTTTCATATATTTTACTCTATATACCTAATATATAATGTATTTTTGTAAAACGCTTAGACCGTCTATTAAATTGTCTAGGCTCCGATTAGGCGTTCTAGACACTAGGTATTGGGTCACCGTCCGCTGTATTTTGTCAAAAAACAGAGGAGAACTACCGATTTTCTTTGTACTACCATTGTATTTTTTTGTTTGTATTACTTTCACACACAAACCTATCACTTTCAGAGGGAAAAAGTTACATTTATACATATTGTAAAACTAAACATACATCTTTCATGGATCTCAAATACAATTTGAATATGTTCTGAACACGAAAGCTTGAAGTTTCTAGATATACGTATCAGTTTTCTCCAAATCGAAATATAATAGACATTTTGTTTTCTCAAAAAAACACATAAATGTTTGCGTTAGTAAGAGCAAACTCTCACTTTCTTCTATGTCACTTACTTCGGACCGCTCTCCACCACCACAAAATTTGTTTAATACAGAGTCAATCTCTAGTATGTTTTTGATTATTGATCCAGTCTCTAAATATTGGTCCAAAATTTTAATGATGGTTGTGCTTATTTCTTACTCCCTCTGTTTCGAAATGTAAGTTGTTTGATCTCAAAACGCAGATATTAAGAAACTATTTTTCTATTAAAAAATATCATTTAATTTATTTAATAAAAATAATTTGACCAATCATACAAAAGACTGCAAAATACTAGCGGTCACACAATATTCAATAAAGTTAAAAACTAATAGGATTGTCGAAACAACTTACATTTTGAAACAAATAAAAACCTTCAAAACAATTTACATTTTGAAACGGAGGGAGTACTATTTTGGAGCGGATGTGTTGTCTGGATCATGTTTTCATACATGCTCTCAAGCTGATGTATGTCAAATTATATATTTGTACATAAACTTAGTTAGCAACATACTATAGTTGTTGTAGCATAGCATAGGGTCGGACCACAAGGAATTTTGATAATATTACTAAAAAAATGCAAACAATTGGTTACTCTAAGTTAAATGATATTTTTGGTTTTTCAAAGTTCTAAAGTTCTAATTATGCAACTTAGTGGAAATAGCAAAATGAGAATACCTAAAATATAAACTAAATAAGATTTAAACAAACCATAACCAAGCTTAAACAAATTTGAAATGCAAAAAGCAAATAAAAATCAAACCGTAAAATCAACAACTAAAAATTTGATCAAATACGGGAAAACATGGAATTTGGGCAAAGCAGTTGATTTATGATGCTTAATGAATAACTAATGATGATATGACTACAATTCAAACTCAATTCCATGACATGAATCACACAAAGCACTACAAGAAAACAGATAGTTAGTGACTCCCAAAAGAGTCACACATTCGTCACAAAGACCTCACTTGCGACTACTGTGCGACGAAAAAAGATAGTCGCTAAACATTCGTCGCTAATTTTTAGAGTCACGCATGCGTCGCAAATTTGCGACGCCTTTGCTTCCATTAATTGTAGTCAGTAATTTATCACTACTTTGAGACGTTAATATAGAGTCGCAAATTAGCGACTAATTCGTGACACCACAAAATTTACGACTACTTAATGACTGATATTATCGTCTTTAATTTGTGACTAATTTATGACGAGTTTATAGTCGTAAAATTGCGACACTTTTGAGACTATTGTGTTAGTCACGAATGATTATTTGTAGTCGCATAATAGTCACTAAAGCATTAGAAATTAACGACTACTTGGCGATGCTTTAAATTATTTGGCCACGAATGATCAGATGTAGTCGCAAGTTAGTCATTTTAGTGTTACGAATTACCAACTACTTTGCGACACTTTAAACTGTTGGGTCGTTAAAGTGTAGCATATTTGCAACTATTTTCTGACTTAAACACAATACCTAAACCTGTATAAAATTGTGTTGTTTTCCGAATCTAAAACTAAAACTACAGTAGAGAGCTAATATAAAAACATTGTACATTGCATAAGGTTTTCCAGCTTGAAAACTTAACAAAAGAAGTTAATTATACATAACCAAAAGTGCCATAAACTTGTTTGTTCAAACAAAAAACATAAACTTAGAGAAAGGATAAAAAGAAACCATCAAGTGTTGTGATTTGCAGGAGGGACTTGAGTTGAGCAGCCTCAATCCATGGTCGGTTGTTGAGTTGAGTCCAAGTCAAGGGGTTGAGACAGATTCCACTGACCCGTAAAAAGTGGATCTAACCCTTGGGGATGCGGTAATACATTGTATGATGCGATCCGCGGATTGTCCTTCTTCAAAAACGAGAGGAGTTTCTCCAGTTTAGAGACCCGAGCATGACTTTGCCTTAGCTCCTTTAGCTCCTCATCACGTCGCTTATTCTCCTCATCATACTCAGCTAGCTTAAGACGAGCAGATTTAAGCTCTTTTTGCATATCTGCTAGTTCAGGTACAGGCGAGGTTTCACAGCTTATCTTCCTCTTTCCTTTGTTGAACTTCTGAGATAGTCCACCTATTCCAAAAGGATTACCCTTTTAATCGAATTAAGTACACTAAAACAACAAACAAAACATATTCAATGCAAATCCAAATCCAAGTATTCAATGTAAAACATATTCAGCATAACAAGCAAGTTTACAATTAACTATCAAATAAGTAAAAGTCCAAATGATTCATCAATAATACTGCAACACACAATGATTGGGAACATAAAGTAAAGACACAAACAGAAACAGAAAACCAGGAGAGAAACGATTCCTTACCTGAAGGAAAATATTATTCTTCTCTTCAATCGTGAGAGTCCGCTGAGTGGAAATTTCAGAAGAAATGTCCTGGTCGTCTGCTCCATCTCATGCACGCTGTTCAATAGCCTCTGCTGCCAGTCTCTTGTCATACTCATCAACCACTTGCTTCGCTTTTTGATCTACAAACGTGCCATCCTTCGATGTATGTGTCCTCACATAGACTTCTCCAAACGAGACAGGTCTGCCCAGTTCCTCTTCTTGCACAAATAGATGTGAAAGATTAGGTAGATAGAGGATAAGTAGATGCAGGTTATAACAGAAAGAAAGGAGAAAAGTATTACCATTTGTTGCTCAACAGTCAAGTGAGAAGTTTGGCCAGATACATGCTTGTAGATGCCAAGTCCACCACGAGTAGAGTTACGGGATTTTGAAGTAGTAGTGCTCTTAGACACTGCCTCTGGAGTTCTCCAATAGGCGCACATATGTTCCCAAAGGGTTTCACCAATCCAAGTTGGCCTTACACCCTTCTTCTTAGCCTGACTCACAATTCCTCTCATTCTTTTAGTAGCAATCCTCTATAAATGAGCCCTAACAAGCTCAGTGATCCCTATGTCCCAATTGTATTTCCCCTATACAGTAAAAAACTCATTTAGGTATTGATCAATAGAAGTATATTAGTTAGGTAATGATCAAGAATGAAACATTACCGCACAAGTTCGAAAATATAGCTCTTGCTGTGATATGGGCGTCACCGTCCAACTATAGAAAGGGCCATCAAACTTGCGACAAAATATCCCAGCAATCACACGGGTCAATAGCCCATTATCCCGAATAAACCTAAGACATGAACATAAAGAGAAGTTAAATACAAACTAACACAGACAATGATGCTAATCTTTGTGAAATGAAAACCATTCTATAAGACAGTTGAAACTTGTACCCGATTCCTACTACTAAACCATATGAGAGTACCAACATATTTCAAGATAAACATCAGTTACATATGAGAATAAACTTACCATAGCGTATCTGGCTGAGAAACCTCACTGAGGAGGGGTAGTCTCTGTCATCTTGGAAGAGCCAAAACATTATCCAAGAGGAGAGGTAGTCTCTGTCATCTTGGAGGAACCAAACTGATGGGCTTCCTGTCGTTGATGGCGATTGAGGTTGAGGCTGGGAATTTGGTGATTGGATGGAGCTTGAGACGTTAGGCCAGCAAATGGAAGCCTATTAGTTGAGGCTCGATATTGCGGAGGAATAGATGTTGTTTGAGAAACTGATACAGTCGCCTGAGAGTTTGGAGTACGACGTTGTGGGTTGGAGCACTGAGAAGAACCACCGTCGCCGCTTGACCTAGGTCGTTGCACTGGTATACCACCGCTCTTTCTGGCTGTATCATCTCTGGCGTTGTGTCTCTGTGACCGTGAGGTTGAACCATCTTCGACCACCGGTGGAAGCTTTTCAAGATCGATGTCTCTCACCGTACCCTCTCTGCTATTGTGAGGTGGTGGTGCATGTGAGGTCGTAGCATCACCGGCTTTGGTTTTTACAGCAGCAGCGGGTTTGGCATTTGGACAACCAGTGGTTTTGGCATTTGCACCACCACCGGCTTTGGGTTTCACACGACCAAGAGCGCTGGTTGGTCTTCCACAACCCTCAGGCCGGTTGGTCTTCCACCACCCTCAGGCCGGTTGGTCTTCCACCACCAACAACGCCGGTTGGTTTTCCACTACGGCCTCGAGAAACTCTTCCGCCTCGAGAAACTACTCCGCCTCGCACAACTCCTCCGCGTCGAGAACCTTCTCGGCCTCGTGAACCTTCTTGGGTCATAACCATAGCTTAGGGTTTTCGATTTTGATCTGAATCAAATAGAGAGATCGAGAGAGACAGAGGAAGAAAGAAGAAGAAGAAGATGGATCAAATCGAGAGAGAGAGAGAGGGATGAAAGAGGAAGAAGAAGATCGATTGAATCGACAGAGAAAGGGATGAAAGAGGAAGACAAAGATTCGAAATGATTTGAGGATTAGGGTTCGTGTCGGATTCGAAATGATCTCAGAGAGAGAGATAGAGAGACAGAAGGAAGATCTCGCCTCCGTCTCGAGAGAAAGAAGAAGAAAAAGATGAAGAAAAATTAGGGTTTGTGTCGAATGATTTGGGAATTCAGATTTTAAGTTTTTTATTAAGTGTCGGAGTCACAAAAGCGTCGCTAATGCGTCGCAAAACATTTTGTATGGTGGCAAAATAAGCCCGCCTAAATGGCCCAAAAATTTTCACGAAAAAGCCCAAAATTTGAGTTTAGAGCCAAAAAAGCGTGGTTATGTAGTCGCAAAAAGTCACTTATTTGTGTCTCTTTTGTGACTTTTTTGCGACGTTAGAAAATAATACCCTAAACCCTTAACATTTAGGACCAATAGATTGTGATTTTCTCATTCCTATTCAACTTCTAATGTATTATTAACCATTTCATTGCTTATGTGCATTGAAATCTCACATATCAAGTTTACTTTAACAAATGCTAACACTTAACCAGAAACTACATTAAACTTCTAAGTATTTTAGTTTTAGAGATGTGATCTCATTAATTTTAAACTGAATTTGAATTCGACCTTTCATAAATTAAACTTTTTATGACTAATTTATTGTATAACAATATAATTTCATACCAATAAATTGTATATACTTCAAATATATTGGTTAGTTTCCAAATTTCTTAGGCGGAGTTGGAAAAGAGTCATTAAGGAGTCATTGTTGTTCATCAGTGTCGCAGTTTAGTCGCACAAACATCACTTATTTGTGTCTCTTTTGTGACTTTTTTGCGATGCTGGAAAACAATACCCTGAACCCTTATCATTTAGGACCAATAGATTGTGATTTTCTCCTTCCTATTCAACTTCTAATGTATTATTAACCATTTCATTGCTTATGTGCATTGAAATCTCACATATCAAGTTTACTTTAACAAAAGCTAACACTTAACCAGAAACTACATTAAACTTCTAAGTATTTTAGTTTTAGAAATGTGATCTCATTAATTGTAAACTGAATTTGAATTTGTCCTTCCATAAATTAAACTTTTTATGACTAATTTAGTGAATAACAATGTAATTTCATACCAATAAATTGTATATACTTCAAATATGTTGTTTAGTATCCAAATTTCGTAGGCGGTGTTGGAAAAGAGTCACTGTTGTTCATCAGTGTCGCAGTTTAGTCGCACAAACGTCACTTATTCACTGGACGTAAGGAAGGGAAAAAAGGTTGTTCGGTTGACAGTTCGAACTGGAGTCTGTAATGGTGTTATTCAATGGGAAACAGTTGGGCTATTGTAGCCAATCGTTCTTTTATCACAATATTTGTTATATATGTTGACACAATTTATCTTTATTAATAATAATATAAAATCTCATAAATGCATCGAACACTTAATATTTTAACACTTAAATTATTACACATTAAATATTATACAAACTTTATATAAATATTAAATCCCGCACATATATTACATACATTTTATATGAAGTCCGATTTAAATTTCATCATCTTCTTCTGAAGATGATAAATTACATCGAAATTCATCTTGTGGCTCAGTGTCGTCGATTTCAAAATCGATGTGTTCAATTGGATGATTTCCATCAATTAGACCTTCGACATTGATCTCTTCGACCGTATCCGTGACTGCATCATTCTCAGTTTGTTGCAAAATAATAAGCTTAGTGTCGTTAAATTTTTCTTGCACACGATTCATTGGATTAACTTTTAGAACTGAGAGCCAATTTCCATGACGTTTAACATTTGGGTATGGAAGATAACATACTTGATCAGTTTGAGACGCTACAATATTAATAAAAATTCTATTAGGATATTGTAATTAAATATAATTTGAAGTACAACAACAATACAGTATTATAGACATGAAATTCATACCTAATACATAAGTGTCGTCGTTTGCATATCTCCCCGATTTTAGCACGTCGACAATGCCTCCCTCGCTGGTTCTAGTTCCTTTGCCGGGTGTGGGGTCATACCATTTACAATCGAAAAGCACGATTTTCAAATTCACAAATCCTGGATATGTGAGCTCAATGATTTTTTTAATGGTCCCGTAGAAATCATTCTCCTCCGGTTGAGAATAATTTTGGCCTCGGACACAAATCCCATAATTCATTGTTTTTCTATTTTTCCCGTAATCCTTTGTGTGAAATAAATACCCTCTTGTAAAATACATAGGCCATGACCTAATCTTATTTTCTAGACCGTTGGCTATATCGGAAACCCACATCGGAAAATTTTCTTGACTTTTCATTGCATCCACCTATACATAGAACAATAAAAATATCACATGGTTGAAGCGAAACATTAATTTAATAATTAAATCATTAGGAATACATACATATTGGCGGACCCATATATGAAATTCGTCATCTCTTTTAGCTGAGACTTCATCATCAGAAAGTTTCGGATTTTTCAATCGAATTTGTGCATCCACCAAACTGTGTTGGCAACACTTGATTATGAATAAAGTGGTGAAAAATATATACAATTACTATTTAAATTTAGGGATGAAGTAAAATTACCTTTCAAGCGGTCGGAAATATTCACAATTACGCAAAACATATGAATCTGCGTACTTGAATTCTTTCGCGGTTAACCAAGATTCGGTGCATTTTTCACTTGGACGACCTACTTCAGTAAATATATTCGGTACGGGTAAATCATAGATAGGTACTTCACCTTCATCATACCGAGTTGTCCTGCAAAATTTACCAAAAATAGTTCATCTTATTTTAAGAAAAGCACGGTTAATATATATAAAGTCTAATATAAAAATTTATTACCTTCTTCTGCTAGCTGTAGAAATTTGAGAGGCAAAGTAGTGTTGTGAGAAATAAGAAATCTCATCATTCATGTACGATTGAACAATCGATCCTGCTGGATATCTTTTGTTCTTTGCTTTGCCTTTCAAATGTTTAAAAACTCTTTTGAACGGATACATCCACCTATATTGCACAGGACCACCAAGCTCGGCTTCGTATGGCAGATGTATAGGTAGATGCTCCATCACATCGAAGAAAGAAGGTGGAAAGATTTTTTCCAAGTTACACAGTATCATCACAATATTCTCCTTCAAAATTAGGATGCGACTTTGATCCAATGATCTGCTGCTTAGATCACGAAAAATGCTCCAATTCCTGAGAATAACATATGTGTAAGTAATGTTTAAAAATATTAAAATAATATCATATATGATCGACTGTCGGATTTCATATCTTTATATATATACCTTATAATGCTTGGTGCACGTTTCGCGGGAGGAGTTCTACGAACACGAACGGAAGCAAGCGCTCCATAAAAACATGGCAGTCGTGATTTTTCATTCTAAAAAATTTGCCCCCGCTTATGTCTGCACAGCTTGTTAAGTCAGCTACATATCCATCTAGAAATTTTACCTAATTTTTCACCTAGTGTAGTAAGACATCTTTTGCTTTTGAATTCAATCTCCAAATAGGAAATGGAGCGTTGCCACGATCATCAACATGCAAATCTTTCCGAGAACATAAATTTTGATATCTAGTCTTGATTTGACGGTGTCTTTCGATTTTTTTTTAACATTCATAACAGTATACATGATGTTATCAAAAAAATTCTTCTCGATATGCATCACATCAAGATTGTGCCGTAGAGTAAGGTCGCTCCAGTATGGAAGCTCCCAAAATATGCTTTCTTTAAGCCAATTATGCCAATCTTCGTAACCAACTGGTTTTATGTGATGTCCATTCCCACCACAATCAGATGTTTTTCGCGCTCCGGCATTCCGTATACGGTGGAGTACTTGTTCTCCAGTTAACGATGCGGGTGGGTCCTCCTTCAGTGCGTTCTTTCCCTTCAAAAAGTTAACTTTGTTCTTCCGTAATGGATGTTCTGTAGGCAAAAATCTTATGTGACAGTCAAACCAACAAGTCTTCCTACCAGCCTTCAATTGAAATGCATTTGTATCATCCAAACAAATTGGACATGATAATCTCCCATGTATCGTCCATCCCGATAACATCCCATATGCCGGAAAATCACTTATCGTCCACAACAAAACAACTTTAAGGTTGAAGTTTTGATTTACTGACACATCATACGCCTTAATTCCGTTATTCCATAACTCCTTTAACTCTTCGATCAGTGGCTGGAGGAAAACATCAAGGCTGGCTCGTGGATGTGGTCCCGAGTTCAAAACGGTAAGAAACAAGTACTCCCTTCCCATGCACATTCGTGGGGGTAAGTTGTAGGGTGTCATGATTATAGGCCATAATGAATGGTTTTTTGATATACCAAAAGGATTGAAACCGTCTGTACATAATCCCAGATAAACATTTCGTGTTTTCTCCGCAAATCTTGGATACATTTGATTGAAAGTTTTCCAATCTGCCGCATCTGATGGATGACACATTACTCCATCTTGTGATTCGTCCTCAGCATGCCACCTCATCGATGCTGTCGTCTTCTCAGATTGGTACATCTTCTTCGATCTGTCAGTGATTGGTAGATACCACATTTTGCTAAACAGTATTTTTTTTCCGTCCCTGGCGATCATCATATCTTGGTTTTCCACAAAACTTGCAATGCTCCAACACCCCATATTCTTTCCAGAAGAGCAACATTTATTTATGCATACATCGAATGTATGGTATTGCAAGCCTAATTTTCGCATCAACGTTTCTGTCTCGTAATATGAACCAGTTGCCTGATTAGGCTGTGGTAAATACTCTGTTACCAATTCCGCCCATGAATCCATGCAATTTTCAGCCAAATTATGGTCTGCCATGTTATTCATATACCGAACAGCTAATGATAACTGCGAATGACCATCATGATAACCATCATACAATGGCATTTTTGCAGCATCTAACAAGTCGTAGAATTGTTTCGCCTCATAGGTAGGTTCTTCAGAAACATGATCATTTCCACTATGACCATGTTCGTCATGATGATAATCATTTAATGGTCTAGAATCAGAAAATGCATCATGGACCATCCCAGCATAAACATTCCCACCATCATAATTCATTTGTTCATAATTACCGCTAGTAAAATCAGCATTTACGTAATGACTACTACCAGGACCTGTCCCAACTACATTGTAATCTTCCCCATGTTCGGTCCACACATAATAATCTTCCATAAAACCACGTTGATGCAAATGGTTCGAAACAGTTCTAACAAGTTTCATACCACCATAATTTTTACATTTCGCACAAGGGCAGTATAACTTACCTCCACTGCTAGTAGCCAAGTCCTTGCAACTTGCAAAATCCAGAAACTACCTAACCCCTTCCAAAAAGTCGGTTCAGAGATTATTTATCTGCGGATCGATCCTTGTATACATCCAATCTCGGGAAGAGTTCCACATAATTTTCTTTCTCAAAATCTTTTTTTTTTCTTTTTTTTTCTTTTTTTTTCCTTTGCGCTGAATGAGGAAAAGGGAGCTCGGTTGTTATATATATAGAATAACATTTGCCACTACTTTGTGACTCCTAAAAAAGAGTCACAAATTTGTGACTCTTTTATGACTGTTTTCCGACGCTTTTGTAAACTACTTGGATAAATCGGTGTGCTACCTACCTTTTTTTTATTTATCACGTGTCACCTAATTTCCTTCCTTGCCGACATACTTGCCGACATAGCTATACTGACTACTTTACCACTCTTTTACCACGCCACCCAAACGTAACAACGGCGTCACAAATTTGTGACTAATTTGCGACGTTCTCTAAGACTGGAAAAAATTGTCACAAAACAATCGCAAACTTTGACCAATTTGCGACTACTCAAATAAGAGTTTCTATTCAGTCACTAATTTATGACTTGTTTGCGACATAATCGTGTAGTCGTAATTATGTGACAGTTTTGCGTCGAACCTTTTCTCAGTCGCTATTTAGTAGCAAATGAGTCACAAATAAGTTGCAAATTTTGTGACTGAATTTCAGTCACAAAAAGTAATCAGTAATTATCTGTTTGAAGTAGACTAATCTATTTCCAATGATAATAATTGATTTAATTAATTAAGCTAATGTGATAGCCGACTCAGCCATTGTGGGCGTGGCGGCTGATGTGGCAGTTGACTAAGATGATAACTGAAGTTTGACTTGGTCAATATAGGTATTAGCCACGATTTTGTTGATTACGTATGAAATTGAAAAATAACAAAAGTTGAGGTTTAATATAGCACGTTCTTAAAATTCAAGTATGAATTATCAAACATGTCTAAAGTTTGGGTATGAATTATCCATTTTCCCACATAACTTACTCTTCCGAACTCACTAAAAACATAACGCCAAAAATTGGATTCTCTTAATGGAGGCATCCCCTCTGAACTCACCATGAACACATTTCCACATCCCCAATTGACAAATTAAATCTGTTAAATGTTTTGACAACGCGTAGTCATGTGCCATTTTGGAGGTTTTATATATTAATATTGTCACCTTGAAAGTTCAATGTGTCAGCTAGTATCACTTTGAAGGTTTAAAGTGTCAGTCAGTACCACCTTAAAGGTTTTCTATGCGACATCTCAAATTGATTGAAAAAAATAAATGGTCATCATCTATTTAATTAATATAAATTTTGCATTGGAAAAATCTTAAAATGAAACAAAAACTTCTAAAACATCTAATAAAATGAGACTGAAGAAATAATTTATACCTAAACTTCCATTGGAACTATACAATCGAAGGAGTATAAAGCAACACTAAAAACTAATAAGAGTTAATTCGTTGACCAAGGCCATAGTGTCGCTATTTTATCTTCACAGCTACAAGATATTGGAAAATATATTAATAATACATAGTGTTAAACGTGAGAGAAAAGCTTGTTAGTACAATGATTTAGGTTAAACCTCCTAAGATCTAAAGAAAGTCAATGTACACAATAATGGAAAATATACAAAAGATCTTATGTAGAGAATATCCTAATACTCTCTTTCAATTTGGAGCGTGGAGATCACAAACGCCCAACTTGCGTAGTAGATACGAGAATGTTGTCGCCCCAAAGCCTTGGTAAGTAGATCAGCAAGTTGTTACGTTGTGCTAACATGTGTTGTAGCAATGTTTCCCGAAGTTATCTCATCACGGATAAAATGACAATCATTTTTAACGTGTTTCGTACATTCATTGAAAGCCGGATTTGCTGCGATATGAAGAGCGGATTTGCTGTCACATATGAGCTTCATTGGAGCTTTATGAGGAATACTGATATGCTCAAATTTCCCTGAGCTACTCTCTCAAATTAAGAGATTGTAGTAGTACTTAGGGATCGTATCCACAGAGAATCAAATCACACAATCGATTATGATCTCGAATTAGGCTAAGCAACAATGTGTGAATGAAAATAAAATAGCAAAACAAGTGAGCAGATGATGATTTAGGTTCTTGAAATCAATGAGACAAAAGAGTTAGGTTATGGATAATTCTCAGGAATGAATCGAAATTAGGGATAAAAGACTGTTAGGATTTGATTAAGTGCAGTTCTAGAACTCGAACACTAGTGTAAAATCAATCAACTTTCGTTGCAGAGACTATCTATGACTAAATTCCAAATTTCTTTGCAAACTTAGTGAATAAAGACAAACAATAAAGTTCAGGTTTGATTGTTCACAAAATCACTAAGCCAAATTTCTTTGCGAATAGATAATTTTGCTCATCTAAGATTATATCAGGTTGTTAATAATACTTTCGCATCTATTAAATCAACCTACGATTTCCAATTTCAGTTGGTCAGTCCTAAAATCAGAGTTATAGCAATCTAGATGAAGAACAAGTAGATAAATCCCAACAAAGTTTCAATCCTAACAATTTCTCATCAAACCCTTGAATTCCCAAAACCTAACAAGCAAACTACTCAGACATAGATGAAGAAAACATCATGAATGAAATCAATTGCATTTAAAAAGATAGATTTAGAGATACAGAAAGGGTTCGAAATCTCTGTAGAAATCTCTCCCAAAAGCTCTCTAAATCCAAGTTTCAATAGAAAATAAGATGTCCAATTGAAAACCTAAAAGAAAACTATATATTGGGTGTCAAAAACGGATTGCCTTGTGTGTAAACTTCTGGGTTTTTCGGGCAAAAGAGGAAATTCTTCAAAACTCCTTTTCGTCAGATACATATCCGTCGATCGACGCAAATAAGCTGTGTCGATCGACGCAAATAAGCTGTGTCGATCGACGTAGCTTCAAAGCTCGACTTCTCTTCGCGAAAGACATGTGTGCTTCGACCGACGCAACCTGGGTGCGTCGATCGATGCAAGCTCTAAAACTTGACTCCGACTTGATCACTTCTGCTCTTCTTTCCTTGATACTCCAAAATGCTCCAAAAGCTCCCGTCAAACTCCAATCGATCATTGACCTACAAAGACTCTAAAAAAATAGGAAAACACCAAAAAGACTCTATAGAAAGGACTTATATCATGGTCAAAAACTGGTAAAAACCATGATATATCAAATACCCAAAGACTGAAGAAGTTCTTTGACCCTTAATATCTCTTGAGTTGCAAAAGCCATTGAACGATATTCTGCTTCAGCAGAAGAACGTGCTACTTTTTCTTGTTTCTACATCTTCAAAGAAACTGGTGAATCACCATGGAGAATGACGTAGCTACTTAGTGAACAACAAGTGAGAGGACAAGAGGCCCAGTCAGAGTCACAATAAACCGTAACCTGAAGATCACATGTTGAGGAGAGGAGAATGCCTTGACCAGGACAACCTTTGAGATATCGAACAATGCATATAGCTGCATCCCATTGTGCTTATCGCGAATTCTGCATAAACTGAGCGAGTATGTGAACTGAGTAGCAGAGTTCAGGACGTGTTAGTGCAAGGTAGACTAAACGCCCGATGAGACGTCTGTATTTGGATACATTAGCGAAGAATGGTCCATCGTCGGAGACAAGATGATGATTCTGTTCTATTGGAGTCTCAACCGGTTTTGAACTAGTAAGGCCACATTCATATATTATGTAAAGACAATACTTGCGCTGTGAGAGATAAATACCATCAGAACCACGAGCCACTTCGATTCCTAAGAAATATTTGAGAGGACCTAAATCCTTCATACGGAAACACTTATGATGATAGGCTTTAAATTGTGAAATTACCGCCGAATCATTGCCAAAAATCACCAAATCATCAACATAAATCAGAATGTGAAGCACCGGGAACCACGAACACGAATGAAGAGAGAGTAGTCTTTTCGACACTGAACAAAACTGTAATCAAGTAGTGCCTTAGAGAGCTTAGCGACCCAGCAACGCGCTGCTTGTCGCAGTCTGTATAAAGACTTCTTGAGTTTGCAAATGAGTGACGGATCAGAAGGTTGAAAGCCCAACGGTGGTTTCATGTAAATTTCCTCATCCAAATCACCATGACGGAAGGCGTTATGTACGTCTATTTGATGAGTTTCCCAATTCTTTGCGGAAGCCACTTAATTGTATTCATCTTGACCAATGGAGCAAATGTCTCATCATAATCAATGCCTTCTTCTTGAAAATTTTCCACAACTACCAGACGCACTATGGCGTTTAACAGATCCATCAACATTGTTTTTGATACGAAACACCCATTTAGATGCAAGAGCCTTCTTACCCGGAGGAAGTTTTTCTAAAGACCATGTTTCATTTTCTTCAAGTGCCTCTACCTCAAAACCCATTGCTTTTCGCCAAACCTCAAATTTGACAGCGTCTTTAAAATAAAGTGGTTCGTCACCAAGAGTTATCGCAGCTAAGAAAGATGCATGATTGCTTGAAAAACGATCACAAGAGACATAGTAAGCGAGAGGATAGAGACACGTACCAGAAAAAACCGAGTCGGAGGGAGGAGAAACGAGAACAGGGTTCTCACTTTGAGCAGAATATGTGACGTATTCTTTTAAGACGAGTAGATGGGATACCTTTACGAAAACCACGACCCAAATTCTCTTCACTTACTGTATCAGCAACTGTGTCACCAACTGCTTCAACAACTGCTTCAACGATTGTATCAGCAGTTGCTTCAGTGATTGTATCAGCAGCTGCTTCAGTGACAGGAGAAGATTGTGTAATAGGTTCCAAAACTGAGTCAGCACTCCTCCTATCATTGATGATCGGAGCGTCCAGGAAGAATGGAATATCGGGCGGAGACACAATAGAATTATCTGACAGTGGAGGGAGAAGTAGTGGAGGAGGCATAAGGGAATGTAGTTTCATCAAATACGACGTCGCGAGACACAAATATAGAACCGGTTTCAATATCAAGAACACGCCAACCTTTTTGCCCATGAAGATAGCCAAGAAAAACACATCGGATGCCACGTTTGTCAAACTTATCAAGTTTTGCGGTTTGATGTTTGGCAAAATAAAGACTTCCAAATATGCAGAGATTCAACATTGAAGGAGATGTGTTGTAGAGTAGTTCATATGGTGATTGAGATGCCATCCGATTAATTAGATATGCAACCGTAAGAATGCTTTCCCCCCAATACTTCCTTGGTAAATGACTTTGAAAAAGAAGAGCTCTAGCGGTATTTAAGATGTGGCGATGCTTTCGCTCAGCTCGTCCATTTTGTTGCGGTGTATTAACGCAAGACGTTTGATGAACAATACCATTACTAGCAAAGAACAATTTCATGCATGTGAATTCGGTGCCGTTATCACTTCGCACTATTTGAACTTTCTTTCCAAATTGACGCTCTGCCATCGCAAAAAGTTCTTGAGAACACACGCCACTTTGTTTTTGGCTAGAAGTAAATGAGTCCAAACAGCGCGAGAGTAGTCGTCAACGATAGTAAGAAAGTAACGAGCTCCACAAGTTGAAAGGATACAATATGGTCCCCAAACATCACATTGAATAAGAGAAAAACATGCTTCAGCTTTATTAGAACTTTCGAAAAAAGAATCACGAGTTTGTTTTGCTTGAATGCACACATTACAAATCTCCTTAATCTGAAAACCACTTGTATCAAAATCCTTTAGACTAGATAAAAAGGTAGACAACACTTTCTTGTTAGGATGTACCAAACATTGATGCCACAAAACTGCTTCAGCCGTTGTAGTCTTGGTAGTCTTGTGAACTCGAGCAAGAACAATTCCACGAAAGTGATAAACCTCGTTCTCTTCTTCGCCTACTCCAATCGGAATCTTCAAAGAACGGTCATGTATAACGCAAACTTTGTCAGTGAGAGTAGTGAAGCATGAAAGCTCATGAAGTAAACGAGCTACGGAGATTAATGTGCAAGATAAATCGGGAACATAGAGAACACGATGTAGAGTTTTGTCGCCACCAAGATAAAGAGGATCTTCCTTCGTAGCAAAAGAGTGTTTATCATTCGGTAGAACAACAATACTACGAGGAATGTCTTGTATTTCAGTTAGGAGCTCAATATCAACTGTGACGACCCAACCCATCAAATAAAAAAAATTTCAACCCGGATCACTATTATCATAAATAATGATCCTCAACGGTCCAATAAACAAACAGCGCGGAAACAATGATTCAAACAATCAAATACAATTTATCGTTTAACAAACCCATACTTATTAATTCTAGTTCAATTCGGTAATACACATAGTTCTGCAATTGCTAACACCCTAGCAATTCTAACTTATTACACGAAAACGAGCCACTAGATCATTCCCCTCGTCCCGGCCATGATTCCACGATCACTGACTGTCTTTACCTGCATCACATGGTTATAAGAGATGCGTGAGTATTATCATAAATACCCAGTGAGACGGTCATCCCATCTACAGGCTATACACACAGGCATAAGCAAAATATACAATACCAGGATGAACAAACAATAATGCATCACACAACAACCAACGAGAACAACACATTCAATATGTCAAACTGACGATAATCAAAAACCCGTGTCGATCGACACACCTCCTTGTGTCGATCGACACACATCAAACCCGTGTCGATCGACACAACCTCCCCGTGTCGATCGACACAACCTGCCAACACTGTGTCGATCGACACACCCAACTGCGTCGATCGACACACCAACCCAGAAACTCATCAAACCGATTTTCTACACAAAAATCCACCAAAAAGCCATACAAGAATCGATCCAAACAACACACAATCGCATCATATCAATTCCTTTACCCAGATAAGCCTATGGTCACGCACTCACCTCGAATTCGGATAGAAAAGGAGAAAAATCCGACGAAGAACACGAAGAACACGAAGAACAAATCCGAGATCCTTCACCGTACGGTCCTCCCACGCTTCCACAACCTCACAAACACTCCCACAAGCCTAATAAGATTGAGAAACACGAAGGAAACAACAACAACAACCTCTCCTCTCAATCCTCTCACTTTCTCTCTCAAAAACTTCAAGTTTCTGCCCAGAAATCCGATTTTTGACTTAAATAGCCAGACCAGCCGACACTCTGACGATCGACACACCCACTTATGTCGATCGACACATGACCAATCAATACGTCATTCTGACGGCAATCGAAAATCCGTGTCGATCGACACACCCCAACTGTGTCGATCGACACACCACTCGCTGCTCGACTCCTCTTGAGTCAAAACAGCCGTGTCGATCGACACACAAACCTTGTGTCGATCGACACCCATCCAAAAATTACTTTTTGGATCACGGGCGTTACAATTCTCCCCCACTAACACGGATTCGACCTCGAATCACGCAACACCGTCTCACTACGGTTTCCACTACCTGACCCAAACGCGGCCATCAACCTTCGAGATAACACTCGAATCCCCTATCCCGTCCTGCTAAGGCTACACTCTTGCCCAAAAATTCGCCCAGATTCCCCCGGAGCACCCACGATGCACGCCCCATGATCCGGATTAGAGCTGCCCGATTGACCGTCCAACAATCAAACAAGAACATGTCCGATCAACCATTGACCCCGCACTGGACCAAATGATCGTACAACAATCAAACAAGAACATGTACGACCATCGGCGTAACATATGCTACCAAGGTTGTCCGACCCGAATTCCGGACTCCAATAATAACCCTAGACTCGACGTACACAACACAAAACCCCTGGCCCTCAGCCAGCACCACTCGCGATCACACCTGATCCCCGAGTTATACTAGGCTCACACTAGCCTCACTGCACCATATCTATGGATACAATTCTGACCCAACCCGGTCAGTCCAAGATCAGAGATCACCACCCGATCTCAATCACCTAACCCCGTCTCACTAAGGTTGACACTCTCATCCATAACCCGCCCAAATTCCCCCAGGAAACATCCACGATGCAGCACTCGCTGATCTGGATCAGGGTTGTCCGATAGATCGCGCAACAATCAAACAAGAACATGCCCGACCCACCGTAGACCCAAACCTTGGATCCATTGGTCGCACAACAATCAAACAAGAACATGTACAGCCAAAGAGGCTACATATGTTTACCAGGGTCGTCTGAACTAAGGTTCCAAACTCGAGTAACAACCCTAGATTAGATATCCACAAACCACCTGAGATCATTCCCGATCCCTGAAGTTCATCGAATCTCATACTTATAATCACACTACAGGTACTATTGCTCAAACTCATATCTCTATACACCACTCCCACTCGCAGGGTCGTCATCCATCGAGCTCTCGATGTATACCATACCGGCTCTCGGTATGCCCCAGCCCCTCCGCTTCAGGACACACAGTCCATCAGCTCTCGGCTGCAGAGGAATCACACATCCTCTGGAGAAATCGCAATCTCTCAAAGTATATGCAGGAGAATATCACCATCCCCTGGAGCAGTAACACTATAACGTGCATCATAAGCACCTGTCGACCGATTTACTTCCGTGGTTCCCATCCCGATATTCCCTAACCCGGAATATCACTCATGACCAATCCCCAGGTCACCTGAAACAACCCAATCGCCAGGGTGTTTCCTACCCCGATATTCCCTAACCCGGAATATCCCTCATGACCAATCCCCAGGTCATCTCACACATGACCTAACCCAGTCATCAAACCCATGACCTCCCAGTCATACCATAAGAACATCCGTCTTATACCCCAAGATAATAAGGAAACTCCATCTTATTAAATCTCAACAATGTATATCGTTACAAACCAAAACGAAAATACATACAACTCATAGCCACAAGCTAATACAACCACTGAAAACCAGAAAATACTCAAGCCTCCGCTTGCTTCTCGAACCACTTCGAGAACTTCGTCTTCATACTTGCTTCTGGTTCCCAAGTCTCCTCCTCAATACCATCACAGTCCCACACGACTCTCACCAATGGTATCCTTTTCCGGCGCAGAACCTTGACTCTCCTCTCGAGAATCCTCACAGGTCTCGCCGCCAACATCATATTGGGCTGAAGATCCTCCGGAATCCTAGCCAACACCTCCTCAGACTCATGTAGACACTTCCGCAGCATCGATACATGAAATACCTTATGAAACGCTCTCATACTCTGAGGTAATTCCAACCGATAAGTCACTGGTCCAACCCGCTCCACCACCCGGAACAGACCCAAAAACCTCGGACTTAGCTTATTCTCCGAAATGGATCTGTTAGGACCCCTCAACATCGCTGCCTTGAGATACACCAGATCTCCCAGCTCAAACTCCAGCTCTTTCCGTCTCTTATCAGCATAACTCTTCTGCCGATCCTGAGCCTCTCTCATGTTCATCCTCAAGACACGGATCTTCTCCGTCGTCTCCTGAATAAAATCCGCACCAAACATGCTCCTCTCCCCCACTTGAGTCCAGCACAATGGTGTCCTACACGGCCTCCCATACAGAGCCTCATATGGAGCCATCCCAATACTCGCCTGGTATGAGTTGTTGTACGCAAACTCAACCAGGTTCAGATGATCCGCCCAATGACCACCATAATCCAGCACGCACATCCTCAACAAGTCCTCTAAAGTCTGAATAGTCCTCTCTGACTGCCCATCTGTCTGAGGATGATAAGCCGTGCTCATATGCACCTTAGTGCCCATCTCTGCCTGAAACGCCCTCCAGAACTCAGACGTAAACCTCGGATCTCTGTCTGACACAATACTCGCTGGCACCCCGTGCAGCCTCACTATCTCACGCACATACTTCTTAGCCAACACCACCGTCCCATCGGTCTTCTTGATGGCAAGAAAATGTGCTGACTTGGTCAGACGATCCACAATCACCCATATCGCATCATACGTCCGTGACAACGGCAACCCCGTCACGAAGTCCATGGTAATCATATCCCACTTCCACTCCGGAATGGGCAAACTCTGCAACATACCACTCGGAACCTGATGCTCAGCCTTCACCAGCTGACAAACGTTGCACGCTGCAACCCAATTAGCTACATCCCTCTTCATCCCGACCCAGTGATAATACCGCTTCAGATCACGATACATCTTGGTCGCCCCCGGATGAATCGATAACATGCTCGCATGAGCCTCACGCAAGATCTCTTGCCTCAGATCCTCATCCTTGGGTACACAAACCCATCCGTTCACCAGTATCGTCCCATTTGCCGAGACCATATACTCTGAACCTGCAACCCTAGCAGCATCAATCAACATCGGATGCAACTCCTGAGCTGCTCGAATACGACTTAGCAAATCTGCCTAGTTAGCTACCTCTAACCCCAACAGCTCCTGTGAGATCACACACAACCTCAACGTACTAATCTCGCTCACCAGAGCTTCCATATCACGCTCCTGAGCCGAAGCAACCCTCATCCGACTCAATGCATCTGCAACCAAATTAGCCTTACCCGGATGGTATCCGATCTCCAAATCATAATCCGCTACCAACTCCATCCAGCGCCTCTGCCTCTGGTTCAACTCCGGCTGAGTGAAGAAATACTTCAAACTCTTATGGTCTGTGAACACCTGAACCTTTCCGCCATAAAGATAAGATCTCCAGATCTTTAGAACGAAAATTACCGCAGCCAACTCCAAATCATGGGTAGGGTAATTGCACTCATGCTTCCTCAACTGCCTCGAAGCATACGCAATAACCTTTCCCTGCTGCATCAGGACACAACCCAAACCAACACCCGAAGCATCGGTATACACCACGTAAGGCTCACCCGGCTCGGGTAACGCCAACACAGGTGTACATGTCAACATCTCCTTCAGCTTCCCGAAACTCTCCTCGCAAGTAGACGACCACACAAAAGGAACATCCTTCCCTGTCAACCTGGTCATCGACTTAGCCAAACTTGCAAACCCCGCAATGAATCTCCGATAATAACCTGCCAACCCAAGAAAACTCCTAATCTCAGTGGCATTCCTCGGTTTAGGCCACCCTCTGATAGCCTCGATCTTAGCCGGATCCACAGAAACTCCCTCTGCAGACACCACATGGCCAAGAAAACTCATCTCCCTCTGCCAGAAACTGCACTTGCTCAACTTCGCAAATAGCTTCTGCTCCCGCAGCTTCCCCAAAACTACTCTCAGATGCAACTCATGCTCCTCAGGACTCTTAGAATACACCAAAATATCATCAATAAAGATGATCACAAACACATCCAGATACTCCTGGAATACCCCGTTCATCAACCGCATGAACGCTGCTGGTGCATTCGTCAAACCAAAAGGCATCACCACGAACTCAATATGCCCATACCTCGTCCTGAAAGCAGTCTTCCTCACATCTGCTTCCTCAATCGGAATCTGATGGTACCCCGAAGCCAAGTCGATCTTGGAGAACCAGGTAGCCCCTCGCAACTGATCCAACAACTCATCAATGCGCGGCAGAGGGTACCTGTTCTTCACGGTGACTTGGTTAAGTCCCCGATAATCGATGCACAACCGGAAACTACCATCCTTCTTCTTCACAAACAACACCGGCGCTCCCCACGGTGAAACACTAGGCCGAATAAAACCCTTATCCAACAAATCATCCAGCTGCTTCTTCAGCTCTGCCATCTCTGCTGGAGCCATACGGTAAGGTGCCTTAGATATCGGAGTAGTCCCGGGTTCCAACTCAATAACAAACGGATCCGACCGCGATGGCGGTAATCCCTCCAATGACTGGAACACATCCTGGAAATCCCGAACAACTCGAATATCCTCAACTGCAACCCCTCCAACAGACTCAGGCATCACTATCGTCACCAGATACGCCTCGCAGCCCTTGAGAAGCAACTGCTCGGCCTGTATCGTGGAAATCACGAGACTCCCGGAAGTCGGTCTCACACCCTGATAAACCAACCTCCCCGCCTCTCGCTCAAACACAACTCGCCCTCGGTGGCAATCCAGATGGACCCTGTAACGATCCAACCAATCCATACCCAGGATAACATCGTACAGCTCCACCGGACTGATGATCAGATCTGCTGGCATCAACTCTCCCGCCACCAGAACATCCACACCACGAGCCCGCCCGAAAGTAGCCAACGTCCTACCACCAGCAACCTTGACTACTCCCGCCTGTTCCCCGGAATCACTCTGGATTCCGCTACTCTCCGCACACTCCGGCGTAATAAAGCTATTCGTAGCTCCCGAATCAAACAACACGTGGGACTCATAACCGCCCACAACTAAGGTCCCTGCACAATCCCATGTGCCTCAGAACCCTACCATTCTAGCACAGACTCACAATTTCCCAACAGACAAAAACTCAAACAACCATGAATTTAAAAAGTCAAGTTCGGAAATACCTGTGATCGGTCTGGTGCTAGATCCACCCGCCTCCGCAGACGTGAACACACGCGGTGCTGCTGCAATCTGAGACAACGGCTGCACTGTCAATGGCTGCACTGCGGCCACCGCCAACTGCTGCAGCTTCGGACACTTGGGCTTAATATGCCCCGTCTCTCTGCAGTGATAACACACCCGCGTATCCTGAACCCCGACCCGCACATCTCGAGTCCCGGTCCCGGTCCTCTTCGGACAGCTCGCCACATGATGGGACATGCTCCCACACCCGAAGCATCCCGAACCGCCCTGACTGGCCCCTGAAGTGCTCTCCCACTTCCTCTTCTGTCCCTGAGCAAGCTTGCCGCCCCTGCCTGAACTCATCTGCTGCTGAGATCTCCTCGGCTGCTGCTGCTGCACCGGTGGACTAACCACCACAACCTGCTCCCCGAGATCCTCCTCGATCGCAGCAGCCATCTCAACCAGCTCCGCCCTCGTGGCGAACCTACTCGCCCTGCAGCGAGTCCTCAAATCTGGACGAAGTCCTCGCAAGAACCTCCTAACCTGGGCATCCTCGCCCTCCATACCTCTCCCTGCATGTACCAGAATTCGACTGAACTCAGCATCGAACTCCCTCACTGACCGATCTCCCTGAGTTAGGTCCAGAAACCTAGACTCCAAACGGTCCACCGCCTCCTGCGGGAAATACTTGGCGTTAAACTCCGCCAAGAAATCCTCCCAGACCATCTCGGCCTGCACCCTCCTGGCCTCAACACCTCTCCACCAGAGATGCGCATCACCCTCTAGGTAATGTACCGCCAGATCCACTTTGTATCCCTCTAACCTCATCCGCCACCCATCAGCCTCCTCAGGCCTAGCACCGCCCGAGAAAAATGCAGTACCAATCCGCTGCATCTGCTCCATCATCCGCAGATAAGATGGAAGCTCCTCAACCCCAGCCATACCCGGCTGTACCCCAGCCAAACCCAGCTGCACCCCAGCCAAACCCGGCTGCACCCCAGCCATACCCGGCTGCACCCCAGCCATACCCGGCTGCATCCCAAGAGCATGACCCGGAGCAGGCACCCCTCCCGGTAACCTCTCCAGGATCATCTGTAGTAGACCTGCCAGACGATCATCTCGATCCGGGGCAACGCCTACGGCAGCACCCCCACCAGCGCCCACCGCACCGCCAGCTACATCAGGACCCGCACCAGCCCCTCCAGCCCTCTCATTGGAACCCGTAGCTGTCACACCCACGGACCCCTCCTGAAACGCCTGCGAGTCAGCTACCCGCTCCTGTGTAGTCTCCTGGGACACCCACGTGGCAGCAGACTCACTCCCAAGTCCCCGCCCACGCCCACGCCCAGCACGACTACCACGACCTCTACGGCCCCCGCGACTTCTGCCTCTAGTCCCCCTAGTCATCACTCTGCACTCACCCGCAGAATACTAAGTACTAGAAAAACAGAAATCACATAAACACATACCGTGGAATCTCATTGAAGGCTCGGAAGGGATGATCTAGGACTCCATACCCACACAACAATCAATTGACTAACTCGCATAATCAATTAATTAACTAGCCCTAGAACCGCTAGGGCTCTGATACCAAACTGTGACGACCCAACCCGTCAAATAAAAAAAATTTCAACCTGGATCACTATTATCATAAATAATGATCCTCAACGGTCCAATAAACAAACAGCGCGGAAACAATGATTCAAACAATCAAATACAATTTATCGTTTAACAAGCCCATACTTATTAATTCTAGTTCAATTCGGTAATACACATAGTTCTGCAATTGCTAACACCCTAGCAATTCTAACTTATTACACGAAAACGAGCCACTAGATCATTCCCCTCGTCCCGGCCATGATTCCACGATCACTGACTGTCTTTACCTGCATCACATGGTTATAAGAGATGCGTGAGTATTATCATAAATACCCAGTGAGACGGTCATCCCATCTACAGGCTATACACACGAGCATAAGCAAAAGATACAATACCAGGATGAACAAACAATAATGCATCACACAACAACCAACGAGAACAACACATTCAATATGTCAAACTGACGGTAATCAAAAACCTGTGTCGATCGACACACCTCCTTGTGTCGATCGACACACATCAAATCCGTGTCGATCGACACAACCTCTCCGTGTCGATCGACACAACCTGCCAACACTGTGTCGATCGACACACCCAACTGCGTCGATCGACACACCAACCCAGAAACTCATCAAACCGATTTTCTACACAAAAATCCACCAAAAAGCCATACAAGAATCGATCCAAACAACACACAATCGCATCATATCAATTCCTTTACCCAGATAAGCCTATGGTCACGCACTCACCTCGAATTCGGATAGAAAAGGAGAAGAATCCGACGAAGAACACGAAGAACACGAAGAACACGAAGAACAAATCCGAGATCCTTCACCGTACGGTCCTCCCACGCTTCCACAACCTCACAAACACTCCCACAAGCCTAATAAGATTGAGAAACACGAAGGAAACAACAACAACAACCTCTCCTCTCAATCCTCTCACTTTCTCTCTCAAAAACTTCAAGTTTCTGCCCAGAAATCCGATTTTTGACTTAAATAGCCAGACCAGCCGACACTCTGTCGATCGACACACCCACTTGTGTCGATCGACACATGACCAATCAATACGTCATTCTGACGGCAATCGAAAATCCGTGTCGATCGACACACCCCAACTGTGTCGATCGACACACCACTCGCTGCTCGACTCCTCTTGAGTCAAAACAGCCGTGTCGATCGACACACAAACCTTGTGTCGATCGACACCCATCCAAAAATTACTTTTTAGATCACGGGCGTTACATCAACTGTCATATGATGTGAGGCTCCAGAATCAAGAAGAAAATCAACATTACCAGAGAGTTTCTCGGTTGTGGATGAGGTTTGATTTCCTGTCTTGAGAAGATGAACAATCGCATTCCAAGTCTCCTTGCTCACTCCATGTATTCACGAAGCCTCAACAGGAGGATTATCTTGAGCGTTGTGTGCTCGAGGTGGAGCCGAACGCCCTCTTCCACAGCCTCTTCCTCTGCCACGACCTCGGCCTTCATTCCCACGAGAAAATCCATCACTAGGAGAATCGGTGAACCAATCCGGATAGCCGTGTAACACAAAGCATGTGTCAACGGTGTGGTTTGTGCGATTACAATGAGTGCAGTGTAGATTATTGCGAGTGCGTGTAACAGAAGCAATCGCATTCACACCTGACTGAACAGCAAAGTTAAATGTTTCAACTCGCTCCTCTTTGGTGAGAATAATCGTGAGATGTCGTTCTTCAGAGACAAGTTCAGAGTAGATTTGATCAAGAGATAATTCTTGTTCACGAGTGAGCCTTCCCAACAGATTTGTGCGAGTAGTACCAAACTCTGAACTGTCCAATCCCATGAGGAATTGATGAATTCTTTCATGATCACGCCGTATGTTGTGTTTCATGAGAATTGGACAATCAGGCTTGGTACAGCAACAACCAAGGGTTGGTTCATAGTCATCGAGATTATCCCACATGACCTTGAGTCTTCCGAAGTATGCAGCAATTTCTTGTCCGTCTTGATGACAAGCCACTAGATCAGCCTTTATTTGATGTACTCGCGGTGCGTTTCCGGCAGAGAATCGAGTGCGCAAGTTTTCCCACGTCACGCGAGCATCATCAACAACCGAGATAGCATGATGAATCTTGGGATCTATACTTGCGTAGAACCACCCGATCAACATGGAGTTGACAGTGACCCATCTGTTGTAGTCGAGAGAATCTGATGGAGGTTTTGATCATCGATGAAACCAAGTTTCTGTTTGGCTCGAAGATTGTTACGAGCAAGCTTTGCCCATCGCTCATATTTTTCTCCGTTCAGCAATATCGGAGTGAGAACATGATGTGGATAGTCTGAGGGAGAGAGATGATACGGTGATGAGGAGATCTCATCTTTGCTTGCCGAAGAGGTTTCGGAGATGGTAGATTGAGGAGTTTCGGTGGGAGTCACCATGATGAATAGAAGAGATAAGAAATTTAGAGTAGTTGATGAAAAAGAAGAGAAAGATAATCAAAATCGATATCAAGATCAATTTTGCTCTCATACCATGTTAAACGTGAGAGAAAAGCTTGTGTTCTTTATTAACATCAAAAGTATATATATAGTACAATGATTTAGGTTAAACCTCCTAAGATTTAAGGAAAGTCAATATACACAATGGAAAATATACAAAAGATATTATGTAGAGAATATCCTAATACATAGTAGTGTTAATTCACACCAAAAATAAAGTTAAGGAAGAAACATAAATTGTAGCTGAAAAACCACATTCACCATAGACTAATTATTGAGGAAAAGTAGCCAAAATAATTATTTGAAACTGATTCAAGTCCTTTTGGTACAACTCACGAACAAAAATCAATAATTTTCCCTTCATGATCAACATGCATAAACAACCTGCAAGACACGCCTCACATTCACGCCAAGATAAGGCTCACGGATTTAAGACTTAGAATTCTGCGAAAGCAGTGATAATGGTGAAGTAACTGGTTTGATGTTGATTCTAAAACACCAAAGGCTAGAGGATATAATCCACGGGCTATTCCTCACAAGGATTAAAGACTCTACACAAAAGCTCGAGTGATTTGATTCCACAAACAATCTAGAACTCGCAAGAACAAATATGATTCAAGACACAAAGTGTTGAAGCAAAGCAAGCTGAATTTCAATTGATAAAAATGTGAACTGAAAATGCAAAGCAATTGAACTTATATAGGCTCAATGAACGAGACCTCCGACGGCCGGAAATAATCTAAAAAAGAAACAATAAAAACCAAAGCAAGCAAAATCTTCAACATTGATGTCTTGAGAGAAAATATAATATGCCTTTTTTTTTTGTTCAACAACTTGTTTCATTCATTCATTCAAACACAAAGTGGAGCTACAAACACACGATCTCTAATCACCCCTCTTGCCAAAGCATCAGCTAAACAATTATTTGATCTATGGACATAGCGAAATTCAATTGTAGAGAACATAGAACGTAGATTTTTGATATCTTGGAGGGTTCCAAAGATTTCTTTGATCGGCGTAGAAGAGTTTATAGCTCCAATGAGCATCTGAGAGTCGGAATAGACAATAATTTTCTTTATCCCCTTTTCTCTTGCCCGGAACAAGGCTAGCCTCATCGCAAGAGCTTCCGCCAAGAGAGGTGAGTTAACATAAGGCTTTGTTTTAGCACCTTGATCAACCATCTTGAGGTTGTTATCACTTCTCGCCTCTGGAAAATCCAGCCTGGCCCTGCTAACTGTTTCTCCTCTTGCCAAGAGCCATCCGTGTAGCAGAGGGTAGTATCAAGAGATACTTCTGGATAGATAGAGGCTGCTAGGCTAGGCGCAATACTCTGTTTTTTATCATCTTGAGCCCTTTGCCATCCACGAGCCTCTTTCAAAGCCTTTGTTGTTGTTTCTATTTCGGAAAAAGTTCTATTCTCAAAGATTTTTTTTTTTTTCGTGTGGTCCAAATGGACCAGCAAACCCACGGAAATAGCGGACTAGACCCTATACCAGTCGGCGGGAGACAAACAAGCTTATTTCCTAGTTGTAGACCAGCGCAGAAATCTGTGATGCTTTGAAGATCCAAATTCGACGCGAAAGGAACAAGTGCCCAGACTTTCACTGCAAAAGGGACAATAGATGGATTGTGGATTCGTCATGACCACAGTGGACACACCCCGAACTGATGTTAATGCCCCTTTTGCGTAGGTTTTCCCCTGTTGCAATCGCTTCAAGAGCACATCTCCATAGAAAAACCTTTATTTTAGGAGAGAAACACCATGCCAAATTTCTCGATTCCAGTTAGTTACGTGTTGCTTCAGCAACATGATAACTTGATTTCGTGATTTACTCTCCCATTTTATTCGGAAGCCAAGAGAGATGATCCTCTGCACCCGTTTTACTTGGTTTTAAATAGAGTATCTTATCCATTAAATCAGGCAAGGTCTCGTTGATCTTCTCTCTATTCAATTCAAGAGAAAATATAATATGCCATACATCGGATAATGAATGATAAAAAAGAAAGGGAGGGTAACCTATGGTTACGGGCCATCTAAGTTGTGTACGCACCCGCACCCGCACCCGCACCCGCACCTATGGTTACGAGGGTAACTACTGGAGATAACTTGGAGAGCAATACGTGTAGCTTGCGGACCAAGTGTTTTGGGACATCAAACCCGTATATGAGTTGGAAGCCCATAAGTAAACCCAAATTTAATATGGTATCAGAGCCACCCGATCGTTGGGCCACCTTGTCTGTGGATGTTGTTCTCACAATTACCCACGCACAATTACATCGGAAATTGGAGAAATAATTAACTAATATATAAAAGGTCAGGGCCAATCCACTCTAGCCAATTGGTTTTAAGTTGGAAGACAATAAGTAAATCCAAATTTAACATGGTATCAGAGCACACGATTCTAAAAAATTTAAACTAAGCTTCCGCGAAAAGAAATCATGGTAACAACGGTGATCCTTGGTGTTGAAGACGGTGGAGATGATGATCGAGACCATCATGTGAAGCCGACCACGTTATCGTTTTTTCATAAAGTCAATGGGTTTTTTTTTGGATTTTTTTTCTTTCCTACAAGATCTTCTATCTCAAATCTTATAAAATAAAATATTGTATTGAATTTTCTTTGATATGAAATCATAAGATCTTATTATATAAAAGAAGATGTTTATGATGAGAACGCGACACATAAGCAAAATTTTTATTCACGAGATCATGACATATGTAATTATTAATTTATATTATGACACGTGTCAATATTAATAACAAAATAAAAAAAATAAAATAAGGAATCTATTTTAAGTAAGGATTATAGACTAACTAAAAAAGTTTAAAAAAAAAAACCGTTCTACTAAAATATATAATACTAAAATAGGACCCACGTTAATACGTGGGTAAATACAATAAAAAATAATGGAATACAAATAAAAATTTTATTTAGTACCTGTTGAATTTTAAAATATAATTTAACGTAAATCCTAACACCAGTAGAAGTCAGTTTATATCATAATTCTCATGTTTTAATTCATATCAAATCCAAAAATATATATAATCAGAATTTAAATCATATTCTTAATAACACAAAAAATATATTTTAATCCATTATGAATATTTATGAATTTTGTAATAGAAATAAAAACAATTAAAATACTACATAGTTAAATCAGAAAAAATAAAATATATGTTAGTTACCTAATAAAAAAAAACTACAAATAATGTTGTGAACCATTAAATAAGTACATGATTGATAATTGTATTTTATTAATGTCATCGTTTTATTTCTCATAAAGGTTTATACTCGCCAAACTTTATACATTTTTAACTTCATAGTAAATATAATATTATTATTTTTTTTACTTATATAATTTTCAATATATACACTTGGAGAGTACCAATGGCGTCATAGGTCAAAATTTTCTATTTTCTTTGTGATATTCTATATTTCTATATTGATAAAATAAGTATTTTTATAGATTCTTTTTATTATTTTATTTTTGCATAGTTATGTATATCTTTAAACTTTTGAATTGCGGTTTCTATAACTTTTCTAAATTTTGTTTTGTTAATTTATCTACGTTTTTTTATCATTCATTTTTTAATTATTTTAATTGACATTTTTCTTCAGTATGTATTATTTGTTTATTTTATAGCTTATGTAATGTCTATATTTCATCTTAAATTTTGTTTTTTAATTAGTATGGATATTATTAGAAATTTTACTTATTATTATTTGATTACTAATTTGACAACTACTTTTTATTTTAAATTTTATGTTTTCTTAATTAATTTTAATTTTTAACACATTTATCATCTGATCAATATTAGATACATTTCGCGATATCATGAGTTATAATTTTGCTTACATGTCATGCTTATATAAAAATGAATTGCGGTAAATACTTTTGACTTTAAAATTTATAACGCCTATAATTTGATAAATGTAATTAGATTCTAAATTATGACTGACACAATATTTAATATTTATTTATTATTATATCTTTTATGTTTGATTAAATTGTCAATTTATTATATTTATCTGATACTAAAATTGTCTCATACACGTTATTATATTAGCAAAATGACACTTATAATATGATATCTTCTTTTGTCTTTAACTATTTAAATAATTTGAAATGAAAAGAATATATTTTGTAATATAAAAATTTAGAAATATTACATATTTTAGTACGATGGTTTTTTTATTTTTGTTAATTAGTCCATAAATCTTGTTTAAAATATATTTCTTATTTTAATTTTTAAATTTTTGTTAATATTAACACATGTCACAATCTAAATTAATAATTATATGTGTCGTAATCTGGTGAGTTATAATTTTGCTTATGTGTCACGTTCTCATCGTGCGCATTCTCCTTTATATAATAAGATTTCCAATATTAACAAAAAAAAAGGAATATATTCTAAACAAGGATTATGGACTAATTAAGAAAAAGAAAAAAAAAATCATTCAACTAAAATATGTAATATTTCTAAACTTTTATATTAAAAAATACATTCATTTCATTATAAATTATCTAAATAGTTAAAGAGAAAATGAAATGTCATATTTATAAGTGTGATTTTGCTAATATAATAACGTATATGAGACAATTTTTGCGATAAATAAAAGAATAAATATTTAAATATAATAATAAAATAAATATTAAATATTTGTGTGAGTCGTAATTTATAATCTAATTATCTTTGTCAAATTATAGGCGTTATAAATTATAAAATCAAAAATATTTACCGCAATAGATTTTTATATCAGCATGACACGTAAACAAAATTATAACTACAAAAGTGAGAAAGGTTATATAAATCTCAATTTAAAAGTTTAAAAATATACACAACATGCAAAAATAAAATAAAAATAAAATCTATTAGAGTACTTATCTTATCAATATAGAGTTATAGAATATAAAAAAAATAGAAATTTTCGACCTATGACGCCATTGGTAATCTTCAAGTGTATATAATGAAAATTGTATAAGTTAAAAAAATAATAATATTATATTTACTATTAAATTAATACTGTATTAAGTTTGACGAATATAAATCTCTATGAAAATTGAAACGATGACATTAATAAAATCCAATTATCAATCATGTACTTATGTGATAGTTCACAATATTATTTATAGTTTTTATGAGGTTACTAACATAAAATTTACTTTTTCTGATTTTAGTTGTTTTTATTTCGATGACATAATCATAAATATTCATCATGGGATAAAATATATATTTTCTTTGTTATTAAGAATATGATTTACATTCCTATAATATATATTTTTGGGTTTGCATAATATGTATTACAACAGGAGAATTATGATATAAATTGACTTCTATTGGTTTTAAGATACACGTTGAATAGTATTTTAAATTTTAACAGGTTATTAATTAACATTTAAATATTTATTTCATTAATTTTTATAGTATTTACCCGCGTATTAACGTGGGTCATATTCTAGTACATATATATAGTGATTAGACTTAACATATTGCTAACCCCACGTAATGTAAACTTTTCTAGTACATAATGGAAATATGCTAAGAATAATATTGAGATCTATAATATTTTTTTTTCTGGGCTTCACGGATTTCACTTCATAGACAGTTTTTAATTTCATGTCACAAAACATTTAGTCCGCAAACTAAATGTCTTGTTTTCCAAGTTATCTCCAATAGTAACCCATACGAACTAGATGGATGTGAAGGTACTTGGAGCTCTAAATATCTTGTCCTATAATTTCATGATTTTTCTTTTCAAGTAGATATTAATGAGTATACACTTGTCGAATAAGATGGACGTGATACCAAGTATAATTTCATGATTTTTCAGAAGTAATTCGCAGGATTAGGCACTCCTTATCGACGGCCAAACTAGTCAAAATATGCAAGGACGTTATCGATGCATGATAAACAAGGACAAAACCCTCATAATTTATATACGTCAAGTCGTCAATTATGTTACTCTAAATTTCTTTTACTAGTGTACTTTCAAGTTTTGAATTTTTATGAGCATAAACAGCATGATTATTATTATAAAATGACTAACCGTAAACTACTTCAATAATATGCTTTATGAGTTTATGGGGTTTTATTTAGAGGAAATTTGTAAAAATAACCTCAAACTTTTTTTTTTTTGAAAACTAACCTCTTTTTGAAATCTTTGAAAATAACCTTTTTCATACTTAAAACTATGAAAATATCCAAATTAAAATCATCATTTTAAGAAAATAAACATGGCATGGTTTATTAATAAAAAAAAATATAAATCATCATTTTAGTTGGGGAGGTTTGGTTCTACAAAAATTTCGAAATTTGAAAACTAACCCATGTTGTTAAAGTTTTGAACACTAACTCTTTAAAAAATAACTAGACAATAATTCTTTATAAAAATTGAGAATGTATAAATACATATAGCATATATGAATATAGATTTGATAAATTTTCAACTACTAGTAATCTAAATGGCCGTCTAACTAGTATAATTGTATCACTGCTGTTGTTTCAAGTAACTGCAAAAAAAAAAATACAACATAATAAAAAAATAGACTTTCAATAGAGCTTTTGTAAGATATTGTAGAGCAATATATTACAATATTATACGTATACCTCTAGTTAAGATAAGGTACAAGTTTTTCTACCAACAAGCATATGATTTTGCATGAGTTTCATCATCTTTTTCATTATATGTTGGTTTATTTTTCACATTTCTAACATCTTAATTAGTTTCTAACATTTTATTTGTATCCATATTTTGCTATGTAAATTGTTTGATAATATCAATAGCTACCAATGATAATAGAGAAATTTCAAAAAATGCCACTTTTCAAGTGTCACTTTACAAAAATGTCACACTTTTGAAATTTTTACAAAAATGCCACTTTTTCAAAATTATTTTTTCTTTATATTATTTATGTTTGAGTTAATTATGTTCTATTAGGGTTTAGTTTTGAGTGTTTAGGGGGTTTTAGGTGTCAAAACAGTTTTTAGGATTTAGAATTTTAAGATATAGGCTTCATAAATCTATAATATAATTAGTGGCATTTTTGTAAATAGACACCCCTAAGTGGCATTCTTGCAAATGTACACACAAAAATTGACATTTTTGTAATTGTCCATGATAATACAACTTTTTTTAAAAAACTCTTTGATAAATTTAGATACCAAAAGTTAGTTTTCAAACTTTTGAAAACATGGGTTAGTTTTACAAAAAAAATTAATAATATTTTTACAAATTTCATCTTTTATTTATTAACATTTCATTACTGAATACTATATAGTATATACTCTTTTTCTTATATATTTGAAATAAAGTACTCTTTTTATAATGATGGCATGCTAACTACTTCCTTTAAATTTTAAATATATGTGTATATGTAATTTGTATAGTTCAGGCTACTACTATAGGCCTTAAAGCCCAGTAAAGGGTTGAAAGAAATCACAAGACAACTCTTTTTTTCCATCTCACCGTTTCAACTTTTAACTTTGACTATAAGAAATCCACTCTCCATAATATCAACACACGACATCAAAGCCGAAATAAATACTTTACCTTCCCATGCCTTCTTGTCTTCGTCTTCCGTCGTCCTTTATTCACCAGAGATCACTTGCACAGAGAAGAAAAGAAAAACAAAACAATGAAGTGTGCGCTACTACTTATTCAGATTTTATTTTTACTATTTACGAATACAATTTCAAGCTTTTGTCCAAACGCATGTGGAAGAGTTAAGCTACATTTTCCTTTTGGAGTTGGGAAAGGATGTTACCTCAATGAAGACTATGAAGTCGAATGCAGAAACTCTCTCCCATTTCTGCACAAACTCAACAAAGAAATAGTGAGATTAGATGTTCCGAGACCAATGCACGACGAGGATGAGTTCGTTCCTTTCGGGTCACTCCGCATCAGAACGCATATAACTTCTGTGGGATGTTCCAGCAGCGATGGAGATGAGTTCCAACATGTTCTGAACATTACGGGAACTCCTTTTTACATCGGAGACAGTCACACACTAGTTGCGTTTGGCTGTGACAACAAGGCAACAACGATGCATCTTGAGCCCAGAGTGTTTGGATGCGTTTCGAGTTGTGATCCAGGGATACACCGTAAGATCCCAGGCAGGCATGGAATGGGAGAAAAAGTGTTACGGCTTCAGACGTTGCAATGTAAAAATAGCCGGAGATGTGGGTAAAGAATTTGGTGTGAGAATAGAGGGCATCGATGGTGGTAATACCACAAAAGGAGGGTGCAGAGTCGCATTTTTAACCGACGAATATAATCAATCTTCACCGTGGAACAACATAACTGATCCGAAATGGTTTTACGGAACGCAATTTTCCACTATCCAGCTAAATTGGGTAGTTCTTACGACGAATATGTCGTTTGCAGATTCTTTGCGGTGCCGCATTGACTCACAATATGACAAACCTGGCTCTAATCCGTGCTTCTGCCACCAATCGGAACGCTACGAGGGTAACCCATATGAACTAGATGGATGCAAAGGTGGAGCTATATATACAAATCATATTAAAAAGAAACCAAACTGCTTATAATTTCGTAACTTTTATTTTCATCATGTGTAGATATTGATGAGTGTAAACTTGTTGAAGAAAATGGACGTCCCAAGTATTGTATCAACGGCGAAACTTGTCAAAATCTCCAAGGAAGTTATCGATGCGTGATAAACAAGGACAAAACCCTCTTAATTTATATAGGTCAATTCTGTTACTTTCTCTATTTCTTTTACTGTAATTTTACGAGAATTGACGGCATGATGATTATTATAAACTGACTAACCCGTAAACTAGTTAGATAATTGCTTTATTGGTTTTTGGGGTTTTATGTATTAATATTTCATTATTGAATTATTAACTCTTTCTCTTGTATATTTTCTAATAGCCTTGTTTTAGATATAATAAAGTACTCTTTTTACGTGTGTATATATATATATATAGTTTGTCTTAAAAAAAAAAATCTATATAATTTGTATTATTACTTTTGATCAACTAACTTTGTTAACACCAAGGAATAAGATATAATCATTGTTTCACTAAATAAAACTATACATCTAATGTAAAATATAATGTGCCATACATAACTATATAACAAAAAAAGAAGACTAATATTTGGTGCATTTACAGGAGTTGGCCTAGGTTTGAGCCTCTTGCTTGTAGGCGTAGGAATTTGGCTATACAAAGTCATTAAGAAGTATTTAAAAATCAACCGAAGGAAAAGGTTTTTTAATCGCAATGGAGGACTTTTGTTGCAGCAACAATTGACATCACTACAAGGCTCAGTGGAGAAAACCAAAGTATTCAGTTGCAAAGAACTTGAGAAAGCTTCAGTTTGGACAGGGTCCTAGGCCAAGGTGGGCAAGGAACAGTGTATAAAGGAATGCTCGTGGACGGTACGATCGTGGCCGTTAAGAAGTCGAAGGCTGTGGAGGAAGAGAACTTAGAAGAATTCATCAACGAAGTTGTGATTCTCTCTCAAATCAACCACCGCCACATCGTCAAGATAGTACGCTGTTGCCTAGAAACAGAGGTACCGCTTCTGGTTTATGAGTACATTACGAACGGCAATCTTTTCCAACTTCTTCACAGTGAGACTGATGAAAGCATAATGACTACTTGGGAACTACGTCTGCAGATTGCCGTAGATGTTGCGGGGGCGCTTTCCTACCTTCACTCGGCTGTCTCATCCCCAGTCTTTCATCAGGATATCAAATCAACGAACATAATGCTCGATGAAAAGTTCAACGCAAAAATAGCAGATTTTGGTACCTCTAGAGTGGTTGATCTGGATCGAACCCACGTTACAACTGTGGTTGCTGGTACTTCAGGATACCTGGATCCTGAATATTTACAATCAGGCAGGTACTCAGATAAAAGTGATGTGTACGGATTCGGAGTAGTACTCGCCGAACTTGTCACAGGTGAGAAGCCTGTTTTTTCCAACCGTCTCAAGGAAACAAGACGCTTTCAACTCACTTCCTTCATGCAATGAAAGAGAACAGACTCTTTGATATCATTGATCCTCGGATTCGAGATCATTGCAATCTGGGACAAGTCACGGTGATGGCCAAAACTGCAAAGATGTGTTTGAAACTTAAAAGAGAGAAAAGACCAACCATGAGGGAAGTCTCCATGGAATTGGAGAGAATTTGTTCCTCCCATGGAGATTCACACGTTTCTGCCATTGGAAATGATGAAGACGAAGACGAAGATGAAGAAGTTACACAACTTTACAGACACAGTCGATCGTTGAACATTGAAATGGCTTCTACTTCACGGTCTCAACACGAGTATCATGGACCTGTGCGCTCTGATACTGAACCTTTGTTTCCTCATCTCTCATGATGACCGCACGTCACTCGACCAGACTACAACTTTCCCAACTACGCTACAGAAGACTCTGGTGGACTTTCCTCTTTCTACTTACTATGAAGCTTGTACTAAGACTCTGGATGAAATATATTTATGGTGTGTGTAAACATACCTTTGAATGATGATTTCAACCTTTTCGGGATCAATCGCTTGGATCACTTGTTCTGCAATAAGATAAAGAAACACAGACCCTCACATCAATGTTAGTATTTTATCCATCAATTGTCATATGCCAAGCCACTCAATAAGCCAAAGCCAATTAAAAAGAACTGAATACTGTAAGATTTTTACAACAATGATAGAACACAGATGCCTATTCTAATCCTAATCTTGACAATAATAATGTGCAGCACACTAGAGATATGACAAATATATGCACAAACCAAATTATGTTACCCTGAATCTAAAGCAGCATTGGGACTTCTTTAATATGAGTAAAGTCACAATCATCAGTTCTGGATCACAGGGTTCCTCAAGAATTCTGGCTGCTTTTGCAGCAGCGGCCTCTTTACCAGAATAACCTAATGAGCTCGTTATCGTGTAAATAGGAGAGTGTTGCCATAGATCAGATGAATAATTCTTCGTAAAGAGACACCAAATAGCAAGAGCCTTTGCACTCATCCCCTTACTCGCATAGAGGAATGCAAGTGTCCGTAAGTGTCCAGATTCATTTAAAAGAGTCTCCAACTCCTCCTGCACCGCCCACGCAAGTTGTAAAGTCGTCCCTTAAGCAGCCTTGTGACAACAAGTTCTCTGTTTTTCAATGCATTGTAATTCTAAGCATCCAAAAAAATTATAATTTCCCCATGGTACATTTACAGGAATCCTAGAGTACTACAGTTAATATTTTCCAGTTAACAGCGTTTCAGAGTACCTTTGGAGACTCTTTTTAACCAACCAATAGCTGTCTTACTCATATAGTTCTGTAAAAAAGAAAACTAGATTTACCAGAACCATATTCCAGGTTTCTTACATCTTTCAGTTGTTAGTCTGTGGTGCCACCTATCGAGTTGATGCTATGTAAATATGTACATGTGTATAATTCACTAAAAACACATACCATGACACAGTTTTTATCAGAAGATGCAAGATTCCCCATATCATCAACACGTTTTAATGCTCTGTACAGAAGCATTAGAAGCGTGTCTATTCCCTCCCTGACTGGGTGACTCAAGTCCTTCTCACGTTGGTTTTACTTCATATTTAAAAGAATAGATTAAAGTTTTTTCGGTTTAAACTAGAAAGTTGGTTTTTTTTACCGTTTTTCTTATAATGCAACTGGATTCGTGGGTAAATTGGTTTGGTAACAAAAACAACCCTTCACGCACTTCTACGTAGGCACAAATACGTGAACATATTGTCATATGGCCAATTATGTGTGATTCTTTTGCCAAGTGTCCCAATTTCTCATAACGTAATCGTTTATATCAGTAGAATTACAATGGTAGGACCCCATTTTTAAATAAAAAAACAAGTGGCTACCAGTAGAATTTTTTTGAGTCGAAAGAATCAAGGATTATCAAGCATCAAGCAATCATAACCTTGGATCCTTGGTTACCCTGTAAGCACCATCTGATACGTAACCAAAAATCTCATACCTTTGGCTTTTAAAGCAAACATGATACAAACAATAATATCTACAATTCCTCCCAAATCCCAATACACCAATGTTTAATCAATCAAACCAAACGAACCATCACAATTTTATCCAATTGCTTAAAACAACACACTGCCATTAAAACTCAAAATCCATACAAATATAATTTTTTGGGTTCTGAAACGAATTGCATGTTATTATGTTCAGTAAAAAAAAAAGTCTAAAAATTGAAGTTACAAAAACTTGAGAATTCTGCAACTTTCTCTCGATGTTTTAACATGTTCAGAAACCATATTGAATTACATATTATAACAGAGATTAAATAGGGAAGAATGGCGAAGAAAAGAGAGACTTATCCAGTTGAATGAACTGAATTGATTTCGGCAATTCAACTGTGATCATGAGATAATAAAGAGAAAGCAGGGATAAAGAATGATTAAGATATTGGTCTGCACCGTACCACGTTTCTGATGAGAAACAACGAACACAATGGATGGAGAGAGCTTTTTAATTGGATCATTATGAGGAGACTTTGTTGGAAAGACGCTTTGTTTGATGCAAGAGACGACGATCGAGTATAAGGAGTCTCTTGTTTAGAAGACGCATTGTTTGATGCAAAGACACACGATCAACAAAAAATCCTTCCAGTTTTTGGGGATTACAATATATCTTAATGTGAGCGTTCAATCAAAACTCATGTTTGATTTTACCCATGGGATGGGTTATTTTCCTATAAAAATTGCTGACGTCATCAAATGCAAAAAAGTGGTTTCCTATTATATAGATTAGTAATTTTTTTGTGCAATATCTGGAAAAACAGAAACACTCAAAGAAAATAAACGGTTTTGGTCAGTGAAAACAAAAATAATGTACAAAGAGGAAAGAGGAGAGGAGAGCTGGTTTTTAGCTCAAGAAGTTAATCAAAACTTCGATCATCGAGAAGAAGAGAAGAAGAAGAAGAAATCCAGGTTGAAACTATCCCCTTTAAAAAGGACCAAATGCAATGTGGCATGCTCTTGGTCAAAGAATTCCACCTCTTGTGGTGGAGCATGGGTTACTAGAGACTCCAATGGTTTGGTTTTGTTGCATAGTCGTAGGATTTTCTCGGGGTTATCTAACAAAATGGAAGTTCAAAAGAGATGTTTATCTTGGGCTATGGCTAGTATTGCTGAACGTAAGATGGACAGAGTTATTTTTGCCTCACGAGACTCTAAGCTTTTAGGAGCAATACTGAGGCCTCGTGCTTGACCATCTTTTGTTTCCCATGATGTGTCACTAGTTAAGACTTTTAGAAGTTTTCAAAGAATGGAGACTACAAGTGGAGGAGGCTGCAATGAATAGAGGTGCACATCTCATTGCCCATAGTGCAATTCGGATGATCGGCGGCAGTCATATGTTGCAAGAGGATCCTCTTCTTGGTTCAAAAGAAGTGTTTGACAATGAGAATGTTTAGCCTCTAATTAGTGTTTATTCTTCCTTGCTTGATTTTTTTGCCTTGTGATTGTTACGGTTGTTTATGTTTAGACATGAACTATACCTTATGTCACAAAGAAGTATATATAATTTTTGGTAAATGGTAACCGCTGAATTTTTGCTGAATTGCAGAATTTGCTGAATTTTTAGTGATTTCTTGCGGAATTTGCTGAATAATTTCAAACTTAAATGGTAACCGCTAAATTTTTGCTGAATTTTTGTTGAATTGCTGAATATGCTAAATTTTGCTGAATTGCTGAAATCTACTGAATTTTTGGTGATTTCTTGCGGAATTTGGTTGAATAATATCAAATTTAAATGGTAACAGCGTAATATGCTATTTTTTTTAAACAAATTAATATACATAATTTATAATATAATATTTTAGGGGTCAAAACATTTTTAAGGAGATATAATTTTAAGATGTGGGCCAAACACTTTGTGCATCAAATCCACGTGTGGTAGAGGATTTTTTTTTTAATTTTGAAGACCCTTCTGTGTCCTGCAACATAATTTTCTCTTATATAAAAAAAACACTTACAAATATGTAATTATTAATATTCTATGGTATGCAATAAAAAATTCTTACATTTTTCCGATCTCGCCACCATTGTGGATCCCTGAGTATTCTTCCTATACCAGGTTCAATGGAAACACCAATACATCGAACAAGCCTTTCATATACCCCGTACAAGACTCTAAAGTCATCGTGTTTACTCTTACATTTATCCCAATCAATTATAAATCATCTTTGTTCACGAATCTTTTTGATAATATTTCTTTTGCCGTCTCTTTGTGGCAATGTCGAAGAATAGTTTATTTTTTGCACTTCTTCTTCTAATAATTCAATGAGCAGTAGACGACAAAAAAAGGTAATGAAGACTGAAAAGCCGTAAGTTGAAGCAAAATCGACGAAGAATCAAGGCAAAGCTTACAGAAATCAGCTTCCATGTCGTCGAAAGCGTTAGTGATGTTGGAATCGGAATCCATCAAAACGACTTGGCCTGCATCTACACATGAAACAATGAAAATGTGTAATATTGGGAGGACCAGAGCAACAAGACTCATCGTCACCGCGTTCACAAATCCAAACGGTAACAACTCGGTTTGAGGGGCAATTGGATTTGACTATCTATAAATTTAGTTGAATCACAAGTTTATTCAATAGAAGTTAAAATTTGTTAATATTTAATTAATGATTTTTAAAGTACATCTTTGATTGTAACAATCTTTTATGATTTTGTATTAAAAATCATTAAAAAAAGACTACTTTTAATAAATGTATATAAATTTTTTCTTTTTAGTATTTGAACATTCATATAAATTACTTTGAGATATTTCATAATACCAAATCTATTTAGATTTGGAATGATTTAAGAATATATAGTCAATTTACCTTTCACATTTGATAACAACAAAAAATATACGTTTGAAGAGGGTATATATATAAGAGATCATGCATCTCGGCGGTATAAAGAGGGGACACTCCCTTGTGCATTCTTTTGAGTCCTGTTAGATCGGTAGTACCATCTTGTAGCCTCCAAAACCCACCTAATCCCACTAGTGGGCTCGTCATCTTTCCATGACATATCAAAAGGTGGCGATACGTTAGCCAAGAACCATTCCTTTTCTTCCGCTCTGGCTAGACTGATAATTACTATCACTTGGGGACTGGTCGACATTGTTGTAAACTTTTATCATTTCAAATATATCAATCCACAGAAAGCCCAAGCAGCATCTGTTATCATATCCCGATTAAAAATGCGGGATAATAAGTAATCCATATTCTTCCAGAGGCTTACGAAAAGAAAAACATTTGGAGTATGTGGGATATTTGACAATGCCTAATATTGTACCACTGAGAGACAGGTGAAAAAAACTTGATTTATATCGACTTGTCCTTTAGATTTATAAATGCATGAGAATACTATTCTGTTTGTATGAGTATACATATATTATTAATTGAGAGAGAACCTGCCAATTGTTGGTTGGGAACAAAGAAAAACTAAATTACGTTTGTCTTTCTGTTTTCATACTATATATAATATCTTAATCTAGATAGCACGAAAACGCCAACACAACACACACACACAAAAACAATCATGAACTAAGTAATTTGTTCGATATCATTGACAAATAAGTTATCAACGATTAGAGAAATGGAAGATGGAAGATAAAATGGCAGAATAAAAGCATGGTTTTCTAACAATATTGCGTCTGCGTTTCCTTCAATATCTATCTCCCTCTCAGCCTTTCTGTCTCAACTAAGAGACAGCTGTAACCACTCTTATGGCAAAGAAATCATTAAGACACTAACTTCCAAAGTACCCATTTTTGTCTCTTTCTTTATGGCAGATTTAGTACGTTTGTCTCCACACGAGTGACGACAAGTCAGTGAACTCGCACACATTTACATTTTGTAACACTATTTGGTTTGAATTGTCTTCCTCTTCCTTGCATACTAATTTGTTATATGTGCTCCAAACAACAGAAAGAGCACCAATCAAAACTAAAATAATTGCATCAAACTCCAACACTTTACAGCAAAAACACAATCTAAAATCTGTGATTTATATTCAGTCCAGCGATGAAAGTTTTATGCATGCATGTGATATCTATCCAAGATATTTCTTTCATTTTCAGGGAAAAAAAAAAAGCTGAAATGTGTCTATATAAAGAATCATTCACACACTAGCTACTTCAAAATAAATCCTCTAAAGACACTAGCTAACTCAGAAGATGAAAGTAATCGCTTTTGTTATGCTCATTTCTCTTCTTCTGCTTAATCAGGTAAAAAGTACTATTCAAACCCACTTTTTTCAAGACAAGCTTCTCTTCAAACAAAAAAAAAAACACTGAAGATTTTATGTCTGATTCTTCACAGGTACTTGCAGAGGTCTTTTCATACACCGACTCTGAAACTTCCTCTGTTTCTTCTCAGGTAAAAGTGATTGTTCAAACATATTACTAATACAAACTTTCAAGAGAGTTTAATTCTGCTTTCTCCCCCCCCCCCCCCCCCTTTCTTGCTAATAGATTCAGACGAACGACGAGAACCAAACGGCCGCGTTTAAGAGAACATACCATCGTCCACGATTCAGTTAGTAACACTCTTCTTTTCCTCTGTATTTTCATTCTTGTTTTGTTTAATGAGAGGATCCATTTTTTTTTTTGTTGCAGATTGTGGGTATGCGTGCGCAAGGAGATGCAGAGAGACGTCGAGGAAGAAAGTGTGTAAGAGAGCGTGTGGAAGTTGCTGTGCTAAGTGTCAGTGTGTACCGCCTGGAACTTCCGGTAACACTGCAGCATGTCCTTGCTACGCCACTCTCCGTACACATGGCAATAAGCTCAAGTGTCCTTAAAAACACTTTCAAAATCTCTTATCTTCTTCTATAATTATGTATGCTTCTTCTTTTGTATCTTTGTGTGAGCTTATCTTCATTATTGTTTTCTTTACTCAACTCAAAACTCTGTATCAATTCCGAATAATAAGATGAGTGGTTTTATAAGTACAACAAAAACAAGTTCCATTTTCCTATTAACATAAAATGTCCTTACAAATTATCAAACAAAAACAAAAAAGAACAAGAGAGTAGAGAGACGAACGGTTCTTGGTTCGAGTCCGTGTCTTTGCTTTTGCGTCACCGTTTCTTAGACTTAACCGCCACAACGCCTTTGTATAGCTTAACGCGATCCTTCAACGCATCTCGTCGAGGCCGAGCCACCTTATTGTTTGGATCAAACAACAAAACCTCTTCAAAAGCTTTTAATGCCAAAGGCAGCTCTTTTTTCTTCTCATAAGCATCCCCAAGGTTGTTCCAAGCCGTTACATAACCGGGCTGCAGCTTCACCGCCATTTCAAACTGAGCGATTCCTTTGTCCAGTTTCTCCTCTCGGACATAACTCACCCCAAGAGCGTTATAGACCTGTCTCGCGAATTGTATTTCATAGTGTCAATTGGCTTTTCCACTTGCCGGATACAGTGTGCGCATGCGTGTGTAAAAATTTTGTGTTACCTGGGCAAGATCTTGGTCGTCACCATCCCATTTCTGGATGGCTTGAAACAAGAACTTGTTGGCTGCAGGATAAAATTTCCTTCTCAGCATCACTGCACCGAGCTCGAAGAGCTCAGTTGCACTTGCATCGCCGCTCCTAACTTGCTCCTTCAGATTATTCAAACAAAAATAAAAAAAACCACAGAACACAGAGTCGATCAATATCAACAGTCGTTCGAGCAAACATGGCTACTTGAGTCAATCTAATCATGTTCACAAGATCCAGATTCATCAGGTTTTCAAAATCAAACCATGAGATCAATATCATGGATGTTTTGGATTCAATACCTGTAACTCTTTAGCAGAGAGGTCAAGTTCTCTACGCACAAGCACTTGACGGATAACATAGAAAGTACCGACTCCGAGCAATCCAAGTAGTAACAGCAAGTAAGAAAGCTGAATACTAAGTTCGAATAACTCTCCAACTTCGTAAACCGGTTCGTGCTTCACGATTTCTGCTGCTGCAGCCAACTGTGGGTTAGCAGAAACCATCAACAAGCTCTGACCAAGCAGAAAGGTAGCTCCTTTGCTTGTTAACTTCTTCAAAGAAACTTTGCTCAAAACCGGTAAACCTCTAGCAGAAAACTCTGCAGATTTATAAAAGAAGATCCACAAATACAGTGAGAAACACAAAGACACCTGAAGCTACTACCATCATCAATCTGGTGAATCAAATCAAAACCTAGGACTCAAAAGCACTCATTTTGATGGATAAAGTATGAAACTTTAAGGCAGGGAAGGAGAGGTGGGGTTACCATGAAAAGATCTAATGGCCAAAGTCCTTCCATGTATCTGCCTTCATCCACAACATGGAGGAAGATTAGCAAAGCTCATCTACACTAAATCCGACATAGAAGAAACCAGAAACCGTGAGAATTGAAAAGAAGAGAAGCAACGTGGAGTGTTTACCTGAAGAGAGAGCTTGTTGGGAGGGAACTTAAGCGAAGGGAGAATCTGAGGATGGTGGTGGAGATAGAAACGGTGAAAAGGAGGAGAAGAAGAAGATATTGTCTGGAGAAGCATGTTCGTTTCGATCATAAAGGTTTCTGATGGGAAGATTGCTCTCACTCAAGTCTGAAAAAATCGATGAAGATAATACAGAACCAAACAAAATGAAGAAGAAGAAGAAGATAAGGCCCACGTTGCTCTTCAATTTTCCGATTTTAGCCCTTATGAATATTTGTTTATGTGTATTAAAATTGAAATACTAATGTGCACATTTCTGAAAATTATTAACAAAACATTTGGAACAAGAATGGCTGTTTATTTAAAGAAAAATTGTTTTTAGCACCGGAAGTGGTGGAGAAAGCCTGTGAGGAAAGAGAGCAATGGGCAGAGGCTCATGCTATTGAACTTAGAGATCAACATCATCAGGAGGAGTTGGAGGTTGTTTCCACTCACAAGATTTGGACTAAGCTTCCTGATTCGTGGATTAAGTGCAATATTGTCTTGTCGTGATCCAAAAGGAAACATTTATTGGTGGCGGCTTGGGTGCTAAGAGATGATATGGGGAGAGTGCTTCTACATAGTACAAGATGCTTTGCAAGTCAACAGTCTTTCAGTGATGCAAAACTCTTAGTGGTATTATGGGTTGTGGAGAGAATGAGCTTTCATAAGGTCAACACGGTTATCTTTGCCTCTGAACACCGAGAGTTGGTTGGTGTTGCAATGGGATTGTAACCTCAAAGAGCCCAAGCTTCAAACTTTTATTCTAAAAGCCCTTCATATAAAACTGTTTTTTGTTTTGATTTTTTTTTAATTCGAAAACCTGTTATGTACTAAATAACCCTTAATAAATCTGCATAATTACCAACCCAACCAGACATCCGAACCCGAAACCCGTATTTTAACCTGGATCCGAGTAATAATCGGATCTTATTGTCAAAATCCGAAATCGAACAGAAAACTCCAAAACCCCAACCCCGCTTAGCCCTTCTCTTCATCTCTCTTTGCGAAAATCCAAAACCAAACCGTTACAATCGCATCTCCCGTGTTCTTCTTGTTCGTCGGCGTTCCATCTCCGACTCCATCACCATCTGTTCAAGGTGAGTGTCAATCTCTTGAATTTCAGAAAATGGGATGGGTTTTGATTCCGATTTCGAATGAGTTTCGATTTCGAATTGGTTTTTGGTTGTAAGAAGGGGTTTTTGATTTCTAAAGGAGATGTGTCGGGTTTTGATTTTGATATATGTATCGGGTTTGAAATTAGGGTTTGAAGAAAAATCAATTTAGGGTTTTGATTTGTAGTGTGGTTTGAGGTTTGTCGGATTTTGCTATGAAGAAATATAGGTCTAGAAATGTATGGGTTCGGGTTTGAAAGTAGGGTTTTAAGTAAAACATTTGATATGTTATATCGGATTTCGAATGGGTTTTCGGATTTGATATGAATTGGGAAAAGATAGTTTTGTGTCTGTTTTGATTTGGGATTTGTTCGTTGTTGTGGATTGAAAGCCGGATTGCAGCTAGGGTTTTAAGTAAAACTAGGGTCTTTGTCTTGTTCTTCTTCTTTCTCTATCTTAGGATTTCGAATGGGTTTTGGGTTTTGATATGAATTGGGAAAAGATAGTTTTGTGTCTGTTTTGATTATGGTGTTGTTCGTTGTTGTGGATTTTGCAGAAATGGGTCCTAAGTTGAGGGGAGGACTTTCGAGGGGGAAAAGGACTTCAAAGGAAAAGAGTTCCAAGGAAGGGACTTCAAAAGAAGGGACTTCATGGACTTCAAAGGATTTGACTTCAAAGGATCCGACTTCAAAAGCGTCAAGTAGTAGGGATCCAACTAAAGTAGCTCTTGCTCAATCTGAAATTGAAGAATCCATTACGGTTTCGGAGGTATGTGATTGAAGTAACTAAATGAAGTACTATATAGTATAAGTGTAGATTAGTACTTAGGAGAATTGGTACTACATAGTATAAAAGTTAGTATTTAGAGGAACTGGTTCTGAGTATTCAGTATAAACCGTATAAAAGTTAGTGTTTATGTGAACTGGTTCTACTGAGTCTAACTGTTAGTTGAACTGGTATTACTGTGTATAACTGTTAGTAATAAGTCGGACTGGTACTACTGTGTATAACTGTTAGTATTCAATAGAACTGGTACTACTGATGAGAACTGGTACTACTAGGATTGTAATAATGTTTTGATTGCATGATATATTTGATACTCTACCGATGCAGCCTTTGCAGATGTTCCACCCGCCGAGCAAATATAACGCGGTATGCAAGATCCAAACAAGGTGTGATTTGGCCACCTTCTTAAATATGATAGAGGCACTAGAATTTAAACCAGAGTTGGAGTAGTTTAAATCTCACCCGCAGTTTAAACACCTTTTCCACATGGAGAGAGAAGCAAACCGTAAGCTCCATGGTTTGTTTATGTTGCTGGTTCGAACTGTAGGTGTAGATAAGAAGACAAATCTTTGGTTTGTGGTGAATAGTATTCCAATCCGGTACTTTCTGAGAGGGCATGGTCTGATCAGTGGGTTTTATTGTCATGAATACCCAGAATCAGTTCATCCGAATATGAAGTTGTATGCCTACATATGTAAGTTTAAACGGAGGCAGTTTCCTAACAAGACATCCATAAGTGTCAAAGATGTCAAACCCAAGCTTTTTTCGATGAAGAAGAGTTCTTCTGATCGCCTGAGCATGATGATCTTATATTTCTTGAGCGCGGTACTTGCAAAAAAAGCCGGGGTTGGTTCAGCAATAGATCCTTTCTTTTTTAGAATGGCTGAGGATCCGGATTTGTGTAGATCATTTCCGTGGGGGCGAATGACCTTTGATGATTCTGTCAGGGATGTTTATTACTTGATGGGAAAGATGGAAAAGATGACGGGTGCTACGGAAGAAAAATTGACACTTCCTGGATTTATAATTCCTTTGGAAGTAAAGATATTATTTCTTTGAATCTATAAATGTCTTAAATCTATTAATGCTTTAACATTTAATCTTTGACGTGTTATATCTCTATATGTAGGTTCTGGCTTTCGAGTGTATACCAAATCTAAGGAGCTCATTCAGAGTAGATATTAAAGAGTCAGACGAAGACTGTCCAAGGATGTGCAAGAGAAAGTTTCGAGCTTGTAGTTTGAAAGATTGGCCAGTGGAAGAGATATATAACTCGCTTGGTTCTACTAAGGTATTAATTTAACTTAATTGTTAATTATAATTCGTTTTGGTTAATGTTAATAGCTGTTTTGTAACATTGACAGAATATTCATAGTATCTTGGAATCGGAAGAAGAAGAAGAAGGTCTTTGTGCGCGCATCTTTGATGATGATTTAGGTTATGATGCTTTGGATATGTTGCCAGACAGCTAGAGCCAACATCTTCAAGATAATAAGAAGATATGTTGGGAAAAGATGTACGAGATGGATGTGGATTCCCGAAAGCCTAAGGAGACGGAGCAAGAGGAAGAAGAAACTGTTGAACCAGAGAGTGCTCATGGGATTGTTCAGCTGTTGAAAGAAATGGAAAAGAGGCTGACCACGAATATGAAGGAAGGGTTTGATAAGCTGAAGTCTGAGATTGAGGGTTTAGAGAAGAAGGTTTCGGGTGTAAGTAACAAGGTGAAGGATCTCGAAGATGAAGTATGGAGAGGTGGTAGAGAGAGTGGCTGTGATTTCGGATTTGAGAGAGATGAGAGAGTTGAGGTTACCGGAGACAAAGGAAAAGAAAAAAGGAGAAGAAGGAGAGAAACCAGAGAAAGGAGAGGAAGGAGAAGAAGGAGAGAAAACAGAAGAAGAAGAGAGAGGAATAGAAGGAGAGAAAACAGAGAAAGGAACAGAAGAAGAAGAGAAATGAGAGAAAGGAGAAGAGGAGATTATTGCTTATGTTGTGGAACATCCAGAAGAAGAAACAGAAAAAGGTGAGAAGGCGATGACTCTTTTCTTAGGTGAGGTTACTTATCCACCTGTTATAACTGAGATTAAATCAGAAGAAGAAAAAGCCGAAGCAAATAAGAAGAAGCAGAAGACGGCTGCTAGGGAGAAGAAGCCATCTGTGTTCAAGAGACCACCATATACAGCAGATGGGAAAAGGAGAACCACGAGGAACGCAACTGCGAAAGAGGATGATGGAGCTGTGAAAGCGGGTGGATCTAAGAAAGCGGTTGGGACGAAAAGAAAAAAGACTGGGGATGGAGTAGCACGCAAGAAGACAAATAATTAGGCATGTGTAATGGTTAGGAAATCTACTGATGTTCTTTTGTTACTGATGTTCTTTTAGGGAATGACTTAGGTTATTGATGTTTTGTGTTTTTAGGTTGATGTTATTATGTATTTTTTAGGTACTTATGTGTTGGAGGGATTTAAGGAAAGTACAACTCATATTTTATTACGTTTTGGATTTGGTACTACTAGTAATATTGGGTACTACTGTGTACTACTAGTAATATTGGGTACTACTGTGTATTATGCAACTATTAAGATTAGCAAAACACGTGTATCACATTTTTCATCAATATTTTTTTAATAAAAATATAAAAAACATTTAACACATGCGCCGCAAAACTAATTAAAAATAATATTTACTTTACTCATAGTTATACTTAGTTTTCGAGTAGTACTGGCTTGGACATAGTTATATTTCGACTGTTTTCACGTATAACCAGTAGTAAGTACATAAGATTATAACTTTTCCAGTAGTATGAACCCAATTGGTCACTTTAAATATATTGCCTATCATTTCGTGTACTAAAATGTCTGACAACACCATAATCGGATGTTTCACATAAAAAAGTGGCGAGTAACTCATTCATAAACCATATGTATAAGGTATAGTTTTAGTAAAAAAATATGTTTTGTTCTAAATTCTTTGAAATTATTTGTATGTTTCCAGTGCTACCTAAGTATCAAGTAGACACAGTCCTAGGTACATAAATGGACATAGTAAAGAAACAAAACGAAATTTAAAAAAGAGACAAAATACTTGAACAAAGTCATATTCAGTCATACAACTCATACATAGTTATACTCAGTTATACGTAGTTATACCTGGTAGAGAGAATTACCAAAAAATAACAAAACACAGTCATACGTAGTTATACCTGGCAGTGAAACCATTTGTACCTAGTTAGGTTCCTGGACATTGGATTCCTGCAAATTGGGATTTTGTACACATCCCCTTCCTCTTCCTTTTCCTCCATGTTCTCCAGGTGATAAGTACCGTGTTTGTTGAGGAGGTCCTTTCTTAGTTTCGTGGGGCGGAGGCAAGCCTTCCCGGAACAAGTTATATTCTGTCATAGGAATCAACCAAGTTGACATATGTGGGACAGGATATATCGTCCTAGAATATGCCATTACCCACTGCTCAACCGTATAAAACTTAGAGGCAAACTCATAACAACGGACCTCAGTCTCTCTGCTTAATCGGATGATACCTTGTATCGTATACACGCATGGGTACCTATCGATATCAAAATATTTGCAACTACAAGTTTTGTCTTTCAAATTAACCACATAATTCATCCCATCTTCTCCAATGACATTATACTCCAACGACCAGCTGTTTAACTCTTGCGATAATAGCTTCTTCCCAATCGGTATTATACTCTCCAAAATATTGTTCACATAAGGCACCAGCTTCTGTGAGTCGGGTACTTCAGTGAATGCCTTCTGATGCTTGTTGAACCATTCAGCTATTTTTTTTATGATCATATCAATCATAGGCAATAACGTGTACTTTCTTGCTTCAACGAAAACACCATTGATTGATTCTACACTATTGGTGGTTTCTATGTTGTATCTTTCTCCTGGAAAATAACACATTGCCCATTTTTCCACCTCAACATTTTTATCGAGATACACAGCTGCAGTAGGATACCTTCTCCTGAACAAACTATAAAGTTTTATGAACACATCCTCTGTATAAGCTTCCGCGCATTTCATGAATTGCACCGCCACCGTTTTTTCAGGGTATTAGAAACGCTTCCTTTCACATTCTGAGACAAATGGTATATACAATACCCATGGTGAGCCAACGGGAACACCACACGTATTGACTTGATGAGGGAAACATTTCTATCAGATATAAACACCAGTTCACGCTCGGATCGCTTGGCTTTTTCAGGATCATCCCATCCTCATCCTTTATTACTAGTTTTAATTTATTCATAAACCACATCCAATTTTCTTCTTTCTCACCATCAGCTACACCGAAAGCAATTGGATAATGGTGATGATCAGGATCTTGAGCCATCGCAACGATTAGTACTCCACCATATGCATGCTTAAGGTGGGTGGCATCCACAATGATGACTTTTCTCATGGATTTGAACCCTTCAATACAAGCTCTCAGTGCAAAGAATATATACTTAAACCTATTATGTTCATCCCATTCTACACATGTTTGTGTACCCTCATTCATCTTCCGTAACATATACAAATACGACTCCAATATCAAATAACTCTGCTCAGGACTTCCTCTCACAGTAATAGCAGCTTGTTGTTTTCCCCTCCAACACGTAGTGTATGATAGGTCAACACTAGCTTTTGTTTTAACAAGCTTCATCAGATGTTTCGGCTTTGGAGTCTCCAAACTACCGGGATACTCTTACTCCAAAATAGAGGCAACTATTTTTGCTGACCCTTTCCTTATTTTTATCCTTGTACTTGCATCAGCTCGAGAGCATGTATGCATCTTCTTGTAAGTTACAAGTGACCAACGATCTGAATTTTTAATTGCAACAACCCATACATACCACTCGCAACCTTTATCTGCTGCCACACATTTCAGCACATATTGGCTTCTACACGTCTTGTCTACAATGTACTCAAAACAATTTCGATGTGAAGCTACTTGAACTAAGAGTTGCACTTCAGCTTTACTTCCTAATTCTTGACCCAATATCATATCTACACCATCTTCCCATGGAGTGGATACAAGACTAGATCCATCCACAAAATGTTTTTGCTCATTATTTTGCTCATTATCTTCATGCATATCAAAATGTTCTTGCTCTTCGTGATCTGTGATAAAAAAACAAACAGTTATTTCTAGTTATACCAGACAGTTATACATAGTTATACCTAGTTATACTAGACAGAAATAACACACAAAATTAATCAAACAGTTATACCTAGTTATATCTAATTATATTAGACAGACATAACACACAAAACTAATCAAACAGTTATACCTAGTTATACTTGACAGACAGAACACACAAAACTAATCAAACAGTTATACCTACGTTTTTCCAGTTATACCAGACAGACATAACACACAAAATGAGTCACACGTATAGCTTGATGTACCAACGCATGGTGTTTCAATGGTTCGTCTGTGTGAAAAGTTATCATATCATCATCCCCTACAACAACATCACTTTCTCCAACATCTCTTCTCGCTTCCACACATCTCTGAGTTTCATCCACAACATTGATGATCTCCACATGCAAAAGCTTTCTACAACCATTTCCATTCACTTGCATTAGGTAATTAAAAACCTCATCATCATTCGAAATTTCTAAGGGTGTCCAAAGATTCAAAATCATCGGATAGTAACTAAGTTTCAACTGCGTTGTAGCTTCATCTATCATGATCTTTCTGCTAATTCCGTCAACCAACGCCGAATAAGTCACCTCCTCCGGTGTAGTCCGTATCGCTAAAGTCTTAATTCGATCTCCTCTTGAACTCCATCTTGCGCAATCACCTTCCACTGAGTAACATCCTCCATAATCAAAACATATGATTGTGCAGTTCATTGATGTCCCCTGCAAAAGAATAAGAAAATAACAAATATCTTTAGTATATAATCAATTGTAGTACTATCCTTTTAGTAATGCCATTTACAGTACAACATTACTAGTAGTACCAGTATTATTGTTTACTCTCATTAGTACCAGTTGTACCAGTTATTCTCGATAGTACTTGTTCTACTAGTTAGTCTTAGTAGTACCAGTTATACCTATAAAGTTTCGGATTACCTCCGATTTTGTTTGCTTTATAATGATTCAGCTACCACAAAACCTATCATATTACCCTAATAAACTTACAAAACAAGTCTAATACCCAGAAACACATTGGATATCCAATATCCAAATTTAATTTACAAACAAATTTCCAAAACTAGAAGAAAACCTAATGTAACCCTAAACATGAAAATTGCTAACAATGAAATATCATACCTTAATTTAAAAGACTAATTCAACTCTTAATCTTTGGCTCTGTTTTTCGTTCCAACGACATGAAGAAGAAGACGGCCAAAGAGGAAGCCTTGGCTCTATTTCATCGAGATGGAGAAGAAGGATGATAGCAAAGAGATGATGAGATGAAGAACAAGAAGAAGGACGAAGGGGAGAGATGAAGAAGAAGCTCTGTTTTCTTTGTTTTTGCAGCGTAGAGAGAGAGGAGAAACGCGGCGGAGAAGAGAGAGAGAGAGTTAAGTGGATTGTTTTGATTGGTTGAAATTGTTTTTGGTTGGTGAATAAATTAATTTGTTTGTTGAGTTATTTAATTGGGTGTGTATATATAATAATAATAAAAAAGAGGGGTAGAGTTGAGAGAAAAATAGTTGAGGGGTGGTTAGGTTAAATAAGGGTGTTAAAATTTTTTTTTGATGATTTGGGCTCTTTGAGGTTACAGTCCGTTGCAATGAGACCTATTGCGTGGCCATCCTTTAGTTTCCATCAGCAGAGATTTTCAAAGCGTTGGAAGGTTTTTGTTGTTAGAAATTCTTTTTGGAGAACAAAGAAGCTAATACAGAAATATTTCTCATTGCCCAAAGTGTGACAAACGGAGAGAGATTTCAGTCTTACGTATGCGTTAGTTTCCCATTGTGGCTTGAAGAACTCTTTGTAAGTGAGAGTGTTTAATCCTATGTGCATAGTTTTCTGTATTTTTGGTGTAAATATTAGTAGAAAGGCTGGTCCTATGGACCCTTTTGGTTCCATTTGTTGATTGAAGTAATCTATTTCGTCCTGTTGATTGTCTCTTTGTAAGTGGATATCATGCGAAATTTTTTAATATATTGGAAATTCAAATGCCAAAAAAACAAAAACAAAAAAAAATCTATTTTTGAAGGAAGAGACAATATAATATTATGTAAAAAAAATTACTTTTGGCCTATCTACAAACACAAAACTAAAATTTTTTACAAACCATTGTATTTCAAAACTCGTACTCAAAAAATTGAAACTCTATCTAAAATTAGCTACATTATATCTGGTTTTTTTTTTTTTTGAAAAATTGTATCTGTTTTTTATTAACCCAAATATCAACTTAGCTTGTTTTAGATACAATTTTCAATTTCATATTTGTTAGGAGAAGTACAAACTTTGTAGAGTAATTTTAAAAAATGCCACATCTCATATGTCACTTTACAAAAATACCACACTTTAAAATTGTTTACAAGCATACTACTATTCATTAAACCAAAAGTCAAATCTGTCTTTTTCTCCTTTTGTTTTTCTTTCTTTTTTTTTTTCTTTTTTTTTTTCTCTTTCTTCTTCTTTTTCTCTTTCTCTCTCGTGAAAGAGATCTGGAAAAAAAAATTTCTTTCTTTTCTCTTTCTCTGTCTTCTCTTTTCTCCGATCTCTCATAAAAGAGATATGAGAATTTTATTCTTACTCTCTCTAATCTGGTGGATATATATGAAAAAGAAGAAAAAAAATATTCTCAGAGAAACTCCAAAAGAGAAGAAGAATCAAAAACGTTTTGATCAAACATATAAACGACTGTAAATTTTTGAGTTTGGATAAACTATTGTGCATTTAGAGTATAGATTTTGGGCGGGGAAGAGAGGGTTGGGGTTTTTATTGACATTATAAAACTTAAAAAAATTTATAAAGTTTTTAAACTGTTTTACGAAACCTTTTAAAAACCTTAAAAACCTTATAAAAAATCTTATAAAACCTTTTAAAAACCTTTTAAATAGCTCTATAGTAACATAATAAACCTTTTAAAAACCTTATAAAAACTTTTTAAAAACCTTTTAAAAATCTTATAAAACTTTAGAAAAACCTTTTAAAAACCTTATAAAACCTTATAAAAACCTTATAAAAATCTTATAAAAATCTTTTAAAAACCTTATAAAACCTTATAAGGGTTCTTTACAAGGTTTATAAAGTTAAAAAAAATCTTATAAATCTTTTAAAAATTTTTATAAACCTTTTAAAAACCTTATAAATTATTTTAAACAATTTTACGAAAAAATTTTAAAAAACTTATAAAAGCCTTTAAAAAACCTTTAAAAAATGTTATAAAAACCTTATAAACATTTTAAACAGTTTTAAAAAACCTTTAAAAAACTTTATAAACCTTATATATTTTAAACCTTATAAACCTTATAAAAACTTATAAAAACCTTTAAAAAACCTTATAAAACCTTATAAAAACCTTATAAAACCTTCTAAAGCTTTATAAACCTTGTAAAAAACCCTTATAAACATTTTAAAAACTTTATAAACCTTTTTAAAACCTTATAAAAACCTTATAAATTATTTTAAACAGTTTTACAAAGCCTTTAAAAAACCTTATAAAACCTTATAAAAACCTTTAAAAAACCTTAAACCTTATAAAAACCTTTAAAAAACCTTATAAGGTTTCTTTACAAGGTTTATAAAGTTTAAAAAACTCTTATAAACCTTTTAAAAATTTTTATAAACCTTTTAAAAACCTTATAAATTATTTTAAACAGTTTTACAAAAACTTTTAAAAAAGCTTATAAAAGCCTTTAAAAATCCTTTAAAAAATCTTATAAAAACCTTATAAACATTTTAAACAGTTTTACAAAACCTTTAAAAAACTTTATAAATCTTTAAAAAAAAATCTTTATAAAAACATCAAAACTCTAGATCACTCAGAAGAACACCACGAAAAAATTAACCATATTGAAATCAAACCCAAATTGACAGATTGAAATCAATTACAAAATCAACCCAGATTTGTTCTCAAAATCAAGAACAAAATAAAACAAAACGAAACAAAACTCAGATTTTTAGATCTAGATCCAGATTGAAATCAACACAAATCAAATTAGCAACTCATATATGTAACCCAAATCGAATAAATCTCAGATTTGTAACACAAATCGAATCAAAAACTCAAATCTGTAAAATAAACCAAATAAAATCATATTTGCGAAAATTAAAACGAGATCAATAACAAAAAACTCATAAAATTCGATCTAGATCTAGAGAAAAATAGAGAGAAAGAGAAAGAGAAAGAGAGAAAGAGAATAACAAAAAGCATATCTTGAGTTTTGTAGAAAAAGTGAGAGAGAAGAAGGAGATCTTGAGTTTTGTAGAAAAAGTGAGAGAGAAGAAGGATAAGAAGGAGAAGGTGAAGGTGAGAGAGAAAAGGAGAAAAAAAAAAAAAAAAATAGAGATGAAAATTACCTCTAATAAGTTTCGATTTCCTCTCGAATGAGCTCTAGAAAGCTTCAATTTGCTCTCCAATTACGTCTAAAAGCTTCGATTTCGTTGCTAAGGAGATGAAAAGTGGCGATGGCGTTTAGGTTTTGAGAGAGAAGATTCAGAGCGTTCTTTTGTTTTAGGGGTAAATTTGTCCTTCCCGGATAAAATCGTGGCATTTTTATAAAAGGCCCAGCACGTGTGTCAGTTTTGCAAACTGTTGACCTATTTGTGGCATTTTTGTGATTCCTCCAACTTTGTAGCTGATGTATTATCTAAAGAAGCTAGAACTAAGGTACCCACTATAAAGTATCTTGGTTGATGTCAAATTTTATGTATGACACATTTAAAAAAATATCTATATCAGTTTATATAATTTTTTAGATTATTACATTTTATGTTTTTTTTTAACAACAATAATACATTTACTCCAAAAACTATTGGAAATTTAGGATTTTTTCCTAAAAATAATTTATGAATTCTTGAAAAAAATAAAAATCAAACTTTGTTCTTGAAAAATTATGATATATATCTAGAAAACAAACTAAAAAGGTTATTTTGAAAATGTCCCAAAACTTATCATGTTTTTGGCAAGGCAAGGTGTGTATCATATTTAAATATAAATTTAGAAGCCAATGGAATTTGTTTAATCTAGGAAAGTTGTATCGTACTTCACAAAAACAAACTTATCAAAGTATGTCAGGTTGATAAGTTATTTTGTAACCCAAGTTAAGAACATGTGAAAACATATGCATCATCTATAGAAAAATATAAGGAAATTAAAGCAAAAGATCTAAATCAATTATTTATATAAACAAAAAACAAAACATATAAATCGAGAATGTTCTTGTTTCATCGTATTTTATATTCATCCACACATTCAGCTTGAACTTGTTTTAGATCAAACATATTTAAAAATGAATGTAATGATTTTTCTGAAATATTCTTAAGAATGTACATTTTTCCGTGAAATAAATAATCAAATCCATGATTATGAAATTCTTCGATCATTTTATATTCTTTGTAAGGTACTACCGAAACAATGAAGTCGTAATATTTTTCTTTTGAAACTTTGATGAAAAATTTAAATTTGTTGAACTCGTAATATTGAAGCCTTGAAGGTAACAAAAAGTAAAATATACTCCAAATTAAAATTCAGTTACAGAAAAAGGAACATAGTGGGTTTAGGTAAAATACAAACCAACCCAAGGAGTTTTAATTTCCTTTTTTTTTTTTTTTATGTAGGATTTGCACAATAACACTACTGTTTTTATGAGAGAAAAAGAGCGAATCAAACATTACTAAATCTTTTTTTAATGAAATCCCACAGCCCCAGTTTTGAACACAGGAGCATCCGGCGGTGGCGAAGGTAACACCGTTAACGCCAATACACCACTCACCGCCGCCGCAATCGCTCCTAACACAAACGCTGGAATGTTTCCACCACCGAAGAGTTCGTCAAATGGTCCACCTCCCACAGATACCACCATCTATACATTTTAATCATTCAAAAATATATATCAGCCATGAGAATTTTTGTTTTCAAGTTAAATAAACAAAACTGATTTCGATTGGTTATTTTACCTGTGGGACAACAATTGCCAGATTCAGAACACCTAGAGAAAGTCCTGTGAAATAAATAATACAAATCTTTAGTCTTAATTCTTAAATTTATTTTTTCAAAGTTCGTAAAGTGGTAGAGAAATTGAGTTTTGTAAATATGGGTATATTCGGTATGGTCAATGAAACCCATATATATTAATATCGGTTACTTATAAAATCATCTCAATAAGTTACTAAATTACGAATCTCTACGTATTAAATGCTTATAGCTTTTTTTAGGTTCCAACACTTTAAGAAGATTATATAGACTTTACATTATCCAAAACAAAAAGGGTAATTACACATTAAATAAAAAATAAAAATTACCTTGGCCGGCACCGGAATTGGTTGAAAATATGGAAGCTAGTGCAAAAGGAATACTGAACGTAATCTGCAATTAATAAATTGAAAAAAAGTTCTGGTCAAAATTACGTTATTAACTCATTTCTTTCTTTCTTGTTTAACGGTAATCTTATGTAGTATAGTAATAATAAAATAATAATTACCGGATGAGTTAGAAAAAGAAAAAGAAAAAAACAGAGAGAGAGAGAGACTTACAGCTTGAGGAATACCGAGAAAAGCAAAGAGAGTTAAAGCACCGGCAGTGACGCTACCAGGCGGTCCTGTTTTAGCTCCGCCGTGATCTCGCCGGTGATTCTCCGCCTGTTTCGTGACGACAACCGTCATGGCCAAGCAAATGGCGAGTATGAAGTTAACAACTCCCCAAAGCCTTTTGGCTCCTCCTATTTTCCGACCAACCCATTCAACACCAAGAGACATGAAACCAAGAACAATCGCGTTGAGCATAAGCCCTAACGCACCAGCTCGGACTCCGTCGTTGTAAAGCTTTTTAGCGGTTGCGGTTGCAGTTGCGTCTGAGTTTCCTCCGTACACCTCACGACCCATCCAATCAGTGTCGAAGAGGAGGAAAGGGAACCAAGCGATCCAGTTTAGTGCAGTGACTATGAGAAGCATCCACATCGGTCTTTTCAATTCCTTGAAAGCACCTAAAATCTCTCCGAAAAACGGAACGCTCGAGGTTTTCCCGTCCGCGGTTGGCTCCGGGAACCATTGCTTCTCCTCCACGTAACATAGAGAAACGACGGTGACTAAGAGGAGAAGCGTTATGGAGAGGAAAAAACACGTTTTGAGGTTCGCGCAGTAAAGATCGCACGACTCGGTCATGGTGAAAGGGACAACTTTGTAGAGGTTCCTGTAAGATCCCGCCGCGTAACCCAAAACGTTTCCAACCGCCATGAAAAACGAGAAAAACGCGTTTGCGGTCCTCGTTTTCTTGGCGTTCCCCGCGGATAAATCAGCCAAAAAGGCTCGGCATGGTCCTTGTAAGGTGTTGTTAGCCACGTCTAGAATCCAGAACCCGAGAGCGAAAATCCCGATGGCTCGCGTTCTAGGCGGTTTGTTGAGCTTATCACCCATGCTGTGACCTATATCGGCGGCGTAACCGATAAGGAAAACAGCAACGGTGACTAAACAGGCTCCGGCGATGATGAAAGGACGACGACGGCCGAATCTAGAGGTGCAACAGTCACTGTAGTAGCCCACGATGGGCTGAACAAGCATACCGGAGACTGGACCACATAGCCAAATCAGAGAAGCCCATTTATGTGGGATTCCGAGTAGCTGCACGTATGGTGTCAATAGAGATAATTGTAAAGCCCAACCGAACTGTACACCGGCGGCTATCGAAGCCACCGATATGATCTTTCGGAGCTGAGCCGGCTGATCCAACTCAGCCGTCTGCGTCTCCAGCGCCGCCACACCGTTGGCAGATTTCTCCATTTGGTGACCGACCATATTTATGATCAGAAGTAGACAAAGAAAAAGAACACTTTGTGTGAGAAGGGGTTTTTTCCGGTGATTTTTTTCCGGTGGTTGTGATGGTGGAGGAAGAGGAAGAGTGGAGAGGTATTTATAGGGAGAGAAGGATAGGATTATCCGAAGAGGAGACAAGAGAAGATAGTTTAGAGAGCATAGAAAAAACGAAGAAGAAAAAGCCCTCTCTTTAAATGTAGGGTTGAGTAGTGACACGTGTCTTTCTTACATTAAATTTTCTGGGTTTTTTTTTTAGCGTCATATTAAAATTTCTGTTTTTGGAACTTAATTCTTATCGTGATTTCACTATCTACTGATATGGACCTTCGATTCTCTTTTTTTTTTTTTTTTGGTGAAAGGACCTTCGATTCTCTATGACACTTTACTCTCTTTTTTTCCCAATTGTATTATAAGAATAATTTAAAATTAAATGGATTATTGGGGAAAAAAAATATCATGAGGCGGAAAATTCGGATAGAGAAAAGTCAGAAGTAATATGTAAGGGCATATACTATGTTGATAATATTCGGATTGAATTTATTTTGGTGATTTTTAAATTAGGTAAAGAGAAAAGAGAATATAACTTTCGAATTTCGATCCGAGCGAGTGGCACTGGAATAATTTTCGGTGTTGCATTATTTCTAATAAACTATTATTATTTTATTATTTACAGACGTAAGCCTAATTATAACTTATAAGATATTACATACATCATATATATATGGGACATTTGCAAAAATACCACTTTTTGTGTCTACATTTGCAAAAATGCCACTTTTAGTGTCTATTTGCAAAAATGCCACTAATTATAATTTTTTAGAGTCTAAATCTTAAAATTATAAACCCTAAAAAATCTTTTGACCCCTAAAACCCTCAAAACTAAACTCTAATACAACATAGTTAATCCAAACATAAATGATATAATGAATAAATAATTTTGAAAATGTGGCATTTTTGTAAAGATTGTAAAAATGTGGTATTTTTGTAAAGTGGTATTTGAAAAGTGGCATTTTTTGAACTTTCTCTATATTATATATATTTAGATGAACTGGTTAAACTATTAAATGATTTTACAACCACTTTTCAATAGGAAAAATTGCAAAAATGCCACTATTTATGTGCATATTTGCAAAAATATCATTTAGAGGTGTTCATTTGCAAAAATAGCACTAATTATAGATTTTTTAAAACCTATATTTTAAAATTCTAAACACTAAAAAATGTTTTGACCCCTAAACTCTCATAATTAAACCTTAATACAACATAATTAACTCAAACATAAATAATATAAAAACATAATAATTTTGAAAAAATGGCATTTTTATAAAGATTTCAAAAGTGTGGCATTTTTGTAAAGTGACATTTGAAAAATGATATTTTTTAAAATTTCTCTTTTCAATATGTATTTTTGGTTTTAACCACTTTTCAGTTTTTCCTTATTGTTAATTTATACAGTCTAATTGTGATTAATAACCAAGTAAGCAATATATTTTTGTAATAATTTTTTGAATCATACTTTAACGAAATGTATTAGATACCTTGAAATATATATAATTAAAATTCTCAAAAAAGTTATGTTTGAAATATTACTTTTCAAAAATACCACTAAAATTATATCATTTACTCAAGATATCATTTAGATTTAAGTTAACTATTTTGTATTAACATTTAGTTTGGAGGGTTTAAGGTTTGTTAGAGATTAAAATCTTTTTTAGAATTTATAATTTTAGAATTTAGGGTTTAAGATCTCATAGTTAATGGTATTTTTTAAAATAAATTTTTTAAAAATAAACACACCAAAAATGATATATTATTGTAATTGATTCCATATAGAATTGTGTGCTATTTTATGTATGCATATATCCACTATTTTATTATTTATTTATTCTTTTAAAATAAATAATTTATGTGCTTCAAAAATATTAAAGTTATTTAGTGTGGAGAGAATATGAACACAGAATTGTATACCATTTGGCAATCATCTAAACAAAAGAATTCCACAAAAGATATTTAAATAAAATCAATATAGTTTTGCAAAAATAATAAAGGAGGTTGTCTTAAATTGTGAAGACAATTTGACATATGCTTTGATCCAGATTTAAATGAAGATAAGCAGGCATATCTGGGTCTTATTAAGATATTACGATCACACGTTTCTCGATTATTCCTTTATCTTTGAAGTCTCGCTCCTAGTAATAAAATATGTGATGTAAATGTATGTGTGTTTTGCCTTAATTTTACAGTGTGAAAATTAGAAATATTTTAACATTAATTATTCAAATATTTTCCCTCAAGTAATTAATTTTGAAGCTATACATATGATTAATTAGTTTATACTAAAAATCATACTATTTGAAATTACCATAAATAACAAATATTGGATTCTTTTCATCATCTATTTTTCGTTAACAAAAGAAGCGGTAGATCCCTTATTGTTGCGGTAAGGACTACTAATCAAAGCCTTTAGTTAATAACGGTAAAAACTATGATTTTTGTTTGTTCGTTAATTTATCTCGAGATGAATTGTATAGTAACTTGTGTTTTTTTTTATGGTGTCAAATATGATGTAGATTGAGATTTGGAATAACAGATCTGCCTTGTAAATCAATGAAACCTTGTGACGTGATCATTATGGTTAGTGGCTAAAATCATTCCCATAGAGTCTTGTGATCATTCACAAAAATTAAAAAAAAAAAATTTTTTTTAGGTTTTCTATGATAAAACATCATTTATCATACAATTAAATACAATTCAACCAATAGAAAATCAATTTACAGAATACAAATAATCAAATTAAATAAAAATATATTTTAATTTTGTATTGAAATCTAAAAAAATCATCTAATTTGAAACAAAAAAATTTCTCTAGAAAATCATCTAATCTAATAGAGCAGTATATAACTTGTACATCCATGGATATTTGTTTGCCCGTTTACAAAGAATAACAGATTTTTTCGATAAATCAAAAGAAATTGCAGCCACTAACAATAACCCAACTCAAAAGAGGAAAAGCCAATTTAGCAAAGTCCGGTAAATGTCTCCCACAAAACAAAGTGGAGACTGTATCATTGCAGTTCATATGCATATGATTTCATGGTCCATTATTATAACAATATAAAGTAACTGTGTGTGAAATTAATTAATATGAACCCACGTTTTATTTATAATATAGTTTCAAATGAAAAATTATAATGGCCTTGTACTTTTATTTTTGGTAAATGCTCGTAGCTTTATTAATTCCAAAACATTAGGGTCGGGTATTGGGACCCCAAAAGAAGGTTGTAGTTAGTTTGCTTATAAGTTTTGTGCTTTGTTCCATCATTATGCACCCGTAGTTGATAATGACTCGGCAACTTTATTACAGTATATGAGAAGGGTCAACATATAAATCACGAGACCATAATAATCTTTGTTTGAAAGAGAATTAAAAGTTAACAAATAATTTAATTGATTAACATTCCTCGGGGTTGGTGGCTATATGGTGGACTCAGATCCGCTATCTAAATTTACTAATTCTTTCGATATAACGGATCGGTAGACAAAAGGTGAAAATTTTAATGTAATTTACAGAAGATTGAAACATTGTAGTATTATTTTGGAAGTAAGAAAAAGCTTATAATTTTCACAATAAATTTGTTACGATTTAGTTCAATTTAATCGGTTATCCTATTCAGAATCACAAACAGGAATTATATGTTTCTGTCAACCCCATTGAAAGAAAAAAATATAATATGACTGAAAGATAAAAGCATAAATATTTGAGAAAAAGTTATACTAGATAATTCATTAAATAATAAATCAGAGATTTTGAGTGACGTGGTGTTGATCAGTTCTAGGGATCGACAACCTTGTGGCATTAAAGGAATAAAGGAGAAAGAGAGCGAAGTTGTTTACTCATTGACCCCTAGCGAAATTGTTTACTCGTTGACCTCTGTAAACTAATACTCCATCTATATCATTTTTAATAATTTTTAAAGTTTTTATACACAAAATTAAGAAACTATTTAATTTTTTATTTTTAACATAAAACCACCAATTCCAATACAATTTAATCAATCAGAAAACTAATTTGCAGAATTTAAAGAGTCAAAAACAATAAAAACATAATTAATTTTATTTTGAAAATTTAAAATATCATCTAATTTGAGACAAAAAAATCTCTCTAAAAAATTATTTAATATGATATGGAGGGAGTATTCATTAACGGTCACTCCCCTCTTTCCGATTAGTATTTTATTTATCGGATTCAACATTTTTTTTTGTTTATATCATAACTAGGTGAAGGATCCACATATATGCGGGTTTGTGATAAACTATTTTATAACCTGTGATAATATATTTTATGAGCCGTGAAAAATTTAAATTCAAAAATTTTTATATATCTACATATATAACTATTTTTCCAAAATTATTGACAAATTACTCATATTTTTAGTTGCAAACTAAAATTGTAAATTTTAATAAGATTTCTTTCACATAATTGATTCCCAAATTTTGCAAAAAGCGAATGATGCACAAAACTTTAGCTTGTAATTTACAGGAAGCGAAAGAAAATACTACAACTAGATCGTCGTAATCCATCCCACCTATCGAATAAGAGAATAATTGAGGTTATTTTATAACGAAAAAATTCAAATAAAAATTGTCGAAAAGATTATCAAAATTTAAAATTATTTGGTGAGAATATTAAGAGAACACAAATGCTTATTACATAAATATAAAATATTATAATCTATGATGATTTGGGTATGTAAACCTAAATCTATTTGAACTAAAAAGTTTTTACACATGTATTATTAATATTGAAAAACAATCTTGATATATATATATATATATATAGATTTTAATAATTCAGTTAATAAATACAAATCTATAGTTTAAAAAGAAATAAGATTTTCTATGGCAAAAATTAATTGAAATTTTTTAAACACGTGTCAAAATCTAATCGATCAACTGACATATTTCATGATTTTGTTAATTATCGCGTTTATTGAAAATTCTTAAACACATGTCAAAATCTAATCGATCGACTGACACGTGTCACGATCTTGTTAATTATTACGTTTAAAGCATCAAACTTTATATAATAAGATGTTTATGCTTATGTAGTAATTTACATCCAATCGTTTAAGTCTATCCTTTATAGAAATATGTTATTCCTAAAATAACTAGAGTTAGGATTATTTATATGTGTTTAATTTATACTCCCTCCGTTTCATAAATAGTATCATTATACGATTTATTTCATAAGAGTAACGTTTTGTATTTTCAACGCAAAATTTTGAATATAATTTCTGTTTTGATCCTACTGTTTTAATGTATTAACTAGATTTTGACACACGACAAGCATGAGATTAAATAATTAAATATATTTTCTAATTAATTATAATATTTAAACGTGTATGACAAAACATATGATTTGAAATATTTATCAGCGTCCAAAACGATAAATAGTGTGCATAAATGTAATAAAGTTAAATTTTGATCAAATATATTTTGATGCCATTAGTTTTTATATTTGTATTGACAAAATTGAAAACATAAATTTGCCAATGTCGACTTAATTCTTATTATTTCATGGAAATCTTAGAGCATGCGATAAATCATATAAATTTTAGATCTATATAAATTTGTCGGATATAACAAACGAAAAAAAAATATATGTTTTTCAATAATGAAATATATAAAAAATTGTAAGTATAGTTATATATGTATAATAGATACATCATAATTAAAACATTTGTAGATATATTAAAAATTATAAATAGATGATATGGTAAGTCTAAGTATTACATTTAATTGGACTTAGATTTGTAAATCATGTATTAGTGGGTTTATGTTATAAAATATATAAAAATATGTATAGATTTCTATTATGCCATATATTTTTGATTCAGATGTTTTTATTGGTTAATTTAAATTACATATTTGTTACACATGTGATTTTTGCACCAAATGTCTCCTTTATTAGTATATAATTTTTTTAAAAATAAAATTTTCCATATTAATTACCACATATTCATTGTTTCCATATTCGTTTGATGATTATATATTGTATATAAAATTATAAATGATCTATGTCATTAAATATTTTTAATGGTTTTCCATAGTACTTCCTTAAAATCTTCTTTGAATGACATCTAGGATTTTCATCTAGTATCTCATCTATTAATATATAGAGGATTAGAGAGAAATTTATTTAGTGTATTAACTAGAGGTAAAGTAAAATTTTTAATATTTGTTTTTCATTTGTGTGAATATGGTTAAAATGATATTCTTATATAAACAGAAGAAGTATCAGATGTTTTATTTTTTAGTTGACAAATATTTCGTCGTTTAGTTTTTCAGTTTATATGTATTCTCCTCTATTTTTAACTCTTAATATGATATTCCCAATGCTGTATTTTTTTTATCATACTAATTTGTATGATTTTTTTTTCAAACTTTTGAAATTTTTCCGTCCATAGAAAATCACATTTATTTCCAACAAATTTACTAATGAACTAGGTGATGACCGCACCGTGTGTGAGTACAAAATTTTTATAAAAATAAGTTAATTCTGATATTTATTAAACCAATTTTACCATTTATGAAAAAAAATAGATTGAACAATAACTTTTGTGGAAAAATAAAGTTTTTGTGTTTTTTTTTTTTTTCTTTTTCTTTTCCAATTTTTCTTCTTCATCATTCTTTTTCTTTTTTCACTGTCTTTATTTTTTTTTTTTTTTTCAATTGTCTTTATTTTTTTAGTTAGAAACCTAAATAACGTGATTTTAAAATAGAAGATCCAGTAGTAATCTATTAACTCTTTTAATTTTATGATATTCTGATTTTTAAATTGCTAAAAACAAAATGAATTAATTAATGAAATAGTATAAAATATATTCAAATCTAGTAAAGGAAATCTTATTAATTTTTGTTTCTTAAACAAAACATATTTGAATTTAATAGATAATCTTAATATATTTTTGTGGACCAAGATTTACTCAATTTAAATTATTAGAATGTTCTCACCATTTATTACATTTGTTGGGACTATTAAATGCGTAATATTATTATTTGTGTAATACTACCATTTTTATATAAAATTTAGTATAATATTAAGAGAACATATAATGCGTATAATATTGTTTTGTTTGATAAAATCATTGATAAGATTTTCAAAATTCCCTATTAGTTGTTAATGTTTTCTTCAAATCCGAAATTGGTTGATTTCAAAAAAGATCTGAAAATTGTTAATTGTAATAATAAATAATAACAGTAAAAATAATAATAATAATACTATTTTGTTAATTATTCTGTGGAAGACACCACTTGGATTAAATGAAAATACTATTTTGTGTTTAATCTTTGTTTCTTTCCAACTTAATTGATAAACAAATCTTGTTATTGGATTGAGCAATAATGTGAGCTGAAATTGTGTTTTCTTCAATAATCATTTAGTTTAACAATAATTCAATTAAACAAAATAGTAATAATAATTCAATTCAATTAAAAAAGTTATAAACCATATTATCATTTTTATAAAGACATGTCATATTTTTAGGCCAATAAAATTAAAACAAATAAGCTATTTTATTAATTGTGTACTTCCCTTTTAATACTAAGGGGATTTTGAGATGAGTCAAAGTCACAAGACGTGTGTAATTCAACTTTAGTTTGCAATGTATGTATACATTTATAATAAAATACTAGTAATTAAAGAGAAGCAAACACCAAACTCTACAATCAATCAATCATAACCAAAGGGAGATCAAATATAATCTCTGATAATTAATTAAAAGAAAAATAAATAAAGAACCGGAATGGTCGGTCGATAAGAATAATTAACGAATTTGTTATTGAAAGACACGTCACCAATGCGAAGAGTGAAATTCACGCGCCTCGAATAACGGAGAAGTTTACGTGCACTCGTAGATAAACAAAACGATAAGAAAACGGTTAGACTCCGTTAATGACTCATTAGTCAAACAAAAGTGTGGGGTCCGCTGTGAGACTTCGTTCACTCTACATTTTGACTGTTGTGTCTTAATAAAGTAACGGATAACGGATAAAAGTCTCTCCTGCTTTCTGACTTTTCTTCTTCGTCTCCGAAAAATAATAATTTTCTCTTTTTTGGCATGCATGCAATTTTTGTGTTCTTTGGCCTTTCTCCTCCACACAAATGTTCGTATAAACATACAGCGACTAAGTTCCGTATTTCGTTTTTTTCTTTCAAAGGTCTTAATCTATGTGATAAGCTGAAATTATCAAAATCGAGTGGTTGAATTGAGAGTTAGTCTAAAAGCCAATTGGAGATTATAATCTACATATTTATATTTTAAAACATAAAAAAACTCTAAAACAACTTATATTTTGAAACGGAAAGAGTATTAAACTAATCGTTCGTTCAGCTTTGTATAAAATAAGTATATATAGATATTGAATTTGAATCGTGTGATGTATAACAAATAGTGGTACGGTAGTTAATGAGTTTTCAAAAAAGTAGGTAAAAGAAACTGGATTGGAAAAAAATGAATTTTTGTTGTAAGATATCTAATGAAACCGTAAAATTAGAGATGATAGTAGATGCCGGTAAATGAAGACAATAAAAAAAAAATATGAAGGATTGAAATTTTGTCAGTAATAATAACGTAGCGGTTTCAATAAGAAATTACGTTAAAATTTTATAATCAGATTTCTTTCTCTCTTTCTCTCTAGATCTCAGATCTAGATCTGTTTTTTTTTTGTTTTTTCACTCTCATTTTCTTTATGCTAAAATAGTGATGGAAATTGACGAAGAAGAAGAAGAAGAATCTCTTTTTCTATTTCACTTTCTCTCTCATCTAGTTCTAGATCTAGATCCAGATTTCATCATTTTTTTTGTTGTAAATATGGTTTTAATTGATTTGTGTTGAAGATCCGAGTTTGTGATTCGATTTTGGTTATAAATCTAAGGCTATTGATTCGATTTGGCTTACAGATCCGAGTTTTTGATTATTTCTGGGTTAATTTTGTTTTTGATGTTCTTCCTATTAATCTAGGGTTTTGACGTTTTTTATAAAGTTTTTACAAGAGTTATAAATTTATAAAGTTTTTTTAAATTTTTTTTAAGCCAGCTTACAAAATTTTTAAGTTTTTTTAAATCTTTAAAAAAAGTTTGATTATTTCTAGATTAGTTTTGTTTTTGATATTCCTCATACTGATCTAGTGTTTCGACTTGTTTTATAATGTTTTTTTAAGGATTATGAAGTTTTTTAAAGGTTTTGTAAGACTGTTTAAAATGTTTATAAATTCTTTAAACAGTTTATAAGCATTATTATCTGTCTTTAAAAATTGAACTAACAATTTATAAAGTTTTTAAAAGGTTTAAGGTTTTTTACGAGGTTTATAAGCGTTTTTCACAATGTTTATAAACTGTTTAAAAACCTTATAATTTTTTTATAAATTTTGATAATGTAAATAATACTTTATAAAGTTTTTTAAAAAGGTTGATAAAGTTTTTAAAATGTTTATAAGGGTTTTTACGAGGTTTATAAGAGTTTTTTACGAGATTTATAAGAGTTTTTTACGAGATTTATAAGCGTTTTTTACAAGGTTTATAAACTGTTTAAAAATCTTATAAACTGTATAAAACCCTTATAATTTTTAAAAAAGTTTTATAATGTAAATAATACTTTATAAAGTTTTTTAAAAAGGTTTATAAAGTTTTTAAAAGGTTTATAAGGGTTTTTTACGAAGTTTATAAGTGTTTTTTACGAGATTTATAAGGATTTTTTACGAAGTTTATAAGGGTTTTTTACGAGATTTATAAGGGTTTTTTACGAGATTTATAAATTGTTTAAAAACCTTATAAACTATATAAAAACCTTATAATTTTAAAAAAAATTTATAATGTAAATAAAAACCCCAACACGCCCTTCCCCCTAAAATGTATACCTTAAGTGCGCAATAGTTAACTCCACCTCAAAAATTTACAGTGGTTTGTATATTTTATCAAAAACGTTTTTGTTTTTTTTTCTTTTTGCGGTTGCATATGCTGAATATTCTTTTTTTTTTTTATATATTCACTAGATCCAACCCAACTCAAAAATTTACAGTCGTTTGTATCTTTTATCAAAAATGTGTTTGCTTTTTTTTTATCTCTTTGCGTTTGCATATGCAGAATATTCTTTTTTTTTATATATATTCACTAGATCCAAATTCATGATTTTGAGATTTGGGATTTTTTCTTTGTGAAATAGATTTGATTCATAGAGAATCGACGGTGAGATCCGATTTTACGAAGACGAGATTTGATTTTGAGAAAGAGAAGAAGAAAAAAGCTATGAGAGAAAGAGAGAAGAAAAAAAATAACAGATCTGGTTCGACTAATTTTGTTTTTTTTGGACAATTTGTAATTAAGGGTAATCTGAGAATATACAAGTAAAATAGTGACATTTTTGCAAAAGTTGTAAATAGGTGGCATTTTTGCAAATTGGCATAAGAGATGTGACATTTTTTTAAATTTCTCATTTATATATGATTTTAGTGTTGTTTGTTCCTTTTTTTTAAATGTAATCTCTTTATAACTAAATCGAGGTAATAAGGGTGTATTCAATCTAACATTTCAAGTGATTTGTTATGATTTGTCAAATCCTATGTTATTGGATCATGGATTTAAAAAACTCTCTTAAAATCTAGTGTTATTGAATTAGTGATTTGAAAATATACCTTCAAATCCACTGTTATTGGAAACATACGAAGGGTTTGGTTTTTAATTATTTCATGAGATTTAAGAGGGATTTGAGAGGATTTCTTTGTTAAAAATACAAAGAACCAAATCACATGGTTTTAGGTGTGATTGTAGAGAATTTTATATTAAATTCTCTAAAATCACACAAAATCACTAAAATCATCTAAAATCTCATTAAAACTCAAATCCCTTTAAATACAACTTTGAATACACCCCCCTTAGGGAAATACAAACAAAGAAAAGAAAAAAATATAGTTTAATATAAAACAATTTTTTTAAGTAAACAAAAATTGCAAAAAATTACGGAAATTTTCATTTTTCAGTAAATTAATAACTCTCTAAATTAATAAAATATTATATTCTCAACAATATTAATTTATAGATTTTCTATTGTATATCATTGCATTGAATGGTGGTAAAGGAAAACCAATCATACTTATTATGTTTAGTTTTATGTACTTTTTACGCTTGCTTTTAAATAATGTTTTAAGAAGTTTTTTGTTCCAAATTAAGTGATGTTTTTGCTATTTTATACAAAATAAATTGATTTTTTTTTATTGTTTGAATTCTACAAAAAAAATTTTATTGGTTAAAATTTTTTTAGGTAGATAATAACTTATGTTTATGTTTTATTGGAAAAAACAAGAAAAAAATTAAATGATTTATTAAAGGGTAATTACAAAAATACCACTTTTTGTATGCACATTTGCAAGAATACCACTTAAAGGTGTCCATTTGCAAAAATATCATTAATTATAGATTTATAAAACCTATATCTTAATTCTAAACTTTAAAAAATATTTTGATCCCTAAAATCCCTTAAATTCTCATAACTAAACTATAATAGAACATAATTAACCAAAACATAAATAATATAAAGAAAAATAATTTTGAAAAAGTGGTATTTTTGTAAAGATTTCAAAAATGTGGCATTTTTATAAAGTAGCACTTGAAAAATGATATTTTTTGAAATTTCTCATTTATTAATTAGTTTGCAATAACCTTAAACATCACATATAAACAAACAAACACATATAAACAAACAAATAGAGTATATCGGTAGAACAAAATGATTAAATGAACAAATCTTGCATTGCTTTAGAAAAGGACAACCAAAAGTTCAAGATCTTGCATTGGCTAGGTTTTAGTAATATACATTGATCTTAAAATCTTCTATATATTAATTGAAAAGACACTATTAATTGAAGAGACACTAAGTGAAAAAATTCTATGTGTAACTTAATAAAAATTTTAAGGGACACATTAAATAATTAACCAATCAAACATTTCAATTAATTCTATATGCTATGTTGAAAATTTCTACATATTTACATTAATTTTTTAATATGAACTCACAAGTACATATGTTACTAATTTAAATTCAACTAAAATATATATTTTAATATTTAAACAATGAATCAGTTAATAATTTTAGTTACTTTAAAAAAATTATATTATGTCTATTTAGATACTATATGTGATTGATCATACAATTATTTTCGTTTATATCGTTTAAATTGTATCCATATTATTCTAATTAAAGTTGCGCTTTTGTTATAAACGTATAACTTTACAAATCAAACATTAAATGTGGAATTTCGAAAATCATCATTTTCATTTTTTATTATTTCTTTAACATGTGTTATTTAAGAAGATTTACATACGAACGCGGTATTTTGTTGGGTTTGGTGAGGTCAAATAAGTTTGAGAACCCAAAATCTAAAACGTATTCGATTTACATTAAAATGTTTACATTCAATTTAAGTGTCATGCAGATTAAAATTTGTAAGATTAAATATATTTATTTTTATGGGAAATATACACTTGATCTTTTTGTTTTTAATTTTTTTTGTATTGTAAAAAATTATAATTTTTTACTTTCAAATATTATAATTCTGTGTTTGACGTGAGACAAAAATCTATTTTTCATTTTAGAGGCATGCGTATCTCTCAATTTATAGGGTTAATATTAATAGACTTGTGTACGTAGAATGTATCATCACAAACTAAGAAATACTATACATGGTTAGATCTATATTCATATGTTACGCTGGATTAAATCGACACGTGAATATGAATCTAGTGAAAAACAATCTTGTTAGATATTCTATACGAAAATAATAATATATTGACAAAATACTATATAATATAGAGAACGTTCCATAATGGTTTTACTTATTTTTCATCGTATACGTAAATCAACTACTCATTCCACCACCCGAAAATAATAGGGGACTATTCAACATTCGAATCTTATATAAGAAAAGGTAAGTTAGGCGTTAAATTATTGTCAAACTGAAAAAAAAAAATCAATCAATTATGCTAGTTAGCCTTTAACCACTGCTGGATACTACAATGTTGCTATTAATATTCTTAAACAACTTGGTACCAACCAAATCTCTTTCAAATCATCAGCTCAAAAGGTATTAAAATCTAGCTAAGTAAAGAATCTCCCTTTTTTGTGGTTGAGCTATTTCTAGATCCATCGAACCATCACATATGATAGTCGAATCAAGCATCTGAATTGCTTTATTTTCCTTCCCAAATCCTTCACGGATCACTAAAATATCTTATAAATTAATTATAGTAATAATTCGGGACAAAAATGATAAAATAAAAAACGAATGCAAATCCAAATTCTCTTGTGACTGACTATCCAAACATTCAGTTTAGTTTTGGTTATATCAAGATGATTAAATTCTAATTTTTTTAGTGAAACTAAAATTAAATTTTAACTTTCAAAAAAATATTAAAAAATTGGATTGCTTCTGTAACCAAATAAATTTAATTTCTATTGAATAAATAAATTCCATTATAATAGATTCACTAATTTTATATACTAGGAGTTGTAAAAGAGAGAGAAAAACGAAAAACATATAATTATTTAAAATTATTAAGTTTTGGTTTAATTACAAAATTTCAAAAATGAATTCAAAAATAATTCCTAAAGTTTATAGGGAAATTTGCATACATAACTAGAAGATTATGGACTGAGAGTGTATTTCTCCATTCCGTAGAATCATGGGACAATTACAAAAATGCCATTTTTTATATACACATTTGCAAGAATGCCACTTAGGGAAATCTATTTACAAAAATGCCACTAATTATAAATTTATAAAACCTATATTTTAAAATTCTAAACTTTAAAAAATATTTTGACACCTAAAACCCCCTAAACATTCAAAACTAAACCCTAATAGAACATAATTAACCCAAACATAAATAATATAAAAAAAATAATTTTAAAAAATTGGTATTTTTGTAAAGATTTCAAAAGTTTGGCATTTTTATAAAATGACACTTAAAAAATGACATTTTTTAAAATTTCTCTAGAATCATTGTATTGTTTTGTACTACGTCCTAGTTATTACAAATGCCATATGCAGTGGCAGAGCCATGTGTATATTGATATATCAATTTCGGACACTTCGTTTTATAAGTAAATATTTCTAGTTGGCTTAATACATAGATGAAATACTAAAGGCGTTGTAATTCAAATATCATTTTAACTATATATATGGACCAACCTATATAATTTATGGGACATTATAGATTTATAATTATAAGGAAATTTCAAATTCAGATGATTTGGGTGGGTTGGATTTGATATTTTCACATCTCTAGTTATAATTGTGTTAATAAACAAGAGTAAGGATATTTATGATGTCTTCTTATGTCAACATATATTTATTATGTTTGTAAGGGTTTTCAACTTGACGTATTAATTTGATGAAATTGAGAATATGACACTACGACATAAAAAAAAAAAAAGGGGGAAAAAAGCAAATTAGTATTTAATTAGATCAACATGTTGGGCAACTTTGGTCTTCTAGATGACAGAATCACACCATGCACAGCGCAAAAGAATTGTTCATCGAAAAGTAAATAAATATTAAAATATCAAAGAATCTAATTTTAAAATAAACCTATCAGACGGAAAACAGTGTCAATTTTAAAAATTTTGGTCAGCAGTACTCTTTCTAATTTAATTCTTGAAAATACATTGAAATAATATTGACATCTATATTAGACGAAAACAGCTTTGTTTAAAAAAGATTGGTCATTCTCATTCATATTATATTGTCGATAATTTTTCAATCCTAATAGAATTTCAAGTTTCACCACTCTTTTTAAGCGGGGTTTGTTTTTTTTCTTCTCCACAGTTAAATTTCCACAAATTAAAATATAAATAAAAAGTGAAATATATATACATATATTATACATTATACACATAATGAAAAACAGCGAGTCTGAGAGAGATATGGGGGCAGAGGGAATAACTACGAGTACGACCGTTCCCATTTCAACTTTCAATATACCAAAATGTATATTATAACTTTAAAAAAAAAAGAAAAGAAAAGAGAAATAATTGTTTCTAAATGAATTTGGGAAATATATGGTTAGCCACGTGTTACATAACACACATTCTGAGTTGCTTCGCACCGAAAGAGGTGGGTCGGCTATGTTTGGACCGAGCCGGAGAAGGCCACAACTTGTGGGGTCCCTTTATTTACTAACACAACTGCTCCTTAACTAACTCCGTGTTCCTTCAACTTCTTTTTCATTACGCGTATGTTTTTGTTTTTTTTTGTTTTATAATTTACTAAAGGCTTATTTAAAAACGTACATCCTTTATCATGATGGTATAATAATTACTCTATTTATGTTTTCACCATTATTTGTATTTTTTTTTAAAATTTTTTTTTTTAATAATAATTTGTTTCATACGTAATTGTTGGAACTGGATTCGTCATCTAATCTGGCCCACTAAAAGCCGGAGTAAAAATAGTTTGTTAAAGACAAAAATGATGGACATGCGACCCAGTCTTTAAGGAAAGATAGATTTAATGGATAAGCCCGAGTCAGTCCTGCGAACGCTGAGTCAACGGAAGTAGAGCTGACGAGTTAAGAACGAGTCAACAGGGAGGTTAGCACAACCACATGACCGAGATTCGCGGAGAATATGCCAAGAAGGTGCCTGAGATATGCAGAACCATCCCTAGATACGTGGAGCTGGATCGAAGAGCTGATTTGAGCTATAAATACATGAAGCCCGAGCAGATTTTGCCAATTTTTCACATACACAAGAGTTTAACACTACATTTCAGCTTGTAATACATCTCATTCGAGATCTCATTGTATATTCGATTCATATCAAATAAATCCAGCTCCACTTTACTCTTTTTTTTTCTCGTTAGATTTATAGACATTTCTTAGGACTAAAATTTCTTCTCCGAATTCACATACAAATTCTTAGTGCGGAATTTAGCTTCTATAGTAACTTACAAGAGAAAGAAAAATTGTACAAAGCATAGGGCTCTCAATCATAAACCATGAAGGCAGAAAGGAAAATAAGGTAGCTTACAATTGAGGTTAGTACCTCGGAACCACAAACCTAGGCACTATTTGAAACTTGTTTTGTCCTTTCGAATTATGCAAGTGTCTCAGACCCCTCTATCAATCTTCTTGAAAAGAACCTCTGTTGGGAGAAAGTTGTTTCCGAAGATTATGTCGTTCCTCTGCTTCCACAACAAGTATATGGTTGCGTGAGCCATAAGAAGCCTAAGATTGTTTTCAGCCACTGTAGGATATGGTCTCTTCAGCCATCTCAGGAAAACCGACCAAGTTCCAAACCCCATATAAGGAACATTAAGCCTTTTAAAGCCTAATCTAACACTCCTTGACTATATGGGCAGTTCAACATTAGATGCTCCCTAGTTTCATCATATATCACATAAGATACATGTTCAATCTTCAATTACTCCCCATTGAGCCAACCTAGATTTAGTTGTCAATCATCTAGACCAGCCAGCCACAAAATGAAAGCATGCTTAGGGATGTGTCCTGAAAACCATACCTCTTTATGCCAATCCATTTCCAGAGAAGAGTTCTCAATTTAGTGCTTTACCAGGGAGAACCAGAACTTGTCTTTGTCGGGACCAGGTTCATCTTTCCACTTGTACTCATCTTTTGCCTCATCCAAAATTTGAACTGCTGTCAAGTACGAGAGAAGAGTTACCATGTTTTCACAGTGGGTTCCTCTTATATTCCACCCAATCAAAGTTACCACATTAGAAACCTTAGAATCTATAGGGATCCCATAAACTGCAGGTCCATTCTGGCCAATATAGGGGAGTTGTTGTCCATAAGGTGTCCATATGTCATACCAAAAAGAGCAATCATTCCCATTCCTAACGTTACAAGAGATGAAATCCTTGGCCAGAGACCTGAGCTTAAGTATTTGTACCCATGTTAAAGTACCACCACTTTTCTCACTAATACTCTTTTAAGATTTCCTCTTGATTTTGTTTTGTTTGCATCACGCCACCCACATAGAACATGAGTTCGAAAACAGTTGCTAAATCAGCTTCAGACCAAAGATCTTATTCCAAGCTGCTAAGTCTCTCAGGCCCAGATCGCCATATGCTTTAGGTGAGTATACATGGATCCATTTTACCTTGGCCTTTATTGATGAAGAGCCTGGGTCCCCAAAACATAAGAACTTTTAACACAACTTGTTAATCTCTTTGATGCATCTTTTTGGTAAGACAAATGCTGCACACCAATACGCCATGATAATTTGGATAACAGAGGAGATTAGTTGTCTTCTTCTAGCAAAAGATAAGTGTCTGAAAGTCCATAAGTGTAGCCTAGCCTTGACCTTTTCAGTCAGTGGAGCATCGTCTAGCTTAGAAAGTTTCCTAGGAAGTAATGGCAATCCCAGGTATCTGACCGGCAAGGTGCCCAAGGGAAAACCAAAGGTTGATGACACTGAAGTATTTTCTGAATGGGAACAGTCTGCCAGGAAAATAGAAGTCTTGCTTATGTTCATTGTAAAACAAGATATAGAGGAGAAATAGTTCAACAGATTCACAATAGCTTGTAGGGATGGCTGAGTACCATCGAAGAAGACCATCATGTCATCAGCAAAGACTAGGTGAGAAACCTTTGGGTTAGATGCTTTTGGGTGAGCTCCTGTAAGACCTCATGTAAATCTGAAGTCTAGCACCCGAGAAAATACATCCATACCAATCAAAAACAAAAGAGGGGAGGGATAGTGGATCCCCTTGTCTTATTCCCCAAGTACTTTTGAAGTGCCCACACAATTCTCCATTAATATCTTGTGGTAGATATACATTGTTGTATCCATCTGATGAACACCTTAGGGAAGTTTGTAGCCTTAAGAGTATCGAGGATAAATGACCAATCCAATGAGTCAAAAGCCTTCTTGAGATCAATTTTAAGTATACCTCTCCTGGAAATGTAGTGGTTGTAATACCTTTGAACCAACTCAGAGGCAAGTAAAACATTCTCCACTATCTGTCTCCTTCTCACAAAAGCAATTTGGTTCTCTGAGATTATGTCTGTTAATAAGCTTTGTAATCTTCTAGCCAAGAGCTTAGCAACCATTTTGTAGATAGCATTCAAACAAGAGATTGGCCTAATCAGCAACAATCTCTACATTAGTGATGTTTGGAATCATAGCAATGATTGCTGAATTCCATTGAGGCTCCATTTTCCCTGTGTCAAAGAATCTGAGAACTGCCTCAAAGATTTCCCCTCCAATTATGTCCCAGTAGTGTTTAAAAAACTCACCAGAGTATCCATCAGGACCTAGTGCTTTATCAAAGGAGAGAGCAAAAAACTCTTTTTATCTTCCTCATAAGTGAATTTCCTTTCAAGCTTTATCCTCTGATCCTCATCATATCTGAATGGGTGCACTGAAGCTATAGGAGACACTAGCGAAGCTTTCTTTGAGACTGGAGGACCAAGGAAATCGGTGTAAAAATCCACACATGTAGCTTTAATCTGATCAATATATGTGCTATGGGAACCATTTGCGAGTTTGATCCTAGAGAGCCTGTTTCTAGCTCTTCTAGCAGCTGCACATCTATGGAAAACCCCGAGTTTTGGTCACCTTGTTTTAGCCACTTTATCCTAGATTTTGCCTCAAGAAAGTTTCCCCAACCTTTGCTAACTGTTTCCATTTCTTCATACAAATCATCTATTTCATAACTTCTTCTCTTGATGGCGAGGAGAGCATGATTTTCTGAGATTTTTTTAGATCAGCCAAGGTTTCAGCTGTTCTTAGTTGAATACCCGAATATGCAGAGTGATCTAGCTCCTTTAGGATTCGTTTTAGGAGCTTTATCTTTCTACTAACCTTCTACATAGGGGTACCAGATACAAAAAAACTATTCCAAGCTTCAACTACTATTGATTTGAAATCAAGGTGTTGAAGTAGATGAAGGTTGAACTTAAAAGGCCTCTTTGGCTTTGGTGTCTGGTCCGGGAGTCGGATACAACACACAGCATGATCAGAGAACAATGGCTCCTCAAATGAAATCTGAGCTTCTGGAAAGGAAAGAACCTAGTGGTATTCCCCAAGATTTTATCGAGTTTTCAGCTATAGAGTCAGCTGTCCTATGGTTCCACCAAGTGTAGATAGGACATTTAAAAGGCAAATCAAATAGACCAGTCATGTTTAGACATAATTGCAAATCTCTTCCACTTGCACTCACCTCTGTGGGAGTGCTCTGATGCCATTAGTGTTTGATTGAAGTCACCTGTCACCAACCAAGGAGATCCACAAAAGAGAGGGTTACCTACCAAAGCCTGAAGCTCAAGCCAAAGCTCACGTCTTGTATTTCTTAGATTCGAAGCATACACAAAAGTCACCGTGAAGCTGATTTTCTTTTCTAAAGAGAAGAAGCCACATGTAGGAGAATTTTATTGTATATCATCAGCGAAACCGCTGGATCCAATACTACCCAAAGCTGTCTTAGATGGGAGAACTCATAATTTGATTACATTCTCCAACCAGGCAGAATAGTTTCAATGGTTCTTGTAGCATTTGGTTCTAATATATGTGTCGCTGCGAGACAACCAAAAAGAGGCCGATATTTATTCTTCCAACTCTTAAACCTCTGCTGCTTTTCTGGATTATTGACCCCCTTAAGTTCCAATAGAGGTTTAGCATTACAAAAACTGGTTGGTTGGGGTTTAGTTACCGTGAAGGGCAAGCCCTTCTACTGACAAAGAAGCATTAGTAGAAGAGCCTTTTGTCTGCTTCGATTTCTTTTTTTTCTTAGAAACAACAACTGTGAACTCTCCTTATTCCTTCTCCTTTGGAGGTTCGATCACCTTTGGTTAATCTAGTACCGGTTTATCATGAGGCTTTGGGATTTCATTCCCACTGTTGTTCTGTTTTCCAACCTCTTTACCCTTTAGGAGCATTCCCTTATCCTTATCAAGGACACACACCAAGGCAGTAGGTGGATCAGAAGACTGAGACTTCTCAACTTCAGCTGAAAGCATTACCTACTTAGACACTACTGATGACTCCGGCTTATCTGGCATGATTACTACATTAGCTTTTAGGCACATTTATGACCTCATGGTCCTTTACTTTCTGTTTTAGCTTAATTTTCATCGGATAGAGCTCCTGATCATGGTACGCATTCTTGTAGTGTTGGCAAAGAGGAGGAGCCTTCGGGCATCTTTTGACGGTGTGAGACAATAGAGTTTCATTGCACATCTTATAGATAGGTGGCAATTGGGGACAATAGACTTCCACTCTGGCAGTTTCTCCTGATTCAAATTTAGCACAAACAATTTCAGCGATCGGTTTATGTAGGTCGATTTCAGTGAACACCTTTGCAACCTCAAAGTTTGTCATTAACTAACGTTTGTGGATATAGGAAGATAGGATGTCCCACAAGACTTGCAATACGCTAACAACTTTTGTATTGTAGAACTCGTAGGAAACCTTTCGTAGCTCAATCCACACTGGAGCTGACTTGAGAGAAGGTTTCTCTCATGCTTCACTCCTGGGCTCCAAGATGCAACGACCATTGTGCTTACGTCAATGTTCTAGATTCCCTCTTTGAGAACTCTTTCTCTCGTAGTGTTTTTTGGGATCTTGAAGAGGAAAGAATTTTCCGAATCAAGCTTTGTTACCGAGATATCCCTGTGCCATTTACTCCACTCAGGTTTACCACAGCTTATATCTTTACGAAGGAAGGGGATTTGCGATAGAGCTGGCCTATCACAAAATCTTTCCACATGGGCTTACTTTCTTCTATCACTTTGTTGGGTATTGTGACAGAAAACTCTCTACTATTGAGCTCATACGGAGTTCTACATTTCTCTAGCGTGCTAGATCCGATTTTGAATTGTTGGCACCAAGTGAGAGGGACTGGAATCGAAGGAATGGCTTCCGCTACTGTAGCAGGTAAATTAACAAGAGTTATATCAGCTGTAGAAGAAGAAGTTATGGCCATTTTCGAAGACTGCTGAGGTTTGGGAGGTGATTCGGATTTTAGATCTAGAAGGTTGGGAATAAGAACTTTTGATTTTGTAGGTTTCAGAGGAGCAGGGATATGTGTAGGGATGATTAAGGGTCCTCATTCCCCTTTTTTCTGGCCATGGTGTTTGAGAACCGCCTACGGTGGCCACCGCCGACTAAGGTTTCGAAGAGGAAGGATGGGCCAATTTTTCGCTTTTCGAAGAGAGAGGGATTTTCGACCAGCGTATTAATTCTATCTTGGCATTCTTTGGAGGCCTTCTCCAAAATGGTTAAAAGCGATAGTCAACATTTATTTATGTTTGTGAGTTAAACCGAAAGCAGTAACGATCGACAAAATTTCATCACTTCGTCTTACAAACTCAAGACTTATAACTTACGAGGGAAGGAATAATTATTTATCTATATATAGTAGATAATATTATAATGTCCCCAACCGTTATTATCTTTCTCTCTCGGCTCGTAAGTTGCATCTTCGTCTGATGGTCAATTCATTATGCTAGAAAGTTATTGTCTTTGTGACGTGTTTCAGTTTTAAATCTGGGATTGATCAATAAAGCAAGTGCACGGTTTGATCTCTCCAAACAAGCTCGGGTTCTAATTCACAAGAAAAAAAAATCAATTTCTCAAAAGATAATAATAATAAAATCAAGCGAGATTATAAACAATTCAAAAGAGTAAACAATAAGTAAGCAAAAATAAGAATATTAAGCAAAAAAAAAAACAAGTAATTAAATAAAATTTTTGTGGAAGTCCTCGTTTGACAAAAAATTTCATTAATGCTTCTACACTTAAGGTATGGAGTTCAAGTTTTGGAGAATATAAAATAATTGAGACAAGATTTAGTGGAGATTTTCAGCATGGTGCAATCTGAATCATTCTGAGTGATCCCCCATGTCAAGACTAAAATTGTCCGTTGTATAATCGTCTATGTAATTGTTCTTATAATTTGTAATAATTCATAAATTTAGACGATTAAAAAAAAAAAATTACATTAGCAACTAGTGGAAAATAATGGATTATGGTCCTTATTGATAAGGCAATGGAATCCCTAAGACACTTGATCCATATCTGGATGGAATGAACAAAAATTATGATGGAAACACAATTTTGTGATTATGATTCATATTTTACGATGAAGGCTTAATGACTATCTCTGGATCATAAATCTTTTGTCATTTCATTTTTCTAAAAGCTACCATCAAACTCTTTTTTTTTTTTTTTTGGTCAGAAACATAGAATTTCATTAATATCATCCCAAAATTACATTTCTCAAGTTAAGGGCTTACTTAGCTAGACCATCTGCTCTTACATTCAAATTTCGGTTAATACAAGCAAAGGAGACATGCTCAAAAGCTTGGGCAAGTGCCTTAATATCTTCAATGAGGCCATAGATTCAGGAGAGATTATCCTGAAGTGATGACGTTGATTAGCTGGGAAGAGTCGGACTCGAACCTCAACTTCTTGATGTCGTTTTCCAAAGAGTAGTACATGGCATCACGCAGAGCCAGAGCTTCGGCCATAAGAGGGGAAGAGACGTATGTCGTAACTTTGCTCTGTTCTATGGCTCTGTTCTCCGATGTCGTGATGATCAATCCCAAACCTGCGGTTTGGGTTTCCTCATGCCAGGCTGCGACCGATCGGCAAGTTTGCATCTCTGTCCTTCGTGTTGGAGCATACTTGTCTTGGTTCCAGTTAGGAGTAGGAGTAGGTGGGATTTTTTGTGCCTCAAGCCATTCTTTCACCATGATGATGGCTGAGGTGAGTCTTTCAGCTGGCGAGCATTCTCTATCGTTAAATACGAGCTTGTTTCGACATGTCCAAATCAACCACAAAATCCAGGGGGATAGGGGTCCGTTTTTTATACCGGTCGGTGGTGCACATCTTTTGTTTTTAGCCGGTCCCAAGCGGATTCAAACTCGGTCCAGCCTTTCGGTTCTGTGGTTTGTTCAAACGGTGCTGCGTCCCAAACTTTTTGAGAGAAACTGCATTGAAACAAAAGATAAGGTATGGTCTCAATCTCTCCACAACGTTTGCACCGGGAATCTACAGGGATGTGTCTTGCCGTTAATCTCTCACCCACTGGTAGAACTTTGTTGACCGTTTTCCAAAGGAATAATTTGAGTTGTGGACTTATGTTCTGCTTCCACACGTCCGAAATCCAACTAAAGTTGTTTTCTCGTAGCTTCTCCTCCTCTGCTTTCTGGTTTTCCATGGCAACAAAATATCCCGTCTTTGTAGTGTACGAGCTTGTGGATTTGCCAAGCCATGTTAGCTTATCTGGAACCCCTAGTTGACTCGGCTTTATGCATAGTATTTCTATTGCATATTGCGGTAGGACTTGTGCAATCTTATCTCTATCCCACTCAAATGTGTTAGGGAGAAATAAATCTAATACCAAAAGGTTTATTGCGTTCTTTGTTGCCGGTCCCATAGCTCTGAGATGATGGGCTGATGTTTGTAGCCATGGGTCACTCCATATCTTTATATTGGAACCGTTTCCCACTGCCCATCCCAGCTGCGTTTTGAGGAGGTCACGGCCCACCAGCAGACTCCGCCAACCATGTGAAGAGGAGCCTGTCTGTTTGACGTTGAGAAATGATTCATTTGGACAATATTCCCAAACAAAATTCGCGCCAACAAACCGCTTGGGTTTTCCACGAGTCTCCAACTCAATTTGGTTAGCATTGCATCGTTGAAGCATTTTTATGTCTCTAAATCCTAGCCCATCATCCTTCTTAGACCAAGAGAGTTTTTTCCAAGCTAACCATGACATTTTTTTCTTCTCCAAGTTTGAGTCCCACCAAAATCTTGTTAGAACCGATTGTATCCTTTTGCAAAATGAGGTGGGTTAAGACATAGCATAAGATGGGATAGCGGATAGAATGCTCTTTAGCATAACCATTTTACCGACCGTAGATAGGAATCTAGACGACCAACTTGAAGCTTTCGGTCGAAGCTACCATCAAACTCTTATTTTGCATTTATGAGATTCATCTCATCTTTTTTTTTATCTTTTTTTATCATTGTTTAGAGAGTATAACATTATTTTTTCCGCGAGCTATATTGTTACATACCTAACATGAATTTAATCTGTTAAAATTGAACTTCAGACCCACCACTACGTTTAAATTTGAATTTTGAAAGTCTATATAATACCAATAATGTATAAATGATTAAATCTTCAATTAAATTATGCCTCGCTTTATAAATCAATTAAAACCTAACAAAACAGTGATCGAATATTCCCGTGCCCAGGAAAATGGCCTAGTTTGGTCCCGTTCCCTGTATAAAAGGTTCACAGATTTCGCAGCCAGAATACTTAAATTGCAAATCTAGCTGGATTTCTTATAATTTAATTTTACACTGTTAATTTAAATTTATAAGTTATTTATTTGACGTTGTTTTTACATTTGAAGTTGACACATACTTTCTCAGCGCCACAAGCTCATCACGTAGGGTCTTATTCATCAAAATCAAAAACTATTTCAGTCATTCCAAATATTTTCTTTTGTTCTTTTCTCAAAAGGTATAATTTTAGATTGACCCCATATATTTGACGATGATGTAAATCACCTACCAACACTTTTGTTTTCTCCAAAACGATATCCACCCAACCCAACCATTTTCTTATGATTCAATCACACGCCGACATTAGTAAAGTAGTAAACTTGTAAATACATTTTTAGTTGAGTTTATTGTCCTCAAGAAATTCAGTTGAGTATTAAAAATAATTGTTCGCAACAATTTAGTATTTTTCGTTCACCGAAAATATGAGCTAAAAAACCGTATATGCGGTAGGTTTAACATAGCTCTATTAGTCGTTGTAGCAATTTGAAAGACGTCGCACTTCAGAAATCAGGATTCGAAATTCTGTTTGGGAACTATTTTAACTTTGCTCGAGAGATGTATGTGTTTCAACAAAAAAATCCTTAATTAAACAAAACAAATATGAGCGAAAAGTATGAAACATTTAACAATATGAAATACTGAAAAATACATTGAAATTCTATATGTATTCTATTATTGAATGCATAAATAAATACTTTGCATTACTAGTAGAATGCTCCACTTTAGAAAATGAAGTTGAATATAATATAGTATATAATGAATATGACAAATTTTTAATTGGTTTTGAGTTGGAAGTCGTAAATTCATAAGATGTCCAATTAGAGGTTTCATATTACTAAATTAAGATCACAAACTAAATGTGTATATATGAAATAATTCCATAATTTTGCATATTTTAATGTTAGCAATTATCTGCTAGATATATCATATGTATAAAGACCTTTTGATCTTTGATCATCCAATTTAAATTTCATAACCTTCAGAATATTTTGTTGAGTGTGTTTTCGCATATAAAATATGGTACCAGTTATTCCCGATCAAAGAGAATATAAAAAGAAGTCAAATTCTAGTTAAAATTCTCAAAATAAAAAGAAAGAAAAGAAACAACAAGAAACAAGAGAAAGAGTATCATCAGTGTAATATTCATGGGCCAAGGTGGGATTGCGGTCTCCACCACTTGCTATATCCGGTTAAACCCGGTTGAGCCGGATGATACACGTAAATGGTGTCGTTTCACCCAGTCTCAGGTATACTCACAAAATACTTCAAAGGTAATCAAATTCACAAGAATCACAATCCTTTTCACTTGTGTATTTTATTTCTTTTTCCTTGTCTAACTTTGATTAATGATTCATGGAACAAATTAATTTTAAATCAAGCACATGATGTATATATATATATATATATATATATATATATATATATATATATATATAAACGAATTTTCATTATGGGCATCGAATTTATATATCATGACATACATTAGAACGACAAAAAGATAATATTTTTCAGCCACTTGATTAACTAATTTTAAACAAATTCAGCTTGTTCAAATAGTAAGTTCTTCATCATAATATGCTAATTAATATTGGGGGATTTTGAACTAATCTCAAAACTACTATTTAAAACCTAAAAAAACCAAAACTAGGCATCAACGATGCGAAGTGGGTGAAAATCTATTTGGAGTTATCATGATCTTAAGGACCATTAATCAGCAGGATCCTTACGAGACAATGAATATCAGGCTTATTTTAATTAGTCGAGGTATCCTTTTTTAATAAAGAAAATGATCCAAGCCTCATAAAATGATGTGATCTCCATGCCATTTGAAATTGGAGTGAGTAACGAATAAGAATCATTGTAACACTCCGATTTTTGGATATATAGTGCATACAAAAAAGATTAAAAGTATTGATTTGGCTATATATGTTACCTATGTTTATTTATCTTTTTTGTAATTCATCTTAACAGAATTCTAGGGTTCAGCGTGTTTGAACTATAGCGATTTTAGAAATGGGTAACTCACTGGAAAGTCACTACCTACCGAGTGAATAAGAACAAAACATGAGAAAAAATAGTAAACAAGTGAATCATATTTTCTTTTTCTTCTGTAACAAACAAATTATGTAAATTAAAATGTCCGGAAAAAATATATCATATGGAAAGACTTCCATTTGATAACATACAAAATAACATACTACGAAAGAATTCACACATCTCGCAACACTTAAATAAAAGAAGTATAATCATCCAAAACTTCCACTTGATAAATTAAGATGTCCATTAAAGTAACATATGACGAAAAAATATCACGAATTCCCCAACAATTAAATAAAATCGTTTGAAACATGCATGTTTTAAGCCATTTGGTTTCCAAAGAAACCCATTGTCTTTTCTATTATCATCTAGTGTAAATAGTTTGTTTTCTTAAATGAGTTATTGGGATATTTTTGTTGTAAATCTATAAGAATCATAAGTACATATGAATCTTAGTGATCTATTTACTAATCATATTCGCAAGGGTAAGTGCGTGTACGAGTGAGTATGTGAAAAGGGATAGCTAATAAAAAGATGCACACATAGACACACCTACACGACAAAAGATGCCGTGAAGAATTTGGCCCAAGGATTGTGAGAATAATCAACACTTGTTTGGTATAGTGCCTTACATAGATCTACATTTACAAATCACACACACACACGAGATACCCTATAAAAACCATCTTTATTAAATAAAATCCATCTCAAATTGATGAGAATCCATGTTAATTAAATATGCTATTTACTATTTTCGTAATTTGAATGTATGTGACACTGACATGAATCACGCACGCGCGCACACACACACACACACAATTTATATAAATATTTAGAGTGTGGATGATATTGAGTTGAGCACATATGACCATGCATACATGATCACAATAATGTCAAAGGTATAGGACAACGGCGATATGTTTTGATTCGAACCCAACCCAACCCAACCCAACAAGCACAACAACGACAATAAAAATTAATATATAATGAAAAGATTTGTAATAATGTCCGTTGTGGAATTCTAATTCCAATATTCTCAATTATTGGCCACATAAAAGAATAAAGAATAGAGAAAAATGCCCATTTTCCGAATCCCCGAATTCAATAGCAACTACAATGTTCGATTTTTATATGGTGATATGAATAAATATCGTTTCACCATCTTTTCAGTATTTACTAATTCAGGTCATATTGTCGCGATTTGATTTGTTACTGTAAATTCTTTGTCTTTTCTTGATTATTCCTCGTTATGTTACTCTTTTTTTTTTGGGAGTAAATAGACATTCTCACCTGCTAATACTTCATTCTTTTATTTGATTTGATAATAGTGAAGACATTATCACCTGCTAATACTTCATTCTTTTATTTGATTTGATAATATTGAAATTTGAATATATGCTTATATATATACATCAATCTAAGTAATGGATGACATATCAACTTGCTGATTTGAATTCTTGTTGGTCCAGCTTTAAGTGAAGGAAGCATAATCAACTACTGTAGTGTCGTTTCGTTTGTTAATGAAGACAAAGATCGATTCTTATTTGGTAAATAAATATTTAGCACGCAAAAATACATATGAAAAAGTTAATATTTTGGTTGTCAACAAAGGTTAAATCTTTTGGATTCAAGGTTCATTGTTAAACCGTAAACGGTATAACAAAATCATATAAACTCAAATAAATGGCTTTGAGAAGATATATTGATATAATTTACAAACTTTTGATTAATTAAGATCTATCATTATGCTTCTGATTTGGATAGAAATTAGAAAACAGAAAGACATCATTGAACAATGTGAAAATAATTTATTTTGCATGCATTTTTAATATTGGTATTAAAGTAGCCAACAAAAATTGCAAACTCATCCCCATACTTTATGAATAGTAATAGTCTTTGAAATCGGACAAGAGTCAAGACCAAACAAAACCATATAATATTCTTTATTTTAGTATTAAAAATTGGAGATATTTAATAGTAAACTATTGAAAATCTAGTGATGTTCTATCTGCTAAATAATAATAAAGCATGTTGATCACGACAAACAAATAAATTAAATAAAGCATGTTGATCTATGCTAGGATTATAGCGATGTTGTAACTTGTAACGCGGACATATAAACACACCACAATTTTTTTTTACAACCGATCCAGTGACAACTCAAATTTAAAAAGTAAAGAGCCCAAGAGTCTTGTGGTTGGTTTTAGTGGAATCGGCTCGTACTATACAACTCATAAAAATGTCAATTTGTTTCCTAAAAACGTCTTCGCACATGCGTATTGATTATATTAGGTTTTGTCATAATCAAAAACTCTGTTAGATATATGTCTTGTCTTGCGCTTTAGGTTTCTCATCGACATGCATCATATATATGATCAAGTAAGGAAGAAGATATAAGTTCAAGTTCAAGGAAGCTACGCCCAAACATGCATTCTTGATGTTGGTGACAAATATGAACCGTTTGTCAACCAGATCTCGGCTAGCCGCTTTGGGAATACAGTTTTCCACAACATGCTGCTTGTGTAATGGCCCCGAAGAGACATGGTACCATCTTGCTGTATCCTCATTATACCTCTTATAACATTTGTTTCATCGTACTTTTGATCTATTTTACATTTACATTTGTTTTATTTGTATATGTGAGAATGATGGTGAATTTACAAAAAGGAGGCTTTGGAACATGTTTGGGGGTAAAAAGAGGAAGGTACCTTACAAATGGAGAACGAAAAAACAAGAGTGAAGGAATTTAAACCAAAAAGATGGATAAAAATTGAATTAATGAAGGATTCGTTTGCCTATATCCACGTCTCATATCCACATCAATCGATATGGAAACCAAATTTCTACACGAAATAAAAAAAAACATAACTCATATCGACGTGATAGTTATCAAACATAATTTTACCAAATATTAAGATCCGACATGGTTTAAATTGGATTGATCCACCTCGTTTTTGGCTTTGTGTAAATAGAGTTTTAAAGGTGTACAAACCTAAAAGCTTGATATTCTCTTTGACTCTTTTATATCTAAGATTTATTTCTATGTTTATGTTACTTGAATTTGATATATATTTTTTTGTTATGATTTGCGCGCGAACTTTTATCTTAATATTTTATTTTTATCATGGTTAACTTAGATTTTCTTATGTTGTTTCTTTAGTCATGTGTGAGTATATAGTCTTGTCTTTTTGTTATGAGTTTAGTAGATTAGGAGAGTTTAATGATTGATTAATGATGATTAAGAATAGATCTTTGCGGTTCATTAATTTGATGGGTGTTTAATGTTAGTAATAGTTAATTAACCGCATCATACGCAAGATAAAATAATTAGAGTAAAACCTATATAATCTTAGTTTGAAAATGGGGAAATATTAAAAATACTACTTTAGAAATACAATTTTTCAAAAATACAACCATGAGTTGTCATTTTTAAATATCACTAATTAAGGATTTTTCAAACACTGAACCCTAAAATCATAAACCTTAAAAAGGGTTTTGACGCTTAACAAATCCTAAACCCTAAAAATTAAACCTTAATATGATATAGCTAATCCAAACATAAATAATATTTTGAGTAAATGATATAACATTAGAGACATTTTTGAAAATATTTTTGAAAATTAGTATTTTTGAGAAGTGGCATTTCAAAAGTGACATTTTCAAAAAAAATATTTTAAAAAATCAATTATAGTTATTGGGAGAATTGTTATACGGAATCTAAAATTGCTTTATATATTCGAAGTTGCGATTGTTTTGTATTGAAATGTGTTCCACCCATGAAATAATTGAAAACAACGGATTTTTTTTTAGTCAATAAAAGTAAGGAAAATTTAAAAAAATATGCCACTTTTGGTGTTTCTATTTTCAAAAATGTCACTATGGATTATCTATTTTCAATAATACCGTTAATTAATGATTTTTAAACCCTAAATCCTAAAATTCTAAACCCCAAAAAAAAGGTTTTGACCCCTAATTAACAAATCCTAAACCCTAATAAAAAAATAGTTAACCCAAACCTAAATGATATTTTGAGTAAATGATATCATTTTAGTGGCTTTTTTGAAACAATTTCAAAAACGTAACATTTTTGAAAAGTTGCATTTCAAAAGTGGCATTTTTCGAAAATTCTCTAAAAACAATCATATACATTATAAGACCAGTAAAAAATTAATATATTTATTCTAAAAATTATTATGAGATATATCACTTCATTAATAACCCTATTTTTCAAAAAAGTTAGTATTACAAAAAAAAAAAGAAAGAATTATGATATTTTTCTAATTTGTTAACTTAGGGTATTATTACCCTATTTTTGAAAAGATCATGAAACTTATTACTAGTTTCTGGCCATAGCATATTTCTCTCATAGAAAAGACAGGAAATCATTTATTTATTTTGACTTTTTCCTAATTGCCACTTTTAGATATTTCTCTATTGCTGTATAAAACCAAGAATGGAATCCTCATTTTTAAAAGAAAAAATACATCAAAATTTTCTAAATATTTGTTTTTCAAAGGAAATTTAAAAAATTCAAATAAGAAAATAGCATATAACAAAACATCCTTCTTCTTTGTTCTTTGCCTATGCGTTCTCTTATCCTCGGATGATCAATCTGTGACACATATTTTCCTTTTTAAGTAACTTTATAATAAATAACCAATCATTCATTTGATTTTTTTACTTTCATTTGGAATGTTTTTATGCAGTCCAAAAGTTCATGTATTTCATAAATATATAGTTTCCTGTTTTCTTATTGGTTAATTGAACCAAACTCTTTATTTTTTCTTCCAAAATTGGATAGGTTTGGGGAAAGCAGCACTAAATCCAACTGGAGTAAAATGTCCAGATCCAAACGGTAAAGACCTAAAAGCTGAGTGCCACACCCACTGTAAGAATAATGGTTTTATGGGTGGTTCTTCTCACGGCTCCAAAGGTAAATATATGTGCATGTGTTATGGAGGATAGAAAAATATTTCATTGCACCAACACTACAAGAAAACAAGCATTATTTCGACGGAATTTCCGATGGACGTAATATCCGTCGGAAATTTCCGACGGCATGCCGATGGATTTCCGAGCAAAATGAATCCGTCGGAAATCTGTCGGTTTATTGTGACGGATTTCCGACGGACACGGAAACCGTCGGTATTCCATCGGAAATCCGTCGTCTTGTCCAGACGGAAATAAGCTGTCGTAATTTTCCGACAACTTTCCGACGGAATAACGACGGAAATCCGACTTTCCGATGTCGGCAAAGTTTGAGTGGTCAGCTCATACCGACGGAACTAATTCCGTCGGAATTCCAACGGAATTCCAATGTCAGCAAAGTTTGAGTGGTTACCATTTCGTTAGCGGTGGCCGATGGGATTGGTGGGGTGTTATGTCAGAGGTTTTTGACGGATTTCCGACGGAAATCCGTTCTATATAAGTTTCCACATTCCTTCATAACACAAGTTTAAAAAGCCAAAAAATTTGTTAGCGATGAGTTCATATTTTCGGTCTTGGATGGACGAGCCAATGATGGATATGGGCTCGAACTTATTAACGTCCGCATACGCTGAAAGTATATGCGAGTTTATGAATTTACCCAGAAATCAAGATGCAGCCAAAAAAGGTCAGGATATCAAATGTCCATGTTCTAATTGCTGTAATAGAATTAGTGTTGCGGTTCATACTGTTTGGAATCATTATATAGATATGGATTTAGGCCGGGATATAAGGTTTGGTTTTTACATGGAGAAAGCAATTATGAATATGGTAGTACTAGTAGTAATGCACCTTATTTTCCGGATAGCGTAGGAGAACGTACAACGGAAGTAGATGTTGGGGTAAGTACGGTTGCGATGGTTAACGATGCGTTTAGAGAGAATTTGCAGTCGGGTGGTTATGAGGGTGATAGGGTTGAAGAACCTAATTTAGAATCTCGAAGGTTTTTTGATATGTTAGACGCATCAAAGCAACCACTATATATCGGTTGTAGGGAAGGTCATTCACCGCTATCTTCTGCTAGTAGGATGATGAACATGAAGACTGATTACAATTTGTCCGAAGAATGTGTTTATGCATTCGCCGAGTTTGTGAAAGATGTTTTGCCAGAGGATAATCTTTGTCCATCATCATACTACGAGGTCCAGAAACTTGTTGCCGGTCTTGGTTTGCCCTACCAGATAATAGATATGTGTATCGACAACTGTATGCTATACTGGAGAGAAGATGAGAACAGAAACAAATGTAAATTTTGCCGTAAACCACGGTTCCAGGACACAAGTGGCAGAGTGAAGATTCCATTCAAACGGATGTGGTATTTACCATTAACAGAGAGGTTGAAGAGGCTGTATCAATTAGAACGCACAGCTAAGGCTATGAGATGGCATGTAGAGCATAGTCAAGATGGAGATATTACGCATCCTTCTAACGCGGAAGCGTGAAAACACTTTCAATCCGTATATCCAGATTTTGCATATGAACGATGGAATGTATACATCGGCTTATCCACTGATGGTTTCAACCCATTTGGAAAGCATGGAAGAAAATATTCATTGTGGCCGGTCATCGTAACACCTTACAATTTGCCTCCTTCTATGTGCATGCGGCGAGAGTTCCTGTTTCTCTCAGTTCTAGTTCCCGGGCCAGATCATCCAAGACAGTCACTCGATATATTCCTCCAACCATTGATATATGAGTTGCAGATGTTGTGGGAGCATGGTGTTGAGGCATTTGATGTTTTAATCCAGCAGAATTTCAACATGCGTGCCGTTCTTATGTGGACCATAAGCGATTTTCCAGCATACGGTATGTTATCTGGATGGACAACGCATGGAAGATTGGCATGTCCTTATTGCCAAGACAATACTTCAACATTCCAATTGCAGCACGGAAGGAAGACTTCATGGTTTGATTGCCATAGGTGTTTTTTACCGGCAAATCATCCATATCGTTGGTCTAGAAGACATTTCAGGAAGAATTTACAAGTGTTACATGGTCCACCTCCTGAGATAGATGGTCGCAGCATATTGGAACAGTTACGAGATTTTGGTGCAGAGCGAACTCCTGAATGTGGGGGTAATGGCCATCACCCCGTCGACGGTTGTGGGGAATATCACAATTGGCACAAGAAAAGTATTTTCTGGGATTTGCCTTATTGGAAAAACCATCTATTGCGGCATAATCTAGATGCCATGCATGTTGAAAAAAATTTCTTTGACAACATCATGAACACCATTTTAAATGTACCAGGAAAGACAAAAGACAACTGGAAGTCTAGATAATCTTTCGGCAAAACCTAGTAGTGAAGAGAGTGCTTTGAGGAAGCAGAACAAGTTTCTGACATTAACCTTTAAGCCTTACATGCTCAGCTCAGCTCAGGTCAACTTGTAAGTTTTTTTAACATATTCACTACAAGAAAACAAGCATTATTCCGACGGACGTAATATCCGTCGGAAATTTCTGACGGCATGCCGACGGATTTCCGTCGGAATTTATGACGGATTTTCGACGGATTTTAATTTTTTTTATAATAAAAAAAACTTTATTAAATTTTCGCAGAAATATAATAAAAAAAATTTTTAATCCGTCATAAATTCCGACAGATTTTCGAGCGATTTTAATATTTTTTTATTATATTTCTGCGGAAATTTAATAAGTTTTTTTATTATAAAAAAAAATAAAATTCGTCTGAAATCCGTCGGAATGCCGCCCAAACAACTTCGATCTCATCGAAAAAGCGGGAAAATCCGTCGGAATTCTGTCGGAAACCTGTAATAAAACCAGACTCATCTCCTTCGCGGAGACAGACGGATTTTCGGAGAAAAAAAAACAAATCGCCGGAAAACGCAAAAGTCTCGCCGGAAATGCATAACCAACATCAAATTCAACCACATTCTCAATCTCTATCATCAAATCATGAATCCAATGTAAGTTTTTGTTCATTTTAGGCTTGTTTTGAAAATTAGAAATTATGAATTTTAAAGATGTATTTTTAGAATTTGATAGATTTAGGATGTTATAAATTAAGGGATGTAAGGATTTAGGATGATAGAAATTTAGAAATGTACGGATTTAGGATGTTCGAAATTTAGGGATTTAGGGATTTAAGAATTTAGGGATTAAGGGATTAAGGGATTTAGGGAGTTAGGAATTTTGGAATTTAGGAATTTTGTAATTTATGAATTATTGAAATTAGAGAGTAAAAAAAATTTTGAATTTTGGAAATTTTGTGATTTAGTGACTTTTCGGGTTTATAAAATTATTTTTCATTTTAATAAGTATTTGTGGTTTTTAGGGATTTAAAAAGATTTATAATATGAATAAATTATAAAATTCTAAATTGTTGAAATTTTACTAATTCTTTAATTTGTTTAAATTACAAAATCCCAAAATCTCTAAATACCTAAATTCTAAAATCCTTAATTCCCAAAATCTCAATATCCCAAAATCTCAAAGTCCCCAATTCCCATAAATCCCTAAATTCTGAAATCTCAAAATTTCAAAATCACAAATTCCCAAAAACTCAAAATCCCTAAATCCGTAATGTAGATTATAAATTTTAAATTTAAGATTTAAATTTACAGGTATATATATGTAAATCCGTAATATAGATTATTAATTTTAAATTTATATTTAAAATTCAAAATTTATATTTATATATGTAAGAAAATTTCAACAGTATGTAAAAATTTTGGCAATCGTAGGGACTATGGGCGATTTCATCACTCTAGTGGATCCGGTACTTCCACTAGGGGAGGTCGGAGTGGGAGTCAGTCGCATATCCCCGACACTAGCGGTTTGGATCCCCCACGCCCGTCTCCTCCTATGGGTACATCGCACTCAGCTCCCACGGCCATGAGCATTGAGGAGTTTGTTTCGCAACCCGACGGGATAGGTTGACTCGCCTAGATCCTGACTTGCCACCTAACACGACCTGGTAAGTTTTATTTAAAAATGTATTTGATTATATTAACTTAATAAAATATTTAACTAAATATTGTTTAGGTTTCAATATTCGGAAAACGGGATTATGAGTTCTATCAACGCAATGATCAATTGCTTGATAACTAAACCGTATCCCACATACAGTTCGATGCCGGTGGCAGACCAGGACACCTGGTTTCGGCAATTTGCGGTATGATTTTTTTTTCTAAATTAAGAATGTAGATTTTATTTTCCATTCAAATTGTCAATACTAATTTGGGTACGTTTTTTTTTCAGCAAGAATTTACTTGGGACCCACAGTTGACTGCTTTGGTCCGACGGCATTTCGACAAAAAGGCTGGTCGAAAGTACTCGTGGAAGATGAACGAGTGGAAGGACATGTGGTTCAAAGAAGGAAAGGTGCCTCGGGTTATGAAAAATAACCAAACATTATGGGCTGGACTACTTGCCCATTGGGAACGGGAGGGCACTCAAGCGAACTCAGGAAAAAACTCGACTAACCGGAAGAGCGACCGGAAGGGGAAGGGACCGGCGACCCATAACCTCGGAGCAACGAGCAAAGCGTCACGTGCTGAAAAACTGGTAATTTTCAAAATTTTCCAAAATTTTTTTTATAACCCCTCTCATATTTCCTTCCTTATCTATGCCAACAGTTTGAGAAGACCGGTGTGCGTCCGTCACATCTTGATTTGATCAAAGATGTGCACACCAACAGAAAGACTAGTGAAATTCAAGATGCAATTGCTCGTGAAATCGTGGAAAGCGTGGAGAGGCTCGGTGAGGAGTACCTCCAATCCCAACCGATCGTCGAAGGAACTCCACCGGCCACCGAAGTTCCACTTGAGAAGATCAACGAATTCACCTATGAGGTTAGTAACACTGTCAAATTTAAACAAATTTAAAATAAATTTTAATACTAATAAGTTAGAACATTGATTGATTTATTTTTTATCGTAGGTTACGCCTAAGAACAAAGGTCGTGTCTTTGGCCTCCCGGAAGACAGTTCCTCCACATCCGTTAATTCATACCGCTTTCACGTAGATAGTAGGTTGAGGGCACAGAACGTCGAGCTTCTCGAGCGCATGAGCGTGATAGAGGCACAACGCGCAGAAGATGCAGAACGCATTCGGACAATGGAAGAAAAGATGAACTAGTTCTTCCGTAACCAGTCCCAGTAGACTTTACTTTATGTAATATTTAAATGTTTAAATCACTTTTAAAAATATTGAAATTTAATTTTAAATTTTTTTTATTTTAATTTAATTTTAATTTAATTTAATATATTTAATTAGAAATCTTTTTTTTTAAAATAATTAATCCGTCGGTTTGCGCGGCCGTCGAAAACCGTCGGAAAAAGTGCTGTCGGAAATCCGTCGGTTTGCATGGCCGTCGGAAATCCGTCGGTCACCACCGTCGTCGGAAATCCGTCGGTAAAAATTTCCGTCGGAAGTCCGTCGGTCACCACTGTCGTCGAAAATCCGTCGGTAAAATTTTCCGTCGGAAGTCCGTCGGATTTCAATCGCCGACGGACTTCCGACGGAATTTCGACGGATTCCGGTTATCCCTTTTCCGCCGGAAATCCGTCAGGTTTTTTCGACGGATTTCCGACGGATATTTATTTCCGACGAGATAGAACCGACAGACCAAAACCGTCGGAAATCCCTCGGAATAGGGGTTATTCCGACAAATTTCCGACGGTTTTGGTCGTCCTGTTTTCTTGTAGTGCAACAGTATTGTATCAGAATTTATTAATCTAATACGCTTGTTTTTCTTTTTGATCAACCAATCTAGTACGTCGTCTGTTTGTACTAATACTATTGTCGTATAATTTGTTTTTGTTTCTTTTCATATATATTTGTTGGTTTGGTTTGGTGAGGTATAATAAACACAAATACAAATATTTTTATTAGATATGATTTCTTCTTTATTCTATTTTCTGATTAATGAGACAGCCATATATATTTTCACGAACTTCTCTACGAATAATAACAAATGTTCGGTATATGTAATTGGACATATATAAAACATATAGAATTATTTTAAGGTAGCAACAAAACTGGTCACATGATTCTAATTAGCATATAGCTCAGCAAGCAGAATACTCGAACATAACCTCTCAAAGAAAAAAAAACAAGAATATACCATTACCATCAAAATGAAATTAGAAGAAGACCCATATTCAATTTTCCACATAACAAGAATAACATGTAAAGAATAAGAGAAAACAAGAGAGAAACTTTGAGAATCAAACACGAAGAATAAGAAGATACATGTGATCGATTCCATGAAGTCTCAGACGGAGATAATGAGATATCGCGATTGATTCCTTTCAGTCTGATGATTTTGTTTCGATATTTACAGGACCTATTCTTGGGGTTTGAATAGGGCTGGAAGTGCAAAAGGTTTCACTCGGTAAAACCTATATGACATGTGTTTTGGATATGTGACTTTGAATATGTTTGGTTATGAGTTCGGTTCTCGGGTATAATCGGCATCCGAACCGAACCCGGAAGTAACAAGGCATAAGAACCGTTCGGGTAGTTAAGAGGAACCGACCCCGATTCGAACCGGCTACTTTGGTCGAATATATAAAAGCTACAATACCAGATGCATTGAACAAAGAGAGAAATATTCAAGGTGGTTAATTATGAAGATATTAAATTCTGAAAGAGCTCATGTATATGTCACAGAGCAAGCAAATAATTGATTACTTATTGTGTTAGAACGTCAAGATGATTTTTCATAAAGATAATTAAAGGACTTTTTTGCAGTGAAGAGATGTCTAACGTCTAAATTTTTATTACTATATGATTCATAATGAAAGCCTTAAGAACTTGCAGAGATGAAACACTGGAAAAACTAGAAATACCTGAAGAGAAATTATATATGTATATGAAAGTTGCTATATATATAAATTGAGGAGACATTGAAAAAATAATTAAGGTGTCCTTCAAAGAACGTTTTAAATGAAATGTCATTTAATTTAACCAATATAAAATTTTCAATTAAACAATATATGTTATTGTGGAAATATTTACATATTCTCTTTATTTTATAATATAAACTCATTAATATGCATTGAAAAAGGCAAAAAACTAAAATCATCTCCATTGGTAGAACCCCATTATGGGTTCTTAACAATATTTATAATATTAATTTTGCATCATCTTAAAAATAAGAGTTTGTAAATTTTTTCCCCTCCATTGGTAAGAGCCTCTAAAGGATTCTTAAAAATAAAAAATTTATATTTTTAAAATTATTTTATTTTAAGTATCATTTACTTTGTTAAAATTTATAAACATAGTACATTTTACCAAATTTAAAATATATTACATTTCATAAAATTTTAAACATACATCACTTAAAAACATTTAAAATATAGATTTACAAATCATAAACGGAAAAAAAGTTCAGTTGTAATCTTTCCTTGTGCCAAAGTTTTGCCATATCTGCTCAACCAAATCAGCTTTCAATTACTGGTGTATTGTTTTATCACGAACTCGATTTCGAATGACCATCATATTGCCGAGATTTGTAGGCATACCTATACAATACGTGAAATTCACTTGTGAAATTCTGTTTCTTTCTCCTTGTTCGAATTTTGATACATCAAACTGAGTGTATCCATCTCGTTCGTCTTCTACAATCATATTGTGCAGTATGATACATGGTCGCATAATCTTTCCTATTTTTACCTTATCCCAAAAAAGAGTCGGGTTTTTAACAATGGCAAGTCGAGCTTGCAACACTCCAAAAGAACGCTCGACATCTTTTCGGACATATTCTTGACATTTAGCAAATAATGATGCTTTCGGACCTTGTGGAATTGGAATTGATTGAATAAAAATTGCCAATTTCAGATAAATATAATCTGTGAGATAGTAAGCCATATGATACTGGCTTCCATTGACAAAGTAATTCACTTTTGGGGCTCGACCTTGTAATATATCATTAAAAACTAGGAAGCGATCAAAAACATTGATATCGTTTAAGGTCCCTGGAGGTCCAAAAAACGCGTGCCAAATCCAGAGATCAAGTGAAACTACAATCCCTAAAACGATTGTTGGTTTTCGAGATCCACGTGTATATTGCATTTTCCAAGCGGTGGGGCAATTCTTCCACTCTCAATGCATACAATCAATGCTTCATATCATCCCCGAGAATTCGCGTACCTCTCCAACATCGAGTAGCCATTGAAGATCTTCTAGTGTGGGTCTTCTTAGGTACACATCTCCGAACAAAGATATAATTCCTTCCACGAAATTTTCCAAGCATAAGGTCGCAGGTACTTTCACTGATCCGGAGGTATTCGTCAACCGCATCAGCCGTACAACCATATGCCATCATACGAATTAATGCTGTACACTTTTGTAGTCCAGAGAGACCGAACCTTCCGGTAACATTTCTTCTTTGTTCAAAGTATGAGACTTCATTGGAGAGTCGGTCAACAATACGTTTGAACAATGACTTGTTCATTCTAAAATGACATTGAAATATAGAAGAAGGGTATGTTGCATCTTCACTGAAATAATCATTCTAGAAGTGATTATGTCCTTGTTCGCGTTCTCTTTCAATATAGGCTCCCTTTTTCTTTGACTTGGTTGTCTCATGAAGCTGGCCATAATCATGTACCCTTTCATGAAAGACATTCTGAAATGCTTCATCGAATGCTTGATCAAATTCTTCATCTATTATAGGGTTAAAATAATTACAAGAAGAAGATGTCATTTTTTTGTTTTTTTTTGTGAATTTTGTTTCTAACAAATAATAGAAAAACAAAAGAGAAGTGATTTGGGAGATGGAGAATAACTATGTAAGTAATGATGAATTTAAGAAGTTTTTATGAAAAAATTGTAAAATGCAAGAGGAGAATTATATGAGAGATGGAGAAACAAAGTAAAGGGTTTATAACATATATAAAGCAAAGGCAAACAAAATTTGGTGTTGGTACATAGTTCTCAAGTCCCTAAATTTATGATGTCTTTTTTTCTGTAGTGGACCAATTTGTTAACATACCGCCGCAAAACAAAGTTCGTGTCGGTACAACAAAACACAAAAAAGTAAATACAAAGAGTTTTTATGACAATGTCTATGGTTGTTGGTATGTTTACTATCCACAATCTAACAAAACAAACAAAATTTAAAGTCATAACTCACAACTGTTTGTGAAAGGAAGTCGACTTGCATTATTTGAGAACTCAGTAATACACAGACAAATACATATAATTGCTCAACTATCACTCAATGCTCTGTAGCAATGAAAACATTTAAGCAACAACATAACTCAATTCACTCTAGCAATGAACTCATTCTGCTCCATCATGTCTAATCCACATAATTGCTCAACTATAACTCAATGCTCCTGTCTACACAATCAATAATCTCATGTCTACACAATGACGCAATGCTCAACTATAACTCAATGCTCCTACTTGTCTAAACCAATCTCTTGTCTACACAATAAATAATCTCTTGTAACAATTCAAGATCTCTCCTAATAAATGGAACCAGATTATATTAAAGTACCTAAACTTGAAGAACACAAAGCTAACAGAAACAGTTCTTGTATAAAGCTAAGGGAAAGCAGAGAACAAAACATGTTCCTTTGAAGAACTTTGAAAGACAAACATCAAAAGATTCACCTGTTTACAAAACTAGAAAAGAAGAAGATCAAATTTCATTCATTTTTTAAACAGAAAGCAGTAAAATTTGATCTCATTTAAACTCATTCATTCATTTTAAATTGAACCAGTAAAATACATAATCTAAGAATCAAAGCAGAGTGCATATTTTAAACTCATTCATTCATTTTTTAAACTGAAGTTGTTACAAAGGAATGACTAATTTGACAACATCTCGGTAATTAGCTTGTTCTTTAGCAATATTTCTATCTCTCAAAGTGGTTCTCTTTTTTCAAGGAGACTATCTTCGAAAGTTTTTCTTTCATAACTAATTCTTTCTCCTTTATCGCCCACATGCCCTCAAACTCTACTAGAGAACTGCCTTCTCCTTTTTCTCCCCTTGTCTGACTGAGACTCCTTTTCCCTTTGCCCTTTGCTGCCTTAACACCAGGAGGACGAGCCATTGTTTCCTCTTCTAAATGGCTAACTGTATTGGAGTTTGAAGATTGTGCACAACCATCATCAACCTTTCTTCTTTTTGAGCTTCCATCACCTTTAGAAGAGGCACACCATTTCTGATCATTGCAAAGCTCCCTCCATGCATGCTCAAGCGTAAATTTGTGTGTGTGATTGTTATAGAAGAGTTCGTAAGCCACTTTGATAACATCAACCTCCGACTGGCCACTAGATCTCTGACTTTTTGCATGCTCATAGCATCCAATAAACTTGCATACAAGGTCATTTATCTTCTGCCACCTTTGCTTACAGTGACTGGCATCTTGCTTTTGAAGACCAGCAACTTTAGGACTTGAGGCAAAATAAGCTTTAATGTGTATCCAAAACGCAGCTGCTTTTTGCTCATTTCCCACTACTGCATCCTTGCCGGTGTTGTTGTCCATTTGCGTCTACCTTCTCTACGCTTATCAGGTCTGTGTTCAAGGGGGTTTGGATCATCACTACATTGGGTACTAAACTCAGGAATGTGATTTTCTTGTTGACAATTTAAAAGGTCCATAAAATTATAAGAGTGACTATAATCCATAACCTAAGATGTGTGTGTTAAAAGATGGAGGAAATAGAACAAAGAATGGTTAAAAGAGAGAGGAAACATAACAATGTGTGTTAGATTATGGTGTGTGTTAAGTTATATATAAACAGGTTTTAATTGTGGTTTGTGTTTTAAGCATTCAATGACATACTTATGTATTTACCTAATCTAAACCTACCAAAAAGCAGCAATCAATGATATAATAAGAGCTTAAGAAAGATGAATACCTTTCTAAGAGAATAGCAAGCAAGAACATCAACATGTATCCTGTTTTTGGTAGCTTCAATCTGCAGAAACGCACACATTGATCAATGCACTATAGACAATTCAAGAGCTTGAAGAAATCAAAGAGATAAAAACAAGATCTGAGCAATCACGAAATTATTATACTTTGACTTTGATGAGTAAAAACGTGAGTGAAATAAGGGGGTTTAGAATCGTGATCCAGCAGCAAAATTTCTACTTCCATGAATCCAAAGACAGAACAAGATAGTGCAACAAGACACACACTCTCTACCTCCAATATCTTTAGTAACAAAACTACAATTATTATGAATTCACATATTGATATACTGCTAGCTACCTAACCGGACATCATAATAATGCAACCAAAGCCATATACAGTAGTGAAAATGATCTCAGCATTGGCATCACCTTTCAAGTGCGGGCACTACAGAGACACACATGGATAAACAAAAACCCAGAATTTAAAGCCGAATTGGCTTCCCATAACTCAAATCGGAAACGGTGGATTTACAAATCCACAGATTAAATAGGATAGGAATTGAGTGAATTTTGGGATTGGGATCGAGAGATTTGATCTCTTCATCGGTGATATCGGCAAGAGAAAGAGATACGGACAAAAACGAATAATGACGATTTTTTTAGGTTATAATGTGTTCAACCTATCACGTGTAGACACGTACATAACTTGAACGACGACGAAATTTAAATCAATCAATCAAAGTACTAATAAAACGACCATGCTAAATCTTCAAAATTTGTAAATAACAAGATAAAATTGCCATATTAAGTATATATTATCACCTTCTTGGATCTAATTTAAATATTTTGATTACAGTTAACTCTACAATCTTAAAATTTCAAAAATTGTTTATATCTTCACACTTAAAAGTATATATGTTTTATCCCACACTCCACTTGCAGAATTTTGCAACCAAAACTTCGAAGACATAACCGTGAAGTAAAACGACGTAAATCAAAATTAGTAATACACAGTAAACCCCAATAAAATTGGTCTAAACTAAATTTGATTTGTTTTGGTTAACTTATTTTTATTTAAACAAATTAAAACCGATCTAAAACTAATTTGGTCCAATTTTATTTAGATTAATTTTGATATAGTATTTTTTAAATTTTAATATTATTGAACTACTGTTTTGAAAACATCTTTAAATCCACTAATATTAAAAATATATTAAGAATTTGATTTTTAATAATTTTAAAATAATTTTTATAAATAAAATAAAATACAAAATAGCCAACTCTTTTATAAAATTACAGAAAAAAATAATAATAAATTTCCTAAAATCATACATTTTATTAAAATCATCTTTAAAACTCATATCTCCACTGCTGCATTAGTCTGTTGCACATCTTTCAAAATTGTTATACAGAAGACGAAAGTGGTTTTTGCAACAAACTGTTCTGACTTGATGAAGACGGTGTCTCCACCGACAGAGTAACCGACGTTCAAAATCCACATTAAAGAATTAATGAAGGTAAAGGATAAATTTTTCGTTTTTCTCTCTATCTCATGTTTTACGCACTCTCAATTATAAAGCTGACAGACTTACGAATGGCGCTCGATTTAGCTTCTTCCGATATTTTCTATGTAAATTCATCACCGCCGGTTTGGATAACTGAACGGTTGTACATTAATTTATCATTCTGATGACAAAAGAAAACAAAAAACAAAAAAACTCATATCTCTCTGTTGAACACACACACAAAAAGTAATTTCCTCCGGTCATCATCTCCTGCTAGCAATTTTCCTTTAAAAAAAAGAAAGCTTTTTGTTCCCTAAAAGATCGTAGATCGAGACTGGCGCTCCTTTTTTCATCCACTTGTCTTCGTTCTCGAATCCGAAGAACAGAGCTTCCTGTTTCAGATTCAGAGTCAGAGATAATAAAATACAGACAGACAAGCTCGTTTACTAAACATGTCGATACGAAGACGAACTCTACTCAAGGTTATCATCCTCGGAGACAGTGGGTTAGCTCTATTTTCACTTTTATACCTTAACTTTCATTCATTTCTTTCCCTGAATTTGAATCATTTTCTTTACCCCACAAATTCCTCAGGGTTGGCAAAACTTCCTTGATGAATCAGTATCCTCACTAGATTTTATTTTTAGGATTCTGGGAGAAAAAAGTAATCTATTAATGATTGATTATATGTGAAAAAGCCTTAGCGGTTTGTGTGTAGATATGTGAATAACAAGTTTAGTCAACAGTACAAAGCCACGATCGGAGCTGATTTTGTCACCAAGGAGCTTCAAATCGATGACAGGCTCGTCACATTACAAGTGTGTTTCATGACGATTTTTGTTTTTGTTTTTTTGAATATGATTTTGTTTTGTATGCGTTATGTATGTGTGTGTGTGTGGTTTAGATTTGGGACACTGCTGGGCAAGAGAGGTTTCAGAGTCTTGGTGTTGCTTTCTATAGAGGTGCAGATTGTTGTGTGCTTGTTTATGATGTCAATTACCTTAAATCGTTCGATTCTCTCGACAATTGGCACGACGAGTTTCTTAAGCAGGTTTCTTTGCTTTAGCTTTCTCTTCTCCAATTTGGCTTTTTGGCTTAGTTTTCTGGAAGATTGTTGTTATGTGTGACTGAATTGTTGTTTCTCGTTTCGCCAGGCTAGCCCTCGGGATCCTAAGGCATTCCCGTTCATATTGCTTGGTAACAAGGTTGACATTGATGGAGGAAATAGCCGAGTGGTTAGTATCCCTTATCTTTTTAATTGATTAACTAAGAAATTTTCTAAAATTGAAAACTCCATCAAGAAACCAGAGAGGTTTAGGAAGTACAAGTCTTTGTTTTCAACTCAAAACCTGGATTGGTCTATTTCATTTATATGTTACTCAAGGTCTCATCACACTTGCGATATATTCATGGTAACATATATATATAATAATAACCTCAGGTATCTGAGAAGAAAGCTGGAGAATGGTGTGGTGAAAAGGGAAACATACTCTATTTCGAGACGTCTGCTAAAGAAGATTACAATGTCGATGACGCCTTCTTGTGCATCACAAAACTTGCCTTGGCGAATGAGCGAGAGCAAGATATGTACGTAATACCTCTTCTTTATGTGAACCTGTTTTCGATCCTCGAAACTCACCAGAATCTCTCAATTGCAGATATTTCCAGGGGATTCCAGAGGCTGGTTCTGAGCCTGAGCAAAGAGGAGGATGTGCTTGCTGAAGAAACAACTCTTAGCTCTCTTGATTTGTTGTGCATAGATTTGGTGATTCACGAAATCTCGAGTGATTTGTTTGCAACAGTGAATGAAGTAGCAAAAAAACTCTCTATAAAGTGTGTTAATAATCTTAAAAGTTGTGAAAAAATTCTTCTTTGTGTGTCCGGTTAAACCGAACTAAACCGAATCCGGTTCAGTCTGTAAAATCAGTAACAGTGTGACGGTTCAGTTGAAAGACGTGGCGCTTCCTTTGCCTCTTGTTCATTCATTCTCAGTTGAAATCTCCGATCATCTTTCTTCTTCAATCTCTGCGATTACTCCTCTCTGTCTCTCTAATGGCGACGACTAGTTTAGTTACCGGACTAAAAGTGTTTCTACCGTTGATGTTCTGCGTCATGCTCGCGACCCTTATCTACACCATCATTACCGATGGTCTTCCTTTACCTGACCGTCGAGATGTCTTCACACCGTAAAACTCAATTCTCTCTCTGTATCTCTTCTTTTTCACACAGAGACACATATATTTGCATGTGTCTAGGTTTTTCACTCATGTTCTTTACGCTTCAGATGGTTCGCTACGACAGTTGTGGATTTCTATATTAACATTGTACCTATTGCGGTATGTTTTTTAACCTGCGATTCTCTACTTTTTTGTCGTTTTGTTGTTTTTTCTGATGGGATTTATGTTTCAATTTTAGGTCTGGATTGTGTACAAGGAATCAACATGGTTTGGTTCTATAATCTGGGCCATTTTGCTCATACTATTTGGCAGGTATTTCATACTAAGATCAATTCTTTTCTTTTCATGACAATTTTTGGTGTAACAATCGTTTTGGTTTTTGTTTCTAGCCTCACGACATGTGTGTATCTGTTTCTGCAACTTCTCAAGTTAACAACTTCTCAGGTTTCAGAAGATCCTATGTATTATTTGTTACTAAAAGATTCAATCAAGTATGTGATTTCATTTCATTCACTTGTTTCTGTCTTGTGAATTCATCTTTTAATCAGTGAAAACGTTAATGATGTAATATAATGTGTTCTTGTTAGAGATGGAGATGGTCATAGAGACAATAAATCACTTGTGGTCACTGCAAGAATTGTGTTTGGTGCCTTAGGATGTGTTATGTTGGGAGCTTTGATTTACACTTGCTTGACTGATGGTTCTCCTTTCCGCATGGAGCTTCTATACCCGTTAGTTTATCTTTCTTCTTTCTTTCTTTCGCGCATTGTTTGTTTGTAGACGCAGTCTCGTGGATCAGTCATTTGCTTTGCTTATTTATATACACAGGTGGATGGTGGTTTTACTGGTTAACTTCTACATTAATGTTGCGGTTTTATCAGTAAGTCCCAAAACTTTCACTGCATCGGAACTTAAGTAACTCTTGCTCATTTTGGTTCACCTCATGAGATCATTGTTGTACTCTGCAATAACCGGGTTTTCTTACATGTTTTGCTTTTTGTACATCAGGTTTGGGTTGTATATAAAGCATCTAGTTGGATCACTGGAATCCTCTGGGTTGCTCTATTGATATCTCTTGGCAGGTACACAATTTCACTCAAAGTTTAACTTCACCCATCAAGGACATTTTTTCATTCATGTTCATGTTTAATCTTTTTTCAGTTTTGGCACGAGCGTAGTCATTGTCGTGCAGCTATTCCGTCTCTCTCCACATGACCCGCTATACCTCGTTCTGGTGAAAAACAGCAATCGGTAAGCGCGGAATATGCAAAAAAAAAACCCTTTTATTCTCTAAGGTTCTAAGAAGATAGATTGATCAAATACTCAAAGCAGCTTATCAACATATATACTTGTTATAATTCTTGTTACATTCTTAATATTTTGGGTGGAGGAAGCAAAGAAAAGAAAAATAAAAAGGCTAAGTTAGTGAACTCTCATGGGTCATCATGGCAGGGCTGGAGATATGTACGACTATGTGCGCACTCATTCTACGGCTTTGCGTATGTGAAGCTTTTGTGATTTCATTTTTACCACCAAACATTTCTTTATCCATTATAAGTTTGTATGTTGCAGATCATTCCCAAAATATGTGGATAATTCTTCTGTATATAATTTATTTTTATGTGACAAATTTTATCCTTATTACCCTATTGAATAAAAGTAGTTGTTTCTGGGCATAATGCAACAAGAGCTTGGAAAAACAGATATGGACTGAGATTTAGTCCGGATCATTTTGGACTTTAGGCTAGCTCGGATCGTTCTTTAGTTTAATGACATTAGTTGCCCAAAAAAAGGTTTAATGACATTCTTTATTTTCCGTTTGTTATTCTATTTTCGAACAATGAATGAAAACATTATAGTGAGAAGTATAATTATTCATGTTTCAAGAAGTGATTATAGAAGACGATAGACACTAAAACTAATCAAATTACACTCATTTATGTTTGGGTAAAGTTTAACCGGCTTGCGAATAGAAAACTCTACAAAATAAGAGAAGTTTATCTTATTCATCAATGAATTCGGCTTATAGCCATTTTGTATTATTCATCAATGAATTCGGCTTATAACCATTTTGTATTACATTTATAGATATATTAGCAACTGAGATTCTCCATGGGAAGAGAGAATGTGTATGAAGAAGAAGATAAAATATTTTTGTAAAACACTCAACTTGATTCACAATGAGATGAGCGTAGGCTTATATACAAGACGCCAAACCAACATACTAACTAAACTATATAAACCTAGATTAAACCAAACCAAATATACATACTCTAATAAGATACTTGAAAAGCGATATATAGACCAACTCTGTTGGACGTAAAAAAAAATGTTAGATCATCAATTAGTGTTTTTGGATACGGTAAGAATAGACAGCTTTGAGGTTCTGTGAATGTGTTGTGATGTCTTTCTCCATTTTAAGATGGTCTTCTTTATAGGACCTTGTTAAAACCCTTTTGGATTATGATGGGATAGATAAACCAAAAACGTTTTAAATTTTTCTAAACCTAAACGGTGTTGATGTCTTCCTTTGAAGAAGAAGAAGAAGAAGGTCATTGTTGTGGTTGAACCGGTTTTAGTTCTTGGTTTTGAAATCATCAATTTCAAGGCCATTGCTTTGAAATCATCAATTTCAAGGTCATTGTAGTTGAGCTACTCTCCGAATTCTCTTTAAAGGCTCTTGGACAGTTCTATGTCAGAACTACTATTCCTCTTGCTTCATATGACGTTATCTCGGGGAACTTTAGGCTAGCTAAACTTATAGGCAAGGTCATATACTTTAGAATACTCTATGGATTATGTGTTATTTTTACCTCGTTTATTCTTTCCAAAGCCGGGAAGTACTTGAAAAAAGAGTAGGATTTGCTCAAAGATGTGAAAGATCATCTTGAGGAACAAATATCAGACTTCTCCCTTCAGTTAAAGACGGAGACGTCGGGTTAAATTGAAAGTCAAGTTTGAAAGCATTGAAGAAAATATATCCAAGGCAAAGTTGTCAAAGATAGCACATGAGATGAATTATAGGCACTTGATAAGAAAAGTTTAGTATTTGTGCTTGTTATACTGAGATTGCATTCCGGAGAGTGTTGAATGTGTATCGCTTCTTTCTTTTTTTTTCTATATTTTTGATCATTTTTTGCAATGGGATCAAAACCATAGGTTTAGCAATTTGTTTATCGAACATTGTAAGTTGTAACTCACTTTTATTTCATAAATAATATTTGTGTTTGTTATACTGAGAACAAAAAACACAGTCACTCTATGATGTTCATGGTTTTTAGCGTAATTTATTTTGTACTAGTTAGCTAGATAACAAAACATTAGAGAAAATTTAGGGAAATGACAAAAAGTTGGGATTCATTTGCAAAACAATAGGGGGTTTAGTTTAGTTTTTTGTCACTCTCCTAATTTCCTTTTAATTATTTGCTATACAACCCAATTTCTCTTTTATTTTTTTTTGGATTGTTTCCCTTTTTCCTTGAGAAATGTTAATCTTCATTTTTCTTTGACAAGCAATATTTGTTTAAATTTGGACAAACATGGTTTGGAGGATTCCATTTTTTAATTTAACTGTTTCACTAATTCGAAAAAGTCTTTTCATTCAACTATTAAGTTAGATCATAATTAATCTCTTAAAAAATAATTTATGGTTGTTAAAACAGAATTTTTTCAATCAAGTATTTTATTAGTTTATATTATGCTATTTTGACGTTATATTATTTATTTTGTATATCAGTAATCACCATTCTCATACTTTAAAAATATTATTGATAAGGCTCATTCAATGGATAATCATAAACCAATTTAGCCCAAATTTTGAAGAACTTATATTGATGTAATCTTTGATCTTGTCAGATTAAGAAATTTAAAAAAATAATTTAATGTCTCCATAGACAGATATTTTGTTTTGTTTTCAATGAAAATATAGTAAAATATTTTAGCCATGACCAAATCAATACTCGCAAACTCCATTCCCATAAATAGATGAGTGTCCGACTTTTACTCTAATCCAAATTAATTAAACATCATCCATTCATTTATATTTACAGATTTTTGAGTGAATCACGTAAAATCTAAATGTAAAAGCCACCATCTCGATCCTCAGTAAATGCTAAATAAATTTAAAGTTTTTTTTAAATCAGTTTTGTCTGTTTTAATTGTTTTGTGGAGCATAATCGAGTTGTTTCACAAATTACTTGCGTAAAATTAATAAAATTAACGTTTTAACCGAAAACTAATATAGATGTATTTCAATAGTTTTAAAGTCGCGCTTAAAATTTAATGAAAGTTCATTTTCAGTCAGAATTTTCTTATACGAAAATCGGAGTTTGTGTCTTGTTTCTTATTGATTCTGTTACATGTATATATGTCCCTCTCAACCTCCGACCCGATTCTTTCTCTACTGTGGTCGGCATGTTTACACTACTCGTGGAGAGAGGTGAAAACATGTGGCATAACCCAACCAATTACCCAAACCATTGTTGATCTATCCGAACATCTCTAGGACCAATCCAATAGACCAACTACACAATTGACGATGAACAATACAAATAATTTAATTACATATGGCGATAAAAGATTTGCCTAACGTATAAGAGTAAAGTCATACCAAACAACAACAAATGGTTAACATAATTTTAACAAAACTTCACCCTCCAATATTATTAGTTTCTAATGAATAAATACCAAAAAACGAATACAAGAAAAGACAAGAACAAGAACAAGCATACAAAAACGTTTCAAATTTTTATAATCCTAAAACTTCTTTAATTGGACAGAACATGATTTTGAGGGTTTAATTTTTGGGTCAATTAGCCTAGTAGCCATATTGGGAGAAATAATAAAGGATATAGCTATTCTAATTAAGTATTTAAGTAAGTAACTAAAATTTTGAATAACTTTCTATTTTGCCCTTGTCACTTACACATTTCACTTGTAGCTTGTGTTTTTATATACGTAAGTTTAAAAATAGAAGGTGTTGATTAATTATATTATTTATTTATTATTTTACATTTTTGTTCCATTTTTATGTTTATTGATTTAGTGTTTTTTAATTATTCATTGATTATAAATCTTACAATTAAATAAAAAGATATCTATCTTTTCGTAATTTGACAAGGTTTGAATTTTTTAAAATAGATACATATTTCTCCAAATAGTGAATAATATTTGTAGTTGTGATCATATTTTTAGATGGAATAGAGTCACTACATACAAAATAAAACTTTTATATATAGACTAACTTATTTTTCATTTAGTTACATTTTTGTTTTGCATAACTGTTGTTTGTTTTGAAAATTTGAAAATGTAGTATATACAAAAAAAAATATAGTTTTTCACAACCATCACGAATTAGAGTTAAATATTTTTTGAAAGATATAAATCAAATAGAAAGAAAGGAGATAAAAAAATGAAAGAAAAATCAAATCATTTTCGTGTGAGAGAGAGGGCATATTTTGTAATTTTACATAAAATACAAAGAATATCTTGGTCAACTTTTTGTTTGGTTATCTATCTAATTTATAATTGTTTGATGGTTATTAGACATAATTTCCCTTAACTTTTATTTTATTTTAACGCTAATTCCAAAACTCCTTCCACCAACATATATAGTGTTATCCTTCTACAAAGAATATCATTTCACTAACTTATGACTATTCACACAAATTTTGTTTTCTGATAGTTTATTAATTTATTGTTTTATCATTTTAATTTTATATAGATTATTAATAAGACTTGGGCAATTATAAGTAGGTTAAGAAAATCTACTAATAATAGACTTGAAAATGATAATCATAAAACCATTTAGTCCAACTTTGCAGTTTAACGTACATCAAGATCTTGTTAAAAAAAAAATCCAAAAATAGCTTAATTTCTCTATTTATGGCAATGTAAACAAATATTATAATTAGTTTTTGTTGAATATTTTAGCCATCACCAAATCAATAGTAGAAAGCTCTATTCCCATAAATAGATTAGTGGTCTTCACTCCAATCCACATCAATCATATATCATCCATTCATTTATGAATTTTTTTTAAAAATGCCACTTTTCATATGTCACTTTACAAAAATGCCACATTTTTACAATCTTTACAAAAATGTCACTTTTTCTGTAACGTCCGTGAACCAAAATGTGTATTTTTGGTTGGTGCGTCGATCGACACACATGGTTAGACTCGCGAGGAGTCGGGTTCTGGGTGTTGCGTCGATTGACACAAGTGATTTGCGTTGATCGACACAAGTGATTTGCGTTGATCGACGCAAATTGAAATCGAACCGACAAGTTCGGTTCTTGATCGCTTGCTTTGGCGTCCGGTTAAGGGAACCCTAGGGCATGATATAAAAATGCATGGAGACGTTTTTGCAGCCGATTTTGGAGAGGAAAAGGAGAGGATTTCTTAGGTAGTGAGAAAGAAGGAGAGATTGTTGGTTTGAAAACAGTTCTGTCCGATTTTAGAAGTGGAGATGAACGGCTAGGAAGTCGGATCGGATTAGAGCGAAAATTTTAGGGTAAGTTCTCCACTCTCGTATCTAGTTTTGGGCGAAATCGCTTTGTCATTTGGATTAGTATTCCGAGAGTTATCGTCGTTTTACTAAGAGATGTTTCTGCAGTTTTGGGTCTGCGATCAGTCCATTTCAAGGGAAGATTCTCGTCGAACCAGAAGGACTTAGGAGACGATCCGCCTATTTGTGGAAATATCTCTCTGTCTAGTTTTCAGAATAGGTTTTTGATCCTGTTTCCGATATAATCTCCGTTCTCTGTGTTCTTTAGATGTCAACGTGTCGTTTATATTTTCTGAGACTGAAATTTCCTATTTCCAGTTCCGAACAACGAATTTACGGGCTGTTTTTCTGTTGTTCTTTAAGGACCCAGAAGACGATCTAGGTATCATTGGAAAGCCCCGAGTCTTAGCTTTCCAGAGCCACCGAGTTCGGTTTAATCTGAAATTTGAAATGCGTGTTATAACCGTTTTTACTAAGGTGGGTGCGTGACCATGGTTTATCTGGGTAAAAGAATTGATGGAATATGATTGTTTGCTTTTGTTTGGATTGGATTCTGTGTGTTTTGTTGATGGATTCGTGCAGAAGATCGATGAATCGCTTTGGATTCGAGCCATGAGAGGATATGCTTGATCGATACAATTGCTTTGCGTCTATCGACACAAGTGCATCGTGTCGATCGACACCAGGGTGGTGTGTTGATTGACGCAGTTGCAGTGCATCGATCGACATCTAGTGGTTGTGTCGATCGACGCAAGTCTTCTGGACTGATTCATGTTGTTTGTTCGTGCATGTATTGTTGTTTGCTCATCCTGGTATTGTATCTTTTGCTTATGCCTGTGTGTATAACCAAGTAGATGGGATGATCGTCTCACTGAGTATTTGTGATAATACTCACACATCTCGTTTTGTCATGTGATGCAGGTAAAGAGAAAATGTGATCGTGGAATTGTGGCCGGGAAGAGAGGATGATCTAGCGACTCGATTGTTTGCTAGCTATTGTGTTAGAATGGCTAGGTTGTTGGATTGTCGTTAGATTGGAATGGTTTAGTGTGGAATTGATTGGATTTTGTTGCACTTGTCGGAACTCTTGGTCTTGGTTATTGGATATTGAAATGATTGGTTTATTGTTTTAACTGATGTTGTTCCGCTGTCTTAATGTGGTTGAATTGATTGGATTGTTGAGAATTAGCATTTATGGAAATCCTAATTCGAATCCAATGTTAATATAAAAAAAAAAACGGGTTGGGTTGTTTCATTTATATCATTTATATTTTGGTTAACTATGTTATATTATGGTTTAGTTTTGAGGGTTTAAGGGTTTTAGGGGTCAAAAGATTTTTTTAGGGTTTAGAAATTTAAGATTTAGGCTCTAAAAAATCATAATTAGTGGCATTTTGCAAATGGACACCAAAAGTGGTATTTTTGCAAATGTGGACACAAAAAATGACATTTTTGCAAATGTCTCTTCATTTATATGTACGAATGTTTGAGAGAACAATTACAATATCATACAGTTCGATACAAGCACTCCATGCCACACAAATCTGTTTACGCTTTAAATTTTCTAAACCAAAATAAATGTTTTAATTTGATAGAAAATGACTCAAAGGGTTTAATTTTTATTTTATTTCAAAGGTTTTACTAATTTCAAAAACCATTTCCAACCAAACATTAAGTTGGACCATCATTAATCTACAATCAAGTGTATCTACTACTTTATTATTCAGCTATTTTGTTATTTTACTATTTATTTTATATATAAATAATCACCATAATCATATTAAAAAGATTACTAATAAGACTCATACAAATGAAGAAAGGTTAAGAGATTCTCCTGACAATAGACCTAAAAATGGATAATCATAAACCAGTTTAGTCCAACTTTTGAGGAAATCAATATAATTTAACATAATCCATGATCTTGTCAAAATAATTCAAAAATAGTTTAACTTTAGCATGGCCAAATCAATATTCACAAGTTGCACCTCAAAAATAGATGGCCCCTCTTCAATCTTTTACTCTAATCCAAATTAATCAAATATTATATATTCATTTAAATGTATGGATATTTGAACGAATGTAAAAGAAATTTTAATTATTTCTATTTATGATAACTCTTCTATATGTGATTATAGAAGAAGACAGATATGAGAACATTTTTTCAAGAATTCTTTCAGTATACAAACAGATCCGCCAAACAAGAATGAAATGGAAATTGAACAAAAGAAGATAGTTGCAAGTTTCAGAGATTAAACATGAAAATGTTTTCATAAATTCTCTCAGCCTTAGTTTACGACCACATATTGCTCAAGAGGAATGCGATAGAAATTTGGCCAGAGAGTGGTTTATTCACCTATTCCGATTTATGAACTTTTCACTATACTGTATGTATTTCGGTGGTCAGGTAGAGGGAGAGCCAAAAATGCATAAGAACCAAGCTATAAAAGTCTTCACCCTCCTCAAAAAACAAGACACGCTCCCGAATCATCATTGAGAGAAAGTTATTGGAACTAACTACCATTTCCGCAGATGGCCTTCATAAAGGAAAAACATCATCTGATTATGAACTTTACCAAAATATGTGAATAATTCTTTTGTATATAATTTATTTTTATGTGATAAACTTTACCCTTATTATCCTATTGAATAAAAGTTGTCGTTTGTGGGCACAATGCATTAAGAGTTTCGAAAAACAGATTTGGACTGAGATTTAGTCCAGATAATTTTGGACTTTAGGCTAGCTCGGATCGTTTTTTAGTTTAATGACATTATTTGCCCAAAAATAGTTTAATGACATTCTTTATTTTCTGTCTGTTCATTTATTTTTGGAGAATGAATGAAAACATTATAGTGAGACGTATAATTATTCATGCTTCAAGTAGTGATTATAGAAGACGATAGACACTAAAACTAATCAAATTGCACTCATTTATGTTTGGATAAAGTTTAACCGGCTTGCGAATAGACACCTCTACAAAATAAGAGAAGTATATCTTATTCATAATTGAATCCGGCTTATAACCATTTTGTATTACATTTGTAGATATATTAGCAATTGAGATTCTCCATGGAAAGTTGAAAGAATGTGTATGAAGAATAAGAGAAAATATCTCTGTAAAACACTCAACTTGATTTACAATAAGATGAGCTTAGGCTTATATACAAGACGCCAAACCAACATACTAACCAAACTATACAAGAGATTAAACCAAAGCGATATATAGACCAATTCCGTTGGACGTCAAAAGCAAGTTTAGTTCATCAATCGTTGGTTTTAGATGCTCGAAGAATACAACTTTCAGTTGTGAATGTGTTGTGATGTCTTTCTCCATTTTAAGATGGCCTTCTTTATAAGACCTTGTTAAAACTCTTTTGGATTAGGATGGGATTATGATGGGATGGAAAAACCAAAAACGCTTTAAATTTTTCTAAACCTAAATGGTGTTGATGTCTTCCTTTGAAGAAGAATAAGAAGAAGAAGTCCATTATTGTGGTTCAACTGCTTTTAGTTCTTGGCTTTGAAATCATCAATTTCAAGGCCATTGTAAATGAGCTACTCTCCAAGTTCTCTTTAAAGGCTCTTGGAGAGTACTATTTCAGAACAACTATTCCTCTTGCTTCATATGACGTTATCTCGGGAAATTTTAGGCTAGCTGAACTTATATGGAATCTGTGTTATTTTTACCTGGTTTATTCTTTCCAAAACTGGAAAGTACTTGAAAAAAGAGTAGGGTTTGCTCAAAGCTGTGAAAGATCATCTTGAGGAACAAATATCAGACTTTTCCCTTCAATTAAAGACGAAGACGTAGGGTTAAATTGAAAGTCAAGCTTGAAAGCATTGAAGAAAATATATCCAAGGCAAAGTTGTCAAAGATATCACAGGAGAGGAAGTATAGACACTTGATAAGAAAAGTTTAGTATTTGTGTTTGTTATACTGAGATTGTTCTTCGGAGAGTGTTGAAAATGTGTATCGATTGGTTTTTTTGTTTCTATATTTTTAATCCTTTTTTTGCAATGGAATCAAAACCATAGGTGTAGCAATTTGTTTATCGAGCATTGTAAGTTGTAACCCTAACTTTTATTTCATAAATAATATTTACAATTTAGCAACAACAAAAAAAATAGTATTTGTGTTTGTTATATTTAGAACAAAAAAACAGTCATGCTTTGATGTTTCATGGTTTTTATTGTATTTTATATTTTGAATTGTTTCCTTTTTCCTTGAGAAATGTTAATCTTCATTTTTCTTTGAAAAACAATATTTGTTTTAATTTGGACAAACATGATTTGGAGGGTTCCATTTTTTATTTTAACTGTTTCACAAATTCAAAAAAGTCTTTCCAATTAACTATTAAGTTGGATCATAATTAATCTCTTAAAAAAAATTTATGGTTGTTCAAACAAATTTTTTGCAATCAAGTATTTCACTAGTTTATATTCTGTTATTTTGACGTTATATTATTTTTTTATATATCAATAATCACCATACTTATACCTTAAAAAGAAAACTGATAAGACTCATACTACGGATAATCATAAACCAATTTCGTCCAAATTTTGAAGAACTTATATTAATGTAATCTTTGATCTTGTCAGATTAAGAAATCTAAAAATAATTTAATGTCTCCATACATAGATATTCTATTTTGTTTTCAATGAAAATGTAGTCAAATTTTTTAGCCATGACCAAATCAATACTCGCAAACTCTATTCCCATAAACAGAGGAGTGTCCGTCTTTTACTCTAATCCAAAGTAATAAAACATCATCCATTCATTTATATGAACGGATATTTGAGTGAATCACGTAAAATCTAAACTGTAAAAGCCACCATCTGAGAATTCAGTAAATGGTAAATAAATTTAAAGTTTTTTGAAATCAGCAGTTTTGTCTGTTTTAATTGTTTTGTAGCGCATAAGCGAGTTGTTTCACATATCGTGTGCGTAAAATCAATAAAATTAACGTTTTGACCCAAAACTAATACTGATGTATTTGAATAAATTGAAACTTGCGTTTAAAAGTTAATGAAAGTTCATTTTCATTCAGGATTTTCTTATACGAAAATCGAAATTGGTGTCTTGTTTTCTATTGATTCTGTTACATGTACATTTGTCCCCTAAACCTCCGACCCGATTCTTTCTCTACTGTGGCCGGGATGTCTACACTACTCGTGGAGAGAGGTGAAAACCCATCGAGTTACCCAAACCATTCTTGATCATATCCAAATATTTCTAAGACCAATCCAATAGACCAACTACACAATTGACGCTAAACAATACACATAATCTAATTATATGTGGCGATAAAAGATTCGCCTAACGTATAAGAGTAAAATCATCCCAAACAAAAACAAGTGGTAAACATAAATTTAACAAAACTTTTACCCTCCAATATTATCGGTTTCTCATGTATAAAATACCAGAAGTATAAAAAAGACAAGAACAAGAACAAACATACGATGTTTAAAAATTTTCTAATCCTAAAACTTGTTTTAACTGGACAAAACATGATTTGTAGTGTTTAAAGTTAATTCCAAAACTCCTTCCACTCAACATATATAATGTTATCATTCTAAAAAAAGTATAATTTCAGTAATTTAATTCACACAAAATTTTGTTTTCTACTATAGTTTATTATTTTTTTGTTTCATCATTTTAATGTTTATTTTACATATCCTAATCACAATACTCGTATTTTAGATAGATTATTAATAAGAATCGGGCAATTATAAGTAGATGAAGAGAATCTCCTAATAATAGACTTGGAAATGGATAATCATAAAACCATTTAGTCCATCTTTTGAGGAACCATATACAGTTTAACGTAACTCATGATCTTGTCAAAAAAAAAAAAAATTCCAAAAATAGCTTAATTTCTCTATTTATGGCAATATAGACAAATATAATAATTAGTTTTTGTTGAATATTTTAGCCGTGACCAAATCAATAGTAGCAAGCTCTACTCCCAAAAATAGATTTGTGGTTTTCACTACAATCCACATTAATCATATATCATCCATTCAATTATATGTATGAATGTTTGAGAGAATGTTGCACAGAAAGTTGCAAAATCTAAAACATGAAAATCACCATCTTGCTCCTCAATAAGTAAATTGTATGATATTATAATTGTAAACTCTCAATTTCCGGTTTGGATTTATAAACCGCGTTAATTTTTAGTAAATGTTATTGATAAAAAACAAAAGAAATTATAGCGTATTATGCTTTCTTCTTGTTTATCATTTGATAATTATACATTAGAAATTGACAATTTGTAATTATTTTTGGTATTTATACACCAGAAATTGACAACTTGCATTTTTGGATGATAACTTAGTTTAATTTTAGCGTGATCAAATCATAATACGAGCACTCCGTGCCACACATATATATATTTATGCTTTAAATTTTCTAAACAAGAAAAAATGTTTTAATTTGATAGAACATGACTCAAAGGGTTTAATTTTTATTTTATTTCAAATGTTTTACTAATTTCAAAAACCATTTCCAACCAAACATTAAGTTGGATCATATATATATATATATATATATATATATATATATTTACCAATATTTCTGACTATTCAAGTGAACTTTTAATCAATCAAGTGTATCTACTATTTTATTATTCAGCTATTTTGTTATTTTACTATTTATTTTATATATCAATAATCACCATAATCATATTAAAAAAAATTATTGATAAACCTCATACAAATGAAGATAGGTTAAGAGATTCCTGACAATAGACCTAAAAATGGATAAATGGATAAACGAGTTTAGTCCAATTTTTGAGAAAATCAATATTATCTAAATGTTATCCATGATCTTGTCAAAATAATCTAAAAATAGTTTAATTTTAGCGTGACCAAATCAATAATCACAAGTTGTACCTAAAAAATAGATGCTCCCCTTCTTTTTTTTAAAATAATACAAATTAATCAAAGAATTGCTCTGTCCCAATATATATGATTTTTAGATAAAAATGCGAAATTTAAGAAAGATATAAATTTTAGTTTTTGTTTTATCTTTTTACATTAAAATCATTATTTAATATCTAATTACAAATAAATTAACCAATAAAAATAAATAATGTATATTATAAATGACCACAACACATTAAATTTTATATAGAAACTAGAGAAAATCAAATAAAATGGGATAAAAAATAAGTCCAGAACATCTTATATAATGGGACAGAGGAAGAATTATCTATTCATTTATATGTATGGATATTTGAACGAATGTTAAAGAAATTTTATTTTTATTTATGATAACTAGCAATTAAGACTACGTACATTGTTAAATTGTTATTTTTTGTAGAATCAGGATTTTCGTACATAAGCTTTGTACACTTCTATTTTTTTTTTCTTTTTTCTCTAACTAAAAACGAAAAAAAAAATCATTTTTGATTTTCGGGAATAAAAATAATATTTATGTTAAATTGGTCAAATCATAAGCGAGAAAAATGGAAACATAAATTTAACCAATTCTCATTTTCCAAGAATGCAAGTTGTGAATCTTTCATGTATAAATACCCCGTACACAGTCACTCACACCGATTCGATTTTCCCTTCTTCACTCCTCTCTATTAGGAAACTAAAAAAGGAAAAAGAAAAAAATCAAAATAAGAATAAAAAAGTTTCTCAAAAAAGTAAATTTTACTTATAAATTTTGAAGAAAATACAAGCACAAATCTCATTCTCACTTTAAAACCTTAGAGAAGAATCTAATCGTCTTTTTTTTTTTTCTTTCAAATTCGGTGATTTTCATTTTCCTAACGAGAAGAAAACCACAAATCGTCTCGTAAAAAAAGTAAACTCACCGTTATGGCGGCTGCGGTTGCGACAGGGGTTGCACCGACGGCGATGGTTGATCAAGTTCCGAGTCCGACGACTCAGACTCCGGTTCAGGTTCCGGTTTCGATACCTGCCGTTCCAACTCCGGCTTTGGTGGTGGATCAAACCCACCCGAACTCGTCGCTTTACGCAGGAGATCTGGACGAGAGAGTGTCCGAAGCGCATCTGTTCGATATGTTTAAGCATATCGGTAATGTTGTCTCGGTTCGAGTTTGTCGCGATCAGAACCGTCGATCTTTGGGATATGCCTACGTCAATTTCAGTAACCCTAATGATGGTAAATATCATTTCTTCTACCGGTTGATTTGCAAGTTAGAGTTTCTTGTCTAGCAAAATAAATTAATAGTATCATATGGATTGCATTACAATTTTTGTTTCTGAAAATTACTATCGTTTTCACCCTTTAGGATTATACTTTGAACGTTTTAACAAACAAAGATGAACAAATTTTATGTTTTTGGGAAAACAAAGATAAACAAATTATACGTCATTGATTTTTTTTATGATTAATTTTAAGAAAATTCTATTCAGTGTACATGTTGGATAATTCGACTATGTTTAGCTCTTCGCTATGATTGACACTACATAACAATCCCTTATTTAAAAATATGCTTAATCTAAACGTGGTTAATTTGTTTGATAATTCTCTTGAAATACCGAGCTTATCGTAAAATTCGTATGTCTTTTTCAATAAAGATCTTAATTTCCTATCTTTTTATATAAGTTTGATTTTAAAAAAATATGATTTATTTTCGTAGCTATCCGCGCAATGGAGGCCTTGAACTACACTCCTCTCTTTGACCGACCCATCCGGATCATGCTCTCGAACCGTGACCCGAGCACGCGAATAAGCGGCAAAGGAAACATTTTCATCAAAAACCCTGACGCCTCAATCGACCATAAGGCCTTGTTCGAGACGTTTTCGAGTTTTGGAACAATCCTCTCATGCAAAGTTGCAACCGACGTGGCTGGACGGTCCAAGGGATATGGATTCGTCCAGTTTGAGAAAGAGGAATCGGCTGAAGCCGCAATTGACAAGCTAAACGGAATGCTAATGAACGACAAGCAAGTCTACGTGGGACACTTCATCAGACGCCAAGAACGTGCTCGGGACGAAGACGCCCCTACACCACGTTTCACTAACGTGTACATCAAGAATCTCCCCAAGGAGATTGGTGAGGATGAGCTAAGGAAGACATTTGGTAAATTTGGAGTGATATCGAGCGCGGTTGTGATGAGGGACCAGAGCGGAAACTCGAGGTGTTTCGGGTTTGTCAACTTTGAGTGTGTAGAAGCAGCGGCTTCTGCGGTTGAGAAGATGAATGGGATTAGCTTAGGGGATGATGTGTTGTTCGTTGGGAGGGCTCAGAAGAAGTCTGAGAGAGAGCAGGAGCTGAGAATGAAATTCGAGCAGGAGCTGAGAATGAAATTCGAGCAGGAAAGGATGAACAGGTTTGAGAAATCTCAGGGAGCAAATCTGTATTTGAAAAATCTTGATGATAGCGTCGATGATGAGAAACTCAAGGAGATGTTCTCTGAGTTTGGAAATGTAACCACTACAAGAAAAATGGGGTTTTTCCAACCGAATTTCCGACGGAGCATATTCGGTCGGAAATTCTCGACGGAAATCCGACGGATTTCCGATCGTTTTCCGACCGGTCCAAAATCGGTCGGAAATTTCCGACGGAAACAATTCCGTCGCAATGCGGTTGCAATATCGGTAGGAAATCGGTGGGAAAATAAATCGGTGGGAAATCCGTCGGAAAATTCAGTCGGAAAACGGTGGGAAATTCAGTCCGTCGGAAATCGGTAGGAAAAATTGGAGCCATTTTTGACCGTTTGAAAATTTGAATTTCCGACCGAAATTTCGGTGGGAAATCCGTCGGAAATTTTTCAGATTATTTTTAAAAACAGATCACACCTTCTTCCTCCTCCTCTTTCACATACGAAATTTCTTTGTATAACACTTAAAAATGGCTCCTTCAAACCCCCCTCAATATTTTCGAGCGTGGATGGATAGACCTTCTCATGATCCAGAGACGGGTTTACTTACGGATGAGTTTGTCGATGGAGTTCAACAATTTATGAATCTTGCATTAAACCAACCGCAAACCATAGAAGCTCAAGGTAAAATGTCGTGCCCTTGTTCTAAATGTCGGAATTGTAAAAAGAAATTTGGGCGTTTTGTATTACAACACCTTTATAGAGACGGATTTATGCCGGGGTATAAGATATGGTATTTGCATGGTGAAGATGGTTCAATGGGGAATTATGCTAGTACTAGTGCGGATAGGATAGAGGAACCAATACCGGAAGTAGATGAAAATGTAGGTATGGAAGAAATGGTTAACGAAGCCTATCGGGAGAATATACCTTCGTTTTTTCAGGATGGATCCGAAGGACCAACTTTAGATGCCCAAAGGTACTTTGATACGGTAGATGCATCAACTGATCCGTTATATGCTGGTTGCAAAGAGGGTATTTCATCTTTATACTCTGCATACAGAATGATGAGTATAAAGACTGATTGGAATTTGTCAGAGGATTGTATGGATGCGATAGCTGATTATGTGAAAGATATTCTGCCGGAAGATAATCTTCACCCGGGTTCATACTACGAGATACAAAAACTTGTATCCGGGCTTGGTTTGTCGTATGAAATGATAGATGTGTGCATCAACAACTGTATGATATATTGGAGAGAGGATGGCGACCGCTTGAAATGTCGGTTTTGTCGCCAACCGCGGTTTCAAGACACAACTGGTAGAGGTCGAGTACCGTTTAAGAGGATGTGGTATTTGCCGTTAGCCGAGCGGTTAAAGAGATTATATAAATCAGAGCGCACAGCCGGTCCTATGAGATGGCATGCAGAGCATACCTTTAATGGAGAAATTGCGCATCCCTCAGACGCAGGTGCATGGAAACATTTCCAATCATTGTATCCTAGTTTTGCAGAAGAGCCACGAAATGTATACCTTGGGTTATCTACGGATGGTTTTAATCCTTTTGGGAAGCATGGGAGGAAATATTCATTGTGGCCAGTCATTGTCACACCTTACAATTTGCCTCCAACGTTGTGCATGAAGCGAGAGTTTCTATTCCTCACAATCCTTGTTCCCGGTCCAGACCATCCGAAGCGTTCGCTTGATGTCTTCTTGCAACCATTGATTCATGAATTGCAAGAGTTATGGGAGCATGGTGTTCGAACATATGATATTTCATGCCATCAGGACTTCACGATGAAAGCTGTGCTTATGTGGACCATAAGCGATTTTCCAGCATATGGAATGTTATCTGGATGGACAACTCACGGAAAGTTGTCATGCCCGTACTGTCAAGATAACACTAATGCTTTCCAATTAAAGCATGGCAAAAAGGCGTGTTGGTTTGATTGTCATAGATGTTTTTTACCAGCTGATCATCCGTACCGGAGGAGCACCACGTTGTTTACAAAGAAAAAAAAGGTGCTTCACGATCGTCCCCCCCCCCAGTTAAATGGTGATTATATTATGACTCAGTTTCGTGATTTTGGTGTTATGACTACGGCTTACTGTGGTGGTAATGGGCATGATCATGTTGACGGTTATGGGCAACAGCATAATTGGCATAAGAAGAGTATTTTTTGGGATTTACCATATTGGAAAGATCATCTCTTGCGGCATAATCTTGATGTCATGCACATTGAGAAGAACTTTTTCGATAACATCATCAATACAGTCCTCAATGTGCAAGGGAAAACCAAAGATAATTTGAAGTCTAGATTGGATTTGCCCGGTATATGTTCTCGAAAGGAACTACATGTCATGGAGAATGGAAAAGGTCCTATCCCGGTCTTCAGGTTGGATGGTTTAGGAAAGAAAGAGTTCTTTGAGTGGATTACGCATCATGTTAAATTCCCAGATGGATATGCGTCGAATCTTCGTAATTGTGTTGATATGGGGGACGGAAAGTTTATTGGACTGAAGAGTCATGACTGTCATGTTATCATGCAACGCCTCCTTCCATTTGCCTTTGAAGACCTCCTTCCCAAAAACGTCCATCGAGCAATTGCAGGTAAATTTTTGGTATTTAAATCAATTTACATTATCACATATATATATATATATATATATATATATATAAATATATCTACTGTATTTAAAAAAATTATATTTGATCTTTCCAGCGGTAGGTGCGTTTTTCCGAGATTTATGCACGAGATCCGTTACAGTGGACGGGATACGCAATTTGGAGGAGAAGATACCAATGATCCTCTGCAATCTAGAGAAGATATTTCCGCCGTCTTTCTTTGATGTTATGGAACATCTTCCGGTCCATCTTCCTCGGGAAGTTGCTCTTGGTGGCCCTGTTCAATATCGGTGGATGTATCCGTTCGAGCGTTATATGTTCCATCTGAAGAAAAAAGTCAAAAATTTAAGCAAAGTAGAGGGGTCAATTGTTGCTCAAAGCATCAACCAGGAAACATCTAATTTTGCGGTAAACTACTTCCCTTCAAAAGTCCAATCAAAGAGTCGAAAACCAGGGCGTTACGATGATAGAGGAGAAAAACCCATTTATCCAGCTTATGTCCCACATATGTTCGCACAAGTCGGCCGACTAAGTGGGAAAACAAAATCAAGGAGGCTTTCATCTGAGGAGCAAAAACACTTGCATATGTACATTCTCACAAATTGCGAAGAAGTCATGCCATATGAGAGGTATTTTTAATTACAAACTAAATAATTCGCAACTTTCATTTTACGATAATAAATAAATAATGATGATATGTTTTTTTCAGCATTTACATGGACCAATTACGCCAGGAAAATCCACTTTACACAGAAGATGAATTGAATGTGCTAAAAAGTTCTGAATTTGACCGGTGGTTACCATTCTACGTAAGTGAAAAATTATCCGACGCATAAAATTGTGTAAAATATTTAAATGCGCGTGTAATAATGGAAAACTGTTTTCTCGTGTAGATCTCGCATTGGAAATCTAATGGCCATCAATTTCCAACGTGGTTAGAGGAGCTGTCGTCCGGCCTAACATCGGTTGCTATGTCATATCCGATGTACTGCACCCGCGGATACGCTTTTAAGATCCATAGAGAAATGAACAGAAGGTGCACCTCTAATTCTGGAATTTCATCACATTCCGGTGATCTTGTTTACTATGGTGTCTTGCGTGAAATATTGGAGGTTCATTATCCCGGCTTACTCGATTTGAGGTGCGTTGTCTTCTACTGTGATTGGTATGATCCTTTTACCGGTGTTCGACAAGACGAGTTTGGTGTTACATCTGTACATTCGAGGAAGAGGCTCCAAAAATACGATCCATTCATCCTTGCCTCACAAGCAAACCAAGTTTCATATATTCCATACCCTCGAGTACGAAACAAACAAGATCCATGGATTACGGTGACATCAATTAACCCAAGAGGAAGGGTAGATGGGGTAGCAGATACCGAACCTTTGCAACAGAGCACCGCCGGATATATTGGCTCGATTGATCATTCGCTTGAGGTTGACCTCGTCGTCGATTTCACAACGGACGCAGAAGATGCAATATTTGAGGATTCAGAGGAAGAGATTGGGGAGTTTGACCAAGAGTCGGAGTCAGCATCTTCAGATTATTTATCGGATTCAGACGGACTTTAACTATATTTGTGTATTTAAAACAATTTTAATTTGTGTTTGTAATATATTATAATTCAAAACTTCTACCCTAAATTTTTATAATTCCGACCGAAAATTGTTATAATTGTTATAAAATATTATGAAATTGTTAAAATTGTTAAAATTGGTTAAAAAATTGTTATAATTCCAAATCCGTGGGAAAATGGTTAGGATTGTTTAAAAATTGTTAAAATTATTAAAATTGTTATAAAATTGTTATAATTGTTATTATATTTTTATAAATGTGCTAAAATTTTTATAATTGTTATAATTAAATTTTTATAATTCAAAATTGTTTTAATAAAATTGTTATATTAAATTCAGCATCTTCAGATATTTATTTAGAATTTCCGACCGATTTGCGACGGATTTAATTAAATCCGTCGCAAATCGGTCGGAAATTTGCCACCGATTAATCGGTCGGAAATTTAAATTTTCCCACCGATATATCCGTCGGAAATTTAATTTTTCCGACCGATACATCCGTCGCCGCAACCTCTCCTTCTCTTCTCCTCCACCGCCGCAACCTCTCTTTCTTCTCTTCTCCTCCGGTCTCCTTCTCTTCTCCTCCACCGCCGTCGGCTCTCCTCCTCTCTCCACCGTCCACCGCCGCCGAGCCTTCCTCCTCCACCCACGCCGTCTCTTCCTCCTCCACCACCAATTCAAAACATGTAAGTAAAATTGTGAATTTTTAGGATTTAGGGGAAATTTGAGGGGAAATTGTGAATTTTTAGGATTTAGGGGAAAATTGTGAATTGAATTAGGATTTAGGGGAAATTATGAATTTTTAGAAAATTGTTAGGAAATTTTAGGGGAAATTATGAATTTTTAGAAAATTGTTAGAAAATTGTTAGGATTTAGGGGAAATTGTGAATTTTTAGAAAATTGTTAGGAAATTTTAGGATTTAGAAAAATTATGAAATGTGAATTTAAGGAAATTTTAGGATTTTTGGAATAATTGAAATATGAATTAGGATTTTTGGATTAGGATTTTTGGAATTATGAAATATGATTTGGGAATTAGGATTTGTTGGATTAGGATTTTTGGAATTATGAAATATGATTTGGGAATTACGATATTTGGATTAGGATTTTTGGAATTATGAAATATGATTTGGGAATTAGGATTTGTTGAATTAGGATTTTTGGATTTAGAAAAATTATGAAATGTGAATTTTAGGAAATTTTTGGATTTTTGGAATAATGGAAATGAGAATTAGGATTTGTTGGATTAGGATTTTTGGAATTATGAAATATGATTTGGGAATTAGGATTTGTTGGATTAGGATTTTTGGAATTATGCTTTTTGGAATTATGAAATATGGAATTATGAAATATGAAAAGGGAATTAGGAATTGTTGATTTAGAATTTTTGGAATGATGAAATATGAATTATTATTTGTGATTTAGGATTTTTGGATTGTGATTCTTGGAAATATGAAATATGATTTGGGAATTAGTATTTGTTGATTTAGGATGTTTTGAATTATGAAATATGAATTATGCAGGTCGATGCGAGATTTCCGAAGAATTATTAACCTCCCGCATCGTGCGAGCAGCGACAACACAAACCCCCCAGCCCCAAACCCCCCGAGCCCTTCTCATATTCCTGACAGTCAAAGCTCCAACCAACAACAACTTACGATCGAAGAGTTGTTGACTCAACCGGGCCGAGAGAACATTCCTAAGCTCGACCCAATGTGTCGAGGCAAATCGACTTGGTAAGAAAATTTAAATTTTGTAGTGAAAGTTAAAATTAATACTAACTTGGATTTTTTGACTAATACATTGTTTTCATGTTTTTAGGTTCGGTAAGAAAAATAAGATTTCAAAATCATTTTTGAAGATGATACGTGCACTCCTCAAACATCCTTATAAGACGTGGAACGCAATGCCTCACAGTGAGAAAGAGTTGTGGTTCCGAACTTTTACGGTATGTATTTAACTTCGTAAAAAATTCTATTATTTAAAATGCATTTTATAGTTACTAATAATTTTTGTTTTCAATAATGTAGCAAGATTTTGATTGGCATCCTAGCTTGACGGGACAAGTTAGGGATGCGTTCTACAAGATGGCGTCGGATAGTTACTCGGGACACATGAACGAGTGGAAGGAAAAATGGGAGACCGGGGATGACAAACCGCATAACTTGAACGAGGATGTTTGGCTGGGATTGCAGGCGTACTGGGCTGATCCGGCAACGAAAAAGCTTGCAAAGATTAACTCGGAAAACCGGAAGAAGAATCCTCGAGGTACTCACAACTCGGGGGCTACGAGTTTCTTAGCGCGTGAGGACGAGATGGTAAGTGTATTTGAAATTTCTATAAATTATTTTTGTTATCTTTCACATTTAAAATATTTATGAAACGTTTGCAGATTCAAGAATCTGCCGGTGTGGTTCCAGATTTAGTTGCTTTGATGAAACGGACACACACGAACAAAAAAACCGGGAAGATCGATTATCCGAACATTGCTGAAATCGTCGATAAGGTGGAGAAGAGAAAGGAAGAGCGGCTTACGCAAATGGCTCTCTCTCAAGGTTTGGATGGTTCTTCTTCTTCGAACCAGTGTGAGTTGTCCGTCGACGAAGTCAACGAAATGGTCCTCCAGGTATTGTTACATTTTAATTATATGTCGATCTTTTTTTTTTTTAATTTTCTATATTGACGCATCTCATTTTCCGTAGGAAACTCCATTGCGCAAGGGTCGTCGTCCTGGATTAGGCAATGTAGCAACTAGGTTTGGGCCTAGTTCTTCTTCCACGACCAATCCCGGACTGTATGACGAAGTAGCCGGTCTCAAAGAAGCACTTGAGCGGAAAGACGAAGAAGTTGAAGAACTGAAGCTTGAGAACGCCGCAACCAAAGAGAGCCTTGAAGCAATGAAGGCTTTCATGAGGAGCAAATTTCCTGATTTTCATTTTTAGATTTTCTCATCGGTTTTAGTTTTGTTTTGTAATTTACGTTTAAAATACTTCTAGTAATTTCTGAATACTTTAAATTACTTCTACATAATTCTGAATATTTTCAATGTAATTTAATATTTTTATGTAAATTATTTCGTAATTTAAATTATTAATAGATTATATTTTTAAATAATAAATAATTTAATTTTTTTTAAAAATTACCAAATCCGTCGGAAAACGGTCGGAAATTTCCGACGGACACGGCGGTCGGAAATTTCCGACCGATACGCCGGTCGGAAATTTCCGACGGTTGCGGCGGTGGGAAATTTCCGACGGTTGAATCGGTGGGAAATTTCCGACGGTCGGCGGTGGGAAATTTCCGACGGTTGAGGCGGTGGGAAATTTCCGACGGTTGAGGCGGTGGGAAATTTCCGACGGCTATTGCAACGGCCATTATCGGTCGGAAATCGGTCGGAAATTCCGACCGATTTCCGACCGATATGATTTTTCCGACCACCTGTACCCGACGGACATATTGGTCGGAATTCCGTCGGAAACATGTTTTTCCGACGGAATTCCGACCAATATGTCCGTCGGAAAAACCTCTTTTTTCTTGTAGTGAACCTCTTCCAAGGTAACAATTAAAATCAATTCATACATACATATATTGATGTTAAATTTATCTTTGATCAAAGTTCATTGATTAAGTGTAGGTTATGGTTAATCCACAAGGAATGAGCAGAGGATTTGGTTTTGTCGCGTATTCCAATCCTGAAGAAGCTTCAAGAGCCGTGAGTTTTAAAGCCGTTATTCGTATTCTTTTGTTATCTTCTCTTTTGATATCTTAAAGATGAACTCTCAATGCAGCTGAATGAAATGAATGGGAAGATGATAGGAAGGAAACCACTTTACATAGCTCTTGCGCAGCGCAAAGAAGACAGGCGAGCACACTTACAGGTTTCTTAAACTCTCTTTACATATATAATAACAAATGGGTTTGTTGAAGTTGTGCTATATGACTAATTACTTTTGTTGTTCTCAGGCAATGTTCTCACAGATTAGAGCACCAACAGGGTCAGTGCCATCTCCAATGACGGGGTTCCACCACCCGCCAGGTGGGCCAATGTCTGGTCTACCTCAGCACGTGTACGTAGGCCAGAACGGACCAAGTATGGTCCCGTCCCAGGCCATTGGATACGGATTCCAGCCTCAGTTCATGCCCGGGATGCGTCCAGGTTCTGGACCAGCTGGCAACTTCATAATGCCTTTTCCTCTTCATAGACAACCTCAGGCCGGTCCTCGAATGGGACTCAGGCGTGGTGCTACTAACATGCCGCATCACATCCAACAACAACAAGTATGTTAAGTAACTGAGTTTGTTTATAGTTTTTCAGCAATCAAGAAACTGAATTTGGATTGGAATTGGCAGATTATGCAACGTAACCCAAGTCCGGGAATGAGATATATGAATGGTGCGGATAACGGGAGGAACGGAATGGAATCGAGTGTTCCGCAAGGAATCTTGCCTCCTAACATGCCTTTACCAGTAGATGCTTCTTCAATCGCTCTTGATTCTACTCTTAATCACCAGAAAACTCCTCTTCTTCCAATCTCTAAGCTCACTTCTGCCTTAGCTTCCGCTAATCCAGCTGATCGCACACGGGTTTGCTCTTTTTTTTATCTTGAAACCTTCGTGGTCTTAGAGTAAAACACGCATGAAAAGTTGATATATGGTTATGTGTTTACAATTAATTATTAGAAATTGGTTGGTCCTATACAGATGCTTGGAGAGAAACTTTACCCACTAGTGGAAAGGCACGAACCAGTTCACGTGGCTAAAGTGACAGGAATGTTGTTGGAGATGGACCAAGCAGAGATATTGCACCTGCTCGAGTCACCAGAGGCACTCAAGTCTAAAGTATCTGAGGCTTTAGATGTTCTAAGGCTATCTGTTGATCCACCTGATCATGATCTCGGTTTCTCTACCACCGATTAAAATTCTTCAATATCTCTAGAACCTTGGTTTTGCTAGTTATTTGTTTCTTTTTATCTGATTTATTTATAGTTTTGTTATGGAGTCTTTCTTCTTTACGCTCTTTAGCCGGTTTTTTTTAAAAAAAAAAAAAATTAATTTATGGTTTTTGAGTCTTTAACTTGATGTAGTTCGTTTTATTTAGAGTTTTTTGTTCTGGAAGATGATGATTTCTTAATAATCTGTGGTTATCCGGTTAGTATAAGTATTGAATTACCTTCCAATTAAAAACAGTTAAACGCCACCTTAAGATAACTTAAACCATTTTTGGGGCATCAAAAACTACATTTAGTTTGACTCTTTGTATATGTTATGATTCTTGTTTCTTTCTTGTATTTCAGATTTAATATGCATTTGAAACAAACAAAAAAAGGTTAATAGTTTCAAATTTATTTTTTAAAGAAACAACTACTATAAAAATACCAAACTGAATTCCCAAATGCCCAAATTAAACTCTACTCGAAACTTAAGTTGTTCGTAGTCATTATCAGCAACAACAAACTTTGTATTGTGGTTACAGTACAATGATATACTGATGCGTTAAGAGTTATAAATCTATTCGAATGTGTCCTACAAATAATTTGTTGCTTGTATTCATCATGGCTGATTTCAATTATATGCACATATACTTTTTGTTTGTTTGTTTGTTTTGTGTGTTTGAATTACTAACGTGGAAGACTCGTTATGTGTTTATATAATTGGAAACAAGCAATTCAATGATTATAACATTCATTTCATAATAAGTGTTTGTTAAATTAGAATATGTTGTTCGAATATACTCTCAATTACAAGAATCTAATTTAGTTAATTTATTCGGAAAACACATGTTGGCATATAATTACCCCGGTTATATTAACTATGTGAAAGATATTATTTCCTTTGTATCATATTAAGTGATATTTTATTGGATTAATTGAATTAATTTTATTTAAATAATAAATAATTATTTAACATAGAAAATACACACAAAACAATTATATTATTTATTGAGTTTCTGTGTGTAATATTCTTAAATATCATAAAAATAAAATGATATAGAGAAAGTATAAAAATTAAAAAGTCAACATCAGTGCTAATTTTAGAATTGACCATACTTTTAATTAACACATTAAAAAAATGATTGAGTGGGGTTGATACGTGTTACCGTCCAAAATGTGGCTGACCCTTCTGAGTGGATCGACACTAGCCGACCTTTGCCTCATCATATGTTGACTTTAGTCACCTTCTAATAAAACCATTTTAATTTAAACTTTTCAGTAATGTTCATTGTTTGGTTCTAGATTGTTCCATTCATCCGCTTTTATTTTCCTTTGCTCCTTTTTTTTTCCTCAACGTCAATATTCATTAAACCTAAATTTTATACTATTATATCTCTTTCAACTTTTTTTTTATACTCAAATTGGCATTATAGAATACAAATTAAGAACAAGATTCTAAACAAAAAAACCTCCTTTGCGATTCTATCGGCCATTTGATTTCTTTCACGGTATTAGAACACTATTTTTATATCGGAAAACTGACAGAACAGCTGTTTGATGTCTTATATTACCGGATTGAGAGTATGCTAGTCTTCTTCTCCACTAATTAGTTTCAACAACATCTGTACATCTGTTTCAAATATGATATGTTGGTAACCCAGACTCAGTGTTGAGAGCACTGCCCATCTAATGGCTTCTACCTCTGTTTTTATTGATGATCTCAGCCTCGGATACGCTCTAGCTCCAGCCCACTTGACCTTACCATCCTGATCCCTTAGCACCCATCCCACTCCACACTTAGTGTTTACTTGAGACCAAACTCCATCAACATTGCATTTCAACCAACCAGTTGGGGGAGGTTTTCATCAGTGTATTCTCTGTATGGTAGTAGGTGTTGTGATTGTTTTCCTTTCTGCCTCTGTTCTTGCACACCATTCCTCAGCGTCTTCATTTGCTCTCCTTAGGAGTTTATACGCATCTCATTCAACACCTCTGTAGATTAGATTATTTCTATTTTCCACAGCCTCCACATTATCCATGGTGTTGGATTTATGTTCCCTGGAGTTTGTAGATCTTCTATCTTAGTATTCTAAATTGTATGGAGGTTCGTATAGAAGGATATGGTTCATTCTCCACTGGGTAGGGCTGGTATTGGAGATTCTGTCCATACCGGCTGGCAAATGGGCAAAGGAATAGCATATGATTGACATATTCTGCCTTGTCTGGGCATCTTACACAGGAAGAGTCCCTTGACAAATGTCTGTAAGCCATGTTTCCTGCAATTGGTAGACAATCACTCACATATTTTCAGAGGAAGTGTTGTATCTTTGGGCTCGTATATGTTTTCCAAACTTGTTGGTATAGAGCATCTAGACTAGGCTGATCAACTGGGTCAGGTTTCTTTCCTTTTTGAAGAGTGTTTGTGAGAATCCAGTAACCTGATTTAACTGTGTAAATGCCTGATCTAGTGTGATCCCAAGTGTATTTGTCTTCACTGTATCCTCCACCAGGTCTAATTTTTGAGATGAGATCTTTTTGTTCTCTAGGAAACAAGAGCTCTAACAGTTCTTTATTCCATTCTTTACCTCCTAATTATAATATATCCTTAACTTTCAGGCTATGAGTTAAGAAGTGCTGAAGATCTGGGTGTACCTTATTCGGGGCTTGAATTGCTCTTGCTGGAGTTCTGTTTATCCATTGGTCCTCCCATACTCTAATGTTTTTCCCATTTCCAACCATTGCTCTAGCTCCATGCCAGATTAGTTCTTGAGCAGCATGCATACTTCTCCATGCATATGACGGTCTTGATCCAACTCCAGCTGATAACGGACCACTCTTCCTAAGTTGCCATCAGACTGTTCTTGTTAGTGAGCATTCGCCAGAGTTGCTTGCCTAAAAGGGCAAGGTTGAATGCTTCCAATTCCTTGAAACCAAGTCCGCCTACATTCTTGGATTTGGTTAGTTGATCCCAGCTTTTCCAGTGCATTCCTTTTGTGTCTCTATTGTTCCTCCAGCAGAAAGTTATCATTTCTGAAGCTATCTGCTTTATTATGGTCTTGGGGAGCTGGAAACAACTCATAGTGTAAGTTGGTAATGCTAGGGTTACTGCCTTTAGCAGGACTTCTTTACCTCCATGAGATAGAAAATTTGTTTGCCAACCATTAATCTTGTTCTTTAGCTTCTCCCTTAAGTACTTGAGGATGTATACTTTTGATCCACCAAATGATTCTAGAAGTTTGAGATATATGTCTTGGCCTCCCTCCTGTTCCATCTTTAGGAATTGCTTGACTTCCTCCCTTCTGGATTCTGGGATGTGTTTTCCGAAATAGATGCTTAATTTTTGATAATTTATCCTCTGCCCCGAATCCAAGCAGTATTCCTCTTGTATTCTAACAATGCTGCTCAATTCCCTTGTGTTTTCTTTATAGTAAACATACTGTCATCAGTGAAGAGCAAGTGGGAAACTGGAGGAGCTCCTCGTGCCACTTTAAGCCGTATGATACCCCCTTTCATCTCAGTCATGTGTAACATTCTCACTATTATTTATGTGCAAATGATGAAAAGGTATGGTGATAGAGGGTCACCTTGTCGTATCCCTCTGGTAGGTGTTATATCACCATAAACATTTCCATTGATGAGCACTTTGTATTTTAATGAGGTAACACAACCCACTACCAGTTCTATCCAGCATTTTGAGAAACCTAACAGTCTTAGATAGATCAGTTTTGATTGCCACAAATTCCTTAGAGCATTTGTTGTTTGAACTAAGAGCATGCAACAATTCATATGCTACCAGTATATTGTTTGTGATGGGACCCCCTTGTAACGCCTTGACCGCCGTCGAACTATCGGTATGCAGGGAAAATCCTCATCCCCTCGAGAGAAATCCTCATCTCTCAATAACATACAAGGAAAATCCTCATCCCTTTAGGAGAAATTCTCATCTCCCAATGGGCTCCACGCCCACTCTCGGCCCGTGGGCCCACCCCTGTCCGACGGTCAGTGCGTTAGTCCGGGAGGTTTGAAAGACTTGTTTACTAACCCTGCAAATCACCACGTGATCTTTCCCCGTGTTTTGTCATCAATCACACAGTACTGAAAATGACTTTTCAGTAGGTCATATATCCTTAAATTGCTCCAACCCAAGCACGCTTAACTCTGGAGTTTTCTCTAGATGTGTGATGGAAAAGAGAAGTGTACTTTGGTGATATAGGTAGCCAAATCAATTCTCTTAAACCTCTCCGCATACACCACATATTTTTAGAAACTGGGATGTTACAATCACCCCCACTAACTAAACGCAGTGTCCTCGTTGCCTTCCAAGATCGTTACCCCCGAGAATGTGACTCACACACTCATCAAGGTTCGCTCTGATAGCACTTGTAACGCCCCGACTGCCGTCGAGCTATCGGTATGCAGGGGAAATCATCATCTCCTCGAGAGAAATTCTCATCTTTCAATAACATATAAGGAAAATCCTCATCCCTTCAGGAGAAATCCTCATCTCCGAATAAGCTCCACGCCCATTCTCGGCCCGTGGGCTCACCCCTGTCCGACGGTCGGTGCGTTAGTCCGGGAGGTTTGAAAAACTTGTTTACTGACCCTGCAAATCACCACGTGATCTTTCCCCGTGTTTTGTCCTCACTCACACGGTACTGAAAATGACTTCCCAGTAGGTGATCCATCCTTAAATTGCTCCAACCCAAACACGCTTAACTCTGGAGTTTTCTCTAGATGTGTGACGGAAAAGATAAGTGCACTTTGGTGATATAGGTAGTCAAATCAATTCTCTTAAGTATCTCTGCATGCACCACATATTTTCATAAACTGGGATGTTACACCTTGATGCGATATACCCGAGGAAACTTTTCTCTAAGGAGGTAAGAGGGATAATCCTCGACTTTAGTAGACTCGCAAAGTACAAACCTAAGGTATATCAACCCTTAAACCCAATACTTAACTTAAAATGCTCCAAAGAAGCAAGGTGGTGGACTCAGAATGAAGAATTCGCATAGCACGAACCAGGGGTATATCAAACCCAAGACCCAATGCTCACTTAAAAACGCTTCTACAATCTTTGGTCAGTGAATGACGCCACAAACAATGATGGAAATTGCTTGATTAGCCAATTGATCACTTGGATATTACACACCAAGGATCGAAAAGTTCTTAATGAACAAAATGAGAATCACTCTCAGAATAGAAATCTGAGTTAAAGAAGTTGTTTCTTTGATCTGAATACTTATGTTTTTGCTGTCTGATTTTTTCTTTACATGTTTGTTCTCTTTATATAGAGAAATATCTGATATATCATGGTTTTTAACTGTTTTTTACCATGATATAAGTCCGTTTTATCGAGTCTTTTCGGTATTTTCTACTTGTTCTAGAGTCTTTGTACGTCAATGATCGTTTGGAGCTTAATTGGTGATTATGGAGCATTATGGAGTACCAAGGAAAAAGTAGCCAAGGAAGCTAAGTCGGAGTCAATTTTTCTGCATGGTGTCGATCGACACTCCTCTCTGACGAGAAGACATCGCAAATTTCCTAGTTTTGAAGATTTCATTTTCGTCCCAGAAGTTCCAGAAGTTTACAATAAAAGCCCAACCCGATTTTTGGCACTATATATTGAGTTTTCTTTTAGGTTTTAGGATTATCTTAGATTTGGAGACTTTGATTGAGAGAGATTTAGGGGAGAGACAAATCATACTTGTTCTTGAGAGATTTTGAACTCTCGTTGTATCTTTCTTACTTCTTATGCAATATTATTCAGTAATCATGTTTTCTGCATCCATGTCTGAGTAATCTGCTTGTTAGGGTTAGGGTTATTCAAAGGTTGATGAATTGTTAGATTCTTATAATTGCTTAGGATAATCATTTTGTTCTTTATCTAGATTAAACTTAATACAAATTCTGGCTTGATCACCTAGAATTTAGATCTTAGGGTTATTAGTTAATGCGACAGCATAATTGATTCCCCGAACTATCTTAGATGAGCAAAATTCATATTCGCAAAGAAATTTGGTTTAGGGATTTTGTGAATAATTGAACCTGATTTTAATGCTTGTTTGAACTTTTAGATTTCACAAAGAATTTGGTTGTCTAGGGTTTAGACAAAGATATTTTCGCAACGAAATTTGATTTGCTTTACATCAGTGTTTCAAGTTCTAGAACGGTTCTTAATAAAATCCTAACGTTTTGAATCTGCAATTTATCTTTACCTGAGAATTTCTCAATGCCTAACTTTTGTCTTAATTGAATCTAAAAACGCACTTTAAATCACTTTGTTTTATTTGCTTGTGCATTCATTCATACATCTTTTACTTAACTTAATTCGAATTTCGAATTCTATTGAGTGATAGCGATTCCCGTGTTCGATCCCTACTGCAAACGATCTCTTAATTTGAGAGTGTAGCTCAGGGTAAATTTGAGCAATATCAATATCTAATCAAAGCTTGCTACTAAGAGTCCAATTCTGAGGCAGCCTATATTGACTTCTAATGGCAGATTATTCTGACTTATAATTGCAGATTCCTTATGGAAAACTTCACAAATCAGTCCATTAAGTGCATCCTTCATCTTTTGAGCTTTGGCTCTTGTAACTGGTCCAACAGCTACAAGCAATGGATCTTCTTCTTCAACCTTATTGCTCAAGATGTCCTAATCATTCCCTCCTCTTGAAAAGGATTTGACCTCAAATCAAGCTGGTCACCTGCATCGAAAAGAGTCAAGTCAAAAACGTTGAAGCTAGAATTTATATTGTACTCCCTGGGCAAGTCTAGCTTGTAGGCGTTGTCATTGATTCTCTCTAAGACTTGAAATGGTCCATCTCCTCGTGGCATCAATTTGGATTTTCTCTGGGCTGGAAAACGTACTTTTCTTATATAAACCCAAACCCAATCACCGAGTTCAAAGATAACTTGTCGTCGCCATTTTCTTGCTTGCTTTTGGTATTGCTCAGTCCTCTTCTCAATGTTGTGCCTTGCTTTCTCATGAATGTGTTTAACAAGTTCAACTTTTCTTTTTCCATCTAAGTTCACACGCTCATTTAAAGGTAATGGTGATAAATCCAAGGGGGTCAAAGGATTAAAACCATAAACAATTTGAAAAGGTGAAAACTTAGTAGCAGAATATACAACATGGTTATAAACAAACTCAACATGCGGCAAACAATCTTCCCATGTTTTGATGTTCTTTTTAATGATAGCACGCAACAAAGTGGATAAAGTTTTATTCACTACTTTAGTTTGACTCAGTTTGAGGATGACAAGTAGTTGAAAACAACAACTTAGTTCCTAACTTAGCCCACAAAGTTTTCCAAAAGTAGCTTAAGAACTTAGCATCTCTATCTGAAACAATGGTTCTAGGATGCCATGCAACCGAACAACTTCTCTAAAGAACAAATCAGCAACATGCAAAGCATCATCAGTTTTATGACATGAATGAAGTGTGCCATCTTAGAGAATCTATCAACAACTACAAAGATAGAATCTCTTCCTCTCTTAGTCCTAGGTAGTCCTAACACGAAATCCATAGAGATATCAGTCCAAGGATCAGTAGGGATAGGCAAAGGAGTATACATACCATGTGGTTGTACTCTGGACTTGGCTTGTTTGCAAGTTACACATCTGCCACAGATTCTCTCCACATCTCTTTTCATGTGTGGCCCATAGAAATGCTCCTGCAAAATACTCAACGTTTTGGTAACTCTAAAATGTCCCATTAGGCCTCCTCCATGTGATTCCCTAACCAGAAGGTGTCTCAAAGAACAGTTAGGCACACATAGTTTATTCTCATGAAACAGAAAGTTTTCATGCCTAAAGTACTTCTCATGTGCAAACTTCTCACAAGATTGATACACATCTTTAAAATCTAGATCAGAAGAATATAATTATTTGATGTGTTCAAAACAAAGTACCTTAACATGAAGAGTAGAAAGTAAAGCGTACCTTCTTGATAATGCATCAGCCACGACATTTTCCTTACCTTGCTTGTATCGAATGACAAAAGGAAATGTCTCAATGAATTCCACCCAACGTGCATGACGTTTGTTTAGCTTTTGTTGGCCCTTTAAATGTTTCAAAGATTCATGATCAGTGTGAATCACAAACTCCTTAGGCCACAAGTAGTGTTGCCATGTTTGTAATACCCGAACAAGAGTGTATAACTCTTTGTCATATGTAGGATAGTTCAAAGTTGCTCCGTTCAACTTTTCACTAAAGAATACAATTGGCTTTCTCTCTTGCATCAACACAGCTCAAATTCCAACACCTGGAGCATCACACTCAATCTCAAAAGTCTTTAAAAAGTTAGGCAAAGACAACAGAGGAGCGTTAGTCAATTTCTTTTTAATCGCTGGAACTCTTCTTCTTGAGATTCTCTCCATTTGAATCCTACATCTCTCTTGATTACTTCAGTGAGTGGGGCAGCAATGGTACTAAAGTCTCTTACAAACTTTCGATAAAAACCAGCAAGTCCATGGAAACTTCGCACTTCACCAACAATCTTTGGACTAAGCCACTCTCAAATAGCCCTCCCTTTCTCTTCCTCAACCTGTATACCCTGTGCACTTACAACAAAACCTAGAAACACAATTTTATCTTTGCAAAAGGTACACTTCTTCAGATTAGAAAACAATTTTTCTTTTCTTAGAACATCTAAAACATATTTCAAATGCTCAGTATGATCTTCTAAGTTTTTGCTATAGATCAGAATATCATCAAAGTAGACAATAACAAATATTCCAATGAAAGTTCTTAGGACATGATTCATTAATCTCATGAAAGTGTTGTGTGCGTTAGTTAATCCAAAAGGCATTACTAACCACTCATACAAACCATATTTTATTTTAAAAGCAGTTTTCCACTCATCACCCTCTTTTATTCGAATCTGGTGATAACCATTCTTAAGATCAATCTTAGAAAACATACAAGAACCATGCAATTCATCCAGCATATCATCTAAATGAGGAATAGAATATTGATATTTTACCGTGATGTTGTTGATGGCGCGACAGTCAACACACATCCCCCAAGTCCCATCCTTCTTAGGCACTAGTAAAACTGGAACAACACATGAACTCATGCTTTCTCGAATGTACCCCTTCTCCTTCAGCTCACTAACTTGCCTTTGAAGCTCCTTTGTCTCCTCTGGATTCGTTCTATAGGTAGGCCGATTAGGAATAGATGCTCCTGGTACAAAATCAATTTGATGCTCAATCCCACGAATCGGTGGTAAACCATGAGGTGTATCTTCTGGAAAGACATCATCATAATCCTGCAACAATGAAACAACACAACTAGGCAAAACTTGGTCAAGATCGTTAGAGTTTAAAAGTGCTTCCTTGTACAGAAGTACAAACATTGATTGTTTTGAAAACATCGCTCTCTTTATCTCACAAGACCTCACAAAGAAATTTGTGTGTTTCCTCACGGGTTTGCTCTCACAGGTCTGTTTCCGGGTTTTTCTCAAGCTCTCACTCTCTTTTTATTGGTAAGTGTTTGGGTCACTCAATGATTTTTGCTCCTCCTTTTGTTTGAGTAGCAGCTGATCTTGGTAAATTTCTTGTGGTGTCATAGGAACAAGTGTAACAGTCCTTCCTTTGAATCCAAATGAGTGTTTGTTCGTGTGACCGTCATGACTCACTCTACGATCAAATTGCCATGGTCTCTCCAATAGTATATGGCTTGCTTGCATTGGTACTACATCACATAGCACTTCATCTTCATACTTTCCAATGCAAAATGAAATCAGAACTTGCCTTGTTACCTTCAACTCGCCACTATCATCTAACCATTGTAGTTTGGAATGTTTCTTCGTTTTCAACCCCAATTTCTCCACTAGAGTAGTGTTAGCCACGTTTGTACAACTCCCTCCATCAATAATCAGGCTGCACACCTGATCTTGAACGAGACATCTAGAGTGAAACAGATTCTCACGCTGCACATTGTCTTCTTCTTTAGCTTGCACACTTAATGACCTCCTTGCAGTGGATGGCTTTGCTTCGAATTTTGGTTTAGGGGTTGTCTTCTCCTCTTTTGAATAACTTAGTTTCATTGTGGATGAATTGGACCCAAATGTTTGACGTCGATCTCCCCTCCTCTTGAGCTGCTGCTCAATCCAAATAACCTTATGCAACATATCCTCTAACTCCACGTAGTATTGCATTTCCACTCTGTTTTAAATTTCACGATTCAAGCCATTAAGAAATCTCGCCATGGTAGCTTCTTTATCTTCTTCAATATTTGCTCTCATAATGAGGATCTCCATCTCCTGGAAATAATCTTCTACACTTTAATTGCCTTGATTCAATCGTCGCAGCTTTTGTTGTAGCTCGGTGATAATGGTTGGGCACAAAACGCCTCCTCATTATAGCCTTCATGTCAGCCCATGTCTCAATTTGATACTCGCTATGTCGTAACATATCCTCTAACTCCACGTAGTATTGCATTTTTTTGTTTTTTTTGTTTTTGGTGGATTTTCAGGAACGAAAACAGAAAAGATTGAAAATTGAAAATGAGAGAAAAGAAAGATGAAAAGGTAGATTATGAGACAAAGAATGAAAGGGTAGATTATGAGACAAAGAAGTTGAACAAATTAGATAGAATGATAAACCTTTCTTAGAGATTTGTTCTAATACCAGATGATACGGATACCCGAGGAAACATTTCTCTAAAGAGGTAGGAGGGATAATCCTTGACTTTAGTGGACTCGCGAAATACAAACCTAAGGTATATCAAAGTTTAGACCCAATACTCAACTTAAAACGCTCCAAAGAAGCAAAGTGGTGGAAACCTCAGAATGAAGAATTTGCGTAGCACGAACCATGGGTATATCAAACCCAAGACCCAATGCTCACTTAAAACGCTTCTACAATCTTTGGTCAGTGAATGGCGCCACAAACAATGATTGAAATTGCTTGATAAGCCGATTGATCACTTGGATATTACACACCAAGGATCGAAAAGTTCTTAATGAACAAAATGAGAATCACTCTCACAATAGAAATCTGATTAAAAAAGTTGTTTCTTTGATCTGAATACTTATGTTTTTGCTGTCTGGTTTTTTCTTTACATGTTTATTCTCTTTGTATAGAGAAAGATCTAAACAAAGCTTGCTACTAAGAGTCCAATTCTGAGGCAGCCTATATTGACTTCTAATGGCATTATTCTGACTTATAATTGCAGATTTTATTGACTTGTAATGGAGTTTCTAGATGGTGCTTCTAGATAAGGCTGATGACTCTTCATCTCTGATTTTCGTCACTTCTCTTGACAAGAAAATAAGGTGATTGTTTTAGGCTCTTCTTGGACTTGTATTAGGCTCAAAACAGGCTGGTCTTTATAGATAACAACACCAACAGATTTTTGAATGCTCTCCTTATCCAAAACTTCACAAATCAGTCCATTAAGTGCATCCTTCATCTTTTGAGTTTTGGCTCTTGTAACTGGTCAAACAGGTACAAGCAATGGATATTCTTCTCCAACCTTGCTGCTCAAGATGTCCTCATCATACCCCTTAACAGTCTGCTTAGGACTCAAAGATGATTAAATGAAGCATTGACTTTAATCTATTAGCTATCAGTTTAGCTATTACCTTGTACGCCATATTGCTTAAGCTGATAGACTTGAAGTCTGGGAGTTTTTTTGCTTTATGCTTCTTTGGAATTAGACATATGTGAGTATTGTTTATGTCTTTTTCCAGCCGTCATGTTTGGAGGAACTCATTGACCATTGTTATGAAATTATCCCCTACTAACTCCCAGTATTACTAATAGAAGGATCCGGTCATGCCATCTTGGTTGGGTTGATTTCAAAAGTTGCTTTCTTGACCTCTTCTATAGTTGCAGCTGCTAAAAGCATCTCATTGTGTTCTGCAGAACTACATGTGATATATGATCCATCTCCTCAATTTGATAGTCCACATCTTCTGATGAGAAAAGACACTTGAAATACTTCTCTCCTATTCTCCCCATTGCTTCCTCAGTAAGGCACTCATTCTATAGAGTTCTATCTTGTCTATCTAATGGTCGAGTTAGGTTTTGTGTTTCTTTTCCAGACAGACATGACTTTCCTATAGAGTTCTATCTTGTCTACCATGGTGGTAAATTTTTTTGCATTTGCACTCTTCCAGAAGTGAGACATCAACTCCTTAAAGTCCTCTCTACTATTCCATCTGGTGTCAAATCTGAATGTAGCTCAACTCTTCCATTGCTCTCCCATCAGGCTTGTGATTAAAGAACTATGATCTGAACATAATTTTTGGAGGTACATGGCCAGAGATTGTGGGAATAGTTCTGACCAAGCTTGGTAAGCAACTATTGTATCCAGTCTACACTGTACAAGCTCGTCATTTCTATTCCCAAACCAAGAGAATTGGGTCGGACTTCCCACATTCCACAGGTATCCTCAATCTGAAGTCCATACAAGATTCATCGCTTCTCTTTATTCCCCTTTTCTTTTCTGCTAGATCAACCAATTCATTAAATCACTTGTCATCATCCATGGCCCATCTCTACTAGCTCCTATTCTAGAGTGCCTTTCCCATACTGCTTCTCTATGCTTTTTCCCTGGGTCCCCATAAACACAGGTTAAGAAGAACTCTTTGTCCTGCCAAATAACCATTGTGTCAATCAACCTTCTATTTAAGAATAAGACTTTCACCTGAACTTCCTCCTTCCACATGATAGTTAATCCCCCTCCAATGCCTAGTGGCTCCACTGTATGGAGATCATAGTACCCTAGATGTGCCACTACATTCTCTAAATATTTTCTTCTTTTTTTGGTCTCACAGAGGAATATTACCTTCGGGAAATACCGACCATGTAATTCTCTCAAGCGTCGAACTGTCGGGATATTTCCCACCCCCTGACAGTTCCAACTCAATATTCTCATAATGTGTTCAAAGGGTTGGTATTAACCATCAACCCTTCTTTCAAAATGTTATCACAACCAACTTTATTTCTGAGCTAACTTGTTGTGTAGACTGAACTGTCATATTTACATAATGTTTATGACTCCCAGAATTCTTCGATACAAAAAACTTTGAGCCAGAGTGCTTCTCACCAGTGTGTCTAGAGCCTTGAGACTTGGAGTTTGATCATGTTGAGGCCTTTTCTCCTGAACGAGATTGTTGAGGTCCCAATCTTTCAAACACTGAAGGTGAGTAATGTGCCTCACTTTCTTTGTTGTACCTCGCTCTCTTTCCTTTTCTATCATCACTGCTACTGATTCTTCTCTTTCTACTTGGTGTATATGCGGATTCCTCAGTGCTTTTGGAGCTTGCTGCATTGGTCTTATTATCTTTTGGTCTCCATTCCTGATGTGCTCTTGAAATCTTTTTGTTAGGTGTTTTCTTTATCCATTGGAGCCTTTCCTTCACACTGTGAGATCTTGCAGAGTGTGCAGCTGCTGATTTTGGGTAACTTAAGCGTCTATAGACCGAGTCCTTTCCATATTCTTCCTCGTTACTGGCCTCTTTTATTCCTTTGCCTTTTCCTTTTGTTTGGTTTTGCTGCTTTCTACCCATCTCCCTTTCGATTCTGCTTTCCTTGATTTCTGGTTGAATCTGATAAGGGCATGTTGTCTGATCATGTGTCAATCTCTTGCAGATAAAATAGATTTTCAACAATTTTTCATACACCAAATCTGTTGAGTAAACCTCTCTCGTAGACATCGTGGCTGGTTTCTTAAATTGGAGTGGTTCATCCATCTTCACTGTTACTTTTCTTCTTGTCATTTTAATTTGCAACTTTACATTACATTGAGTAATATTTTGGATTTTGATCCTTATATCTATGTTGAGTTGAAATTAGAAGGCATTTTAATATGTAAAGAATTATTTTATGCAACTATCACGTCTAAATTATGATCAAATAAAATTAGAATCACGTTTTTTTATCAACAACATACATCATACATGTTTAGATTGCATTGGTGATATATTGACAACATTTATATAAATCACTAAGTTAATTACATTTGAATTTCACTAAAACTTTAAATTAAAAGTACAACGTAATGAACAACTCAAATTTGCTCTTAATTTTGTTGAATATGTTTTCTTAAATAAGCTTTGGAAGTTCCAAAAACTTTTTATTTATAGTTTTTCCGATACATGAAACAATCGGTGATAATAATATGTTAAAACGTAACTCATTTTTTTAATATAATTAAACAAGTGACTTTAAATATTTTCAAAAAAACCATTGGACTATAGTTTATGATGTGTTCTATAGATCAGTAAAACTATTGAAAACCAAAAATATATTTGGATCCACTATATTAGAGTAACCCCTTTTTGATTATCAAATATTTTTTGTATTTTAAACATAAATTTTCTTAGTAGATGATGAAGGTGGTGTGAAAATTTACTTTAACATGGTAGATAAAAAAAAATTACTTCATTATAATAGAGGGATAAATATCAAAATCTGTATAAGTTGATAACCGTCTGTTTTCTATCAAATACGATTCTTAAGGCGATTATCACAACTTTTCTATTGGTTTTTCTCAAGCCACCGGTACTTGCGAGTGGTTTTTCTCATTATTTAATTCATCTTTTTTTCTTTTTTTAATAATTGTTTGAATTGGCTTGTGCGACGGATGGTTACAAATCAAAACCGATTATAGAAACCATTTCTTTTTCTCTCAAAGCGTCAATCACCATAACGTTCTTCGCTTGGCCTTTTCCGAGCTGTCGGCACTTGCCGGTGGTCTTCTTGTAGTTTAATTTCTTTTTTTCTTTGTTTAATAATTTTTTTCTTTGTTTAATAATTAATTGATTGTGTTAGACGTTTTGTTGGGGTTTCATCGACCGTTTACAGTGGTTTCTTCATACGACACCGATAGCAGAGTATCATAGTGACCGTTCGTGATGATGTTATGCGGGGATGGTCCAAGATCGTTTCATTTAAGCATGGTAGGTTCTCATAGTTAATCTTGTTGGAGTTGGATCTAATGAATAACTACTTTGTCTTTCCTTGGTATAATTTAATTTCGGTGACGTTGTTACAAATAAGGCATCTGCTAGTCCTCCGAAATAATTATAAATGATAGAAGAATGGACATAATAATTAATAATTTGGTATTATTGTATCAAGTTATTTGTTGATGTTTGAAAGTGAAAGAATCACTTTATTGTGTGAATCAATTTTTTCAAAAATTATGTACAAACTTAGAAAATTAATAGAATTTTAGTTGTTTTAAAAAATTACTTCAACTTTATTTTTATATTTAATGAAGTTACGTTGTCAATCTCTACGTTGCAAAAATGGTCGGTCGGAATTTGTGACTTTTTCTTAAATTAAATTGATAGTTGTCACGGTTCTGCTGTGAAAAAAGTATAGGATATTGTTATTGTATAATTGAGCATGAAGAAAAATAATATCATTTAAAAGGTTCGGTTGACAATGAAAGGGGTAATGAATATCTCGCTCACTAAACCACAATAGAATCAATTCATTGGACCATAACTTAAACATATAATATATCTAACGAAATGTCTACCATTTGAGAAAACGACTTTTCAAAACAAGTTTTAGAATTTCTTAAAAAACTTCTCCACCGTAGTATAGTATCACTTTAATAAATTATTGTTACTGAAATGATATAATTACAAACCAAAAAAGAGGTAGGCAAACTAACTTTACTAAAATTGAATAATCCTTCGATCAACATATTTTTCGCAAATGGTAAATCATAAACAATAATTGAAGCTTACTCCAAAATTTATGGTTTTTGTTTTTTTTTAACTTCAAGCTTGCAATGACCCTTTTCTCAAAAAACAAAAAAAACCTTGCAGTGACCAACATAATTAAGGAATCCGATCTCTAATCAACAACAACAACAACAACAAAAACAAAAACAAAAAAAAATCCGATCTTTAATCAACAAAAGTGAATGTTCGTGCATAATTTTGGTTATCGTCATTATACATTTGCTCGTCAGACGGTCATTTGAAGTACCAGTGTAGTGTTTTTCAAAGAGGTTCAAAATATGAAAGACACCACATCATATGATATGAGGTCGTTCATAGATTTAAAGTGTATATATATTTAGAGTATCATTGCTACTCATTTAAAATCTGTTGAATTGATGACCCAAAAAAAAAAGAAATCTGTTAAACTGCAATACATTTATATATGTTAAATTATTTTAAATAACATTTATTATAGTTATCTGTTTTTCATGTTAAATTTTACACTTAAAAAGACGTCAAATTTGAAAAAACGAAAAATGTAATCAAATGTTGAAAAAAAATAACTTATATATATATATATATATTTTTATGTGAACAATCCTTTATTAACTTAAATTTGCAAAGTACAAATGAAGAGAATTAAACATTCTTTAATCAAACTATAACATAATTGAAACTGAAACACAATAAAGCATTAAGCGGATAGATCATCGCGAGAGATGAACAGCAGATTTAAGGCATGCCTCGAATGCGTCAAGAAGGTCTTCGCGACAGAACCGAAGAGTTTCAAAATAGGTCAATTTTCAATATGACTTTGTAATCGAAATCCTACTGTCGGTAATCGTCAAAATAAAACCGGTGAGAAAATTCTTCACAAAACTCGGAAATACGATCATTTGAAGATACGATCACTAGTCAAAACTTATATTTATTTAGAAAGTAATTTTTTCGTACGTAAGTAATTAGAAACTATTTTTTGTATGTTAATATAGAATGTTTTCTTCTAAAATAGGAATGTTTTTTTAGCCCAGAATACGTACGAATCTCCACGTATGGTCTGAGCCCATCCATACATGGGGGAGCATGTATGACCATGAAGAAGCCCATTCATCTCCAGCCATCCAAAGAGTGGGTCCCACACACCACGAATCGTATGGAGATCATTACAATATATTGCTCGCATCTCATTGCGCCACGTCTTCCGTTAGGCGGAAGGATCAACGTCCATATATCTCTTGCTCTATTATCATTAGTCCACGTCATCTTGTTTGTGTGCTACTTGTTTATGTGGTAGACTAGACAAGTGGTAAAAAAAATATCTTAAAAGGTACGTGGGACCCATTTAGATATTTATCTCAACGGGCTGTGTCCTCAATAGCTGCCCGTTATTCCATAGCCATCAAACGGTTCGAAACTCTTCCGGGCAAGCTACCCGAAAACTTTGTTAAGGAATTTGTGTGTGGGACTCACTCATCACTGAATCAACGGTCAACATTCGAAGGTGTACGTAAGACCTCGTAGCATCTGAACATGGCTCCTCACAAAATATCTTTGGACACACATGTCACTAGTTCTCGTAAACTAATTAACTAATCAGGCAGGCAATCACACGAGAGCTTGTAGTTTGATAAATTAATAAAAAAAGAAATAATACAATCATTCATGACCAAACAAAGTAATAAAGCTTAAATTAATCCGTGAATAGTTATTCATATTCTTTCCCAATATTACCGAATTTTGGAGTAAACCAAATTTTTTTTTGGATCACGGAGTAAACCAAATTTTTAAATTAGTTTTTTTTTTTTCTGGTATATCTATAGCCAAAGTTATGTAATGAAAAATTAAATTATTTGTGAAAATCTCCTTTATCTAGTGGTTGATTAAGCGTTCATTAATGTTTCTACAAAATAAGATATGCAGTTTGAATCTTAGAAAATGCGATTTATTATTATATTTGCATATTAATGGAGAAAAGTCTGCAGGAGAACTTCAACGTGAGGTAAAGTTGAATCGTTTTACATGGATCAAAATGGTAGACTTATCTGTTGTGAAATTGTCGATGTAATAGTTCTCATAATTTGTAATAAAATAATAATAAAAATGCAGTATTAAAATTTTTTTTACTTAAGAAAGATTGGGTTGAGTAACACTAAAAAAATTATAATTCAAAATCTAATCATTTACACTAATTTTAATGGATTTGATTAAGTCACATAGGCTAGTTTTAGTGAGTTTGTGAATTATAAATTTTTTGTTGATTATTCTTGCCATTCACCCATGATTCATTACTTAACTATCAAAAAAAAATTATTTCAATATCTATATTGTAAAAATCGATCATATCGTCTAACAAGTTTGCAACCTAGTTGTAATTTTTTTTTTTTTGGTAAAAACAATGTAAGAAATGGTAAATAATTTTATTATGCGATGGGAAGTCGAAATCAGTGGCGGATCTAGAATTTTTTTTAACGGGGACAGATTTAGAAAACAAATGATTTTCATATAAATTCATATAAATAAAATTGAAGAAAAGTATCAAAACAATTAAGAAATTTTGAAAAAATAGTTGAAAAAATAGAATTTCTTGATAAGTAAAGATAATGTGGATTTTTCTTGTTTTGAAATGTGGAAAGAAATATATATATATATATATATATATATATATATATATATAATAGCATTAACTGTAAATCTGATTTATAGACATACTGTATAACCCATGGAATTTCGGAATTTTTGAGTAAAACACCATATATAAATAAGTAATAAATTAAGTATTGAGACTTTTTTACGGCAAGTAAACTGAACAAATCATATATTTAGCAAAAGTTAAAAAAAAAATCACGGAGTAAAGATGTCAACGGGAGCGGGAACAAATATAACAATGGGGGTAGTAAAATTTTAGTTTCATCAATTACATTAAAAATGAAAAAAGTAGTGGTGGCATTTGCCCCTATCTTGGCTTACGTAGATCCGCCCATGGTCGAACTCGAACTGATAGTCTATATCACTCTCTCTTTGCCATGCAACATGGACAATGGACTTTTTAGTTAACATATAATCGGGTATATATACTTTTCCGATAAGCATATTGGGTGTAATGGATCAAGAATATTGGGTGGTTGCGCTTAAGATCATTAAAAAATTACTAAAAAAAATGAATAAACATATTTAGAAATTAAAAATAACAAAACATGGTAATTTCAGACATATATCAAAACAGTAAAACACATGAGATGACCAATTAAAAAAAACCACTGATTGGCTTGTATGCGAGTGAGAGGATGATGATGGTATGGTATTGGTATGACCATGGATGGCATAAAGGTCGTGGCAAAGCCAGAAAATATCGATGACACGTCAGCGGAAATCTTAAACCGAGTGGAGAAGCCTCCAAATCTCTTTCTTCTCTCTCTCTCTCCCCCAAAGCCACAATCTCCTCTGTGTGTGTATTTCACGACTTGTATCCTCCACAATCATTTTATTTTTTTATATATATTTTTTCACCGATATTCTTCCATCGACTTTTAGCTCTCCAAAATATCCAACCAGAGAAGAAGACACAATCAGTAATCTTCTTGGAAAATTCATCATACAGGTCGTCTTTTGTTCTTCTTCTTCTTCTTTCTTCAACTTGTGTGCCTTTTTTGGTAGATTCTCAGATGAGATTTGGTGATTCGGATTTTCATGGTTACTTTTGATTTTCCTTTAATTTTTGTTTGCTTATTGGCTTCTCTCTCTCTACTTACCATTTTCTCAGCATAGATTTGTTTGTGTTCTCCTCTGTGTTGATTCCACATCTCGCTGATTTGAGAGTTTTTTCTTCTTATTTGTATCTACAGGAAGGAGACGAGTATCAGTTTAACCAGCCTGTGTTTAGGATCATTTTGATTCCTTTTTTGGAGAAAGAATCCAGATGCGAGTTTACTGTACAGAGAGTGTTGGTAGATCAAACGACTAATCTGAGGTTGAACTACGACCCTGTTGATAGAAAAAAGTTGGAGATCAAGAGTTTAGGGATTTTGCCTCTTTTTCTGGAGGTTTGGTGTTAGATTGTAACCATCTCTACTGGGTTTTTTTTTTTATTTGGATGGCTACTTCATCTGAGAGGTGGATTGATGGTCTTCAGTTCTCCTCCTTGTTATGGCCTCCGCCACGGGACCCTCAACAACATAAGGTATAGCTGCTGAGTTAGAGCCATAAGATTGAAACTGGTCAGTGTATGACTGATCCATGAACCGTCAGTTATGCTTTTGATATATGTGATTACACCAAATAACTGGTAACTTTCTTTTCATTCTCTGATTATTGATTGTGTTCTCTGTGGGTTTCCCAGGATCAAGTTGTTGCCTATGTCGAATACTTTGGTCAATTCACGTCAGAGCAATTCCCCGACGACATTGCTGAGGTACTTATTGTGTTATGCCTAATGAGTTTCTTGTTACTGATAATGCTTATAAGCGTGTTCTATCTCAGTAGTAGTGACTTTTTACTGATTTACAAAAATATATCTGTATCAGTTGGTCCGCCACCAGTATCCATCAGATGAGAAGCGACTATTGGATGATGTGTTGGGTATGTAACTTCGCTATTAACACTTTGTGATGTTATATCCGTACTTCATTATTGTGAATGTCCATCTGATTTTTCGTTTGCTGATGAACACAGCAATGTTTGTCCTTCATCATCCGGAGCATGGTCATGCAGTAATTCTTCCGATCATTTCATGTCTCATTGATGGCTCTTTGGTCTACAGCAAGGAAGCTCATCCTTTTGCCTCTTTCATATCTTTAGTTTGCCCAAGTAGTGAGGTAAATAGTTCCCCAACAATTTTAGCTGTCTAGTTTAGCTAAGACTATCTTTCATGACATAAACCTTTCGTATCATGCTTAGTGGAGTTCCTCTACCATTTTATGCTGACATGCTCACAATCTTAACAGAATGACTATTCGGAGCAATGGGCTTTGGCGTGCGGAGAAATACTTCGCATTTTGACTCATTACAATCGTCCTATATATAAGACTGAGCAGCAAAATGGAGAAACAGAGAGAAATTGTATGAGCAAAGCTACAACTAGTGGTTCTACGCTTTCGGAGCCTAAGGCTGTATCACCAGTACAGCATGAAAGGAAACCTTTAAGGCCTTTATCTCCATGGATCAGTGATATATTACTTGCTGCTCCCCTGGGTATAAGAAGTGACTACTTCCGTTGGTAAGTAGATTGTGTTACTGATGCTTCTGTCTTTTTTTTTTCTTCTGCTCAGGACTATGGATTGAGGTTCTGTAGTGTGCTTATTACTTGCAACTAAAAATATTGATTATACATACAGGTGTAGTGGTGTAATGGGTAAATATGCTGCTGGAGAGCTCAAGCCGCCAACCATTGGTGAGTTTAATAATTCCTTGTTAATATCCTCCCAAAACCAGATATTGATGAAAATTCTGATCAATAGAATTGTTCTATCATTTTGTTCACAAGTGTGTTTCCATCCCCTGTGGCTATTAGAATGGGTTCTTAGTTGCTTCTTATAACTCTCACGTTGAGCACTATCCTACTTTGGCAGCTTCTCGAGGATCTGGTAAACATCCTCAACTGATGCCTTCGACGCCAAGATGGGCAGTTGCTAATGGAGCTGGTGTCATACTGAGTGTTTGTGACGATGAAGTTGCTCGATATGAGACTGCTACACTAACTGCGGTTGCTGTCCCTGCACTTCTTCTTCCCCCTCCAACGACATCTTTAGATGAGCACTTAGTTGCTGGCCTTCCAGCTCTTGAGCCATATGCACGTTTGTTTCATAGGTACTGTTTCTGAACTTACCCTTTTGATTGAGGTATATTTGTAGTCTGTTGCTAGTTTTAAAGTTGTGCTTCCTGGAGTCGCTGGTTCAGAATTGGTTCTTACTTTCCTGTTTTACTGTCAGATATTATGCCATTGCAACTCCCAGTGCTACTCAGAGACTTCTTCTTGGACTCTTAGAAGCACCGCCGTCGTGGGCTCCAGATGCACTTGATGCTGCTGTACAGCTTGTGGAACTCCTTAGAGCTGCTGAAGATTATGCATCTGGTGTAAGGGTAAGCATAATATGAATCCTTTAATTATATTCCCGAAAGCTGATTGTGTCCCTTGTTCCACACTATGAGATTTCTTGTCTATATGTGGGAGCCTTTGAAACTTCATCCACGGATAGCATTGGCTCCTATAAAATAATCAGCTTTGATTGATCAATGATCACACTCTTTCTTGATGTAGCTACCCAGGAACTGGATGCATTTGCACTTCTTGCGTGCAATAGGAATTGCTATGTCTATGAGGGCAGGTGTTGCTGCTGATGCTGCAGCCGCTTTGCTTTTCCGCATACTCTCACAGCCAGCACTGCTTTTTCCTCCGCTAAGCCAAGTTGAGGGAGTAGAAATTCAGCATGCGCCTATTGGTGGCTATAGTTCAAATTACAGAAAGCAGGCATGGTTCCTATTATTTCCTTTCTTTTTGCTCTTCTACCAACTTCTCTCTGATTTGCGGTTGGCATTCTGCTAGAAAATTATATTGAGACTAACTAATCTCACAACCCTGTATTTCTCACCAGATAGAAGTTCCTGCAGCAGAAGCAACCATTGAAGCCACTGCTCAAGGAATTGCCTCAATGCTTTGTGCTCATGGTCCTGAAGTCGAATGGAGAATTTGCACTATATGGGAAGCCGCCTATGGATTGATCCCTTTAAATTCCTCAGCAGTTGATCTCCCTGAAATCATAGTTGCTACCCCACTGCAACCTCCTATCTTATCATGGAATCTATACATTCCACTTCTCAAAGTACTTGAATATCTTCCACGGGGAAGTCCTTCGGAAGCATGTTTGATGAAAATATTTGTTGCCACCGTGGAAACAATCCTAAGTAGAACTTTTCCGCCAGAATCTTCCAGGGAACATATCAGGAAAGCTAGATCGACCTTTACCACAAGATCAGCGACCAAAAACCTCGCTATGGCTGAGCTTCGTGCTATGGTCCATGCTCTCTTTTTAGAATCATGCGCTGGTGTGGAAATAGCTTCACGCCTTCTTTTTGTTGTGTTGACTGTATGTGTTAGCCATGAAGCACAGTCTAGTGGGAGCAAGAGACCGAGAAGTGAATATGCTAGTACTGCTGAGGAGAATCAATCTGTATCTGACAATCAAACCACTAACCGTAAAAGTAGGAATGCCAAGGGACAGGGACCTGTGGCAGCATTTGATTCGTACGTTCTTGCTGCTGTTTGTGCTCTTGCCTGTGAGGTTCAGCTGTATCCTATGATCTCTGGAAGGGGAAACTTTTCCAACTCTGCAGTGGCTGGAACTATTACAAAGGCTGTCAAGATAAATGGGTCATCTAACGAGTATGGAGCTGGGGTTGACTCGGCAATTAATCATACACGCCGAATCCTGGCAATTCTTGAGGCACTCTTTTCATTGAAACCATCTTCTGTGGGGACTCCATGGAGTTACAGTTCTAGCGAAATAGTTGCTGCGGCCATGGTTGCAGCTCATATCTCTGAACTGTTCAGACGTTCAAAGGCTTTGACGCATGCGTTGTCTGGGTTGATGAGATGTAAGTGGGACAAGGAAATTCATAAAAGAGCATCGTCATTATATAACCTCATTGATGTGCACAGCAAAGTTGTTGCATCCATTGTTGACAAAGCGGAACCCTTTGAAGCCTACCTTAAGAATGCACCGGTTCAGAAGGATTCTCTGACCTGTCCAAACTGGAAACAACAGAACACATGTGCAAGCACCACAGGCTTTGGTGCAGCGGTGACATCCACGTCACGTAGTGAAATGACTCAAAGAGGCAACCATAAGTATGCTAGACATTCAGATGAAGGCTCAGGGACTAGACCCTCAGAGAAGGGTATCAAAGATTTCCTCTTAGATGCGTCTGATCTAGCGAATTTCCTCACAGCCGATAGGCTCGCTGGGTTCTATTGTGGTACACAAGTTCTTTTGAGGTCAGTGCTTGCAGAGAAACCGGAGCTGTCTTTCTCCGTTGTTTCACTGTTATGGCATAAACTAATTGCTGCTCCTGAAATCCAGCCTACTGCAGAAAGCACCTCTGCTCAACAAGGATGGAGACAGGTAAACCTCAGCATCTGTATATCCCAGCTCGCTTCAGTTTCCTTGATGTTCTTTTGGGTCTTCATGAATCCAAGTTCTCTCGGGGCTCGACTTCTATAACTGATCATATTTTTCGTATATCAGGTAGTTGATGCGCTATGCAATGTCGTATCTGCAACGCCAGCAAAAGCAGCTGCCGCAGTTGTTCTCCAGGTATAAATTTGTCAGGAATACAACACCTGTAAAGGTTAAGAACGGTCAACTGCAGAAAATCTATGGATTGTGTTCACATACTTGGTTCATATGCTTGATTCATAACTCATAAACATCATATTATAAGAAAACTAAGCTGGGAGCTTTTGTGCAACACTTGTTTTAATATGTCACCAATAGAAAATAAAGATACAATTATGTGTACAATGATTATGGCTTATCTACTCATGTGCTTGTTTCAAGCTTATATGTTGAAGGATTTATTTTATGTTGTTGTATTAATGGTTTTGGATTACCTACAGGCTGAGAGGGAATTGCAGCCTTGGATTGCCAAAGATGATGAAGAAGGTCAGAAAATGTGGAAAATCAACCAACGGATAGTCAAAGTGATGGTGGAACTCATGCGGAATCATGACAGGCCCGAGTCACTTGTGATTTTGGCAAGTGCATCAGATCTTCTTCTACGAGCAACTGATGGAATGCTTGTAGATGGAGAAGCGTGTACTTTACCTCAACTTGAGGTATTATTATGTTGTAGATTGTTCTACTGTGCTTTTCCTCGGGCTAGACTTGAGAATCAGTTTTCTGATTACGCTGAGTTTCAAACTTTTGCAGTTACTTGAAGCCACGGCAAGAGCAATACAACCAGTGCTAGCTTGGGGGCCATCTGGACTAGCAGTGGCCGACGGTTTATCCAATCTATTGAAGGTAAGCATAAATCGAACAGAGGCTATGGTTTCATGTGTTGATTGTAAATGACCAGTATTAGGTCCAAGCAGGTCTAATCTTTGACGCTGACCTGTTTGTGTCTTTCTATGCAGTGCCGTCTACCGGCAACAATACGGTGCCTTTCACACCCAAGTGCACACGTACGTGCCTTAAGCACATCAGTACTACGGGATATCATGAACCAAAGCCCCATAACCATCAAGGTAACTCCAAAACCGACAACGACAGAGAAGAACGGAATGCACAGCCCGTCGTATCGGTTCTTCAACGCGGCCACGATAGACTGGAAAGCCGATATCCAGAAATGCTTGAACTGGGAAGCTCACAGCTTGCTCTCCACAACTACGCCTACTCAGTTTCTTGACACGGCGGCTGGAGAACTAGGTTGTACCATATCCTTGTCCCAATAACGAGCACCTCTTTTGTTTTTAATTACTTAGTAGTTCCTCCAGAGCCTAAAACAAATTGGACGTAGACCAAGAAGAAGAATATATATATATTGTTGTATGTAATATGTATGATGAGTGACTGACGCAATCACTCACACCGGCGTTAGATTTGCTTATCGCTCTGGTCTTATATAACTCAACCACTTCTTTGTACATTCTAAATGACGAAGCTATACAACTTTTTTCTTTTTCTTTTACCTTCAGTGATAGTACACCATATTGTGTGGTTTGGTCTTTAGCGTCGTCGTAAAGCTAAATCGTAATGTATAGTTTTTTGGCCCCTAGTTGTATATTCATTGCTAAAATCAGGGTGTTTTTCTTTTCATATACACTGTATATCTCATTTTCTTTGTGTTGATTGCGGAGATATAAAAGTTTAAAAAACAAAAACTTTGCCCAAAAATCTTTACATCATTTTCATTTTTTTTAGGTTATTTTATAACAACACAATACTCAATAGTTTCTAAACCGAGAAAGTAGAGCTTACGAGATATCAAGAGGATAACAACAAGCATTGTGTGCATATTCATCATTTTTATCTAACTAGTTCCAGAAACCTTGACTAGTTCCCGAAAAACTCGAAATTAACTAAACATATTCATCTTTTTTTATTTAACTTAGGTAATTTGGGTATATTCAAGTAATTTTGGGCACTTTAGGTAGTTTGCATATTGGGGTTTTTTGGTTAATCCATATACTTTCAAATACTTTTGAATATTTTTTGGTAGTTTGAGTAGTTTTTTTACCGGATAATTTTGATATTTTAAAATATTTTTGGATACTTTTGGAAATCAAATAAAACTTGACAATCCGAATCCGGAAAAGATCAAATCGAATCTGACCCAAAAATTAAAAATACCCGAATGAGACTTAGGGCATGATTATGGGTAGGTAATTGGGGGTTATTAGGGAGTTTTTAAAATATAAAATTATTAAAACACACACTCTCTCTTCCTTTTACTCAACTTTATACCTTCTCTTTCATCCTTTTACTCAATTTTTATTAATTTTATATTTAAACACTCCTAAAACCCCTCTCCAAAGTTTCTAAATTTTCAACTTATATATACCCTCTCTCCAAAAAATATCCACTATCTCCTCTCTTTACTCAAATTTTATTAATTTTATATTTCAATACACCCCACAAAAACACTCTCTTTCATCCTTTTACTTAAATTTTAATAATTTTATATTTTAAAAACTCTTATATTTACTTTTATTACCTACCTATAACCATGCCCGAGCATGAAACCAAAAATCCGTAAACTCAAGCCGAACCCGAACCCGAACCCGAACTCCCACCCCTACCTGGTTGCATGTAAGTTTTATCCTTTAAACAAAATTGAAGGTTAATGACGCATACGTAAGTAGCCTTGTCAAGGGTAAATTAGTCATTAACCGCAGTAGTTCGTACTGTAGTCGCAAACCCTAAGACCTTGGCCGTTTATAACAAGAAGAGCTGACCTTTACGCTTTGGTGGCGCCTCCCGACTCTGTGAAAACAAGCATCATCCTCCGCAATCCAAAAATGGTAAAGCAACTCTTGGTTCTCTTCCATTACTTGTCCGTTTTTGTTTTCCAATTGCTCGTGCATCAATCAGTACTATCCTCTCGTTATGGGTTTGGATCTGATTTTGTTGGAGTTTAAGCGTATGTCTTTTATGTTCCCTTTTCACGATTTTGTTAATTTGCGACTTACGGATCTGGTTTTACTCTCGCGTGTGTGTGTGTAGTCTCTGGTTGCAAACGAGGAATTTCAGCACATTTTGCGTGTGCTCAACACTAATGTTGATGGAAAGCAAAAGATTATGTTTGCCCTGACCTCCATTAAGGGTATTGGAAGGCGATTCGCCAACATTGTCTGCAAGAAAGCTGATGTTGACATGAACAAGAGGTTTTTCTTTTTGCTTCCTCCCTTGTACAGTAAAACCTCCTCTATAAATTAATAATGTTGCGACCACGATATTTTATTATTAATTTATAGAGGTTCTACTGTATCTCCAGCATTTTATCTTACTTTTGAATGATAGGAATTATGTGGATTTGGAGGAATATTTTGATTCTTGCGATGTCGTTTAGTTACAAGAAATGAACCTAGTTGTGTTAGTGAAATTCTTGAAGAAGTTGGTCTTAAAAATGTGAAGAATGTATGTGTGTTTTTGGTTTGGTGGAATTTTTCAGGGCTGGAGAACTAAGTGCTGCAGAACTCGACAATCTCATGACAATTGTCGCTAACCCTCGCCAATTCAAGATCCCAGACTGGTTCTTGAACAGGCAAAAAGACTACAAGGATGGGAAATACTCCCAAGTTGTTTCCAATGCTCTCGACATGAAGCTGAGAGATGATCTTGAACGTCTCAAGAAGATCAGGTAACACCCTCACGCTCTCCCCTCTAAAACTCTCTTGAGAGGCCATTTCATTGTAAATAGGATTACATAGGTAAAGAAAGATATGCTCATGTCCAATAACTTTTGAGAAAACTGTCACTTGGATTCCATTGGTAATCTATATGTCCATTTCCCTAACAAACCCCCGGTACTTGTTTCTCTCATGTTGTACCAGTGCGTGCAATCAATACAACTTTGTTAGTTTAGTTTCATTTGTGGTGATCACCAATGGTTCTCACTGTTTGAAACCGTTCTGATGTAAACAGAAACCACCGTGGTCTGAGGCATTACTGGGGTCTCCGTGTACGAGGACAGCACACCAAAACCACTGGACGCCGAGGAAAGACTGTCGGTGTCTCCAAGAAGCGTTAAAGAGTTGCTTTGGTTCAATGGTTTTGTCTCGTTTTTTGAAAAGAGAGGAAGAGGTTTTAAGAGATGTTATTTCATCAAAAACGTTTTTAGTAGCTTTATAATATAGAATTGTTGTTCAACTCTTTTTTGTTATATTCTCTCAAATCAAAAACTTCTGTTGTTTCTTGAAAATAAAAATTAATAATACAAAGAACATTCTATAGGTAATGAAAATGATTCAAGTGTAAAATCTGTGTTAGTGAAATCAAATTTGCTAATGTGGTGGATTAAAGAAAGGCATGTCGCTATCATGCGCAAGTACATCCTTATCACTATCAGTAACTTTAAAACACTGGAATTAATTATATACTTCATGATTTTTTAATGTTACTCTCTCTCTTTCTTCACTTCTCCTTCTCTCTCATCGCCGATTTGATTCACGCGAGAAACGGAGTGAGAAAGTGACGATCTCAATCGCCGGCGCTGACCAAAGTCATCCCGGAGCTGATCCGTCTGGTGAATTTCTTCCTCCTCTAGATTCCGTTTTTCAACTCCTTTCCCCGAGAAAACCACTGATCGAAAATTGAGTAAAAGTTAGTAGCGAGGACGACGAGCTTTTGAGAATCATCGTATTCTTCGGTGCCTTTGAAGCTCTGTGCATGTCTAAAACTCAATAGTTGTCTTCTTCTTTCATTTGTTTGCTTGATTCGAAATTTGATATAGATCTTCTTAGTATCATTACCATTCACGAGTTTGTTCTACATCTACAAACTTTTTTCAGATCCAGTCGCATTACGTTTCCTTCCACTATTTCTGTTGCGATTTCTCTCAATCTCGGCGTTTTTTAGATCTCCTCTCCTCTGTGATTGAGAGCTGATCAAATCCTGTTTCCTGTATATAACTTTAGCGTCCGATTGATCCATAGATTGAGAAACAGGTCTTGCTATAACTGTGGATTTCTCAGTTTTTGTAGTTTGATTGTTTTTGTTAGCTTCCCCTGCCTCATACGATCCAACAAATTTTGGAAAGTTTTCTTATATCTGAATCTATGATCCGAAATTTGGGAAGTTTTCTTATATCTGAAACCATTAATTGATACAGGTTTAGAAAACTTCTACTATTTGGTCCTGGGGTTGAGCAGGAAGGTGGACATTGTCATGTACGCCAGATGAATAGAGCAACTAATGTTACTGGCAGTAGAAGGAGGGGGTTTCTTCTCAGCGTCCGCGTCTGGGTATAGTAAGGGATTGACCCTTCTTTTCTCTGGTGATAAGGACGGAGATAGGCCCATGAGAGTTGTGCCGTGGAATCAGTACCAGGTGGTTGACCAAGAGGCTGACCCTGTTCTTCAGCTGGATTCCGTTAAGAGCCGAGTTTCCCGCGGTTGCGCTTCCTTCAGTTGTTTTCGTGGCGCTTCCGCTGGACTTGAGACCCCACCATGTCCTCTTAAAGTAGAACCTGTGCAGCAGCATCGTGAAATATCATCATCACCAGAGTCTGTTGTTGTTTCTGAAAAGGGCAAAGACCACATAAGTAGTGAAGCTGATAACAGCAGCAAAGAAGCTTTCAAACTCTCATTGAGGAGTAGCTTGAAGAGGCCGTCTGTCGCGGAATCACGGTCACTTGAGGATATAAAAGAACACGAGACATTGAGCGTGGATGGTAGCGATCTCATTGGTGACATGGGAAGGCGGACAGTGCAGTGGCCAGATGCTTGTGGTAGTGAACTCACTCAAGTTAGAGAATTTGAGCCGAGGTATGTGATGTTTTCCACCTTAAACCTCAATACAGTTAAACATAAGTAGGTCCATTGTTTTATTATGCAAATATGATCCTGAGCTTGAATTTTGCCCCCAAAATGCAAATCTTTTTAATTCATTCAAAATTCCATGTGATTTGTACTGGGCAAACTTGATACATATATGATTTGTTATGGCATCATGGTTTTTGCATAGACCTTTTAGCATTGTTTCCATCTCGGTTGGTTACTGATTTCCAAGAAACAAATTTGATTTTGGTGGCAGTGAGATGGGATTATCAGATGAAGAATGGGAGACAGGACGAGAAAGGACATGTTCGTGTGTGATCATGTAGATCCAGAAATCATCGGTATCACTCTTGTGTTGTGTGCATCTCTTACAGATTTAAAGTGTATTTAGGGTCTGTTATTTACAAAAGTCTCTTCAAGGTTTTGGCTTGTACATTTTCCCCCGAAGTGTTTCGAGTGGCAACTTTTTCCAGGTTTCTTGTTTTTTAGTAATATATAAAAACACGATAAGAGAACATCCAAAGCGAAAGTCGTGAATAACTCTTGAATCAATCAGAGAGGAAACTCAAACACACGACCTACGTGAACAAAACTAGAATGCAAACAATTGAACAAGAGAGAATCTCTGATAAGGTATTTGTACAGTGAAGAATCCATACGTGTATTGATAGAGATACGAATCAATGTTCTCGAAGAACAAAGAAACGATACATGCTCTGGAAATTTCCGAGAAGAACAAAATCTAACAAGAACAAATTCAACAACAATTTTCGATTCCGATCCAAAATCTGTTTCTGCGTTCTTTTAATCACTTCCTCTTCTTAATTTGGACTCATCTCAGCGGTTGAATGGCTTCCACGTGTCATCATCTCCATCACTTATTTCCCCATAACAATCTCCGACCAGCGATTTGGTGAGACAAGTTATGGTCTCAAGTCTGGACTAACATAAGAGCATCATTATGGGGTGAGGTGGTTGTAAAGAGTCTAAACAAATAAAATATCAATATTATCAATTTCTATTTATTAAATAATTATATATTAAATTAATAAGAAAAATAGACCAATAAAAAAGAGACATATGAGAACACTCGTGTCTTAAGTTTCTACTCACAAACACGTTTCATGTTTGTTTTAGACACTCTTTCCTGTTTTTATTAGAATTTATTATTTGTTTAATCTAACACTCATAAAATTTCAGCAATAATGATACTCTAAGAGTGTTTTACACTAAAAATGGTGAACATTGATTAATGGTGATCTTTCTAAAAGTGTTTTACACTAAAAATGATTAAAAAGTTATTTAATTTGATGAAAAAGTTCTATAGGTAGAACTTAATGATATGAATTAAATGGGGTTTTGAAGGCGTCAAATATTTTTAATATTAAAAAATTACTTAAGAACTTTTAACGGTATTAAAGTTAATGATGCTCTAAGGCCATCCTTAACCATAACACTCTTAGAACATAACCATCGGCGATACTGAGTGTGTATCAGTTGAATAAAAGAATGGAAAAAAATTAAAAAAAAAAGTTTTTAATCAGAAACAAGGTTGAAACGTATCAATTAATTGATACAGATGAAACGTTTCACTTGGCCACGTGGGTCGTTCCGAGTGGACCAAAAATTTGGAAAGGCGTAGAGAAAATTTTTTTTTTCTTCATTTTCTGTAAAATCAAGTTTCCAAAGACCAATTCTCTGTCTTTGGCGATTTTGCGATCCAACGGCGATTTCATGTAATCGCCGGCGTGATATCGTCATCGTCTTCTTGCATGTCGATCGCCCTTCTCCAATTCTCTATCTGTCTCTCTCCGTGTTGCTTTGTGTACGAAGTCCCTCTCTTCGACCTCCTGTTCGAATCCGTCGATCTAGATTCCCTTTGCCTTCTGACTTCGATCCTGTTCGAGAACGTCGATATTCTCCTTCTCGTCCTTCAATCATAGAAAGATATGTTCCTCTCTCTCTCTCTCTCTCTCTCTCTCTCTCTCTCTCTCTCTCTCTCTCTCTCTCTCTCTCTCTCTCTCTCTCTCTCTCTCTCTCTCTCTCTCTCTCTATTTCGATCTCTGCAAGTTTCGATTTTTGGTTGCTAACTTGATTGGAATTTTGTGTTGACTGTGAAATCTCATATTAGGACTCATGCTATAAGGAAAGCTCATGACAATATTGATAAGACTCTTATATCTGCTGAGGTTATTTTGTCTCAATTTGATCTCCTTCGTCAGGTTTGTCTTCTGATTATACGTTTTTTTTGCTTCACAATCATATTGAGATTTCATTCATTCACTACATACACAAGATCGATATGTATATAATTATATAGTATTATCTTGAGCATTGGATTTGTGTTTAGCTCGTTGTATGTTAGCTCTAGTGTATATCCAAGCTAACTTTGGTTCAATTCATGTCATTGTAGTCTTATCAACTCTTTCCAATAGTCATTTAGTGAAATTAGTATTGTCTAATTTTAGTGATATACATTGAGAATATATGTCTGGTTGTAGATTTAAGTTGCTGTTTCTGATTTTTTTTTGTTTTCCCGTAACAAAAACATTGACAAATCGATTTATGCTTTCAATTCATTTCTAGGCAGAAACTAAAGTAGCAGTAACAAAAGCTTTAAGAGTAGTGATGGAGCACTTAACCATGCAAATAGGTTGCTTGCTAAAGCACAGTCTAAGCTGGAAGAGGAGTTTAAGCAATTGATAGCTTCCTACAGGTTTGTTCTGTCTTTGTTGTTCCCAGTTCTTGTTCTGTCTCTGTTGCCTCCTCAATTGTTGTTCTGTCTCTGTTTTGATTAATAAGTATTGTGGTCTTAGGAAGCAGTTCTGTAATGGGTTAGGTTAATCAATATTAAATAATTCAACTTGCAGTTTATGCTAATGAATATAGTTATTATTTCTGGTAGTTAGTTGAGGTTTTAAATTTTGATAGAAGTTGGATATAGTTATTGTTTCTGACAGGTATTGTTTCTGAATATAGTGATTGCTATTTAATTTGAAATCAGTTTTGGTTGTGACTAATAACAACTAAAATGGTAAATACTTAACTAAGTTTATACAAAAGTAAATGATTAAAACTTAACTTATTGGTAAACAAAGTTAACTTATTGGTAATGACTTAACTTTACAAAACCGAACTAAACAAAGTACAACTTAACTTTACAAAACCGAACTAAACAAAGTACAACTCATTGGTAATGACTTAATAGTGATGGAGACATTATACCATTAAGTCAGTCACTTAAAGATGTAAACCTAACCCGAATTCACTTAAATGAGACAACTTCTTCTTGATGACTCCACATCCTTGTGGAGCAGAACACTAAACAAGCTTCTATTGTTTCTTCTTTCAAAACACTAAACCATTAGCTTTTGTTGTTTCTTCTTTCAAAACACTAAACCATTTGTTAGCTCCTCTCAAAACAAAACCAAGCTTCTGTTGTTTCTTCTTTCTTTCTTTTTGGTTACCAAAATGGATAAGGATTTTAGCAATCCATTTAGCTTCACCCCAAACTTTACTGATCTCTTGAACAGCCAACAAGAGGTCAACACTCCTCCAACTTTACCCCTAACACAAACCAAAAACAACAATAGATGGAGTGTCCCTGAAGAAAAAGTGCTTGTTAGTGTTTGGTTAAATACAAGCAAAGATGCAATAGTGGGGAATGAGCAGAAAGGAGGGGCTTTCTGGGAAAGAGTTGTAGATTACTACAACTCTAGTTCGGTTGTGGCTAATCTTCCAAAGAGGGAGGCCAACACATGTAAGCAAAAATGGTGCAAAATGATGCAGTTTGTAAGCAAGTTTGCTGGATGCTATGAGCTTGCCATGCGCCAAAAAAGGAGCGGGCAGAATGAGGACGATGCTATGGAGTTAGCTTACCAGGTTTACTTCCAAGATCATGGGAAGAAATTCACCCTTGAACATGTGTGGAGACTTCTCCGCCATGATCAGAAGTGGTGTGAGTTGAGAACCGAAAAAAGCACATCAAACTCCAAAAGAACTAAGGTAAATGAGGCTAATAACTTTTCATCAGTCTCCAACACTGCCTGTGAAGTGGATGTAGAACCAGAAGAGAGGCCTCCGGGTGTTAAGGCTTCCAAGGCGAAAGGGAAGAAGAGAGTTAGGGGGAATACTGAAGAAACAGAGGGGAGTTCTCTAAAGATGCTTGATGACTTGTGGGTGAAAAAGGAGAAGGACATGGCTGCTAGGAACTGTATTATCAAGCAGAGAATGCTTGATAATCTCATTGGCAAAACCGAACCACTAACAGAAGGAGAAATCATCCTTAAAGAGAAGCTAATAACTTATATGTGTAATCTTCTATGTAAGTTATGATTATCCTTTTTTATTGTTGTTTGTTCATTCTTGTTGATACAATCTAATTGCTTTGTGATACAATGTGCAGGAGGATGAACTGTGATAAAGGAGAAAGTTTTTAAAAGAGGTACTGATTTTAATTGTCTCTAAGCAACTTTGTGTTTGTGTGAGTGTTCTCTAACAGATTTTAGTTGTAGTTTTGTTTGGTAACAGATTTTAGCTCTGTCTGATATTGGTGTTGCAGGCTAGTAGACTAATGTCAATATGATGTAATTATAGCAGGTTTTTGGCGTTTTTCTTCTTACTTTACAGCAAGAAGTGTTGGCTAGCTTCACAAGAAGTTTCACAAGTGGTTGTACTATATGCTTTATGTTGTGTCTTTAAATATGTGGTTGTAATTCGGTTGTCTTTATATTGTAATATATGTAGCTGTAATGCATTTTGTTGTATTATAAAACATGGAACTCTTTGTATCGATCCAACCACAATCACTTCCAACTATTTGTTTCAAACTCTTTGGTGTATTAACTTTGGTTCAATTCAAGTTTCAATTCTCTTCTACCCAAATCAAAACACAACTCATTCTTCCTTAACCCTTACAAACTCTTTGTACCAATTATCTATCATTTTCAAAAAAAGAGAACACAAGTTCTCGATGCTTGTTTCTTTTACAAATTATTTTTTGCAACATTTTCTTATTTTTGGAGTAAAAATCTCAATTTTTTTTTTCAAAGTAACCATACAAAATACTCATGTCTTCTCATCCTTACACTTCTACTTCTATAGACGATGACAATTTCGATGACAATTTCGATGATATTGTTCAACAAGATTTTGAAGATTGTGTCGATGATTACATTAAAAAGCAAGCGGCAAAAAAGGCAAAAAAAAAACGAGCATATGTAGAAAGAGGACGCGAGGAAGGACACATTCGATTATGGAATGACTATTTTAGTGACCAGCCAGTTTACCCCGATGGTAAATTTCGGCGACGTTTTAGAATGAACAAGTCACTGTTCATGCATATTGTTCAAAGACTCTCCAATGAGGTACCATACTTTCAACATAGACAAGATGCTACCGGAAGGTTCGGCTTGTCTGCCCTACAAAAATGTACAGCTGCTATTCGGATGATGGCATATGGTCTTGCAGCTGATGCGATGGATGAATACCTCCGGCTCGGTGAAACCACTGCGAGCAAATGCTTAGAAAAATATGTGGATGGAATTATACATTTGTTCCAAGATGAGTACATGAGAAGGCCTACACCAGAGGATCTCCAACGATTGCTATATATCGGAGAGTATCGAGGATTTCCCGGGATGATAGGAAGCATTGATTGTATGCATTGGGAGTGGAAAAATTGTCCCACGGCTTGGAAAGGACAATATTCACGTGGACATGGAAAACCCACTATCGTTTTAGAGGCTGTGGCTTCCCAAGATCTCTGGATATGGAACGCATTTTTTGGATTTCCAGGTACTTTTAACGATATCAATGTTCTTGACCGCTCACCAGTTTTTGATGATATATTAGAAGGTCGAGGTACACCGGTCAGTTACTTGGTCAATGGTCGGCAATACCGTATGGCTTACTATCTCACAGATGGTATATATCCGAAATGGGCAATTTTCATCCAATCAATTTCTCATCCACAAAGTCCGAAAGCATCATTATTTGCTAACTATCAAGAAGCTGTTAGAAAGGATGTCGAGCGTGCTTTTGGAGTCTTACAAGCTCGATTTGCAATTGTCAGAAATCCAGCTCTTAGTTTGGATAAGGCAAAAATAGGTAAGATTATGAGAGCATGTATCATATTACACAATATGATAGTAGAAGACGAACGAGACAAAGGCACTCAATATGATTTATCAGAATTCACACAAAGAGAAGGCGGCGGGACTTCACAAGTGGACTACACGTTTTCTACAGAAACACCTACAAATATAAACAATATGATGGCCAATCGAGCTTTAATTCGTGAGGAAATAATGCATCGCCAATTGAAAGCTGATTTGGTTGAGCATATTTGGAAAAAAAGTGGCACAACTGATGTTTAGAGCCGAGTAAACCGTGTTATTCATCATTATATCCTATGTTTTTTTTTATCATTCTACGTTTTTTTGGTTTTATTATATGCAATTTTATATTTCAATTTGTTTTTATGGATTGTAATATATGTAAAATTTTATGAAACTTAATAAATATTATATTTTCATGTTTTTCCATTTTCTAATTAAAACAAAAAAAAAATTTTTTAATTTTTTTGATACCCACTTTGGGTATCACCATTAAACCTACAAAATTTACAAAAGTCTAAATAAGTCTCAAACAATAAAAAACTAATAACTTTAATGTTAAATTAATATTAGTGATACCCTAAATGTATCACTAATGATGATGCTCTTAGAGTATCTTTAAATAAACAAATATTAAAAACACTATCTCTCTTCTTTTTACTCAACTTTATACCTTTTCTTTCATCTTTTTTTTCAATTTTATATCTTCTCTTTCATTTTTTACTCAACTTTTATTAATTTTATATTTAAACACACCCAAAAACACCTATAAAAATTTCTTCCTATAGACACTCTCTCTCCAAAAATATCATCCATCTTCTCTCTTTACTCAAATTTTATTAATTTTATATTTCAATACACCTCACTATTTCAACCAAAAACACTTTCTTTCTTCATTTTATTCAAATTTTAATAATTTTATATTCAAAGAAATTAAGGATACTCTAAGGGTGGTAAGTTGTGAAATTAAAAAACAAGAGAAGAATTATATAATATTAATTAAATATTAGGGACCAAAATGAAACAGAGAAATCTACCGTCTGTCTCTTCAAACCAAACCCAGAACCCCCGACCAACGTGAAGTTAATAACCAGAGAGAGAGAGATGCGGAGGATCAATTCATTGTACGGACGAATTGGGTTTCTCAGGAGAGTACCCGAAAACTCTACGAAGCAATCTCATAAGACATTCCTCGCCTCTCTCTCCTTCTCTACGGACGGTGCTTATGGCGGTGGCGGTGAGCAGAACAGCTCCAGGGTCAAGATCTTCGATCGAGACCTCAAGCGCATACATGTGTAGTCTTCGAATTCATCTCTCGTTTTTTCCTTTAAAACCAAGATTTCGATTCTTTCTTTCTGATTTATGTACCTTTTGTGTTCCGATTTTGACTCAGCGTGACCGAGCGGCGTGGCTGTCTCGTCATAAAACCGACACCTTTGTCGATGCTGTTGCAGAGAATCTGCTTGATCGCTTAGAGGTGACTTTCTTTTGATATGAGTGGAGAGCTATTAGCAAATGCCATAGGTGTTAGAGTATTAAGCTTCTATTGGGACTGCATTTCTTGATTTGAATCATGTGTGAGCGCTAGTTTTTGCTCTTTTGAAGGATTGTAAGAAGAGTTTTTCCAGTGCATTGTGTTTGGGAGGATCTCTTGGTGCTGTTAAACGATTACTACGTGGTCGAGGTTAGTTTATCTCTCTCTCTCTCTCTTGACAGTCCTGGTTTAGATTTATTTCATCTGCATTTTGAATTTGTTTGGCTTTGTTGTAAAGGTGGGATTGAGAAGCTTACAATGATGGATACCTCATATGACATGATTAAATCTTGTAGAGATGCTCAAGATGATTCGCACGATAACTCCATCGAAACATCTTATTTGGTAGGTGATGAGGAGTTTCTGCCAATCAAGGAGAGGTAACGATAATAAACATTGTAAAACCTGCTCACCTGTGTTCTATATCCCACTAACATCTGGATAATGTTGTCTGCGAAGTTCGGTTGATTTGATCATTAGTTCGTTGGGGCTTCATTGGACAAACGATCTTCCAGGATCCATGATACAGGTTTTGTTGCTTCTGTGTGAATTGGGTTGTCCTCTTAGCAAAATTATTAATGTGTTGGGTTTGGATTGTGATAACTGCAGTGCAAACTGGCGCTGAAGCCTGATGGCCTGTTTTTAGCAGCAATTCTTGGCGGAGAAACCTTAAAGTTTGTCCCGTCTTTCATTTCAAACCAAGACTCAATATCGAATACCTCTCCCATATGTTTTTTCTTATTATCCTTTATAAATTGAATTGTTTTAATAAGGGAGCTGAGAATTGCATGCACTTTGGCTCACATGGAGCGTGAAGGAGGCATTAGTCCCCGGTTATCGCCTTTGGCACAGGTGTGTGTGAATCTTTACAACTTCATTTAATTTTCTTTCCATCTTGAAAATGGCGATAATTGCAATTTGTAGATGGCAAAACCAACAAGTTGATTTCTAGTTCTGAGCTAAAGAACATGGCTATTGGCTAATCTTTTCTTTCAGGTTAGGGACGCAGGGAATCTCTTGACCAGGGCGGGTTTTAGTCTTCCTGGAGTTGACGTTGATGAATATGTAGTTAAATACAAGAGTGGTAAACTACTTTTGTTCTTCATCATTGGCGAAAACGTCTATCTTCCAAGATTTTCTTCTAAAATTTTCCTTTCTACTCAGCGCTGAATCTTATAGAGCATCTTCGTGCAATGGGTGAAACCAACGCTCTTCTCCAGAGAAACAAGGTTGGTTTCTTCTTCTTCTGTCAGATTTTTCGCTTTCTTATCCAAAATTCATCTTCTTGACTACATAAACAGATTTTGAATCGCGAAACTGCTCTTGCCACGGCAGCCATATATGAGTCCATGTTCGCCACAGAGGACGGCACTATACCTGCTACCTTTCAGGTCCGTCGATAGAATTTTAGAACTAACTCAGCAGCGGAAAAACCATAACCCAGCTCCATTATTCAAGTTGTTTTTGCTACAAACAATCCATAGCCAAAATATTCTATATCTGTTTGAACTTTACATAAAGGAATGATCAAAACAATGCATGCTAAAACTAAAAGTACATAATCCCGCATTGGACAACGTTTTGAGGCGTAACGTATATTGTTGGACATACCTGTGTAGGTGATATACATGACGGGATGGAGAGAACATTCGTCTCACCCGCAGGCCAAGCGGAGAGGTTCAGCCACCGTATCCTTCACGGATCTCCAGAAGCAATTTGGTGGTCAATCTTGATGGATAGATTGAAGAGGAGACACGTTCAAATAAACAGAGACTTTACAAATGAGTCTTGAGAGAATCAGTGACTTTAACTATGGGGTACTGTATAAGAACCCTGTGATGAATAACGATGAATATTGAAGAACAAGAGAGAGAAAGTGTAGAGCGATGAGAGGGAAACTTTGTTATTATTAATTCTGAGTTAGTTACAACAATACTCGGTTACACAACTATATACACAAATCAATCCGGTTAGCATGGTAATAACCGGAAATAAAATTACACTGGTTTACATCGGTTTACTCCAATATACTGTATGGATTTACCCTGTGTTTCTTTTGAATAGAACATTCGTAAAACTGACGAAAGTTTCTTACAGTATTTTTTTGTCAACAAAATGCGTTACGTGGTTTTCATAAACACCAAAAATTGACACAAAAAACGGCAGTAGCACCATAGGCTAATATCTCCCGGTCGGTCCAAGTACCAAACTTTCTTTAATTGGCCCGACCAAATTATAATATATATTCACAATCACAACACTGCATTTTTGGTAACTTAATCTTTAAAATCAAAAACAAAGATCAAACGTGATCGTGACCGTCCAGATAATCATACACTGAAATATTCAACGGCTCCAATACTTGACCTGATCCATTCTCACAAAACGTCGTCGTATGACCATGGCCGTACACAGAGTTCCCGGACATTATAAAATCGTCGTTACGGTGGACTATTCCGGCGTCGATGGCCATTCCGGCATTGGAAGCAGCTTGCTGGATAGATCTCGGTGAAGTTATGGAGACGATCGAAGGAGGAAGCAAGTGAGGAAAATTGAGAGATTCGAGTGAATTTGGTTGGTGTAAACAGTAGAAAGCGACGTCGTGTGCTACGGCTGCGCCTTCTGCGGTTGAGAATGAGCCTAACCAGAGACGGTCACGAGTTCCCGGAACTCGAATCTCCGATACCCATTTTCCCCATTTCCGGCGACGGATTCCTTTGTACTTTGATTGACTTTCACCGGAATCTCTGAAATCCATTTTTCTGTTGTTTCCCCTGTTTTCTTGTGTGTTTTTTGTTTGGTTTGAGTTTGAATCTGAGGATACGGTGAGTATTTATACGTTGAAGTAAGGTGAAAGTCAGAGAGGTGAATATAAATAATCTTATAATATGAGGTTGACCAGTGGAATTCAATTAAATAAGCTTATAATATTAGGTTGACCAGTGGAATTCAATTAAAATAACAGCTTTTATGTAAAAAAAATTCTAAAGGTAAAAAGTCAACAGGTCAAAGTATGACCCATTTTAGTGGTAGCAATTTGACATGTGCCTCACAAGTGGATGTTTAATTTAATGTTTTAATTTTTGTGTGACGTGTGTCTAAGGAGCCTTTTTTTTTTTTTTTTGAAAACAGAAAAAACAAAAAAAAATAGTGACAAACAAACAAACATTAATTGTTAGAGAAATTTTAAAAGATACCAATTAAAAAAAAAACTATTTTTAAAAACTTTGCAAAAATACTATTTAAAAAAACAAAAAATTATTATATCATTTATATTTGGGTTAACTATATTATATTATGATCTAGTTTTACGGGTTTAAGAAATTTTAGTGGTCAAAATATTTTTTAAGATTTATAATTTTAAGATTTAGACTTTAAAAATCTATAATTAATGATATTTTTGCAAATAGACATCCCTGAATGGTATTTTTGTAATTATCCCATAATTGTTCGTATTATTTTTGCAAATATTATCTATTTTTTTTAACATGTTTTAAACCAATATTATGTTATTTTACATAAATATAGTATAAAAATACTCATTTACTTTATCACTGTGTCATTTTTTACAAATAAATGTCAAAATGATGATAGGACTTACCTAATCAACCATATAATTTATCTATATAGAAAATAAGGATGGTTAGGTGAATAATCTGTAAAACATTTTTCAATGGATTGTGCATTTAAACAAAAACATTACTACTATCTAAAAGAGAAAAGTAGTGAAAAAACGCAGGAAAAAGTCGGTTCAAACTTGAGATGAAAAAACATGAAACGTCGTGCTACACTTAACCACGTGGGGGTAAGAAATAGAACAAAGACTTTCTTTGCCTTTATCTGTGTACAGCGTCATGCGTGACGTGAGCACCGTCTAAACCGGGCCCTTTCCATATTTTTTTCTCTATTTTGACCAAAATCTCTATGACTACTCTCAGAGTTCCACGGATTACACACAGCCAAAACCAATTTTTTGCGAAAAAGTTGTTTTTTGTCTTCTTGTGTGTTTAATGCTATTTAGTTGAAGAGACAAAGACATGACTGTCGAATTCTATCCAGTTCACACACAAACTACACACGGAATCACCTCACCTATATGGAGAAGAACCGAGTCTGGTCATGTAATTAATGTTGTCCATATCTCTTAGCTGTGCATTTCGTTCTGGTCTTTATACACATTTGGGATTTGATTTTAATTGGCACCGACTGATTTAGATGAAGCGACATACTGTATATTGGTCATTTTAAAATTTATGATGTCTTTAGAAAGGTTGACTAGAGGTTTATGATCGGTGTTTTAATTAGGAAAAACAAAAATTTCTTATGAAAACATTTTTATAATAAACCAAATGGTGGTCTCCTAGTAGTCTACCACTTAGGAGAATAAAGTAAACCCTTTCAACCTGAGTTCGATTATTCCTAGAAACACTTGCACTTTCATTTAGTTAGTCGAAATAGTGGCACGCTCGAGAACCATTAAAAATCTCGATGAGTAGGCTATTCGACGTATACACTCATTATAGGGATTAGTTGGACGGTAAAAACTCGGATCACTCCCTGCTTATAAAAAACACTTTATAGTAAAGAAATAAATAATCTTTTCGAGTGATATAAGAAAATGAATCTTTATTATAATCTTTCGCCAACCTCTTCTTGTCATATGAACAGTTTATTAATTTGGAATGGACAAGTTTTTAAAATACCAAATTTGAAATTTTGTTTTCAAAAATGAAATCAAAATTTTTTTTTTTTTTCATACTACTAAGAGTTTTGATTTTCCAAAAATACCAAAAACTTAAATCTACTTTAAATCTTCAATACTAAACTCAAGATCCTAAAAACCAAATCCTAAACCCAAATCTATTATTCTATTACAAATTATGAGAATTGTTATATCGACGATTCTACAACGAATAAACCCAAATCTCATAATTTGTAATAGAATAATACTAAATACAGTGTTAAAAAAAACCCAAATCTATTTCTTGAATCTAAACTAGTTAACACATATCTAAAATTAAATTATAAAATCTTCAAAATCTCTTTAAGTGTTTGTGGTATTTTCGGAAAACTAAAATTTTTTGATTCTTTTTTATTGATAACTAGATGATTTCCCGCATCGTGTGCGGGTTTAAATGTATTTTGTAAGATTGAAAATTATAATTTACTATTGTAAGTTTGTAGTATTAATGGTTAGGTATCTATCATATTATAATTGTTGGGTGCATATTGGAATGTATTTTGTAAGAATGAAAATTATAATTTACTATTCTAAATTTGTAAAGTGATGTTATGGTATTTGTTATTTTATGATTGCTCGCTTCACTTATACGAATTTATGTTGACACTTAGTTATATATTGTGTTAGTGTATCTCATGTTATATATGTAATCATTGTTGTGTTAACTTGATGATAGTTTAATTAGAAAATGGTAATTTTAATATTTAATAACACGATTTTATCATTTAGTTTATCTCAATCATTAATTTCTGGTTTTTTCTTCTACTTCTTATGTTTTTTTTTTTAAATTTCAGTGTTGTCTTCATTTCTCCTCTTTTTCTAACTTGTATTCTTCATCTTATTTTCCTTATTCATATTCACTGTCTTAGATTTCTCCAATTTTTATATTGTCTGTTTGCCATTTTATATAAAATTTCTTAACAAAGTAGCTTTATGTATCCTATTTTGAATTTTCAAGGTGGACATAACTTTAAAACCTCCATGACAAAGAAAATGATATGAAGTCAAAAATCCATATACAGTATATAGTTTATACACGAAAATTTTTCTACGTGAGTATATCAACAAGAACAATCATTATGAAAAATACATGTCATGGTCGAATATCAAGAGTCATTGTTATAAAAAGTATTTGAAATTTGTTAATAAGATCTTGTGGCTATTACGAATGCGTGTCTAGTGCTCGCTAAGTTTTGCTTCATGACGTCTTTGGCAAAGTCAAATATTTCCTGATCACGAATCACAAAAAAAAACATGTTAAATACCATTGAAGCATATATAACCTAGAAACCAGTATATACGCTTCTTTATATTGTTTTCACTATAATAATAAATTAATAATGATGGATTTTGTGAGCAAAATATTAGAAGCTAACCTTTTTTATAATTTGTACATATTGACTTATCATTGAGACATCGTATACCATTTCAAAAAAAAAAAAAAAAACAATTAGCAAACTTTAGAAAAACCTATATACCAAAGATACAATTTTTTTACCTACATATAGATCCTTGATTTGAATGATCTTGTTGGCAAATCCTTGATTTGAATGATCTTGTTGGCAAAGTTATATCAGCAACTGAAACATACAAACAAACAATTAGTATTGAATATAACGCAAACGATATTCCAAAGCATTCTTTGTAATCAAAGTTGAACCTATACAAATGTTGCAAGATTAACTTAAAAGAAATCGAAGACCTAGTTAGTTTGATGACATTTACAGTTTTACAAAATGATGTATTATTTAAATGCAATCTGATATAATATCATAAAGTTACATCTTACACGGTAAAAAAAAACCACTGAATAACAAAATATCATGAATTCATAAAGTAGAATAATGTTTTGATCGAGAACGAATATGACAGTTTGTGACGATGTAACCTCTACAAATCTTCAATCGATCGGTGGAGGCTACACGTGATTCATTCTGAAAATTAAGAGGGTACATGTTAGCCAAAAAAATCGTTAGGGTTAAGTATGGTCCGATCAAGAACGAATATAAACCAAAACGATAACATAAACTTCAACTCAATTTAGAGTAGTAAATTGAAAATATCAGAGTGTTGGTACTTACTTGAATAATGGGGGGAATGTAGTTGAATTTGATAAGACTTCCTCTAATAATTCTCGATTATAGGAAGTAATACGATCGAGCTCCTAACAATGAAAAAATTCAATGAATAATATTAGAATCGTTAAAGTCAGAGTAAACACATCATGCGAAAAGAAAGATAAACTATACAAAATCGTCATGACAAAAAAAAAAAAAACTATACAAAATAGTCTACATTTTTTCTTGGATTTTTATTGTTTGTACTTATAGAGAGACATATATTAGTTAGCAAAATTAGGATTCGGCGGGTGAAAATCTTAACAAATCAAATTTAAACATTTTTTAATTAGGAGATTAGGTAGTTGTGAAATTAGGAATTTTTTGTTATTAATAGGGCGATTTATCATAAGCGAAATAAAAAAATAAATCGTATCTTGAATAAGATTAGTTCCAAAGAACGAATATTCTTTGGATAAAATATTAGTTCCAAATTGTAATCTTTGATAATCTTGCAGACAAAGATTTTGAATCTGTTTAAAAATTAATTAATTCAATTATTTATGAAGTGTTATGTTATTACTTAATTTGACCAAAAAAATGTTATTATTTAATTAGAAAATATATATTTAGTTAGCTTATAGTCATGAAGAGATTTATATATGGATCCCAGTAGAATCGCATAGTTAGAAGATATTTTGTAAAATAATTGATGAAAATTTAGTTAGATATTGTACTTAAGAATTGGAACATACGTAGGTTAGTTAGATGTCAAAAGCTTTGCTTTACATTAAAAAATCTAATTAAAGTATTACGTAAAAGACTACAATTTTTAAAACGTAAATAATAATTATTCAATTAAAAAATTTATCGATTTAGTTAGTCTAAGCCATGTCATATCTTTCAAAGACATGTCATCATTTTAAGCCAATCAAATTATAACATCTAAGAAGATTAAATAATAGTACTTGTCTTTTAATAAGAAGGGGATATGTTTGGAAACAAAACTAAACTGTGATATCTTAATAGAATATTTCATTTGAAAATTACAAAACCAAGAAAACTACTTAAAATTTTCGGAAACAAATTAAAATCGACAAAACACAAATAAAACAAGAGAAATTTCAAAAAATGCTATTTTTCAAGTGCTATTTACAAAAATGCCACTTTTTCAAAATTAATTTTTCTTTATATCATTTATGTTTGGGTTAATTATGTTCTATTATGGTTTAGTTATGAGGGTTTAAGGGGTTTTAGGGGTCAAAACATTTTTTAGGGTTTAGAATTTTAAGATATATGCTTCATAAATCTATAATTAATGACATTTTTGCAAATGAATACCCCTAACTGGTATTCTTACAAATGTGCACACAAAAAATGATATTTTTGTAATTTCTCCATAAAACAACGCTCTAGAAAAGGAAAGCAAACAAAACTACTAAGACAAACAAATTTTAAGACAAACAAATTTAAATACCATAAGGTATCGAAACTCGTATACAAGAAAAACCAAAAGCCAAGTTAAACCCGATACTAGGTTAACACGTCAAAACCTACAAATTTACTAAGCTTTCGGGGATCTTTGGAGAAGGACATACAAGAACATACTTAAGAAGACAAAGACCAACAATTTGTCAAAAAAAAGTCCTCCTACAGAAAATAAAGTCTATTTCAAAATGGATTTTTGAAGAATTAGATGAAAAAGCTATCGTTTCATATCACACTAAAAATTATGTATTACTTTATAAAAAGAAAATGTATTAGACAGTGTTCGGATCAGATTTTGGGGTTTCCAGACAAATCGTGTCTTCTGTGTTGACAATGGCGACCATTGAAAATAGTGTCAAATCCCAAATTTTTCTTATTAAAACTCATCGGTTAAACTTCGAAACGTATTGTTTAGCATATGTTGTTTGATAATAGTACTACTTCTCTAATGAAAACAAAATATTACTCCATTCATTTCAAAATATAAGATGTTTAAATTTTTTTTTAAAATATAAAATGTTTTGATAATTCTATGTACGTTTTAACTTTATTGAATAATATATATCACTAGTATTTTACAGTAATGTTTTATAATTAGTTTAATTATTTTTATTATATATATTAAATGATATTTTTTAAAAAATATTTTTTTTTTAAATTTCGTGCGTTTAGCCAAAACATCTTATATTTCGAAACAAACATCTTATATTTCGAAACAGAGAATATTATATAGTGATTCAATTATTTCTTTCCAACTGCATATTTAAATTAATTTTTTTTATATAGCGTAGTGGGCTTAAAATAGGTTACAAATAGAAATGGGTCATGTAGTAACAAATTTTAAAACAAGTGGCCCAATTTTATCTGATTGCATACAATGGCGTCTTTCTTCTCCTTTCTAGAAAACCTTCTCCACCTTCACACGCGGCTTCTCCTACTTTGCTTCGTACCTTTGCTCCCTGCTGTCTCCGAATCTGTCTTGTTGCTTTTTTTTCTTCCTACTTGAGTTCTATCTTGTCTCTTGAATGCTTCTCTAGATGTGCCTCGTAATTCCATGTTTCTTCTGTACACGGTATGTTAGGCTCACCACCTGTTCGACGATATGCCTCAAAGAAACTATACCTCTCTTCTACTCTGATTTCTCAGACGGAGAAGCGAGATTGGTTGAGTTTTCGCTTTCATGGATCGTACTAGTAGTGAAACAATAATCAAAACTCATTCTTTTCGCTATACTCTACTGAATTGCGACGGTAGACGTTGCCATTATATGCCCGGTTACTGTATATGCCGCCTTCTCCTTCCCGAGGTCTCACTATAACCGAAATTCGCAAGTTTATTCCCCAATCGTGGAAACAGACGCCACCGAGACCAATCCCAGAAACCCACTATGAATCAGTTCCTGATGCTCTTTTCAAATCATTCGGACATTTCATCGACTATGGTCATTTGTATGAAGCTTTCAGAGCTTTCTCTCTCCTTCTTCACCAGTCTGGTTCTCATGAATACGTTTTGCAATCAGCGGCTTCTCTTTTATCGACTTGCGTTGAGTTTAATGATTTTGTTCCAGGGCAGCAAATTCACGCTCATTGCATCTCTTCTGGTTTGGAGTTTGACCCTGTTTTGGTACCAAAGCTGGTTACTTTCTACTCTGCCTTTAATCTTCTTGACGAAGCTCAGATCATTACTGAGAGCTCTGACATTTTGCATCCTTTGCCCTGGAAAGTGCTCATCGATTCTTATGTTAGGAACAAACGGTTTGAGGAGGCGGTTTCTGCTTACAAGCGAATGGTGAGTAAAGGAATTCGACCGGATGGTTTTACTTACCCTTCGGTTCTTAAGGCATGTGGAGCATTACTGGATTATGCATCTGGAAGAGTGGTTCATGGCTCCATTGAGGTTAGCTCTCAGAGGGGAAGCTTGTATGTCTGCAATGCGTTGATATCGATGTATAAAAGATTTGGTAAAGTAGATATTGCTCGGAAATTGTTTGACAGGATGTCTGCGAGGGATGCTGTCTCGTGGAATGCAGTAATTACCTGTTATGCTTCTCAAGGCAATTTGGAGGAAGCTCATAAGCTTTTTTATAGAATGGATCTCTCTGGTGTAGAAGCGACTGTTGTAACTTGGAACACATTAGCTGGAGGTTATTTGCAGATAGGAAGTTACGTAGAGGCTTTGAATGTTGTCGCTAAGATGAGAAATGGCAATGTAAGTTTAGATTCTGTAGCTTTGATTAATGGTTTAAAGGCATGCTCACACATTGGAGCGATAGAAAGGGGAAAAGAATTTCATTGCCTTGCAATCCGTTGTTGTTACCATCGAATTGACAATGTTCGAAATTCGTTGATCACAATGTATTCAAGATGTGACGATCTTAGGCACGCCTTGAAAGTGTTTCAGCAGATTGAAGCAAATAGTTTGAGTACATGGAATTCTATTATTTCCGGTTATGCACACAACGAGAGATCAAAAGAAACCTTTTCCCTGCTCAAGGACATGTTGCTTGCTGGCTTTGACCCAAATTACGTTACGCTTGCAAGCATTCTCGCACTTTGTGCTAAGGTGGCAAACCCGAAACATGGGAAAGAGTTTCACTGCTACATCCTGAGGCGTCAAAGCTTCAAGGACTGTTTAATCCTGTGGAACTCCCTTGTTGATATGTATGCAAAATCCGGGAAAATCGTAGCTGCCAAGCAGGTATGTGATTCGATGAGCAATAGGGACATAGTGACATACACTTCCTTGATAGATGCATATGGCATGCTGGGTAAAGGAGAAATCGCCTTGGCTTGGTTCAACAATATGATAAGATCCGGTATCAAACCCGATCATGTAACTATGGTTGCAGTTTTATCAGCTTGCAGCCATTCCAATTTACTGCGTAAAGGACAAAACCTGTTTAACAAGATGCAGGGTGTGTTTGGTATACACCCTCGCCTCGAACACTTTTCTTGTATGGTTGATCTTTATTGCAGAGCAGGTGACCTGGCTACAGCCAGAGATATAATCGGCAGAATCAGTTATGAGCCATCTAGTGCAATGTGTGCTACTCTTGTAATAGCCTGCCTCGCCCGCGGGAACAAAGACATTGGTGAATGGGCTGCTGATAAGCTGGTACTGGAAATGAAGCCAAAGAAGTTGGATCACTATGTATTGATTAGAGATATGTATAAATCTAGTGGTTCTTGGAAAAAGCTTGCAAAGGTGAAGAAGATTTTGATGAGTTTACAAAAGGATCGTCATGAGTTTGCTTTCTTGGAAACAAGTAAGTCAGATGGATTGAATAAGGCAATGATTGGATCTTCTTCTTCCATCAATCAGGAGGAAGAAGAACATCTTGTACAAGTAGGATAAAGATTATTTGAACTTGAGCTTAAATTTGTTTATTGTACATAATTTTATTCAATCAAGTCCCAGTTTGATTCTCTTGCTCCATATTTATAAGCAAAAAGATGAAAATAATAATTGAGCCCAGTAAAAGCCCATTAGGTATTTGGCCCATTATCATTGATTGTTTTTAACTTTTAAGAGAGTTGGTCGTGTCTCACAGAAACCCTAAAGCGAGAGAGAGTTGCGTCCTCAATTTCTATTGTTGGTTCGTGTTCGTCGTCTTCTCCTTCTCTCTGCGAAAATGGCGTCGTTTGATGAAGCACCACCGGGAAACTCCAAGGCCGGTGAGAAGATCTTCAGGACCAAGTGTGCTCAGTGTCACACCGTCGACAAAGGCGCCGGTCACAAACAAGGTCCATCTCTCATCTCTTCTTCTTCTTCTCTTGTGGTGGATCCGAGTTTAATAATCTCGCTTTTCGAACCGATTTAGTTGTTCGCGAATCCCTAATTCTCAAATGATCATAGATCCGATCCGATGAGACGATGACGAATTTCTTGGTCTGCTTTCCGTTTTCTCTATGGTTTATATGCAATTTTTTTTGGGCCGTTTTATGGAACGTGATTTCAAGAGTTGATCTTGCGTGTTACTGTTCATGATTCTCGATGATTGCTTGTGAAGAAGCTTACGGTTTTTTTGTTGTTGTTGTAAAATTGGTAATAGGACCCAATCTAAACGGTCTATTTGGAAGACAATCTGGTACAACTGCTGGTTACTCTTACTCTGCTGCTAACAAGAACAAAGCTGTTGAATGGGAAGAGAAGACCTTGTACGATTACTTGCTCAACCCCAAGAAGGTAAGTTACTTACTTTGTTGCCTCTTTTTGTTTCATATGATTGATTCTTTGTGAGTAGTAACATTTGAGATTGATTGATGTATTCTGATTTGGTGTTGTGATGATGCAGTACATACCGGGAACAAAGATGGTCTTCCCTGGACTTAAGAAGCCACAAGAGCGCGCTGATCTCATTGCCTACTTGAAGGAAGCTACTGCTTAGTAGTCTGGGTCAATGGTTGGGACATGGCGAGTTTCAGTTCGGATATTCTTTTGACAAATAAAATCGCAAGAAACTTTTGTTTTGGTTTGGGGAATGCTCCCATCTTCAAATACGTTTTTGGTCTGAGTTCCAAAACGCATTCTGAGTACTTTCATTTTCTGAGGCTCAGTTATATTTTATAAATGCATCTAATTGTCTTAGAAGCATTTTGATCAAATATTGCAGTTTAAATGTTTTTGAGGAAAAAAAAATCAAATTTATATATCAACTGTGAACAATAATTGAGAAGTTTGACACATAGGTTTTTACAAATCCTAGAGTGCTAAACCTTTATCCAATGGATCCAAATCCGACTACTGGCCCGTTTCCTCGTAGTTTGCATCTCTCTCTACTCATCATCAATATCCTTTATAGCATCCTGCAATAAAAAAATGGGATCAGATAAAGTGGGAGGCAACAATAAGGCAGACCAAAGAAGAAGCAAGACAATTACTATTAACCAAAGTATGAGTTACCTTTGCAAGGCGTGTCACATATGTTGCAGCCAATGCAGTAACCAAAAGACCCAACCCGAGCGTTAAAAGCTGGCCGTTTCCCCCAGGTAAGCCAACATTAGATTCTTCTTGCTGAAACAACATAGAAAGAAGATTGCCATTTGATGGTTATGATGCTTGCAACACATGAATGTCACACAACACAGGTCTCAACTGATCGATCAGACACGCAATTTATTCAATTCATGTTAACTTGCATAAGTAATGGCTAGTCTTCACTATTCTGCATGTAGAGTATTTGTCTTTCATTCGATATCAGTCTCCCTTTTCCATTCATTACGTCAAAAACAAAACTTTTTGCTGTGATCCCATAGCTTGACGATCTACAAGCCTCTTTACTCCACGTGTTTCTAAGCTAGCTTTTAATGGTAGTTCTACCATAGACTAGTGCTGCTCCACATGGACCTATTGTAAACCCAGCAAAGGAAAAAGCTCGGTGGATTCTAATGTACCCTTACACTTGACATGAGAAGAAAGTGTTTTTGGACAATTCATTTTTTTTGCCAGGAGGGATACACAGATTAGAATAAAAGACAACAGAACTCACAATGATTGCTCGTCCAAAAGCCCCAGCGCTGACATAAGCCCAAGACCCTGGAAGCATACCCAACCAGCTGCAAAAACAGTATGATCCAAGAGTGAGTATGTAAACAAATTGAATTAACTCCAGGTCGAAATTGCTTAAACAACAAGTGAACAACATTAAGAGAACATATTGGATTCTTAAGTAACACTGACACAGACCTTGCAAATACATAAGGCACAAACTTCACAGATGTCAACCCATACAGGTAATTGCCAAGAGAGAAAGGAAGCAGAGGGCTTAGACGAAGGAGAGTAACAACCCTAAACCCATTTTCACCAATCGCTTTATCAATGGCGAGGAACTTTTTATTGCCTTCAACTAACTTAAGGATGCGCTCTCGAGCAAAGTATCTGGCAATTAGAAAAGCAACACTAGCAGCCATCTAACACGAGTAAAAACCAAAAATCAGACAACCAAACATATAAGAACAGGAGAAGGTTACTTGATGCCGAGAGTTTTTTACGCAAATAACTCACTGTTCCACTGATAGAAACTATGATTGTGCCAACGAGAGAACCGAAGAGAAGACCAGCCGACATCGTCAATGGAAGAGCTGGAATAGCTAGTATCTAACAGAAAGGCAAGAATACAAGATCTCAATGAAAAATAAAGATCATGTAACAAAAACTGAAAAAAGAAGCTTGCCTCAAGTCCAGCATACACGGCAATGAACAACGCATACCCAGCTGGACCATAACCTGTGGTTAATCAGAGAAGACAAAACTAAATTGTGAAAAATCATTTTTCAAAACTATCCTAAATGTCATACAACTAGAACCCTAAACCATAAAACAATGAGTAATAGAATCAACAGAGTAATAGAACCTTCGATTAGAGTTGAGAACTGAGTAAGGAACGTATTGATCTGATCCCTGTAAACGTATCCAACACCGGCGAATCCACCAACAGTACCAATCAACAAAACGCCGGCTAGAATTGTACCCTTAATAGCAGCATCACCATCCGATCCGCCGTCGTCATCGCTCTGGGTCTTTGCATCGTCGTCGTCATCGCTGGATTTGGGATTGAAGAACCACCGGAGACTCTGGGGAGGAGGAGCTGAAGAAGGAGGAGAACGAGGCCGGAGAGACTGTTGCTTCTTCTTCGTTTGCTTGAGGGAAGAACATGGCTTGAGGAAATGGAATCGCCTGCAGAATCTGGAAGAGGAAGGAGGAGAGAAGTGGAAGTTGTAGGTGAATGGAAGGGAAGAGGATCTGAGACCCAGAGTGAGGCTACGCATCTTAAGCAGCGAAGCTTCAACGAAGATTGAATTGAAGCTTTGTCATCCAAATTTTCTCGGTGGGATTTTGCGCGGCTTTTTTTTTTTTTGGGTGCTAACGAAGAAGAAGACGATGGGGCTTCTGGCGATTTAGAACGCCACGTGTCTCCGTTCTAAGGATCACGAAAATAGCTTATTTCTTCCAGAAAACACTACTATAATACTACTCCACGATCTTTTGTTTTTTTTGGTGAATACTACACGATCATTGCCTCCAAGTATTTATGTTTAAGTAAATAGGATGATTGGTAAATATAATTGATTATTTAACATTATTTAAACTATAATTAAGTCTTTAATAATTTGTATACTTAAAATTCGAAAATTACTTTTTTCCATTTAACGATGTATATGATTTTTATTGTTTTTCTTTTACATAAAAAAAAAAACTTCCTTTTATTCTATTCTCAGCCAATTTTTTTTTCACAAATCACAGACGTTCTTTTTCTCTTTCTTTCTTCCTCCCACGTTGCCAACCCAAAATCTTCTTTCTTCTACTTTCGTTTTTTTTAAATTGAAGATACAAAATCCTTCTTCTTCTATCCTTCTCCTTATCTTTTTCAATTATTTTGTTCCATAGATCGTAACTTCCTGGAATTAAGATAAACCGCCGTTATAGTATATTATCTTTCTCTTCTCCCCTCTCAATTACTTTGTCCCATGGATCGAAACTTCATGGATTTACGATGAGGCACCGCTATGGTATAATATGTTTGGAAACCAATATAATAGATAACTATATGTGTGTTTTGTTTTTCATTATAAAATGTAGCCATGTTTTTTATAATAGGTAACTAAGCAATCAATTATATCATGTTATAATAGTTAACTTTATTTTCAAATTGGTAACTATTTTCTAAAAAATAACTCACTAGGTTTTTGTATAGTTATAAACTAGTGTGATATATAGTTAACTATGTTTTGAGATCGATTAAATATGAATTTTCGAAAATAGTTAACTAGATTATTAAATAGTTAACTATTTTTTGAAATCGGTAGAGTAGACAACTATGTTTGAAAATAGTTAACTATGTTTTGAGATCGATTAAATATGTATTTTTGAACATAGTTAACTAGGTTCACTACAAGAAAGATGGTATTTTTCAGACCGATTTTCCGACGGAATTCCGACTGAATTTTGAGGAATTTTCGAGGAAAACTTATCCCTCGGAAATCTTTCTGAAATTTCCGACGGATCCCGTCCGTCGGAAAGTCGTCGGATTTTTTTGAATTTTCTGAGGGATTTCCGAGGACTTTTCGAGGAATTTCCGAGGAAAACTTAACCCTCGGAAATCTTCCTGAAATTTTCGACGGATCTACGTCCGTCGGAAAGTTGTCGGACTTTTTTTGAATTTTCTGAGGGATTTCCGAGGACTTTTCCAGGACTGTCGGCAACATACCTGTTAATGTATCCGTTAATGTATCCGTTGGAGGAGCCCTTGGAATTTACAAGTCCTCGGAAATCCCTGGGAAATCCCTGGGAAATTTCGTCTATATATTCTCCACCTCCCATTCACATGTAATGAAACCAAAACTACAAACAATACCGACAATAATGTCTTCCGATCCTTATAATTATTTTCGTTCGTGGATGGACAAACCTAGATACGATGAAGAGACAGACAAACTTACAGAAGAGTTCAAGGAAGGGCTTAGGCAATTCATGTCATTCGCCTCAAATCAGGATATAACAATACAAACAGGTATTATGTTATGTCCTTGTCCAAAATGTCGGAATTATAAAAATCTTGATGTTACTTTAGTTAGGAAGCATTTGTTTAAGAATGGATTTATGCCGGGTTATAAGATATGGTATGCACATGGAGAGAGTGAGCCAATGCTAGATTTTGGTAGTACTAGTCAGCAATATATTCCGGATAGTGTAGAGGAACCATCAGTAGAAGTAGACATAGGTACATTTCAGATGGTTAACGATGCGTTTAGGGAAAATGCACCGTCGTTCGTTCAGGATGGAGATAGAGCAGAGCAACCAAATTTAGAAACCCGAAGATTTTTTGATATGTTAGATGCAGCTAATATGTCGTTGTACGATGGTTGTAAGAAAGGTCATTCACCATTATCAGCTGCAACTAGATTGATGGGCATAAAGACGGATTGGAACTTGTCTGAGGGTTGTGTTGATGCGATTACTGATTTTGTGAAAGAAATTTTACCGGAAGATAATCTTTCACCAGCTTCGAACTATGAGGTGCAGAAACTTGTAGCTGGACTTGGCTTGCCGTATCAAGTCATAGATGTATGCAATGATAATTGTATGATATATTGGAGGGAGGACGAAGGGCGTACTTCATGTCGGTTTTGTCGTAAACCTCGGTATCAAGACACCAGTGGAAGAGTTCCAATACCATTTAAACAGATGTGGTATTTGCCCTTAGCAGAGAGGTTGAAGAGGTTGTATCAATCAGAGCGTACAGCGGGATCAATGAGATGGCATGCAGAACATACATCAGACGGTGTAATTGCGCACCCTTCGGATGCAGAAGCATGGAAACATTTTCAATCATTGTATCCAAGCTTTGCCTATGAGCCAAGGAACGTTTATCTTGGTTTGTCTACAGATGGTTTCAATCCTTTTGGGAAGCACGGGAGGCAATATTCATTATGGCCAGTTATCGTGACACCTTATAATTTGCCGCCATCATTGTGTATGAAACGAGAGTTTCTTTTTCTCACTATTCTTGTTCCTGGGCCAGATCATCCTAAGAAAGCACTTGATGTGTTTCTGCAGCCATTGATTTATGGTTACAAATGTTATGGGAACATGGTGTAGAAGCGTTTGATGTTTCAAATAACCAAAATTTCAACATGCGGGCGGTGCTTATGTAGACTATAAGCGATTTCTTAGCCTATGGTATGTTATCGGGATGGACAACGCACGGCCGGTTATCTTGTCCGCATTGTGGAGATAACACCGATGCGTTTCAGCTGAAACATGGACGTAAAACGTGTTGGTTTGATTGTCATAGACGATGGCTACCTGAAGATCATCCTTATCGTTGGAACACCACATTATTTACGAAAAACAGACAAGTCTTTGACAGTCCACCTCCTGAGTATAGCGGCGAGAATATTTTGACGCAGTTACATGATTTTGGTGCCGAGAAGACAGCGATGTGCGGTGGTAATGGGCATGAAGTCGTTGATGGATATGACGATCTTCACAACTGGCACAAGAAGAGTATTTTTTGGGATTTGCCATATTGGAAGGATCTTTTGTTGAGACACAATCTAGATGTCATGCATACGGAGAAAAACTTTTTCGATAATCTCATGAACACCGTTTTTAATGTACAAGGAAAGACGAAAGACAATTTAAAGTCTAGATTGAACTTACCTGATATATGTTCTCGAAGAAAGCTTCATGTCATGCCAAATGGAAAAGCACCAATCCCTCTATTCCGATTAGATGCACCTTCGAAAGAAGTGTTCTTGGAGTGGATTATGAAGGAAGTCAAATTTCCGGATGGCTATGCATCTAATCTCCGTAACTGTGTGAATATGGGAGAGGGGAAGTTTCAAGGATTGAAAAGCCACGATTGTCATGTCATTGTGCAGCGCCTCCTTCCATTTGCTTTTGATCGTCTTCTACCACAAAACGTACACAAAACAATTGCAGGTATATTATTACATAATTTAATTTTCTAATATGTAATTTACTTCCCATTTAGTTACCATCTATCTTAACAATTTGTTTTTATAATACGCAGCGATAAGTGTGTTTTTTTCGAGATTTATGCACAAGAACACTAACGGCAGAAGGTATACAAAACTTGGAGAAAAATATACCGGTCATCCTATGTAACCTTGAGAAGATTTTTCCACCGTCTTTTTTTGATGTTATGGAACATCTTCCAATTCATCTACCCCGAGAATTAGCGCTTGGCGGTCCCGTTCAATATCGATAGATGTATCCTTTCGAGCGTTACATGGGTACTCTCAAGAAGAAAGTGAAAAATTTGGCAAGAGTCGAAGGTTCTATTGTAGCTCAGAGTATCAACGAAGAAACGACACATTTCTCCGAATATTATTTCCCAAAACATGTCCAAACTAAGACCCGGAAACCTGCTCGACACGATGACGGTGGTGAGAGACCTTTTTACGCAGTAGAAGTGCCTAATTTATTTTCACAAATTGGTCGATTAAGTGGAAAATCGAAGAAGCGAAGGCTAACGGAGGAGGAGCATCAACACTTGCACATGTACCTAGTGACCAACTGTGAAGAGCTTATAGATTATGAGAGGTATTATTTTCAAGCAAGAATGTTAATTTTAAACTTTTAATTTACATTTGACTTTTGATTATTTTCAAATTATTTAATTTTCAGGATTTACTTGGATCAAGTACGCCTCGCATATCCATTAATGATGGAGGATGACGTTCAAAAACTTAAGCAGAATGAATTTTCTCATTGGTTGAAATTCTACGTAAGTTTCTTCTTTTTTTAATATTCATGACTAATAAATTTGTAATTATATTGTTAGTTTATATTTACACAATTTAAATTACTTTGTACAGGTTACAACAATGTCTTCTAAAGGTCAATCATTCCCTACGTGGTTAGTCAAATTTGTTAATAGACCGTTATATGTTGCGGATTCGTATCCTATGTATTGTACTCGTGGTTATGCTTTCAAGATTCTTCGACCCAAGAAGACTAGGCCAACTTGTGATTATGGGGTATCGGCACAATCTGGTGATGTTGTATACTACGGTCTCCTTCGCGAGATTTTGGAGGTTCGTTATCCGGGGATGATCAATTTGAGGTGCATTGTATTCTTATGTGATTGGTTCGATCCACTTGTTGGTCGTGGTGTTCAACATGACGAATTCGGTGTGACAACAATACACACGAGAAAAAAACTTTCGGATTATGACCCATTCATCCTCGCATCACAAGCTGATCAAGTTTGCTACATTAGATATCCACGGGCAACCGAAGTTGATGATCCTTGGATCACAGTGATGTCAGTAAATCCTAGAGGAAGGATTGTTGGAATTTCCGAGGATAATGACCATGATCCTATGCAACAAAACACACTCGGTACCATCGGAGCAGTCGACCCTCACTAGCGGTAGATCTTGTTGTTGATTTCACACTTTATGCAGATGATGAGATTTTAGATGATTCTGAGGAAGATGGAGGCGAATTTGAGGATGCCTCTCAGTATGACAATTCAGAATATTCTCTAAAAGAAGAAGACGAAGAATAAATTATATAAGTTTGTATAAATTATTTTGAAGACTTTATTAAATAATGTTTTGAACACTTTATTTTATTAATAAATGGTATATTTTAAATTATGTATTTTAAATTAAATGTATTTTATCAAAATTGTCGGAAATTATTTTATTAAAATATTCTACATTTTCTGACGGATTTCCGAGGAAACTAAATATTTCCGACCACTTTCCGACGACTCCTCGGAAATCCCTCGCAAATTGAGAAAATTTTAAGTGGATCGATCGATCCACATATGGATCGATCGATCCGATTTTATCGAAATTATCGGATGACCTCAGGATCGACCAGAAGTCGTGGATCGATTGATCCGGTTTTATCAAAATTGTCGGAAGTTATTTTATGAAAATATTGTAAATTTATGAGGGATTTCCGTGGGATCGATTTTCCGACGGATTTCCGAGGAAATTAAATATTTCCAACCACTTTCCGACGACTCCTCGGAAATCCCTCGCAAATTGAGAATATTTTAAGTGGATCGATCGATCCACATATGGATCGATCGATCCGATTTTATCGAGATTATCGGATGACCTCAGGATCAACCAGAAGTCGTGGATCGATCGATCTGGTTTTATCAAAATTGTCGGAAGTTATTTTATTAAAATATTGTAAATTTCCGAGGGATTTCCGTGGGATAGATTTTTCGACGGATTTCCGAGGAAATTAAATATTTCCGACCACTTTCCGACGACTCCTCGGAAATCACTCGCAAATTTTCGACGGATTTCCGAGGACTTAGATTTAAATATCAAAAGTTTCAGATTTTATGAAAAGATAGTGTTTGTCTAATACTAGAATATACCATATTTGGCAATACTAATATATTATAGAGTAGATAATATTTAAAAATTCCAAATTTGGGTAATCACATCATCACCGTAGTTAAGTGTTTATGATAGGATATGTACGATATAGTTTGTACTTATAAAAAGTTATGAGATTTTTTAAACGGTTGTCTTCATTGTTCTAATATGATCTATGCAATCTTTATATTGACAAATATGACTTGTTACAGTATTATGCAAAATTAGATATCAATCAAATCAGCAAAAAATGAAATATTATGAATATCCTCGGAAATCCCTCGGAGATTTCCGACGGATTTCCGAGGACTTGTTCGAATGTCCTCGGAAATCCGTCGGAAATTTCCGAGGGATTTCCGATGATATTCATAATATTTCTATTTTTATAAAAATATATTAAATCCGCCGTTATTCGATTTCCTATATAGACTTGCAATTTATATTCGATTTCCTCGGAAATCCCTCGGAAATTTCCGACGGATTTCCGAGGACTTCCATGCGAAAATTGATTTACCCGCATTTTTTTCGGTTTGGCGGTAAACCAAAAAAATTTCCCACCGATTTCAGACAGATTTTCGACGGATTTCCGACGGAAATTTCCCTCGGAAAAATCGTTTTATAACCCAGAAACTGACCGACACAATCGATTATATCGACAACCACAAAACAATTTTGATCAAAGGCGATTTCCGATTCGATCAAGCGGATAGTGCAGTCACCCCCGTCGCCGGTTTCCCCCACCCCCGTCGCCGTGTTTCTCGCCGGAAACGCCGGAAATCTTCGCCGGTTTCGCCCGAAATCTTCGCCGGAATTCGCCCGAAATCTCGCCGGATCTGTCGCCGGAGGAGCCCACGATTTCCCCTTCCAATTCTTCTAAGCAACTATGTAAGATTTGGGATTGATTCAATATAGTTTAGGAATTAGTTTTGGAATTATATAAATCGATTGATTTGGAATTGATTGTTAGTTTAGGAAATAAATTGTTAGTTTTGGAATTGATTGTAGGAATTAAATTGTTAGTTTAGGAATTGATTGTTAGTTTAGGAATTAAATTGTTAGTTTTGGAATTGATTGTTAGTTTAGGAAATAAATTGTTATTTCTAGAATTTATTGTTAGTTTAGGAAATAAATTGTTAGTTTTAGAATTGAATGTATGAATTAAATTGTGAGTTTTAGAATTTATTGTTAGTTTAGGAAATAAATTGTTAGTTTTAGAATTGATTGTTATTTTATGAATAATATAAAATTATTTTGTAATTAGATTTTTAGTTTTTTTTAAACATTTCAAATTTTATTAAAATTATAATAAGTATTTTGTAAATCAATTCTTCAATTTTAAATACTAGTACATTTACAATTTTGCAATGTAGGTCTTATTCGGAGTTTCATGGTGCATCGTCTAACCGGTCAGGGAGAGCATATAGTGTTTCGGGAACACCGACACAATCTCCGCCAGGCGTTCCCGAGACACCATTGCCACAGGTGATGACGATGGAGGAGTTTGTTACGCAACCGGGACGACATCTTCTCCCGATGCTCCACCCACAGGAAGCAAACGGAGCAACTTGGTAATTAATTTTATTTTAATAATTATATTCATTTGATGTTAATTTTTATTTTATTATTTCTTTATATTAATTTTATTTTACATGTTCTAGATTCAGATTGGAAAATGATATAACAAAGTCAATTCTTAGGATCTTCAAGACGCAGCTCAAACAACCTTGGCCAACATACGGGGATGTCGATTCAGAAACCAAATTGATTTGGTTCAAGACTTTTGCGGTAAGTTATAATTTTTATTATTTTTTACAGAATTTGTTTAATTAACTAATTTATAGATTAATGATAGTATAATTTTTTTTCTATTTTGCAGCAAGACTTTAATTGGGAACCCAGTCTTTGTCAAATTGTGCGGCGTCAATTTGACATTCAAGTTAATGCATCGTACCAGAACCATATGTACGCGTGGAAGAATAAGTGGAGGAAGGGTAAGCAAAAGCCGAAGGATATAGATCCAGACGTTTGGAAGGGATTTATCCGCCACTGGAGTTCTGAGAGTGCGCAAGCGATTTCTTCACAAAACTCGAAGAATCGTCTGAGCGAGCGAGGTGGAAAAGGAGTGGCGACCCATAATGCGGGTTCTATTTCTTTTAGAAGACACGAAAGGAAAATGGTAATTTTTTTAAACTTTTACTTTTTTTTAATAAGTTTTTTTATTTAAAACATTTTTTGTGTAGGCGAAACAGAAGGGAGTTGAACCAGATTGGCTAGATGTAATGGAAGAAATGCATACCAGCAAGCAAACTGGACAAATTCAAGATGCGGTTGTCCGAGAGCGGATCGAGAAGATCAAGTTTCGGAAGATGGAGCAGCTTACACAACTCTCCCAAGATGGCTCATCGGATTCGGTCGATTTATCCCGCGATGAAATCAACCGTTTGTGTCTTGAGGTAATTTTAAATATTTTAAAACGTTTTATTAATTTTTGTTTTAAATATTTATATACTAAATTTCTTTTTTCTTATGTAGAAAATTCCCTTAATCAAAGGTCGCAGACCCGGTTTAGGAAACTTGCCTTCTGGAGACGGGAGTGTGTCTTCGGTGTTTCCCCGAGACGCTGAACATATTCAACAAGTTCAAAATCTCAACCGAGTCGTTCAAGAAAAAGACGTTCAATTTCAGGAACTTAAGCAAGAAAATATCCAGCTTAAGGATTTTGCCGAGACCCGAGCGACGCTCTCCCAACTCCAATCTTTTCTCGCGTCTCAATATCCGGGATTGTTTCTGCCGCCTCCGCCTTAACTTTGATTTGTTTTAGTTTTTTTTTTAATTATGTTTTGTAATTTAAAAACAATTACTTTATGCAACAAATAATATTTTTACTAAATTTTATTATAACTTTTTTATAATTATTATGAAATTTATAAATTATTAAATTAACAAATCATTAATATATATGAATTAGTAAATAAAACTATTAAATTTTAAAATTATCCGGGTCCTCTGAAATCCGTCGGAAATGCAAATCCTCGGAAATCCGTCGAACAAATGTCCTCGGAATCCGTCAGAAAAATATCCTCGGAATCCGTCAGAAATTTAGACCCTCGGAAATCCCTCGGAGAGTTATTCGTACGGAAATCTGTCGGAAATTTAGGCCCTCGGAAATCCGTCGGAAATGTTATTCCCACGGAAATCCGTCGGAAATATATTCCCACGGAAATCCGTCGAAAATTTTATTCCCACGGAAATCCGTCGGAAATATATTCCTGAAATCCGTCGAAAATTTATTCCCACGGAAATCCGTCGATAATTTCAGAGGAATTTCCGTGGGATTTTAATTTCCGACCATCTCAAACCGACGACTATTTTCTCTCGGAAATCCGTCGGAAAGGGCCGTTTCTGAGGGCTTCCGACGGATTTTGCCCTGGAAAATGGCATGTTTTCTTGTAGTGGTTATTAAATAGTCAACTATTTTTTTAAATCGGTAGAGTAGGCAACTATGTTTTGAAAATAGTTAACTGTAATTTTGAATTAATAACTATTTTCTGAAAAATAGATAACTGTGTTTTATGTTTTAGATTGTTACAATTACAATTGAATGTGTAGTTTCGAAAATAGTCATTGTTAAATTTTTAACTTTTACAGTTTTACTACATATTTTTGTTTTTATCATCTTCTTCTCGTACATGTTCTTGTATCCCAATTATTATTTTTTTTGAATTTATTTTTTTCAGAGATGACAAAGATTTAAAAGCATTTTTCCAAAAATAGAATACATTTTGACAATAGATTTTTATGTTTTATGTTTTAGATAGTTAAAACTACAATTGAATGTGTAGTTTCAAAAATAGTCAACTATATTGTTAAATTTTTAATTTTTACAGTTTTACTACATATTTTTGTTTTTGTCATCTTCTTCTCGTACATGTTCTTGTTTTCCAATTATTATTTTTTTGAATTTATTGTTTTCAGAGGTGACAGAGATTTAAAAGCATTTTTCCAAAAATAGAATACATTTTGACAATAGATTTTTAGTGATTTTAGATTTATTATATATATTTAACCATTTTCCATTATAACTTAATTAAGGGTATTTTTGTCCAGAAGAATAATAATTTGCTATTTACCTAATTCTCAATCACCGGATGTTACTCACCTAATTACATGTCAAAAATATAATATTTCACCTAATTAACCCTTATTTTTATTACGATCAAAATTAATAATTCTATCGCATATTCTCATCCAATTTGTTTTATGGCATCTGTTTCTTATAAAAAATGCAACTATCCAAAGATCAATACATGAACTTAATTAAAAGATCCCACATCTAAAAGATGGGAAGAGACATGATTGGAGTATATAAAGAACATGAGCCTCTTCACTAATTGTCAATTGGTTTTGAGTTGGAAACCCATGAAACTTAACATGGTATTAGAGCCCACATACACCGACCAATTTATTCATGCATGAGCGTGAGGAGGGATTGATATATCATGGTTTTTACCCATTTTTGACCATGATATAAGTCTTTTTTATAGAGTCTTTTTGGTATTTCTCGAGTCCTTTGGAGTCTTTACAGGTTAAGGGACGATTGGAGTATAATGGGAGCTTTTGGAGCATTTTGGAGCATCAAGGAAAAAAATGCCGAAGTGATCAAGTCGGAGTCAAGTCTTGGAGCTTGCGTCGATCGACACAAGAAATGTGTGTCGATCGACGCACATGTCCGATGCGAAGAGAAGTCGAGCTATGAGCTTGCGTCGATCGACACAGCTCATGTATGTCGATCGACGCACTTATGTCTGACATGTGAAAAAGAGTTATTTTGATATCTAGGGGAGGCACTGGTGCTAATTGGGAACTTGGCCTCTAGCAATAGTACCATGAACGCGGATTTCGAAAGGAAGAAGCTTGGTGGGAACATGGATGGAAGCCATATTGCTAAGGTCAAGGCCAAGATTGATTCTGTGCATAATCTTCTGGTGGGGAAGAAGACAGTTCAATTTGCTTAAGAGGTAGAGACTTTCATTCCAGAGGTAGAGACTTTCATTCCAGAGGAAGAGCAGGATGAAGAGAATGTTAACTACATTAGTGGGACTGGTTTTCAGAGCCAAAGGTTTGGACAATCAGTAGGGTAACAGAGGCTTCAACGGGAACAACCAGAGAACCACGTTCACTGGAAATCAAGATTCACATAGCTACTCTCCTAAGGCGCAGTTTCAGAAGACCGAGTTTCAGAAGCCTTTCCAGAGCAACTACACTAGGAACTATGGTTCATCTTCTTATCAGACACCTCCTGCTCAAACACATGCAAGTGAGATGAAGTCCATGCTAGAGCAAATCTTAGAGGGTTAACAGAAGATGACTGTGAGCTTCAATGGAAAGATGGATGCTATGTACCAAGACTTGAATGAGAAGTTTGAAGCTTTGAACACCCATGTCCAGAAGTTGGATACTCAGTTTGCTCAGAGTGCAGAGAACTCGAGGAGCAAGAGAGGTTTCTTCCATCTAGGACGGATGCAAATCCAAAGCAAAGTGTTGCTGCCATCACTACAAGGAGTGGAAAGATGCTTGGAGAGCATGTAGTGAAGAAGGGACTTAGTGCCGAGCAGCTAGACGAGTCTGTAGAGATCGAAGAAGAAGAGATTTTTGCTCCAGACCCTGCGTCGATCAACACAGAGGGCTTGCGTCGATCGACGCAGGTCAAAAATCTTGACTCTGGAAATTACGTAATCGGTGATGCGTCGACCAAGCTCGACACAGAGTCGACACATATGTGTCGATCGACACAACCTACTTGCGTCGATCGACGCATTTCGCAGAATGTTACTCCTTCACCTAAACCTTCGGCCAATGCAGAGGAAAGAGTTTATAAGCCTAAGATACCTTATCCTAGGAGCCAGAAGAAGTCTAAGCATGAGCTAGAGGATGCTAGGTGCAAAACTATCATGGATAAGCTCGTTGTGGAGCTTCCTTTGATTAATGCTATCAGGACGAGTCCGGTGATCCGAAATTATGTGAAGAGGATGGTTACCAAGAACTTGGGTCTTGAGGAAGGAGTTGCAATGATTTCGGAGCATGTGAGGGCAATGATTCAGAATAGGGTTCCAGAGAAGCTCACGGATCCAGGGAACTTTGTGTTGGATTGTTTGATCTTCAAGGAACGATTTCCGAGATCTCTTTGTGATTTGGGCTCTGGTGTCAACCTTATGCCACACTCCATTGCTGTTGGTCTTGGAATGACTGATTTCCAACCCACTATGATCTCTCTTATTCTAGCCGACCGCTCAGTGAGGATCCCAGAGGGTGTTTTGGAGGATGTTCCAATCAAGGTTGGAGATTGCTTGATCCTTACTGATTTCGTGGTTTTGCAATACAACGAAGAACCCAAAGATCCTCTTATTTTGGGTAGACCGTTCTTAGCTACAACTGGTGCTATGATTGATTGCAAGGGAGGCAGTATTACATTGAGTGTAGGCGATTTAGAGATGAAGTTTGAGATGGACAAACTGATGAAGAGACCTACCATAGATGGCCAGACATTCTATGTGGATACACTCACCGACCTCGCACAGGAAGTCTTCAACGAGATACATCCCATTGATCCTTTGGAAAGGACTTTGGTCAACTCTCTCATTGAAGAAGGGGAGTTTGATGAGGTTGCTAAGGGGTATACAAAGATGATGGATGCTAGTAAGAAAGTGATGCAGTTAGTTGCTAATATGGAGATGGATGGAACGATTTTGAAAGCAACAAAGGTCAGTGATTGGAGTGAACAAAAAGCTCCAAAGATCGAACTCAAACCACTTCCAGTAGGGTTAAGATACGCTTTTCTTGGTCCTAATTCTACATATCCAGTCATTGTTAGTGCTTCTTTGAACAATGCAGAGCTCACCTTATTGCTAAGCAAGCTGCGCTAAGCAAGCTGCGCTAAGCAAACTGCGCAAGTTTCACAAAGCTCTTGGATATTCTCTTGATGATATTTCAGGGATCTCTCCAGATTTGTGCATGCATAGGATTCACCTTGAGGATAAGACTAAGTTATTAATTGAGCATCAGAGGAGACTAAACCCGAATTTGCAAGAGGTTGTCAAGAAGGAAATTTTGAAACTTTTGGAGGCTGGGATCATCTACCCTATTTCGGACAGTGTTTGGATTAGTCCGGTTCATGTGGTACCTAAGAAAGGAGGGGTTACAGTGGTGAAAAATGAGAAGAACGAGCTGATTCCTACAAGGACTGTGATGGGTCACAGGATATGCATTGACTACCGGAAGTTCAACGCGACCACCAGGAAGGACCACTTCCCTTTGCCCTTCATTGATCAGATGTTGGAAAGACTGGCGAATCACCCCTACTACTGCTTCCTTGATGGGTATTCCGGTTTCTTCCAAATCCCCATACATCCAGAAGACCAGGAGAAGACCACATTTACTTGTCCCTATGGCACTTTTGCATATCGTAGAATGCCCTTTGGACTATGTAATGCTCCTGCGATATTTTAGCGATGTATGATGTCTATCTTCACGGACATGATTGAGGATTACATGGAGGTCTTCATGGATGACTTCTCAGTCTACGTAGGATGACATGAAGGTGCTAGCTAGATGTGTGGAGAAACACCTGGTTCTAAATTAGGAGAAGTGCCACTTCATGGTGAACGATGGCATTGTATTTGGTCAAACAGATTCAGCGGATGGGATTGAGGTGGATCGCGCTAAGATCGAAGTCATGACAAGCCTTCAACCACCAGTTTCAGTCAAGGAGATCCGGAGTTTCTTGGGATATGCTGGTTTCTACCGGAGATTCATCAAGGACTTCTCCAAGATTGCCCGTCCCCTCACCACATTGCTCTGTAAGGATGTCAAATTTATTTTTAATGACACCACATTGCTCTGTAAGGATATCAAATATTTTTAATGCAGATTGTTTAGCTGCTTTTGAACAAATCAAGCAGGCTTTGGTGAGTGCTCCAATTGTGCAACCTCCAGACTGGGATTTATCTTTTGAGGTGATGTGTGATGCTAGTTGATATATCATGGTTTTTACCTGTTTTTAGCCATGATATAAGTCCATTTATAGAGTCTTTTTGGTATTTTTCGAGTCTTTTGGAGTCTTTACAGGTTAAGGGACGATTGGAGCATAATGGGAGTTTTTGGAGCATTTTGGAACACCAAGGAAAGAAGTGCCGAAGTGATCAAGTCGGAGTTAAAATTTGGAGTCTGCGTCGCTCGACGCAGATACATTGCGTCGATCGACGCAATTTCATCCGACACGAAGACAATTGAGCTATGATCGTGCGTCGCTCGACGCAGAACCATGGCGTCGCTCGACGCAAGCTAGTATTGAAGACTTTCCTCTTTTGCCCAAAAAGCCCAGAAGTTTGCAGAAGAAGCCCAATCCGATTTTAAGACTCTATATATAGTTTTTCCTTAGGTTTTCATGTATATATCTTGTTTTCTATTGAGACTTGGATTCGGAGAGCTTTTGGGAGAGATTTCTACAGAGTTTTCGAACCCTTTCTGTATCTCTAACTCTATCTTTTTAATGCAATTTATTTCATTCATGATGTTTTCTTCATCTATGTCTGAGTAGTTTGCTTGTTAGGTTTTGGGGATTCAAGGGTTTGATGAGAAATTGTTAGGATTGAAACTCTGTTGGGATTTATCTACTTGTTCTTCATCTAGATTGCTATAACTCTGATTTTAGGACTGGCCAACTGAAATTGGAAACCCTAGGTTGATTTAATAGATGCGAAAGTATTATTAACAACCTGATCTGATCTAATCTTAGATGAACAATCGAACCTGAACTTATTGCTTGTCTTTATTCACTAAGTTTGCAAAGAAATTTGGAATTTAGGGATTTAGTCATAGATAATCTCTGCAACGAAAGTTGATTGATTTTACACTAGTATTCGAGTTCTAGAACTGCACTTAATCAAATCCTAACAGTCTTTTATCCCTGATTTCGATTCATCCCTGAGAATTACCCATGACCTAACTCTTTTGTCTCATTGTTTTCAAGAACCTAAATCATCATCTGCTTACTTGTTTTGTTATTTTATTTCCATTCTCACATTGTTGCTTAGCCTAATTCGAATTCATAATCGATTGTGTGATTTGATTCTCTGTGGATACGATCCCTAAGTACTACTACGATCTCTTAATTTGAGAGAGTAGCTCAGGGAAATTTGAGCATATCAAATTTTGGTGCCGTTGCCGGGGAGTTGATTTCACCATTCGATTTTTGATTTTAGAATTTTGTCTAAGTTTTAATTTTTGTTTACTTACTTCCGTTTTCTTTTGTTTTTGTGTGTTTCAGGTGCATGCCTAATCGCAAGACCAAAAGCAACAAGAATCAAGAGTTAGTGGATTTTGTTTCTGAGTTAGGAGCTTTAGAGCAAGCTAACCGAGCAGAGAAAAAGGTAGCCAAGATGGTTAATCCTTTAGTTCTGATCAGAGGAGAAGATGGGATCCTTCAGGATTTAGAGGGTCAGAGGTACAATGCTCAGGGTCAGAAGTTAGACGAGCATGGAGTTGCGATTGTGGAGCAGCCTGAGCAGCCTGCGCAACAGGTTCTCCAGCGCCAAGAGCCAGCAGCAGCTGCTGCGCTTGGGCGTACTCTGGGAGAGTATAACAGGCCTGACGAGTTCTATGCCAACATGGCTGCCATTCGCCCTCCAACTTTCCAGAGGAGTGACTTTGAGCTGAAGCCTGCTTTCTTCTCACTCGTAGCTCAGCATCCTTTCCATGGTCTGTCGTCTGAGCACCCCATGGACCACATTGAGAGGTTCGAGGACTTGACATCTAGCATCAAGGCTAATGGAGTCTCGAGCGACTACCTCTACTGCAAGTTTTTCCCCTATTCTCTTAGTGGAGAAGCAGCCTACTGGCTAAAGCAGTTAAAGCCGGGCTCGCTGACCACTTGGGAGGACACCAAGAATGCTTTTCTCAACAACTTCTTTGATGAGGCAAGGTCCGAGGATTTGAGGACAAAGATCTCTATGTTCAAACAAGGACCGACTGAAGCATTCAAGGCTTCTTGGGTGCAATTCAAAGCCTATCAGAGGGATTGTCCTCATCATGGGTTCAGTGATGTGCAGTTGCTGGGTATCTTTTTCAGAGGAGTCGACTGGCGCTATCAGATGGCGTTGGATGCTGCATCTAATGGGAATTTCAACACTAGATACCCAGAGGACGCAATTGTGCTCATCGAGAACTTGGCTTCTAGCAATAGTACCAAGAATGCAGAATTCGAGAGGAAGAAGCTGGGTGGCAACATGGATGGAAGCCAGATTGCTGAAGTGAACGCTAAGTTAGATTCAGTGCATAACCTTCTAGTGGGGAAGAAGACAGTGCAGTTTGCTCAAGAAGTGGAGACTTTCGAGCCAGAGGAAAGGGATGTTAACTACATCAATGGAGCTGGTTATCAGGGTTAGAGGTTTGGTAGTCAGCAAGGGTATCAGAGGAATGATTTCCAGAAGCCGTTTCAGAGCAACAACTACCAAAGGAACTATGGTTCATCTTCTTACCAGGAACCTCCTACTAAATCAGCAGATAACGAGATGAAGTCTATGCTAGAGCAAATCTTGGAGGGTCAACAGAATATGACTGTTAGCTTTAACGGGAAGATGGATGCCATGTACACTGATCTCAATGGGAAAATCGAGCAGCTGAACATTCATGTGAAGAAGTTGGATCAACAAGTAACTCAAACAGCGGAGTCGGTAAAAAGACAGGAGGGTTTTCTTCCAAGCAAGCCTGACACAAACCCAAGACTACATGTCAATGTGATCACTTTGGGAGGAGAGAACGAGGTGCTTCGGGCTTGTGCAAAGGGTCTAGAGGAGGATGAGATCGTGGAGCTTGAAGAAATCTCCAACTTGGGGATTGCAGTAACTGCGTCGCTCGACACATCTGGTTTGCGTCGATCGACACACCCCTTAGAAATCGCGAATACAAAATCTGCTGGATCTGCGTCGATCGACGCACGTCAACAATCTCGATAAGGGAGTCTACGCAATCGGACTTGCGTCGACCAAGCTCGACACAGCTGCGTCGAGCGACGCAACCTACTGGTGTCGATTGACGCAAGATCCAGGAGACGCCAATTTCATTGCACACTTCGGCTAGTGCAGAGGAAACGGTCTACAAGCCTACGATACCATACCCAAGAGCTATTAGTGTCCAAGCACCAGGGGAGAAAGGGAGACATGCCCAACCACCGCTGAGGAAGTTGAAAAAGATTGATGATCCAGGGATGTTCGTTGTTCCTTGCTCAATCAACGGTGTGATATTACATAACTCTCTCTGTGACACTGGAGCTAATGTGAATGTTATGTCTGAGACTATGGCAAAGAGGCTAGGGATTCTAGATCTACAACCTTCGAGGTTGTCCATCTTGCTTGCTGACGGTTCTCTTACTACTTCGAAAGGGTTCATTCCCGACTTGTTGCTTCAAGTAGGAGATTATCTTGTTCCTGCCGATTTCCACGTTATGGAGTCGAAAAAAGGTAGCAATAAACCATTGGTTCTGGGTGCAGCTTTCCTTGCAACTGTGGGAGCGTTTGTGGATTTTCCCAATCAACGAATCTCCTTCACCAAGATCAACAAGAATGTCTTCTATCCTTCAGTTCTTGCCATAGAGAGTTCTTGTATGACCGTTACCAATGGAGGAAAGCCGAGCTTAGACCCTAGAGGTGATACGAAGAAGACCCCACGTGGCCCACTTTCAACTCCTATCCCTCCGCGATCTGATGGAATCACCAAACCAGCAAAGTCCAAGCACAAAAAGACTTCTAAACCTTTTTCCAAGTTTAGAATCATCATCCCCTTGGTATTAGAGGAGAAAGGAGAGGAGGTTGTCCAAGAGATGGTGGAAAACACTGTTAATCTCCTTCCAGGTGTTGTTCATTGGAAATCTGGAAGAAGAGAGCGATCAATTGCGAGGCTACTACAGGATGAGGGAAACATAAGACCCTCAAAGATCCATCAAAAGCCTGAGTCCTGACACAGTCAAGCTAATGACTGAAAACAAGCGCTTAGTGGGAGGCAACCCACTTGTAAGTGTACATTAGTTCAATTTTTGGTTTTATTTTAGTAACTTTTTATCTTTCGTTTCTAAAAAAAAAAAAAAAAAAAAAAAAAAAAAAAAAAAAAATTAAGTTAGGAACAGCCTGCGTCGATCGACTCAGGCAGGTGGCGTCGTTCGACGCAAACTTGGGCCACAACGAGGTAAGTGTTTTTAAACACCCGTCAGTTTCGTTCCTCTTCCTCCTCACTTTGTTCTTCACGAACCCGAATCAATTTTTTTTTGCAAATTCGTAACTTTCTCGTTTCTACACCAAATTGAGTGGTTTTTGCGCATAAATTGAGTGGATTTCCATTCCCTTTTCGTTTCTATCACTCCCTTGTTCAATCTACAAGGTATGTGTTCGAAAACTCCTTCTTTCAGTTTCGTTTTCGAGGTTTGATTTTCGAAATTCATACCTTTTCACTCGTTTCTATTGCTACATTCTACCAATTTAGGTTGTTCTAGAGTGAATTCGACATATCCATGTGCTTAATTCGGTTTGTTTGGCAAGTTTTAGGGATTGTTCGACTATATGAATTTCGGAATAAAATTTGGTAGAAATTGGGAAGTGAAACAATTAGGGTAGAGATTAGGGTTGTATTGTTGTTACCGCGAGTGTTGTGGTTGGATGTTTGCCGATGTAATGCCTTGAGATTATCGATTTTAGGACTCAGAACATGCTGCGTTGAGCGACGGATCCCGCCAGCGTCGAGCGACGCAGCTACCCAGGATTTCCTGTCTTTCGCTGATTCTGGTTTTATTTGGTTTTTCTTGTTTGATTCCTTGCAGATGGCTTCCAGGAGGACCAAGAGACCAAGAAATCAGGACGCATCAACCTCCCAACCCGCTGGCAATCACAGTCCTTGGCCTAGACCGGAGGAAACGACATTCATAATCGACAGGACGTTCGATGATGTGCCTAAGAAGCTCTTACAGAGTTCCGAGGTTGTCAAGAGGACGATTAATCACGAGTGGGATGATTATGACTCATTGCTTTACAACGAGTGGTTGCACGTAACGATCTCACCTACCCGGTATTCTCATCCACGGACGATGTCAAGGATTAAAATCAAAGATGGAGTGCATAATTTGTTAGACAAAGCTGGATTAAAGCCAATCGCGTCAAGGACAAATGATTTGTACCCAGATTTGTTACGCCAGTTCTTCGCATCAGTGAGGGTGTTTTGTGGGGTTGTTGATCCGGAGCAGCAAAGTGACGCGCAGCACTGGTTTTTGAGCTTCATGGCTAGTGGGATTCACTACAACATCTCTGCCAGGACATCTGCGAGATCTACGGTTTCGCCACAGATCGTTTTGCTCAGGAGCTTCCAGAGTCTATCGTTGAGGAGCAGGATTTCTTGGGACACATTGGGGTAGGCATTTACAATGCCCATAGGAGCGCCACACACACTGATATTCGCCATCCGATTCTGCGCTACTTGGTTCGTTTGTTTGCCACCACTTTTCTGTACAGGGTGGAGCCCGGGAAGTTGAGGAAGTCTGAGTTGGTGTTGCTTTCTTATTCTCTTCGAGATCTGATCACGAAGCCCGTTTGGGATGAGATCGCACCCAACATGGGGATGGTGTTTGCTCGACATTTGTACTCACTGAGGACCACACCGCTCACCTCCTCGGGCAACAACGGAAGGATCTTCGCAGCGGGCAACCTTCTTACACCCATCTTTCAGTTTTGTGGGGTTGATCTTTCCGGATACAGTGTCGACAACACGCCCCTCTATATGGATATTGATTATCTGTAGAGAGCCACATGGCTCAAGCCTAATTTGCACTGGGTTTTCCCTATCGCTCCGGGACAGCAGCGGATGGTGCAGCTTCCTCTTCCTGACCTGATGAGGATATCCGAGGACCCGACTCTTCTGTTTTTTGAGCCCGATGAGAGGCTGCTTCGATCAGTTGGTCCAGCGCACAGGCAGGTGACTCGCGGAACTGCAGGGGCTAGTACTTCTCGCGCTAGTACTTCTCGGGGCTCCACAGCAGATTGATGGGCTACCACCTACTCCTGCCATCCCTATGAATGAGTTCCAGACTTGGGTGGTTCAGAGTCTCCAGACACTCTGGAGGGCCATTTCCAACGTACCTCGTTGTGGCTGTGATCGTCCTTGCCCACCATCTCTTCAGCGATCTTCTTCTAAAGAGGAGGACTAGTTCCTTCCTATTTATCCTTTTTCTGATTTTATTTTTTTTTAGTTGTTTTGAGTCATTTTCTGTTTTATTTGAGTCAGTTTGTTATTTGTTTCTTTAGGATTCTTGAACTTGTGCGACTAATGATTTGCTATATGTTTTCCTCTTGATCATTTTTATTGAGTTGTTTGCATATTTTAGCTTTGAAACTTACTTTTCAACCATGGAAACTGATGGGAAAACTGCTGCACTCATGATCACCTTCGGAGACTCTGCGTCGAGCGATGCAGATCATCTGCGTCGGTCGACGCAGCCCAGACATATGTAACATCTCGTTTTTCCTTCACAAGTTCATTATTTTTTATTATCCTGTCCCCAGTGTTATTTAAGTCTGGGAGAGGTAGTTGCTAACTTTGTGTTTGTTTTTGAGAGTCAGTCCAAAACATTTTATTGAGTCAAAATAGTCAGTTGGAAATTATGACCCTTCTTTTGGATTAGTGGACTGTTTCTTTCAGTTGTGTGACCATTCTTCCAGGATCGATTTCAGAGTCAGACTAATAGAAAATCCTAAGGCTGACTGGTTAACTGGAAACGTCTGTTACTTCCAGTATAATCCGTCAAGTTAGAGCTACTCAACGGTCTTCTTTGTGATTGGTGTTCATAGGGCTTGACTCCTCATTCATACCTGATAAGTGCAACCTCTGTTAAAAGTAATGGTACTCCTCTCCCTCATGTTATCATTCAAATAATAATAATAATAATAATAATTGTTGGGGTGATATGATAGTTCTCGAGTATAAGATGAGGAAATAAAATTCCAGTGAATCAATACTCAAGAGGTGATCACCCAGAGCTCAAAAGCAGCAGTCAGAGTCCCTTAGAACGGATGTAGAGGACGAGCGATCTCATGACCCTGTCTCCTCACAAGGAACAACAGTAGTGAAAGCACTGCTTTTGAATCTCAACATAAAAAAAAAAAAGAGATAGAAAATCAAATAAGTCTGGGGGAGAGAAAGAGTACCAAGTGTTCTGGTTCACTATCATGGTATAGTATGGGAATGAGTCTACAAGGTCTTTGGCATTGAGATCATTGAAATCCAGCAATGAAGACTAGCAAATTATGCTGTGAAGTTGTGGATGAATTCGGAAGGCTGCGAATGTCTATGGAGAAGTACATGGGGGTCTGACTTTGGGATTGGTTATGCATTATGTGGATTACTGGTTGAAACGGTTGGTCCGTTGATCCAAGGGAAGGTAAGTTTCTGCGCTTTCAAACCTCTTTCACATTTTCAGTCGATTTTTGCTTGAAGGCAAGCAAAGGCTAAGTCTGGCGGAGTTGATATATCATGGTTTCTACCTGTTTTTGGCCATGATATAAGTCCATTTATAGAGTCTTTTTGGTATTTTTCGAGTCTTTTGGAGTCTTTACAGGTTAAGGGACGATTGGAGCATAATGAGAGTTTTTGGAGCATTTTGGAGCATCAAGGAAAGAAGTGCCGAAGTGATCAAGTCGGAGTTAAGATTTGGAGTCTGCGTCGCTCGACGCAGACACATTGCATCGATCGACGCAATTTCATCCGACACGAAGACAATTGAGCTATGATTGTGCGTCGCTCGACACAGAACCACGGCGTCGCTCGACGCAAGCTAATATTGAAGACTTTCCTCTTTTGCCCAAAAAGCCCAGAAGTTTGCAGAAGAAGCCCAATCCGATTTTAAGACCCTATATATAGTTTTTCCTTAGGTTTTTATGTATATATCTTGTTTTCTATTGAGACTTGGATTTGGAGAGCTTTTGGGAGAGATTTCTACAGAGTTTTCGAACCCTTTCTGTATCTCTAATTCTATCTTTTTAATGCAATTTATTTCATTCATGATGTTTTCTTCATCTATGTCTGAGTATTTTGCTTGTTAGGTTTTGGGGATTCAAGGGTTTGATGAGAAATTGTTAGGATTGAAACTCTGTTGAGATTTATCTACTTGTTCTTTATCTAGATTGTCATAACTCTGATTTTAGGACTGGCCAACTGAAATTGGAAACCCTAGGTTGATTTAATAGATGCGAAAGTATTATTAACAACCTGATCTAATCTTAGATGAGCAAAATTATCTATTCGCAAAGAAATTTGGCTTAGTGATTTTGTGAACAATCGAACCTGAACTTATTGCTTGTCTTTATTCACTAAGTTTGCAAAGAAATTTGGAATCTAGGGATTTAGTCATAGATAATCTCTGCAACGAAAGTTGATTGATTTTACACTAGTGTTCGAGTTCTAGAACTGCACTTAATCAAATCCTAACAGTCTTTTATCCCTGATTTCGATTCATCCCTGAGAATTACCCATGACCTAACTCTTCTGTCTCATTGTTTTCAAGAACCTAAATCATCATCTGCTTACTTGTTTTGTTATTTTATTTCCATTCTCACATTGTTGCTTAGCCTAATTCGAATTTATAATCGATTGTGTGATTTGATTTTCTGTGGATACGATCCTAAGTACTACTACGATCTCTTAATTTGAGAGAGTAGCTTAGGGAAATTTGAGCATATCACTAGTTACTATGTAGTTGGGGCAGTGTTGGCTCAGAAAAAGGAAAAGAAGCTTCATGCTATTTACTATGCTAGTACGACACTGGATGAGGCTCAGAGGAACTATGCTACTATGGAGAAAGAGTTATTAGCTGTGGTCTTTGCTTTTGAGAAGTTTCGTCCTTACTTGATTGGAGCTAAGGTGATAGTGCACACTGACCATTCCGTTCTAAAGTACTTAATGCAAAAAAAGGATGTCAAACCGAGGTTGTTGAGATGGATTATTCTCCTTCAAGAGTTTGATATTGAGGTAAAGGACAAGAAATGAGTTGAGAATGGCTTCGCGGATCATCTTTTGTGGATTCGGATTGAAGACAGTGTTCCTATAGACGACTACTTCCCTGAAGAGAGTGTGCACTTCATTGAGATCAGATTGCATGCAGGCAAGGGCAAAAATTTGCAAAGTCTCGAAACTTTAGATGATGCGTCGATCGACACTGAAAGTTTGCGTCGGTCGACGTAGGTTTCAATAATCGGGTTCCAAACTTCAAAAACAGGCGTGTTGATCGACACACCTGCTAACGTCGATCGACGCAATTCTGAGCCTATCTATGCTATTTTTGGATCCGATCGACCTTGGAATGCTGACATTACTAATTACCTAGCTGCAGAGGATGTACCAACTGATCTTAATGGGTATGAGAAGAAGAAGTTCATGAGAGAACTTAGGAGGTACTATTGGTGAAACAACCCGACCCGTTTTTTTTTTTTTAACATCGAATTAGTATTCCCATAAATAATAATTCTCAACAATTATCAGCAATTGTACTAAACTAGCAAACCTCACAAAGCCAGCAGAAATCAATTCGACTTAATTCAAACAAATATCCATTAACCACATAAACCGATTCGAATCAATGATTAACCAATGACCATTCAATCCAACGCTAACGACAATCCAACAACCTAGCCATTCTAACACAATTAACTAGCAAACAATCGAGACGCTGGATCATCTCCTCTTCCTTGCCCGATTCCACGATCACACTTTCTCTTTACCTGCAACACATGGCAAAAAGAGTTGCGTGAGTATTATCACAAATACTCAACGAGGCGGTCATCCCGTCTACAAGTTATTTAAGTACAGACATACGAATGATAAATACCAGGATGAGCACACAAGCAAGCAATCAGATCAACCAATCAAGAACCAACAGGCACTCTGCGTCGAGCAACGCAACCTCTAGGCGTCGGTCGACGCGAAGCGTCTGCGTCGAGCGACGCGCCACCATGGCGTCGGTCGACACACAACGTCAGCGTCGAACGACGCACCACCCTGGCGTCGGTCGACGCGACTCTCACAGAAACGAGCCTATCCTCTCATGGCTCGAATCTGTCGCGAATTATCGAGACACCTGCACGATCCGGTCATAGAACACACGAAACCAACAATCAAACGCATTCCATCTACCCCTATGTCCACACAACCCACGATCACGCACTCACCTCAAAGAATCGAAATGAACAGAATGAACGACGTTCATTAAAACCCTCGTACACGACGAACCACTGGTCCAATTCCAAAACAGGCGACTGTTACGGAAACTAGACACCCACAGCTACGCGTCGGTATGCGGATCGCCTCCAGACTCCCTCTGGTTCGATCGGAAATCCCCTCTGAACCCAACTGATCGCAGACTCGTAACAGCACCAACCTCACACATTCAAACGACCATAACTCAGCGAATACTTAACCAAAACACACGCGGTTTTCACCCGCATCAAGAGAAGATATAGGAGAACTTACCCTCAAAGTTTCCTGCCAATCCGACTCGATCTTCCCTGTCTTTTGTCTCCTCCAAAACCAACGGCAAAACCTCCAAAAATCTCTCAAACTCTCTCAACCCTAGCTTTCCTCTCAAAAGCGGCCATAAAGAACTGAGAAACACGGCCCCAGCCCTTAAATACTTAAACCCTAGGGTTCCCAAACCGGTCCAACTCAAACCAAACCAGAAATCAAAACCCTAGGTCTGATTAAATGACTTGCGTCGCTCGACGCACCTCCCTTGCGTCGGTCGACGCAACACCCAGAAACCGACTCCTCGCGAGTCCAACTTCGTGTGTCGATCGACGCACTCCTCCTGCGTCGATCGACACACCACCTAAAATCATATTTTTGGTTCACGGGCGTTACAATTCTCCCCCACTAAGAAGGATTCGTCCTCGAATCACGCGTCACCGTCACACCACGGTCTCAACCAACTGACCCGCACCCGGCCAGTATCCTTCGAGATCACACTCGAATCCCCCAACCCGTCCTGCTAAGGCTAACACTCTCGCGTAAAATTCGACCAGATTCACCCGGAACACCAACGATGCACGCCCCATGGTCCGGATTAGGACTGCCCGATTGACCGTCCAACAATCAAACAAGAACATGTCCGACCAACCGTTGACCCGCATTGGACCAAATGATCGTACAACAATCAAACAAGAACATGTACGACCATCGGCGTAACATATGCTACCAGGATTGTCCGAACCAAATTCCAGACTCTAGTAATAACCCCAGACTCGACGTCCACAACACACCCTGGCCCTCAGCCAGCACCACTCGTGATCACACCTGATCTCTGAGTCCTACTAGACTCATACTAGCCTCATTGCACCGTCTCACCACGGCTGCAATCCTGACCCTACCCGGTCAGCACCACCTGAGATCCCCTCCCGATCCCCGAAGTTCATCCACTCTCATACTCACAACCATGCTCAGACGCTACTGCTCATATCTCATACTCATAACTCATATACATATACACCACACCTACTCGCAAGATCGTCACCCTTTGAGCTACGGTATGCATGGACCCACTCGTCCCCTGGAGAGATCCACCATCCCTCAAAGTATATGTAGGAGACCCACGGTCCCCAAAGAGGCCCACTACCCCTCGAGTGTATGCAGGGAACCCACTATCCCCTGGAGAGACCCACTATCCCTCAAGTATACAGGAAACTCACCGTCCCCTGGAGCAATACTCTGAAACATGCATCATAAGTACCTGTCGACCGAAATCGCCTCTGTGGCTACCCTGACATTCCCTCAGCGGAATATCGTATATGACCCCTCAGCGAGTCATCTGGAGTCTCTGGAAAAGATAAGTCCCGCAGAACCTACTTTCCAGACTCCCCTAGGAAATAGACAGATCCCGATCCCACCTAGGATCTCTATTCCACAGCACAGAGTCCCGAGACAGACAAACCTCGATCCCACCTAAGGCCTGCTTCCCGACTCCCCCTAGGAATAGACAGATTCTAACTCGCATAAAGCTTTCGTTTCTAGCCACTCCTAGAACACGAATTCATTTCTAGCCACTCCTAGAACATGAACAAGCTCATTACTAGCCACTCCTAGCACATGAACTAGCTTTAAGCCGAATAGAACTTCCATTCCCAGCCAACTAGAGTCCCGAGACAGACAAACCTCGATACCACATAAGGCTTGCTTCCCGACTCCTCTAGAAAATAGACCAGTCTCGATTCCACCTAAGACTTCTATTTTCCATCCAGCTAGAGTCCCGAGACAGACAAACCCCGATCCCACCTAAGGCTTACTTCCCGACTCTCCCTAGGAATAGACAGATTCTAACTCGCATAAAGTTTTTGTTTCTAGCCACTCCTAGAACACGAATGTCATTTCTAGCCACTCCTAGAACATGAACAAGCTCATTACTAGCCACTCCTAGCACATGAACTAGCTTTAAGCCGAACAGAATTTCCATTCCTAGCCATCACATGACCTACCAGTCATCACAACCCATGACTCCACAAGTCATAACATATAAGAACTCACATCTCATAGCCCAAACCTCCTGACACTCCCGTCATGACATAGGAACTCCCCAACGAACTCCCTCACCGATCGGTCACCCTGAGTCAACCCCAAAAACTCAACTCAAGCCGATTCCGCCTCTTGCGGAAATACCTGGCATTAAACTCAGCCAAAAAGTCCACCCATGCCACCACTGCCTGCACTCGAAATCCCTCTGGATACCTCAAAGAGTCGAAGTTACGCTACACACTCATCCGCCGCTCATCGGCCCCTCAGGCTTAGCACCTCACGAGAAACTCTCGTGCTAATCCCCTGCATCCGCTCCATCATCCTCAGGTAGGATGGAAGCTCATCCGCAACCGCCACACCCGGCTGCACACCAGCCACTACCGGGTGAACCCCAACCACTACCGGGTGAACCCCAGCCACCACTGGCTGCACACCAACCACTACTGGCCGTACACCAGCCCCACCTGGCTAAGCTCCCGGAGCCTGACCCGGAGCCGGTACCCAACCTGGTAACCGCTCCAGAATCAACTGTAGCAATTCCGCCAGACGCCCTCCACAACCACCTTGGCCTCTCCGGCCAATACCTCTAGCAACTCTAGTACCTCTACCCATTTCTCTTCACTACCAGAAGCAGAAACTAAAATACTAGAACGCAAGAAAGGTCAAACACACATACCAGGACTCCAAACCCAAACAACAATCAACTGACTAACCACTCAAAGTCAATCAATCAAACATACTACGTTTTCCCGCCCTAGAACCGTAAGGGCTCTGATACCAAATTGAAACAACCCGACCCGTTTTTTTTTTTTTTTAACATCGAATTAGTATTCCCATAAATACTAATTCTCAACAATTATCAGCAATTGTACTAAACTAGCAAACCTCACATAGCCAGCAGAAATCAATTCGACTTAATTCAAACAAATATCCATTAACCAAATAAACCGATTCGAATCAATGATTAACCAATGACCATTCAATCCAACTCTAACGACAATCCAACAACCTAGCCATTCTAACACAATTAACTAGCAAACAATCGAGACGCTGGATCATCTCCTCTTCCTTGCCCGATTCCACGATCACACTTTCTCTTTACCTGCAACACATGGCAAAAAGAGTTGCGTGAGTATTATCACAAATACTCAGCGAGGCGGTCATCCCGTCTACAGGTTATTTAAGTACAGACATACAAATGATGAATACCAGGATGAGCACACAAGCAAGCAATCAGATCAACCAATCAAGAACCAACAGGCACTCTGCGTCGAGCAACGCAACCTCTAGGCGTCGGTCGACGCGCCACCATGGCGTCGGTCGACACACAACGTCAGCGTCGAGCGACGCACCACCCTAGCGTCGGTTGACGCGACTCTGACAGAAACGAGCCTATCCTCTCATGGCTCGAATCTGTCGCAAATTATCGAGACACCTGCACGATCCGGTCATAGAACACACGAAACCAACAATCAAACGCATTCCATCTACCCCTATGTCCACACAACCCACGATCACGCACTCACCTCGAAGAATCGAAATGAACAGAATGAACGACGTTCACTAAAACCCTCGTACACGACGAACCACTGGTCCAATTCCAAAACAGGCGACTGTTACGGAAACTAGACACCCACAGCTACGCGTCGGTATGCGGATCGCCTCCAGACTCCCTCTGGTTCGATCGGAAATCCCCTCTGAACCCAACTGATCGCAGACTCGTAACAGCACCAACCTCACACATTCAAACGACCATAACTCAGCGAATACTTAACCAAAACACACGCGGTTTTCACCCGCATCAAGAGAAGATATAGGAGAACTTACCCTCAAAGTTTCCTGCCAATCCGACTCGATCTTCCCTGTCTTTTGTCTCCTCCAAAACCAACGGCAAAACCTCCAAAAATCTCTCAAACTCTCTCAACCCTAGCTTTCCTCTCAAAAGCGGCCATAAAGAACTGAGAAACACGGCCCCAGCCCTTAAATACTTAAACCCTAGGGTTCCCAAACCGGTCCAACTCAAACCAAACCAGAAATCAAAACCCTAGGTCTGATTAAATGACTTGCGTCGCTCGACGCACCTCCCTTGCGTCGGTCGACGCAACACCCAGAAACCGACTCCTCGCGAGTCCAACTTCGTGTGTCGATCGACGCACTCCTCCTGCGTCGATCGACACACCACCTAAAATCATATTTTTGGTTCACGGGCGTTACAATTCTCCCCCACTAAGAAGGATTCGTCCTCGAATCACGCGTCACCGTCACACCACGGTCTCAACCAACTGACCCGCACCCGGCCAGTATCCTTCGAGATCACACTCGAATCCCCCAACCCGTCCTGCTAAGGCTAACACTCTCGCGTAAAATTCGACCAGATTCACCCGGAACACCAACGATGCACGCCCCATGGTCCGGATTAGGACTGCCCGATTGACCGTCCAACAATCAAACAAGAACATGTCCGACCAACCGTTGACCCGCATTGGACCAAATGATCGTACAACAATCAAACAAGAACATGTACGACCATCGGCGTAACATATGCTACCAGGATTGTCCGAACCAAATTCCAGACTCTAGTAATAACCCCAGACTCGACGTCCACAACACACCCTGGCCCTCAGCCAGCACCACTCGTGATCACACCTGATCTCTGAGTCCTACTAGACTCATACTAGCCTCATTGCACCGTCTCACCACGGCTGCAATCCTGACCCTACCCGGTCAGCACCACCTGAGATCCCCTCCCGATCCCCGAAGTTCATCCACTCTCATACTCACAACCATGCTCAGACGCTACTGCTCATATCTCATACTCATAACTCATATACATATACACCACACCTACTCGCAAGATCGTCACCCTTTGAGCTACGGTATGCATGGACCCACTCGTCCCCTGGAGAGATCCACCATCCCTCAAAGTATATGTAGGAGACCCACGGTCCCCAAAGAGGCCCACTACCCCTCGAGTGTATGCAGGGAACCCACTATCCCCTGGAGAGACCCACTATCCCTCAAGTATACAGGAAACTCACCGTCCCCTGGAGCAATACTCTGAAACATGCATCATAAGTACCTGTCGACCGAAATCGCCTCTGTGGCTACCCTGACATTCCCTCAGCGGAATATCGTATATGACCCCTCAGCGAGTCATCTGGAGTCTCTGGAAAAGATAAGTCCCGCAGAACCTACTTTCCAGACTCCCCTAGGAAATAGACAGATCCCGATCCCACCTAGGATCTCTATTCCACAGCACAGAGTCCCGAGACAGACAAACCTCGATCCCACCTAAGGCCTGCTTCCCGACTCCCCCTAGGAATAGACAGATTCTAACTCGCATAAAGCTTTCGTTTCTAGCCACTCCTAGAACACGAATTCATTTCTAGCCACTCCTAGAACATGAACAAGCTCATTACTAGCCACTCCTAGCACATGAACTAGCTTTAAGCCGAATAGAACTTCCATTCCCAGCCAACTAGAGTCCCGAGACAGACAAACCTCGATACCACATAAGGCTTGCTTCCCGACTCCTCTAGAAAATAGACCAGTCTCGATTCCACCTAAGACTTCTATTTTCCATCCAGCTAGAGTCCCGAGACAGACAAACCCCGATCCCACCTAAGGCTTGCTTCCCGACTCTCCCTAGGAATAGACAGATTCTAACTCGCATAAAGTTTTTGTTTCTAGCCACTCCTAGAACACGAATGTCATTTCTAGCCACTCCTAGAACATGAACAAGCTCATTACTAGCAACTCCTAGCACATGAACTAGCTTTAAGCCGAACAGAATTTCCATTCCTAGCCATCACATGACCTACCAGTCATCACAACCCATGACTCCACAAGTCATAACATATAAGAACTCACATCTCATAGCCCAAACCTCCTGACACTCCCGTCATGACATAGGAACTCCCCAACGAACTCCCTCACCGATCGGTCACCCTGAGTCAACCCCAAAAACTCAACTCAAGCCGATTCCGCCTCTTGCGGAAATACCTGGCATTAAACTCAGCCAAAAAGTCCACCCAGGCCACCACTGCCTGCACTCGAAATCCCTCTGGATACCTCAAAGAGTCGAAGTTACGCTACACACTCATCCGCCGCTCATCGGCCCCTCAGGCTTAGCACCTCACGAGAAACTCTCGTGCTAATCCCCTGCATCCGCTCCATCATCCTCAGGTAGGATGGAAGCTCATCCGCAACCGCCACACCCAGCTGCACACCAGCCACTACCGGGTGAACCCCAGCCACTACCGGGTGAACCCCAGCCACCACTGGCTGCACACCAACCACTACTAGCCGTACACCAGCCCCACCTGGCTAAGCTCCCAGAGCCTGACCCGGAGCCGGTACCCAACCTGGTAACCGCTCCAGAATCAACTGTAGCAATTCCGCCAGACGCCCTCCACAACCACCTTGGCCTCTCCGGCCAATACCTCTAGCAACTCTAGTACCTCTACCCATTTCTCTTCACTACCAGAAGCAGAAACTAAAATACTAGAACGCAAGAAAGGTCAAACACACATACCAGGACTCCAAACCCAAACAACAATCAACTGACTAACCACTCAAAGTCAATCAATCAAACATACTACGTTTTCCCGCCCTAGAACCGTAAGGGCTCTGATACCAAATTGAAACAACCCGACCCGTTTTTTTTTTTTTTTAACATCGAATTAGTATTCCCATAAATACTAATTCTCAACAATTATCAGCAATTGTACTAAACTAGCAAACCTCACATAGCCAGCAGAAATCAATTCGACTTAATTCAAACAAATATCCATTAACCAAATAAACCGATTCGAATCAATGATTAACCAATGACCATTCAATCCAACTCTAACGACAATCCAACAACCTAGCCATTCTAACACAATTAACTAGCAAACAATCGAGACGCTGGATCATCTCCTCTTCCTTGCCCGATTCCACGATCACACTTTCTCTTTACCTGCAACACATGGCAAAAAGAGTTGCGTGAGTATTATCACAAATACTCAGCGAGGCGGTCATCCCGTCTACAGGTTATTTAAGTACAGACATACGAATGATGAATACCAGGATGAGCACACAAGCAAGCAATCAGATCAACCAATCAAGAACCAACAGGCACTCTGCGTCGAGCAACGCAACCTCTAGGCGTCGGTCGACGCGAAGCGTTTGCGTCGAGCGACGCGCCACCATGGCGTCGGTCGACACACAACGTCAGCGTCGAGCGACGCACCACCCTAGCGTCGGTTGACGCGACTCTGACAGAAACGAGCCTATCCTCTCATGGCTCGAATCTGTCGCAAATTATCGAGACACCTGCACGATCCGGTCATAGAACACACGAAACCAACAATCAAACGCATTCCATCTATCCCTATGTCCACACAACCCACGATCACGCACTCACCTCGAAGAATCGAAATGAACAGAATGAACGACGTTCACTAAAACCCTCGTACACGACGAACCACTGGTCCAATTCCAAAACAGGCGACTGTTACGGAAACTAGACACCCACATCTACGCGTCGGTATGCGGATCGCCTCCAAACTCCCTCTGGTTCGATCGGAAATCCCCTCTGAACCCGACTGATCGCAGACTCGTAACAGCACCAACCTCACACATTCAAACGACCATAACTCAGCGAATACTTAACCAAAACACACGCGGTTTTCACCCGCATCAAGAGAAGATATAGGAGAACTTACCCTCAAAGTTTCCTGCCAATCCGACTTGATCTTCCCTGTCTTTTGTCTCCTCCAAAACCGACGGCAAAACCTCCAAAAATCTCTCAAACTCTCTCAACCCTAGCTTTCCTCTCAAAAGCGACCAAAAGGAACTGAGAAACACGGCCCCAGCCCTTAAATACTTAAACCCTAGGGTTCCCAAACCGGTCCAACTCAAACCAAACCAGAAATCAAAACCCTAGGTCTGATTAAGTTACTTGCGTCGCTCGACGCACCTCCCTTGCGTCGGTCGACGCAACACCCAGAAACCGACTCCTCGCGAGTCCAACTTCGTGTGTCGATTGGGATGAGCCTTATCTCTACAAGCGTTGTTCAGACGGTCTCTACAGGAGATGCATTGCAAAGAGTGAAGTTCGAGATGTGCTATTTCACTGTCATGGTTCCGAGTATGCTGGGCACTTTGTCACGTTCAAGACGGTTTCCAAGGTTCTTCAGGCAAGGTTTTGGTGGCCTACGATGTTTAAGGATGCCAAAGCCTTTCTTGCGCAGTGTGATACTTGTCAGAGGAGAGACAAGATTTATAAAATATATTTACATTTTTTACTTTTAAATATATTTGGTGAATATATTTTTAGTCAAATTAGATAGATATTCACCGTTTTAATCTTTCATTTTTTATTTTTAAACAATTTATCGAATAAAATTAGAAACAATTTATATATTTATTGATTAACTAGTTTAAATTTTATATTTAAATTGTTTTTTTGAATAAATATTATGGTGTTTAAATTTATTTTTTATATAAAACAAATATCTGCGAAGATCCGGATATCTGCAAATATCGAGAAAAAATCCGAATACCTAAAAATTTTCGAAACAAAACAAATCGGAAAATTAGGTATCCGTCAGAAACAAATCGAATCACAAATACTGCAGTTTTTAAGACAATCAAGAGCATAAATTTCTATCGAATCCAAAGAGCATATCCCATCGGTCAATATCCACAAACGTGAAAAGGAAAATACCTCGATGGAACAGCTGGCCACATTGAATCTTAATCACCGTTTAGGCCACTGCCTTGAGTTGGTTGGCCATCTTGCCTAAGACCAGAATAGCCAAAATCCAATAAAAAACACGAACCCCTTTTGCCAAGCTGAATTACCACAGATTTTGAATTCCATCACTCAGAAATCTCTCTCCCCGTTTCGTCACGCTTTGATTTTGATTTAATGGTGAAGACATGTTCAAAGGCTATTTTTGTTCAGATCTGGGCATGAAGGGAGAACAAAAAGAAGGTCTATGAAGGGAGAGAAGATGAAACGCTATGAGAAGAAAGGAGTTTCAGAAATGCCGATCGGCGTAGAAGAAGTTGGCCAGCTGTCTACTTTCTCTTTCTTCTTTGGTCTCTAAATTTTTTTTTTTTTCGACCACAAATATTATTGAAAAAGCCCAATGGGCTGTTACTGAAGATATTAACAACAATAATCAGTCCAAATTAACCCTAAAACTCTAGAGAATTCGATGACCATAAAGCGGAGAAATTGCTGATTTACCTTCCTCTTTTAAAAAAAAATCTCGTATGCCCCTCTATTATATTTGTGTATTTTTAAAAATATAAAATCTGTTAAAAGACTCTTTGACCTTAAATTTTCACTATAATTACAGATCCAACCAATATCCATTTCAAAATTCAACCCAACCAAGATCCAATTTTGAAAACCCTAAATCGCTAACTTAAAAAAAAAAAATTCTCATATTCTTCGCCTCTTCTCTTTCTTTTCTTCTGCGCGACCTCTTCTCTTTCTTTTCTTCTGCAAACAATTCTCATCTTCTGAGCGATCCCACCCCTTCTTCGTAGGAGTTCATTATCGTCATTCGTGGTTTCTCATCTCTGAAGGTAAAGGTCTCTGATCTCTTAGTCTTTCGTGGTCTCTCGTTTCTTCTTTTATCTCTAGCAACTGTTAAAATCCAAATGTTCTAGATTGTTATGTATTCGATTATGCAAAGATCGATAGAACCGGACCGGATTTCTTACCTCAATCTCGAGCTTCTTTCTCACCAATCTAATCTATCCTACACCCAGAAATCACAAACCATGCCTCACTGAGGAATTTTATCAAACACCTTGTAGGCTTTCTACACGTACCTACCACATCTTTCACAAACCCTCAAACCCAGCTATGTTGAACAAATCCAGAGAGAAAACCCAATCTTCACCAGCTTCCAATAAAACAACTAAAGGTTTTTGACTTCCCAAAACCCAAAAAGAACAAGCTTTAGCCATTGAGAAATTACGGTTTCAGAGGCTCGAGTTTCGGAGAAAAGTGACTAATAATGTAGTAAATTGAGAACAAGAATATGTATATAGAGTTGAAAATGTACATAACATGAACTGTTTACTTTAAGTATAACGTATTAACAAGGGACAAATCACTAATAAATCAATTAAAAATTAAATGAAATCATCGCTTAACGAGAAATCCCTCAAGCTTATGTTGCTAATCTCATGGTATGTTCTTTATTATCTGTACTTGTGAACATTTTTATGTGAGGATTGTAGGAAGTAGAAAAAGATGGTTTTGTTGCATAGCATTCGGAATAAAATTATTCCACTAAAAAGTTTTAAAAGATTAATTTATTTTGATTTTACAATGTTTAGATATACTTTGATTTAACAAAACTTTACAAAGTAACTTGGAACATGGATGGTAGAAAGTGTGGGTCTTCATTGGACCAGCAAGTCTTCACTTTCACGGAGTCTGTGTTTATATGTCTCCCAAACCATGCTTACACCTTCCTGGTCATGTTTAGTCTTTGTATAAAGTCTATTTGCAATCACGTTTAAGTGGTTTTCTTTTCATAGAAGAGCCTTTTAAAAGATTAATTTATTTTGATTTTGAAATGTTTAGATTTTAGTCGCATGTAAATGTTAAAGATGCATATAATGTAATACATTTGGGTTAGGATTTTTATTGGATGAAATATAATAGATTCTGGATTTTCCTACTAAAATATGTAACATTCAACTGATTGTGTCTGTTTTGTTTTGATAATCCAGGAAGCAAAATGTCTTTGCTTAGGAAGAACTCTTCTTGTGGAAAAGGATCTACAGAAGCTGGATCCTCAAAATCTGGGTATAGAAATCCTCAAACTTCAAATACCGGATCTTCAGGGGTAATTAGATTAAAAATGTATTAATTTTTAGGGATAGTTGTGGTATTGTTTGTTGAAACTGGAAAGATAAATTGTTTTAGTACAAATTGGTATTATAGGTACAACTACGTGTTTTGGAAATTTGGTACAAATAGGATTACTACGTACAACTGTTTGTTGATGTTGCTTGATTCTTCTCGTACAACTAGGTATTAGTATATATAATTATTTGTTGATGATGTTTGGTTCTTCTTGGTGGAAAATTGTGTTTGATTGTAGGATACCGAGGAGGATATCGAGCCAATGAAACCTAAGAGGTTTTTCTTTAGTGACAAAAACTATGCGTTAAGTTGTAAGATATCATCGAGGTGTGATGTTGGCAATACGGTGGAATTTTTAGACAACATACTTTCAAGATCAGAGAAACAATGGTTTAGTAAGCATCCTCAATTCAAGCATATTTGGCACATGTTTAGGCAGGGAAACCGTAAGCTGACGGGGATGTGGATGCTACTGGTTCACACAGTTTGGACAGAAAAGAAAAAGGGTTTGTTGGTTTGTGGTGAATGGTGTTCCTGTCCGCTATTCCATGAAGGAACATGCGCTAATTTGTGGACTGGATTGCCATGATTTCCCCCCTAGCTATGAGAGAAAAGGCAGTCTTGACTTTGTTGAGAAGATGTTTGGGCGAAAAAGTAATATAGAGCCAGCTCAAGTGGAAGAACTGCTGGACTCGATGGAAGGTGAATGTGGTGGAGATTGACTGCGGATTGCTGTTCTTTTCTTCTTGAGCAAGATAATCAGAGGAAGGAGTAAGGTTGTTAAAGGATCTGTAGATCCTCTCTTACTCAGATATGTGGCTGATCTAGAGCTGTGCAAGACGTTTCCTTGGGGGAGGTTGACATTTGAGGACTCTATGCAACAGATTTTTCACATGATGACAAGCTTAGACGGCACTGTGCAACCAACATGGACCTTTCCGGGATTCATAATTCCATTGGAGGTAAATGAAATATTTTAATTAGACATCTTAATATATTTTTATAACTTTATATATCTTAAATATTAACTCTATGTGTAGGTTCTAGCGTTCGAGTGTATTCCAAACCTGTGTAAGGAATTTCGAGTAGATGTAAGAGATGCACATAAGAGCTGTCCAAGAATGTGCAAAAAAAGGTTCAAAGCTACTGGAATGAAAGGTTATCCCTACAGTGAAATACTTGACGTTATTGGATCTACAAAGGTTAGCATTCCTTGCTGGTAAATGGACTTTTGTTGGTATATTGGAGAAAATTTTATTCAATAACAATGAAATTTTATACACTAGTTTTAATCAATATAGAAATCATAGAGGTTATTATTAACAAAAGCACACGTTGCATGATATTTTTTTGTTCTTGTTTAATTGTGAATTGTTTTTTACTTTTACGTTGCATGATTTTACGTTTACGTTGCGTTGAATCTTCTATTGATTTATTTTGTAATTTATTCATATTTGACAGGATATTCGTAGTTGCTTGGAACCTCAGCCGGAAGAGATTCCTCTTTTGGCTTGCATCATGAACGAACATAGAGATGATGAAATGGATAAGATTGACCCAATAGCTGACGCTTGGGACAAGCGTGTGGATTTGCAGAAGAAACAAATATGGTGGGAGGATCTTTACAATGCAGATATTGCTTCTCGAAAAAATGATGAACATATGGAGGAGGAAGGAGATAATCTGGTACCACCAGCCAAACGATTAAGGAAGCGAGAAAAAAACCTAAAAGAGAAGCAAAATGAGGAGCCAAAAGAGAAGCAACAAGAGGAAAAGAATTGTAGTTGTATGAAAGAGTTGGAAGATAAGGTAGCTAAGATGATGAAGTTGATGGAAGATAGGTTTAAGGATATGAAGTTGATTGAAGAAGGCTTTAAAGAAATTAAGTTTGAGCTTGCTGTACATGAGACAAGGCTTACTAGTGTTGAAGGTTGTGTGAACAACGAACGGAATGGAAGATATGGTATGGATTTTCAGTATGGCAGTGCATGGCCTGGAGAAACTTCTGGTTTTGGAATGGGTGGAGGTAGTTCTGGTTTTGAAAATGTTGGAGATGGTGTGGAGAATGCTGGAGATGGTGTGGAAAAGGGTGGAGATGGTGTGGAAATTGCTGGAGATGGTGTTGAAATTGCTACAAAAGACGGAGAGAGACCACATGCTCTGGTTTTGTACACGGATAAAGGCCTTGTACAGGAAGATGAACGAAAGGAGGAGGAAGAAGTGCCTTGTACGCCAATGGTAAACGGCAAAGGTAGAAAGAGGTTCAAGACGTGTGCGAAGAAGAAATGTTCCAAGAAGAAAAAGAGAGAGCTTAAACCTTCACGTTTTAGGATGAGTCCGTACGACGCATGATCTTTGATGAAACTCATTGGTACTATGATGTATGATGGAACTCGTAGGTGCAAAAGTATTGTATGATGGAACTCGTAGGTGCAACTAAGTATTTTGTATAAGTATTTTGTATGACTGGCCTTTTTTGGATTACTAAAACTATTAAATTTAGTATATTTTTATGGATCAAATTATTTTATGGATCAAAACTATTAAATTGAATCATATTAGGTACAACTAGAACAAATCTTTTCCAATCAGAACAAATATGGAAAAAAGGAAAACCTCATTTAACACATGCCTATTAGTTTTTACATGTGGTAGAAAATGAATATATTTATTACCTCAATTAACACATGTCTGTAAACTTTTACTAATAGTTTTCAAGTTGTACTCAGTTGTACTTGATTGTGCACAGTTGTCCTTTCATGTTTTACTTAAATAATTAGTTAAATCATACCCTAAACCAAAATTTTATGGTTGTACTTATGATATTTTCTATTTATGGTCCATTACATAGACTACCATGTAATAATATTTTACATTTGCAATTATTTGTATGTTTCACCAAATATACATGAGATTTCCAAAGTAACCATTAAGGTATAAGGTAGATGTTGGTAAAATATGTTGTTTGTGTTTTTGAGTAGTTTTATTTATAATTTTCTTTCAAAGTAAGAAATATAGATTTACTAATTCAAATATATATTTACTAGTTAAATAAAACTATTAGTCTATTTACTAGTTGAATATAGTTCATGTTCAACATAGTTGTACCAGTTGTTCCAGTTGTACGAAGACAGAAAGAAAACAAATTGACAAAGTTCCAGATAAAAATAGTTGTACTAGTTATTCCAGTTGTACGAAGACAGAGAAAATAAATGGACAAAGTTCCAGATACAAACACCGACATCAATACTGACACCAACTTAAAAATTAACCCTGGCTACTACCTGATGCATCAAAGTAGTCATACAGTCGTCCTCTCACAGACTTACGTTTCCTTTGTCCATGTTCTCCAACCGATGTAAACCTTGTTGTTTGATTTCTTCCCTTTTTTTTACATAATTTGGAGGTAACGCAAACATATCTCGTATACAGTCTGTAACAATCCATTGAGACATGTGGGGAACAGGATAAATGGTCTCGGAATAAGCCAATGCCCATTGCTCAGTCCAATAGTATTTAGAGCACAACTCATGCAATTGGATCGAGCCTTGTGAGTATGAACCGAAAGCAGCTATTGCATGTACGCATGGGTACCTGTCTATATCAAAATACCTGCAACTACAAGTTTTCCTTCTCAAATCAACCAAATAAGTATAACCATCGCCTCCAACCACACTATACTCAAGCGCGAAGCTATTTAGCTCCAACACAATTAACTTCTTTGCTTCAGCACATCGACTATGAAATATTTTATCTATAGTAGGAACTAACTTCTTTGAGTTCCATCCTGCAGAACTCTTCCTATGCTTATTAAACCATTCAGCAATTTTTTCAACAATTGCATCAATCATTGGTAATAACGAGTACTCCCTTGCTTTTGCAAACACACCGTTAAAAGATTCAACAGAATTGGTCGTGTCAATGTTGTACCTTTCTCCTGGAAAATAACATCTTGCCCATTTTTTCTCGTCCACGCTTCTATCAAGATAATCTCGTGCAGCAGGATACCTTCTCCTAAAGGCATCATAGAGTTTTTTGAACTCAACCTCTGTATAAGCTTTGGCACACTCCATGAACTTTGATCCAACTATGTCCTTGTTTACGTGAGAGCAACTTGCTTTCACATTCTGAGATAAATGATATATACAAAACCCATGCTTAGACAACGGGAAGACCTCACGCACTGACTTGATGAGACTTTGATTCCTATCAGAGAGAAACACCAATTCAGGAGCATCTGGTATTACTGATTTCAACAACGTGAAAAACCAAGTCCAACTTGCATCTTTCTCACGATCAACTACACCAAAAGCAAGCGGATAATGGTGATGCTCAGGATCCTGAGCCATAGCAACAATCAACACTCCAACGTGTACAGTCCTAATGTGGGTTCCATCTACAATGATCACCTTCCTCATGGCTTCGAAGCCTTTGATACAAGCTCCCAACGCGAAAAATAAGTATTTAAACTTGTGTTGCTCATCCAACTCCACACGTGAAACTGTACCCGGATTCTTCTGCTCTAACATGTACAAATAAGAGTATACCATCTTATAACTGTCCTCTGGACTACCCCGAACATCAATAGCAGCTTGTTTTTTCCCTCTCCACGCGGTAGTATATGACACTTTCATACCAAGTCTTGTTTGAACCATATCCATGATATTTTTTGGAGTTGGCGTATCAAATTTACCGGGATAATCATCATGTATCACAGATGCAACTAATCGTGGAGTGCCTTTCCTTCGATTTATGCTTGTACTCGCAGTTGACCGGGAACATGAATGCATCTTGTTGTAAGTTCTAATTGAAAAGTAATTTGCATTCTTAAGCTTTGCAGCTCGTAAGGACCACTTGCAACCATTTATCGCTTCACGACATTTTACCACGTACAATACTGTATCCGACTTCTTAATTGTAAACTCAAAACAGTTCTTATGCGCACGTTTTGCAACCAAATCTATAACTTCCTCCTTACGCTCAAATTCTTGACCTATAGCTATATACATACCATCTTCCCATTCAACATTGGCAAATTGTTCTTCTACCACAACGGGTGTGACCTCGTGATCTTCACACAACCCATAGCCGTCTACATTAGCAACATCACCATATGCAAAACCAACATTGTCTAACTCATATTGCCCAGATGATTCCCGTGGGTGAAGTATGAGGACACCATCATTTACCCTACCACTAGAAAGTAACTCTTCATTAGTTACACCAATTTCACTTTCTCGGTCCTCTCTTACAACTTGCTCACATTCCTGATTTTCTTCGACATCATGGATGACCTCCACATGCAATACAACTCTATGTTGATCATTATTCACTTCTAGTAAATAACCCAAAACATCTTCATCATCCAAGATATATGATGGTGCTTTCATATCCATTAACCATGGAATCCAACTAATTTTCAGCTTTGTCATAGGTAAATCCATCTTTATTTTCTTGCATATTTTATCAACCAGCCCTAAATAAGTGATCTCGTTGATAGATGTCTTCATCACTAACGTGTAAAGCTCACCTCCACTTGAAATCCATCGGAACTCATCACCATTTCTTGAATAATATCCTCCATAGTCAAAATGTATGACCGTCCAATGACTGTTCTTCATGTCACCTGAAAAAAAAATTTAACATTATGATATAACTACGTTAGCTGTACATAGTTGTATATAGTTGTACATAGTTGTACATAATTCTCACAGTTGTACTAATTATACAGTAGTACCAGATCTGGGCAGTTCTTCAAAATCTCAGTTGATCCTATTCTTAATACATGCGATTCAATTTGATTTAACCACTACAATCCATAAGTTTCTCAATTTAATATCCTAATCGACTACAAACACAACTTCAACAACCCAAGGAGTATAAAAGAAGAACAAATTATTAATTTTTATAGAAGTTTGAATTTGAGCTTGAAAAATGTAAACCCCATAACTCCAGCTTTTGGAATCATGTTCTACACAATAAATGCAAACGAAATCATACCTGCGTTGTGTACGGATCCGCCGTTCGTCGTTTTTGTCGGAGGAAAATTTTGAACAACGAAGGAGAAAAACGAAGAAGAAGATGAGGATGATTTTTTTTGGGTTAAAATAACAATTTATTTTTTAATTATTTTTAGTTTATTAAACTGTTCATTAAGGTTAATTTGGGAAATGAACATAGAGGAGGGTATGAGGAAAAGCGAAGGGTACGAGAGCATAAAATTGACAGGAGAAAGGCACATGAGCATTTGACCCCCATAAAGCACCTCCGATTGTCGTTGTTCACCACCACCAAGCCAACCAGCCGCTACTAATCAGTTTAATGATGAACCTCCTCCGCCCTCCACCGATCTGGAGATCACTGCTACAAGCCGCCAACCCCAAATCAACCAGCAAAACACTCTGAGATCATTCCCACCTTGGAAGCTTCGTTGCCGCCACACCCAACATATGATGTGATCTGTTTTCATTGCCCAAGTGATAGGAGCAATATTAATCATGACAAAGATATTACTCCACAAGTGAAGAAGAAAGCAGAGAGGTCTTAGCGGACTGGAACAGAGAACCAAGATCAGATTTTACAAAACAACAAAACTACACAACCGGACAAGCGGAAACTGAACCGAACAAATCGGAACCAAAACCGGACGTAGCCGGAGAACAAGATCCGAGAAACAAAAACTAGATCTAGGCGAAAAAAAACAAAACACAAAAGAAACCTAAATATAAACAAACTGGACCGATGACCGTAGGTAGGAGAAGCCACAAGCACCGACCGGATTTACAACCGGACCTGATCGGAAATGTCTTTCTTAGAAGAAAGTTTTAGAGAGAGAAAAGAAGAAAGGGTTTTACGCTACTAAACAAATAAATTTGTAAGAAAACAATATCATATAATTTGTATAACTTAAAGTACTTTACGGGCCTTCATCATATAATAACTTAAAAAAAATATATCATATAATTTTATAACTTAAAATATCACTATTAACTTGAAATGTTGATGGTGTAATATTACATTTATCAAACAAGAGTGTTACATCACATAGAATATAATAAAATATTAATTTAATCATCAAACTCTAAAATGTAATCAACATAAATTATTTTGCAAATCAATATATTGGACTCTTTTACATTATATTACTATAATATTATAACTAATGTTTTACGTAAAGTGTTATGCAATTCATATTAAGTTATTAACCAACATTATCCATTATAACGGTAGAAAATAACTTTAAAATTATATAGATATTTTTTTTTTATTACTTATAAACTTAACATCTATTTTTTATTGATCTAAAACTTTGCATCGGTTATATAATCGATGAAATTTCATATCTTTGCATCAATTTTGTTAAAATGATGCAAACTAATATAAAAATATGTCAATTTACTAAAATTGATGTAAAACAAGTCAGTTACAATATCAATTATTATAACTGATGTTAAACCATATATTTTGTATTGTTTATTAATAAACAATTTAAAATAATATCATTTAAGTTTTTGATACAATTTAAATGATATAATACACCTCTTTTTTAGTGATTCTACTAATATGTTTGAGTAAAATTAGTAGAAATCGCGTCGTTTCAAAATAATTGTTCGTACAAGTAATGAACGTGATATGATCCTAGTACAGATCAACGCCCCACGAATACTTCGAATGGTTTAGATATGCGGAAAATGAAGGATGAACGAATGAAGGATGGATTGAAGGTGAAGATGAACCTATTCTAGTAATGGATCGATGTGTACTACCGAGAGATATGAGAGATCTCTTGGATTACAAGGCTCGAACACAACTTAGATATTACGCACTAAGACATGTAAGAGTTGAAGAGATATTACGCACTCTTCAGATCAAACAAGTTGTAAGAGTTTTAGAATAAATTTGTTTGATGATCTTATTATGATGATCGATGAGAGTATATATAGAGAGGAAAACATAGGCTCCCTCAACATGCAAGGCCTCTAATAAATGAGGTAGTTTGATCGCCAAAAACAACACACAAAATGATAAAATGGGCCGAAAACAAATGGGCCAAAATGGCGTCGGCCACAAAGAAAGAAATAGCCTAAGTGTAATGACGAGGTAAGGTAAAGTATGTGTCCTGGCCTCATTAAAAACCTTGCGGGAAAACCCAATGGAAAAAACCACGCGAAGGGAAAAAGAGTACAAGTCCACATACCTCTCATCATTACCCTTCTTCGGCTCGGATCAAAACCAATGTGGTTTGATGAACCAAAGGAAGTTGGCCGCTAAGTGATGACAGGAGCTCGGCAATAGCTTGGTTGAGCTGCCTTGTTCGCGATCTTGTCATTGGTCCACTCGGAACTTCCAGTGCCTTTGCGCTGTCACGAACCTCTGCGGCAACGAGCTGTCCTGCTTCGAGCTCGGCAACGAGCTGCTCCTCTTCATGCTCGGCCTCGAGCTGCTCCTCTTTGTGTTCGGCCTCGAACTGCTCCTCTTCGTGCTCGGCAACGAGCTGCTCCATTTTGCCTTGTCCCGAACCTCCATGCTCCAAGTTTCCCACGATCACATCATCCTCTCCCACTTGAAAAGGATTTGACCTCAAATCCGCTTCACCTGCAAAATAAGGGAGAAGGTCGCAAACATTAAAGGAATTACTTACTTTGTACTTACCTTGAAGATCGAGCTGGTAGGAATTGTTGTTGATCTGCTTGATCACTTGGAATGGTCCGTCGATCCTCGGCATAAGCTTAGATTTTCTTTCCTCCGGGAATCGTTCCTTTCTAAGGTAGAGCCAAACTAGGTCGGCTTCCTTGAAAACGACCTCCTTTCGGCCTTTGTTTGCTTGTTTTGCGTACTGCCTGGTCCGAGCTTCAATATTCGCCTTAGTTTTCTCGTGCACCTGTTTTACTAACTCGGCCCTCTTTTTGCCGTCTTGGCTAAGTCTTTTACTCAAAGGCAAAGGGATTAGATCCAAAGACAAAATAGGATTGAAACCGTAAACAACTTGAAAAGGGAAAAACTTAGTAGCGGAATGAATGGCATGATTATAAGCAAATTCTACATGAGGCAAACATTCTTTCCAAGTTTTAAGGTTCTTTTTAATCAAAGTTCGCAAAAGTGTAGACAAAGTTCTATTAACGACCTCGGTTTGTCCATCGGTTTGCGGGTGACAAGTGGTGGAAAACAACAACTTAGTTCCTAATTTAGACCACAATGTTTTCCAAAAGTAACTAAGAAATTTTGTCCATCGGTTTGCGGGTGACAAGTGGTGGAAAACAACAACTTAGTTCCTAATTTAGACCACAATGTTTTCCAAAAGTAACTAAGAAATTTAGTAACTAAGAAAAAGTTCGCAAAAGTGTAGACAAAGTTCTATTAACGACCTCGGTTTGTCCATCGGTTTGCGGGTGACAAGTGGTGGAAAACAACAACTTAGTTCCTAATTTAGACCACAATGTTTTCCAAAAGTAACTAAGAAATTTAGTGTCCCTGTCCGAAACAATGGTCTTAGGCATGCCATGCAAACGAACAATTTCCCTAACGAACAAATCGGCTATATGCGATGCATCGTCAATTTTATGACATGGAATGAAATGTGCCATTTTTGAGAACCTATCAACAACCACAAAAATTGAATCTTTTCTATTCTTAGTCCTAGGCAAACCTACAACAAAGTCCATAGACAAATCAACCCACGGATACAAAGGAATGGGTAAAGGAGTATACAAACCGTTCGGTTGGATTTTTGACTTAGCTTGTTTACAAGTAACACAACGTTCGCAAAGCCTTATGACGTCCCTTTTCATGTTCGGCCAATGAAAATGTTCTAGCATTACTTGGTACGTTTTGGCCACTCCGAAGTGTCTCATTAGTCCTCCACCATGAGCTTCCTTTAAAAACAATTCTCGCAAAGAAGAGTGAGGTACACAAAGCCGATTTTCGTAAAATAAATAACCATCAAGTCTATAATATTTCTCAAAGGCAAATTTCTCACAAGACTTAAAGATGGTTCCAAAATCTAGGTCTTCGGCATATAACTCTTTGATATATTCGAAACCAAGTAACCTTGCGTCCAAAGAGTTAAGAAGAACGTACCTCCGGGATAATGCGTCGGCTACAACATTATCCTTACCTTTTTGTACTTGATTACGTACGGAAAAGTTTCAATAAATTCGACCCACCAAGCATGACGTTTGTTGAGCTTTTGTTGACCCTTGAGATGCTTCAATGATTCGTGGTCAGTGTGAATCACGAACTCCTTCGGCCATAGGTAGTGCTGCCACGTTTGCAACGCCCGAACTAACGCGTACATCTCCTTATCATAGGTCGGGTAATTAAGCATGGCGCCTCTGAGCTTTTCACTAAAGAACGCAATAGGCTTCATGTCCTGCATTAAAACAGCACCGATACCTATCCCCGAAGCATCACATTCAATCTCAAATTTTTTCATAAAATTAGGAAGAATTAAAACGGGAGAATGAGTGAGCTTCTCTTTCAAGGCTTGGAAAGCCTCTTCTTGGGCGAGCTCCCACTTGAACCTGACGTCCTTCTTGATGATTTCCGTGAGTGGGGCAGCAATTGTGTTAAAGTCCTTGACGAACCTTCGGTAAAAACCCGCAAGGCCGTGGAAACTCCTCACCTCGCTTACATTCTTCGGGCTCGGCCATTCTCGGATTGCTTTCACTTTCTCCTCGTCGACCTTAATGCCATCTGCACTTACAACAAAACCTAGAAACACAAGATTATCCGTGCAAAAAGTGCATTTCTTAAAGTTGGCATAAAGTTTTTCCTTTCTTAATAAATCCAAAACAAGCCTAAGGTGAATGACATGATCATCTAGATTTTTGCTATAAACAAGGATGTCATCAAAATAAACTACCACAAATACTCCTATATGCTTCCTTAAAACATGATTCATTAATCGCATGAATGTGCTAGGTGCATTGGTTAACCCAAACGGCATGACTAACCACTCGTAAAGCCTTTGTTTTGTTTTAAATGCAGTTTTTCATTCATCACCTTCCTTCATCCGGATTTGGTGATATCCACTTTTCAAATCTATCTTAGAGAAAATGCAAGACCCATGCAACTCATCTAACATGTCATCTAAACGAGGGATAGGATGGCGATATTTAACCGTAATGTTGTTGATGGCTCGGCAATCAACACACATGCGCTACGACCCATCGGCACGAGTAAGACCGGAACGGCACACGGACTCATGCTCTCGCGAATATGTCCTTTGTCCATGAGCTCGTTGACTTGCTTCTCCAATTCCTTAGTCTCCACCGGATTGGTTCTATACGCGGGTTGGTTGGGAAGGGCCGATCCGGGCACAAAATCAATTTGGTGTTCGATTCCCCAAATAGGTGGCAAACCTATGGGATTTTCCTCCAGAAAGACGTCGCTATAATCCTGCAAAACATTCTTAATCTTGCTCGGCAAAACCGGCTCGGGGTTAGTAGTACAAGCTAGCGATTCCTTAAAAACAAAAAGTAAACTGTTTTTATCGCTTTCTTTTGGCTTACTCTTTACCGGAACAACCGGTTTGGCGGCGTTCTTCCTCATGACGAGCTGGTCTTCATACACCTCTTGCGGACTCATAGGCACGAGCGTTGTTTTACGACTTTGGTGCTCAAAAGTGTATCGGTTGGTAAAACCATCGTGTAATACCCTTCGGTCCGATTGCCACGGTCGGCCAAGTAGCACATGACTTGCGTCCATTAGTAAAACATCACAAACGACCTCGTCCTTGTACTTGTCTATTGAGAACGGTACCTTCACTTGTTCGTTGACGGTCATTTCTCCGGAATTGTTGAGCCATTGGAGCGAGTACAGCTTAGGATGCTTAAGTGTCTTCAATCCCAACTTTTCCACCATAATCCTGCTCGCCACGTTAGTACAACTACCACCATTAATAATTAGACTACATACCTTGTCGTGGACGAGGCATCTTGAATGGAAGAGTTTTTCATGTTGCACTTGCTCCTCGGGCTTAGTTAGAATGCTTAAAGACCGTCGAGCTACCAAGAGCTCTCCTCGGATGGCGGTCTCAATTTCTTCTTCCTCCGACTCAACATCCAATTTTTCATCCTCAGACTCAACATCTCCATTGTCCCGAAGTACCATAATTCTCTTGTTGACACAATCACTCGCATAGTGTCCTAGTCCTTGGCACTTGAAACACCTAATGTCACGAGTCCTCGGGTTTTCCCTTGCCTTACCCTTGAGGTCGATGTCTTGGACTTCGGCTTATTGAACGGCTTGAAGTCTTTGTGAAAGCCGGGCTTCTCGTCCTTAGAATAGCTTGGTTTTCCTGAAGTAAGGCCAGGCTTAGATGATCCGTAGCTAGACCGTGAGCCTCTCCTTTTGAGTTGTTGCTCGATCATTACGGCCATATGGAACATCTCCTTAATCTCCAAATAGTGTTGCATCTCTAGGCGGTCTTGTATCTCACGGTTAAGACCTCCCATGAACCGAGACATGAGAGTTTCCCGATCCTCCCGTATGTCGGCTTGCAACAGTAAAGTCTCCATTTCTTTGTAATACTCTTCAACGCTCCTAGACCCTTGTGACAAGTTTCGCAACCTTTGATGAAGCTCGCGATGGTAATAGGTCGGCACGAATCGCTTCCTCATGATCGCTTTTAGTTGGACCCAAATATCTACGGGAAGTTCGCGGGCTCGCCTTCAATTCGTGACGAGCTGATCCCACCAACTAAGCGCGTAGTCGTAGAACTCGGTAACTGCGACCTTAACTTTGACGTCCTCTGTGTACTCCCTACACACAAAAACGAGTTCAATTTTATTTTCCCACTCAATATAAGCATCGGGATTATTAGTCCCATGAAAAGGAGGGATAGAAATCCTGAGACCGTTAAGGAGATCTCGCGGCAGATTTTAGACTCGTTCTCGCCACCGGTTTCTTTGGCTTCCACGCGAGGATGAGTAGGTGTAGTAAGCTCGGGCCGCTTCATCTTCTCCATCTGTTTCGCAACGTGGCCTCGGTTGGACAGGATTTGAGATCGGCCCCGGTTGTAGACGAAGTGCCGCAAGTTGCTCTGCGAGGATCCTTGTGACCGCGGCTTCAATCGTTTCTACTAATTTCTTTTGAGACTTTGAAGAGGATGACTCTTCGTCGGAGCTCGCATCGGTACCTGCAATAACACAAAACTAAACGAGTAAAACGTTCTTTGACAACTTAAATCGAAACTGAATGAACAAGCATATCAGACACAGTGACAAGATCAGTTCGAAACAATTATCTAAACTTGTTCAAAAATTCCCAATTTATTTTTAAAATTAAGTTAACTCTTTCTAGGTTCCAGAACAGTTGAAATCACAATTTTTGAACAACCTATAGACTTAGTAAAATGTTTTCAATCAGATCGATCTAGAAGATGAGCAGACAGTTTTGACACAGTAGCTAGATCAGATCAAAATAATTATCAAATCGGGTTCAAAAATTCCAGAATGATTTTTTTAAAATTAAGTACACTTGTTCTAGATTCAAATACAACTGATTTTGCAATTTTTGAACACCCTAGCGATTTATGAAAATGTTTCTAATACAGATCTAAAATCTGGAAAATCGCAGAAGATGAAAAGATAAGTTTTAGAACGACTAAACCTGTTCGAAGTGGCTCTGATACCACTTGATATGATCCTAGTACAGATCAACGCCCCACGAACACTTCGAATGGTTTAGATATGCGGAAAATGAAGGATGAACGAATGAAGGATGGATTGAAGGTGAAGATGAACCTATTCTAGTAATGGATCGATGTGTACTTCCGAGAGATATGAGAGATCTCTTGGACTACAGGCTGGAACACAACTTAGATATTACGCACTAAGACGTGTAAGAGTTGAAGAGATATTACACACTCTTCGGATCAAACAAGTTGTAAGAGTTTTAGAATAAAAATGTTTGATGATCTTATTATGATGATCGATGAGAGTATATATAGAGAGGAAAACATAGGCTCCCTCAACATGCAAGGCCTCTAATAAATGAGGTAGTTTGATCGCCAAAAACAACACACAAAATGATAAAATGGGCCGAAAACAAATGGGCCAAAATGGCGTCGGCCACAAAGAAAGAAATAGCCTAAGTGTAATGACGAGGTAAGGTAAAGTATGTGTCCTGGCCTCATTAAAAACCTTGCGGGAAAACCCAATGGGAAAACCACGCGAAGGAAAAAAGAGTACAAGTCCACATACCTCTCATCATTACCCTTCCTCGGCTCGGATCAAAACCAATGTGGTTTGATGAACCAAAGGAAGTTGGCCGCTAAGTGATGACATGAGCTCGGCAATAGCTTGGTTGAGCTGCCTTGTTCGCGATCTCGTCATTGGTCCACTCGGAACTTCCAGTGCCTTTGCGCTGTCACAAACCTCTGCGGCAATGAGCTGTCCTGCTTCGAGCTCGGCAACGAGCTGCTCTTCTTCATGCTCGGCAACGAGCTGCTCTTCTTCATGCTCGACCTCGAGCTGCTCCTCTTTGTGTTCGGCCTCGAACTGCTCCTCTTCGTGCTCGGCAACGAGCTGCTCCATTTTGCCTTGTCCCGAACCTCCATGCTCCAAACTTCCCACGATCACATCACAACGAATGTCACATTCGGATAGTCTTAGTCTCTTCTCATCACATGCCGCCTTAAAAACTACCCGCTAGCTAAAAAAAACCAACACGCTAGCTCAAAAAAACCATTTCCATTGCATAAATCGAACTCAGTCACACCATCAACATTTCTCATAACCCTCATGCAGACTCGATCGATGCTTCCAACAGGATCTCGAGATTCTCTAATCGATTTAAATTCTATCTGTGATTAAAATAATTGAAAGCTACACTATCTCGAATAAACAGTTCTTACCATTGTTTTCAACGTGTAGTTGCTGCTGATTCAGTAGCACTGGCTCTACCATTGACGAGATTCAGTAGGGAGAGAGAGAGTTAAAATGATAATTGTTGCAATATAGATATATCTTTTAAAAAGTTTGGCGTCATTAATTCATTTTTGTGATTTTAGTATTTGAAATTAACAAGTCGATATATATGATGGTGATTATGAAAACAGCATATAATTATTGGCATTTGATTTTTTTTTTTTTTTTTAAAATTTGACTGTTATAGTGTAGGATACGCAAGTTTTATGATAAAAATATATTCATATTAAACAAAACTAAACAAATTCACGTTATTGTGGTTGAATCCCAAGTTTTTTATTTGAATTCGACTGTAGAAAACATATTTTATTCGTTCCGAATATATCCATAAATTCATTAAACTAACCAAACTTCATTAAAAAAAATTTTAAAAAGGATAAAAAGAGTAATATTTTTTAATTAAATATGTAGAAGAATATCTAAAATGAAATAAACATTTACATTTGTTAATTAAAATTAAGTACTCTAGTTTCTCTGTCTTTTAGAATCCAAAAAGTCAAAAATCAAAAAAATCTGAATTGAACTATTTTGACCCTCAAATAATAATAATATATTATTTTTTTTAAGAAGAACTAGAAAAATCGAACTACAATCTAAAATAACTTGATGAATGTTAGTTGGTTTTTCTTTCTTGGCTTCACTTACGAAATAATTCAATGTCTAAAATATATTACGATTTGAATCAAAACTAGTGGATCATTATCAATAAAAAAAAAATCCAGTATATGTTGTAAGATAGCTCATCGTCCGTGTCAAATTACATTTCCTGTAAAATATTTTAAATGTCATTTCTTTTGCTTCATTCAATCCAATGTACATAATAACAACAAATGTAAAAACTATGAGATGATTCATATTTCTGAATTGTAATATTTTTGAATTAATATGAATAAAGACATCAAAATGTAGTATTTGTAATTGTTTTGTGTGACAAACTTTTTTCTTGAACTTATATATATATATATATAATTTCTTTTTTTATTATCTTAGCAAATTTAACGCAAACCAAACAAATTAAACTTACTGTAGGAAGAAAATTTATTGTCGAAAAGTAAGGTTGCCCAATAAAACAAATCAAAGATGCACAAAAATCAACCAAATTAAAATTTAAAATCTAATCCATACAAAGGTATTGGAAATTTATTATTTTAACCTTACTACAAAACAAATTTGCCGATGGAAACAACAATGACATACATCATTGGTATCATAATGTCGACATTTCAGAGTTATCGGAAGTTTTGGTATCATAATGTCGACATTTCAGAGTTATCGAAAACATTGGATTTTACTGTGCGATGTGCAATTTGGCAGCTTAGCATAGAGATGCTACACACACACACCATTCGCACTAAAAAAAGATCGAATACGGAGTAGAAAAATAACGGATTTAATGATTTGTTAGCGAATAAGGTTTGTATACGGAAAGCATCGTCAAATTCACTTTTCTTATTGTGTCTTCTTCAAATATGGCCCATATATATATATATATATGTTTATTTAATAAATTGTTTTTCCGAAAATTTTGTATCCACCAAGATAAGGATTGTTTTGTTTTTGCTGTTGCCATTAGTGAGAGAGAATGTTGCTGATTGAATTTCATTGTGACGGCACCTTTCTTGTCTTGAAAGAGATTCTGGGAATTGGTGGGATCAAAACTTTGGTTTGGCTTGATGATTATGTTTTTGCCGGAACTCTTCAAGGGTATAGCTTGATCTCGTGCATCACTGGTCAAACTGGGGTCATATTCACATTGCCTGCTGTGTCCGGTCCGCCGCTCCTCAAATTGCTCTGTAAGTTCACAGTAATAGTGATGTGATATGAAGTGAAAGAGAACAAAGTTGAATTTTCTATGTGATTGTTCTGGAAACCTTATATTTTCAGACCTAATTGTTGGGCCTGGACCTGCGGCCCACCATTCCGAGCAGTTCGCGAGGTTCAGATCACCAGAAAAAGCCAAGGCCCAGCAAGTTCGGGGGAAGTCCAGCGGGCTGCCGGAGGCCCACTCCAACTGTTAACCGCGGTCTGACCACACTCAAGACACATCCGAACTAACCCTGGTTAAAACAGGGGTATATCAGACCAACCGTGGTCAGTGGAACCCAAGTTAAACCCAACACCGTTCACTATAAATAGACGTCACGGGACAGTGCAGGAGGGCATTCACTCTTCTCTCAAGAAATACAAGTACCGCCACTCGCGAGCTCATTAAGTTGTAATCTTTGTACTCAACATCTACTAGTTCCGGTCTGACCGATCTATCACGATCTTCGAACTAGCGAACTAATAGCACGGGATCTGTCCGGGCTATTTTTAGCGACCTATCTATAAACACATTTCTTTGACTCGACTTTCTATACACGAGATTCTCCGACCTCCGATCTATTATAAATTCATTGTCGACCTGCTTGGATCAACAATTGGCGCGCCAGGTAGGGGCTTGGAGACTTTCTAACGCAAAGAAATATGAGTTCGAACGTGTCCGCAAGTCAACAACCCGGAGAAACATCAAATCAGGGAATCTTAGAAGCAGCTCGCGAAGCTCCACTCATCACAATGGAGTCCAGCCCGGTCATCACTCAGACCGCAGCAAATGAAGAAACGAATGCCACAGCCCGTGGCCCCGAAGCAACAACAAATGCGGACGAACAGATCGATCTTGTTCGCGTCCTGGGAACCCTCATGAGACGCTTTGACCAACAAGACGACATGGTCCGTCAAACAAACACCCGCCTGGACTCCCTCACAACGGCTCAGAACGTCATACAAGAGCAGCTTGACTCTTCCCGACCTGCAAACTTGCAACATCCCAGGGCAAACTCATCTCCATCTCTTACTGAAGGACATGGACGCCCAGCCATCCAGCATCGGATTATCGACCTCAATACTCCATCATGAACTCCGGTCAGCATGCAGCTCGAGCGTGCAACCCACTCGAGAGAACACTCTCCGACCCACGATTCCGAGCTCTAGAGCATTAAGGCTTCACTTCGAGAAATGCAGTCGAAGGTCCATCAAGCTCTAAGCTCGGCACCTGAGATCGACCGAGTCCTTGAAGAAACTCAGAGAACGCCGTTCACGGATCGAATCACTGCAATCCCGATCCGCCAGACAACCAAGTTGCGAATCGAGTCTTTCGATGGAACCACGAACCCAAAACACTTCATGACCTCGTTCGCCATCGCCATGGGGCGAATACATCTATCTCCCGAAGAGCGGGAGGCGGCCTATTGCCAGTTGTTCGTCGAACATCTCGTTAAGCCAAACTCAATCGGAAGCTTCGCGCAGCTCTCGACTGCATTCTTCAAACATTACTCCATGTACATCCAGGACGGTGCCTCAGAAGCCGACCTGTGGGCTCTCGTCCAAGGACCAAGGGAATCTCTTAGGGATTATATGTGCCGCTTCAAAGCGATCCTCTCAACGATCGACGTCCAAGAAACTTCCGCAATCGGCGCCCTGAAAAACGGACTATGGCATGAATCGGGATTCCGGGCTGATCTAATCCTCCATAAAGCTTTGACCCTCGCCGATGCTATGCACAGGGCGACGAGCTTCGTTTTGCTTGAGGAGGACCGAGCAACCAATCTCAAGAAACACTACCCGGTCAAACTGACAGCCACAAAGCCTAAAGCCAAAGATATGGTAGATATCGACCACAACGAACCATCTCAACATCTCGACCAAGAATTTAAGGAATTAAAGAAGAAACTCTTGGCAGCGAACGTAATCCAGGCGCCTCAGCCCGCTCCCGCGAAGCAACAGCAACAGCAAAATCAAGGCCAGCAACAAAACAAAAAATGGCCGCTTAAATTTGTTCGCGGTGAAGAAAACGAAGAAGACATCTGGTCGTTCTGTGACTACCATCAGAAGTTCGGCCATGCGACCCACCAATGCCGACAATTGCAGGCAAAACTGATGGCAAAGGACAGCAGTGGAGAGGTCCACATCGACCTGCCCCCAAAACGGCAGACCGAAAACGAACAGAAGTCTGACGGACAAATCGTCCTTCCATCTCCCCCAAAGCGACCTGCAGACGTCGGCGGTCCTGGACCACACCGGCCTGCTTCCAAAAAGATCTTCATGATCATGGGAGGCTTTAAAGCAGCTTCAAAAACTCAGTCCGTTCTCTCAGGAAGCACGAAAAGGCGGTCTCCCAACAAATAGAGCGCAGTACTCAGGCCGCAGTCGACATACCAATTATCTTCTCTGAGGCGGATACCGAGAACGTGGCAATGCTGCACAACGACCCCTTGGTCATCGAGCTGGGCGTCGAAGACTGCGATGTCACCCGCGTGCTAGCCGACACAGGGAGCTCAGTTAACCTCATCTTCCTGGAAACTCTACGGTAGATGGACATCAAGGACGACAAAATCAAGCCAAGCGTCAAACTGCTGACCGGTTTTGACGGCGTAACGTCAATGACGATTGGAACAATCAGGATGGCGATCCACGTAGGCGGCATCACCAAAATCGCCAAGTTTGTCGTAATAGATAAACCAATAGTCTACAACGCCATTGTTGGAACGCCATGGCTTTCTTCGCTCCGGGCTGTAGCGTCGCCCTACCACCAATGCGTCAAATTCCCGACCTCTTACGGAGTTTTCACAATCCAAGGGTCACAGAAGGTAGCCAGGTCATGCTTCGTAAAGGAGCACAAACTAAGACGCGTCACCTGCAACGTAAGATGATCTACCGCAGCCCCAAGCACGTCACCACAACAAGAGGCTACGGTCTCCATCACTCTCGATCTGCAACGTCCCGAGCGCTAAGTAAACATTGGCGCCGAACTCGAGGAGCCTCTCCGTGGCGAACTGATCCGATTCCTGTCCGCCAACATCTCCACGTTTGCTTGGTCGATCCACGACATGAAAGGGATTGACCCAAAGATAACGACGCACGAGCTGAACGTTAATCCAACGTACCAACCAATCAAGCAAAAGAGACGAAAGCTCGGACCAGAGCGGTCTCAGGCAGTAAATGACGAGGTCACAAAACTCCTCGAAGCAGGCTCGATCACAGAGGTCCACTATCCGGAATGGCTGGCGAATCCAGTCATGGTTAAGAAAAAGAACGAAAAATGGCGGGTGTGCATCGACTTCACGGACCTCAACAAAGCATGCCCAAAGGACAGCTTTCCTCTTCCTCGCATCGATCAGTTCGTCGAGGCCATGGCAGGCAACGAACTCCTTTCCTTTATGGATGCATTCTCTGGCTACAACCAAATCATGATGCATCCAGGCGACCAAGAAAAAACCGCTTTCATCACAGATCGCAGAACCTACTGCTACCGCGTCATGCCCTTCAGCCTAAAGAATGCCGGGGCGACCTACCAAAGACTAGTCAACAAGATGTTCGCTAGTCAGCTCGGTGACTCGATGGAGGTCTACATAGACGACATGCTGGTTAAGTCTCAAAAGGCCAGTGACCATATCACACATCTGCGTGCTTGTTTCGAGGTACTTAACAAGTTCGGCATGAAGCTCAACCCGGCCAAGTGCACGTTCGGGGTAACCTCGGGAGAATTTCTCGGCTACATCGTTACTCAACGCGGGATCGAGGCAAATCCAAAACAGATCGCAGCAATCATCAATATGCCCTCCCCAAAGAACCAGCGAGAAGTCCAAAGGCTCACAGGTCGCATTGCCGCCCTCAATAGATTCATCTCTCGATCTACGGACCGCAATCTTCCATTCTACAAGGCGCTCAGAGTTAACAAAGATAACTTTCTCTGGGACGATCAATGTGAGACCGCATTCAACGAGCTGAAGGATTACTTGTCAACTCCGCCTGTGCTCGCGAAACCAGAGACCGGAGAGCCGCTGTTCCTTTACGTTGCGGTCACAAACGCAGCGGTCAGTGGAGTACTTGTCCGGGAAGATCGTGATGACCAGAAGTCCGTTTTCTACATAAGCAAATCCCTGGACGGGGCAGAATCGCGTTACCCTCTCCTCGAGAAACTCGCTCTCGCTGTCATAACTGCAGCCCGCAAACTACGACCGTATTTCCAATCTCATTCCATAGTGGTCATGTCGACCCAGCCGATGCGGACTATCCTCCACAGCCCGAGTGTATCAGGCCGGATGGCCAAATGGGCCGTTGAGCTAAGTGAATACGACATTGAGTTTCGGAATCGAACCAGCGCCAAGTCCCAGGTCCTCACAGATTTCATCGTCGAGCTCCCGCCAATCCCCCAGAAGCCGACCTACCTCACGAATGGGTCCTTCACGTCGACGGGTCATCCTTTAGACATGGCGCTGGAATCGGAATCCGACTCGAGTCCCCAACCGGAGAAGTACTCGAACAGTCTTTTCGTCTGGAATTCAAAGCCTCCAACAATGAAGCCGAGTACGAAGCCCTCCTCGCCGGGCTGTGATTGGCAAAAGAGGTCGGCGCAACAAAAATCCATGCATATTGTGATTCCCAGCTCGTCGCCAATCAATTCAACGGCGAATACGACACCAAGGACGAAAGGATGGAGGCCTACCTGAAGCTCGCACGCGAACTAACCACAGACTTTGACAGGTTCAAAGTTACGAAGATCCCGCGAGCAGAAAATGCTCAGGCCGACGCCCTCGCTTCCCTCGGTTCCAGTTCGGACTCCGACTTCCGACGAGTAATCCCCATTGAATCCATCCCAGAACCAAGCATCTCTCTTCCAAAGGGTGTTTGCAGCATTACAACTGAGTCCGACGACCAGCTTGAGCCTGCGATGTCCGCCCCACAACAGAGTGACCAGCCCGCGGCAACAGACTGGCGCCAAGAGATAACCAAGTACATAATGTTCGGCGAACTCCCGGGCGACAAATGGACCGCCAGACGTCTTAAAGTCCGCAGCGCGTACTATACCGTCCTCAACGGCAAGCTATACAGATGGAATGCTGCCGAGTCACTCCTACAATGTTAGGCTGGCGATGAAGTATATCGCGTGATGGCCGAAAGCCACGAAGGAGCCGGCGGAAGCCACTCCGGAGGTCGGGCTCTTGCGGTCAAAATCAAGCGCCTCGGTTTTTTACTGGCCGACTATGCTCAGAGACTGCGCCGAACACGCCCGCTGCTGCGAACAGTGCCAACGTCACGGCCCGATGATCCATTCGCCAACCGAGCCACTTTCCACAGCGACTACGCCCTATCCCTTCATGCGATGGGCGATGGACATCATGGGCCCCTTCCCGACGTCTCGGCAAAAGAGATACATCATCGTTGTCACGGACTATTTCACCAAGTGGCGAAGCTGAAGCTTACGCCGTGATACGAGCTAACGACGTTCAAAGCTTTGTCTGGAAATACGTCATCTGCCGCCACGGACTCCCATACGAGATCGTCACTGATAACGGCTCGCAGTTTATTTCTAGGACCTTCGAACACTTTTGCGCGAAATGGAAAATACGCTTAAGCAAATCTACACCAAGATACCCTCAGGGCAAGAAGCGACTTGAGAAGCTAGGATCGTCACTGATAATCGTTGACGGACTCAAGAAGCGACTTGAGGAAAAGAAGGGCCTTTGGGCAGACGAACTCGACGGAGTACTCTGGTCGTTCCGAACTACCCCCCGTCAGTTTACAAACTAAACTCCGTTCTGACTCGCTTATGGTCTAGAAGCCATGGCGCCTGCAGAAGTCAACATCAACAGCCTGCGACGCATAATGATGACGAAGAATCCTAACCTAAACGACGATATGCTCGTCGACAACCACGATCATATCGAAGAAGCTCGCGGCGAGGCCCTCGTCCGGATCCAGAACTATCAGCAGCTCGCTATGAGGTATTACAACAAGCGAGTCTGCAACTGCAGTTTTGCAGTGGGCGACCTCGTTCTTCGAAATGTTTAAGAAAACACCGCAGAGCACAACGCCGGCAAGCTCGGCGCGAACTGGGAAGGACCATACCAAGTAACCGAAATCATCCGACCTGGAGTCTACCAGCTTACGACGATGAATGGGGAGATGATTCTCCGGTCCTGGAACTCGATGAGCCTAAAGCGATACTACTACAACACCAACATGCTCAACATACAAAAAGACTGAGGAAATTCTCCTTTGTCAGCCGCCAGCCCGACTACCGAATCAAAAGGGCCGCAGCTCGCAGCAGACTACGACCCTTAAAAAAAAAAAAAAAAAAAAAAGAACGCTCTACGAGCTCACTACCATTACTTATGTGTATGAACTACGAATGGCTTGATCCCTATTATAATGGGTACGTAGGCAGCCCGTCAGAAGGCACAGCTAATAATCAAAGATATATATACTCAATTTACTCAAATATACGTCTATTATACATATTACTGTTGTTACCAAATTACGTTCCCCGTGAACTAAAGTGGTATGATCAACCACGTCGCCAGAACGGAAGAATAAACAACTTCCTTCTAAGCGACCTATAAGCCGGGCCAGTCCCGCATCCAGTCTCGAAGCGTCTAAGCACAATAAGCCGAGTCCGCCTCGCTCACTTAGTCACGCATCGGACAAAAATCGTAAGCCAGGCCAGTCCCGCAACCTGTCTTAAAAACGTCTAAGTATTAAGACGAGCCCGCCTCGCATACTTAGCTACGTACAAGGCATTATCTAAAAAGCCGACCTCAGGGTCGCACATGATAAAAAAAAAAGAGACAATAATACGAACTGAAATATATATATATATCTTCGAAGAGGTTCAAATCCATACAAAAAAAAAGAGGAAAAATACACGGGCCACAGGCGGCCTATATATATAAAAAAAAAAAGAGGAAAAATACAAGGGCCACAGGCGGCCTAAAAGCAAAAAAAAAAAGAAGAAGAAAGAGGAAACAACATAGGAGCTATTTTTCAGTTCGCACCGGAGGATCCTGAATGACCGGAATGCCGTCAAGATCAGCCAGCTCTTCACCCGTGGTTCGATCGACGGCTGGAGCAGCAAGGTTTTCAGAATCTGGGTTCTGAACGACAGGCTCCGTCCTGGTCTCATTACCAACTGCCGGAGCGACCTCGACCTGGACCGAGGGATTAGCGACCTGAGGAGGTGCAGCGAATAGCCACGAGGGAAGAGGCATCACAAAGTCATCCTCCTCGGCCTCCTCTACTTCCAAGACCTCGAGCTGGCCCTTGAACTTCTCGAAGTTATCATCGAGGACCTTCAGCCTCTCCGCAGAAATAGTAATGCCGTCCTCTTCCCCCATCTTGACCAGGTAGCCCTTAATAGCCTGCGATTGGCTCATCAATTCTGAAAGCCGAGCGACCTCCGCGGAATCAGCAATCGACCTCTTTATCCCTGCCAGCCTCCTGTTGCAATCCTCCACAGTGCTCCTAACAGTCGACGCCCGAGACTTACGGAGACGGTCAATTTCGGCCTGAAGGGAATCCCTTTTGGCAGTCGCCAACTCCCGCTGCTCCACGGCATCCTTCTTCTGCGACCTGAGGTCCTCGATGACCTTATCCGAGTCCGCCTGTATTTTGCTGAAGTTGTTGACCCTGGACTTCAGAACGGGAACCTTCTCCGCTTCCGCTTTCGCGGACTCGAGCTCCTTCTTCATCGAGTCGAACTCCCTCTTCATCGACTCCTGCTCCTTGAGCTGCGATTCGTACTCCACAAGCTGCTTCGAGACTTTGAAGAGCTTGTGTTCGTACGAGAGGACCATCGAGTTCATATGGGTCATCAGCTGCAAAGAAAGCAACCAAGGCGCTAAGGGTTAACAAAAGAAAATGAAAGAACCCCAAGAAAAACAAAATAGGCACACAAGAGCTCACCTCCACCGAAGCCCCGCAGACCCTGCGATATTCTTCGAATTCCTCCAGCTCCTCCGGTTTAGGAAATTTGTTGGCCTCATTGCATGGAAATCGAGACCACAGATCGGCGCACGCCCTAGTGTTATTTATCATGTGATCAGGCGCCCTGAAGTCCATCTCCAGCGTGTATTCTCTGGAGTCTGCAGAAGAAGAGGCGGGAGCCGAGCCAGCCTCGGGCATAGCAAGGGAACCTTCCCGGTTATCAGTCCGAGCCCTTTTACTTCCCTTCCCCAGAGCATCCTCCTGCGGCCTCTTGTCCTTAGAGGTCCTCGCTGCAGACCCTTCTGCTACAGCGGCAACAGACTTGCCGGTTCTCTCCGCCAGCGCGGCCCCAGCTCGCCTGACAGAGGGACCTCCGGACTGCCCCCCGGCAGGGATCCCAATTACAGGGGGACCGGTTCCTCTAAGCGTAGAGGCCACGTTCGACCTTTTTTCACCAACTTTAACCGAAGCTTGCCCAACCTTTTTAGCTGGCCGAGGCTTCTCGGTCGGAGCGACCTTTCCGGCAGAGACGACCTGCTTTTGCTTTGCGGTCTGCCCAGCTGGGGCGACCTGCCTCTCTTTAGAAGCCCTGACCGCTTCATCCAATGCGGCCTCGTTGTAATCCACTCTCCTCCACGTTTCCTTTGTTTTCTTACCCATCTGCTCCGCTGTTCTTTTGAGAACCTTTGCCTTTAGAACAACCGGAGGGTGCGTAATGGGACGAAGAGGTTCGAGCTTGAGATCGAAACAACCTGCAGAAGAATTGAAGGCGTCATCAGAAAAAGTTAACAGATCCAAGATCGAAGAAAACGGGGCGGACACTAACCTGTTAGGATCCTTCCGATGCACCTTTGGATCCTCTGTTCGACAAATTCAGGCCAAATCTGGGGGCCTAAATTTTCGATTAATCTTACAAGTGATCTGTCACTAGGCTGCTCGGAGTAGAGTATCCTTGGCGGCGGTCTGTCTGCAAACAAAGAAAAAAAATTAGGCGTCAGCCCGAACAAAGAAAAAAGAAAATATTTCGGCAAAACGTACTTATATTAACGTTCCAGCCAGCATGAATAGGCCACTTGGGATTCTCTACAGAAGCCGTGTTTATTTTCACGAAGAAGTAGAAGCACTCCCAGTCCGCGCTCTTATCGGCGTCAGAGCCCGTGATCAACTGATTGTACTTAGGCTTGGCCGAAACATAGTAGTGGCCCGAAGAGCCTCTTCGCTTCAGCGTAGTCAGCCCCTCAAAGGTGTCGCAGTCACAAACCAACCCTTGCTCTGCAGCCAAAACCAGGTACGCCATAAAGTTTCTGATGGACCCATGGGTAAGCTGTGAAACGGCCAGGCCGCGTCTAGCACAGTACTCGATTAACAGCCGCGGAATCGGAAAGAACAGTCCGCTCTCCTCAAAGAAAGACACGTAAAAGCACATGTACCCTTCTGGGGGCGACCAGGGACGTTCGCCGCTCTGGGGGACACGAAATTCAACCTCTCTTGGAAGATCACGGATGGACCAGACGTTCGTAAGCATAGACAGATCGGCTTCCAAATCGAAATCATCCTTTCTCTTCAGCTCGATGCCGGGACCTAAGCCCGGCCCCAAAGGCTCCAACGCAAGTCTGTCGACAAGCATGAGACCGAAGGAGTCAGGATTCGAGTATACTCGCCGAGCTGCGAGTTGATCTTTAACCGAAAGTCGACGCTTAGCCCGACGAGGTTTAGCAATTCCAGGCCGGAGGGTTCCGACCTCCGGATTACCAACAGAACAGGATCCCACGTCGTCTTCAGCCAGAGAGTTGCCGCTTGCTACCCTCTCGTCGGCGTTCGATGAAGTCCCCTCGCGAGTTGAAACGTCAGGACTCTCGGCGGAAGACGGATCGGTTCTTCCGGAGTCGGAGAGATACTCATTCTGGGAATCAGTAGCTGAAGAGACCATGGTTGCAGTAGGAACAGATCCGAGGGAATTCTAGGCTGATACGGTGTTCGGTCAGCGGTTACGACGAAGATCGCGACGGAGAACAGATCGGAAAAGTCAACGAAAAACACAAAAAGCAGAGGATTAGAGAGAGAAAGGAAAAGAACAGTACCTTAGAGAGATAAGCGGTCGAAGCAGAATGAGGAGAAAAACAGAAGTGGAGTCCCGTTTTTATAGGCCCAGATCGAAATACGAAAGGTTACGCCTCGAGGAGAGTGAAACCGCGGCGAGAGCCAGTGACTTCTCAGAATCAGATCGAGCGACCTAACATCAACAAAGCTCAGACCGCCTCGCTTTCTTGACCATGGGGGGGGGCCTACTGTTGGGCCTGGACCTGCGGCCCACCATTCCGAGCAGTTCGCGAGGTTCAGATCACCAGAAGAAGCCAAGGCCCAGCAAGTTCGGGGGAAGTCCAGCGGGCTGCCGGAGGCCCACTCCAACTGTTAACCGCGGTTTGACCACACTCAAGACACATCCGAACTAAACCTGGTTAAAACAGGGGTATATCAGACCAACCGTGGTCAGTTGAACCCAAGTTAAACCCAACACCGTTCACTATAAATAGACGTCACGGGACAGTGCAGGAGAGCATTCACTCTTCTCTCAAGAAATACAAGTACCACCACTCGCGAGCTCATTAAGTTGTAACTTTGTACTCAACATCTACTAGTTCCGGTCTGACCGATCTATCACGATCTTCGAACTAGCGAACTAATAGCATGGGATCTGTCCGGGCTATTTTTAGCGACCTATCTATAAACACATTTCTTTGACTCGACTTTCTATACACGAGATTCTCCGACCTCCGATCTATTATAAATTCATTGTCGACCTGCTTGGATCAACACTAATGAAGTGAGAAAATACAGCATAATGTTGAATTTGAATGATGCTAACAAGATCAACTGTTGTAATGAAAACGTTTGACCAAGCTTTATTTATCAAACAAAAAGGCAAATACATACAGAGCAATCTCTCAGAATTCTCCTTCTCTCACAAACTTGATAACCATTCTACTAACAGAAAATGCATTATAAGTAACCACACTCTCACAATCTTGCACATGGCCTGTTCCCTTGACTCATCAATCCGTTATCCTCCTTAGTGATGTGTCCCTCCTGAACCCTTCTAGAAGCCGCCTCTGACGTGTCCTCAATTCTTCTAGAATGTTCTATCCCGAGCCACGTCACTTACTCAACTAGCCGTTACTCTGATCGGCCTTCTTCACCCTAGGCCTCTGCCTTCTATACTGGAAGATGATTGGAGCTCTATCATCAACTGTGATGGGCGCCAGGAAGCTTGAGGATTGTCCAGCTGCAGAGCAATATTGTGTAGAGATTGGAAGACCAGATGCTTTTATGCAGTAGGTTCTTTTTCTTCATTTCTGAAAGCCATCACACAGTTTTCATTTTTCATTGTCAAATCTCTTTATCTTTGGTTACTTGATATGTACCTGGATCCTCAAGATGGTAAAGAGCCTATGTTCAAGGCTGATGTTCGTCTTCTCCACAACCACGGGACACGCTTCTAGTGCTTCTGTACAGAGCATTTAGCCGTGTTGAAGATATGGAGAATCTTGCATCTTCCGATAATAACTGTGTCGTGGTATGTGCTTTTAGTGAAATATACACATGTACATATTTACATAGCATCAACTCGATAGGTGGCACCACAGACTAACAACTGAATGATGTACGAAACCTGGAATATGAATCTAGTTTGTTTTTACACAACTATACAAGTAAGACAGCTATTGGTTGGTTAAAAAGATGAAGAAATCAAGTTTTCAGTGTCTAGTAGATTAGACGAGTTTTTTTTATGCATTATACTTGTACCAGTTTTGCAGTTGTTTAGCTGAGGGCCAGTTTAGTAAACTAGTGTGGTTAAAAGCAATGGATCAATGTTAACCATCTTAGGATGCTAATGTTTTGACTTCCCTGAGCAAAGTCTCCAAAGTTACTCTGAAACTGGAAAATATTAACTGTAGTAATCTAGGATTCTTGTACATGTACCATGAGGAAATCATAATTTTTTGGATGCTTAGAATTACAATGCATTGAAAAACAGAGAACTTGTTGTTAGAAGGCTGCTTAAGGGATGACTTTACGACTTGCATGGGCGGTGCAGGAGACGTTTGATAAGCCATGGAGGTAAAAGAGAAAGAAAACTCAAGTACAAGGGAAGGCAGGTTCAGAAGTGAAGCAAGCTGATGTGGCAGTTGGTTGTAGTTGATTGAGTGAATTGGTGTATGTACAGAACCTATGACTATATATAGGAACCCTCTTATTGTGTGAGAGTCTTATCCAGAATTTGAGAAGTGTTTAGATTCAGTGAATATGTTGGCTAGTCAAGTTTGAAGGATAAGTTGACTAGATTTCGTTGTAAACATCTTTGATTCAACAAAGATTGGTTTCGATTCTTATCAGAGTTGTTAACATAATTTGGTTTGTGCATATATTTGTCATATCTCTAGTGTGATGTACATTATTATTGTCAAGATTAGGATTTTATTCAATTTTTTTTCTTTCTAATTGGCTTTGGGTTATTGAGTGGCTTGGCATATGACAGTAGATGTATATATAATGGTGGATAAAATTCTAACAATTTTTTTTCTGATGTGAGGGTCTGTGTTTCTTTATCTTATTGCAGAACAAGTGATCCAAGCTATTGATACCAAAAAGGTTGAAATCATCATTCAAACACAGATCATAAATATATTTCATCCAGAGCTTAGTAAAAGCTTCATAGTAAGTAGAAAGAGGAAAGTCCACCAGAGTCTTCTGTAGCGTAGTTGGGAAAGTTGTAGTCTGGTCGGGTGACGAGCGGTCATCATGAGAGATGAGGAAACAAAGGTTCAGTATCCGAGCGCACAGGTCCATGATACTCGTGTTGAGACCGTGAAGTAGAAGCCATTTCAATGTTCAACGATCGACTGTGTCTGTAAAGTTGTGTAACTTCTTCATCTTCGTCTTCGTCTTCATCATTTCCAATGGCAGAAACGTGTGAATCTCCATGGGAGGAACAAATTCTCTCCAATTCCATGGAGACTTCCCTCATGGTTGGTCTTTTCTCTCTTTTAAGTTTCAAACACATCTTTGCAATTTTGGCCATCACCGTGACTTGTCCCAGATTGCAATGATCTCGAATCCGAGGATCAATGATATCAAAGAGTCTGTTCTCTTTCATTGCATGAAGGAAGTGAGTTGAAAGCGTCTTGTTTCCTTGAGACGGTTGGAAAAAAAAGGCTTCTCACCAGTGACAAGTTCGGCGAGTACTACTCCGAATCCGTACACATCACTTTTATCTGAGTACCTGCCTGATTGTAAATATTCAGGATCCAGGTATCCTGAAGTACCAGAAACCACAGTTGTAAAGTGGGTTCGATCCAGATCAACCACTCTAGAGGTACCAAAATCTGCTATTTTTGCGTTGAACTTTTCATCGAGCATTATGTTCGTTGATTTGATATCCTGATGAAAGACTGGGGATGAGGCAGCCGAGTGAAGGTAGGAAAGCGCCCCCGCAACATCTACGGCAATCCGCAGACGTAGTTCCCAAGTAGTTATTATGCTTTCATCAGTCTCACTGTGAAGAAGTTGGAAAAGATTGCCGTTCGTAATGTACTCATAAACCAGAAGCGGTACCTCTGTTTCTAGGCAACAGCCTACTATCTTGACGATGTGGCGGTGGTTGATTTGAGAGAGAATCACAACTTCGTTGATGAATTCTTCTAAGTTCTCTTCCTCCACAGCCTTCGACTTCTTAACGGCTACGATCGTACCGTCCACGAGCATTCCTTTTTACACTGTTCCTTGCCCACCTTGGCCTAGGACCCTGTCCAAACTGAAGCTCTCTGTAGCTTTCTCAAGTTCTTTGCAACTGAATACTTTGGTTTTCTCCACTGAGCCTTGTACTGATGTCAATTGTTGCTGCAACAAAAGTCCTCCATTGCGATTAAAAAACCTTTTCCTTCGGTTGAATTTTAAATACTTCTTAATGACTTTGTATAGCCAAATTCCTACGCCTACAAGCAAGAGGCTCGAACCTAGGCCAACTCCTGTAAATGCACCAAATATTAGTCTTCTTTTTTTGTTATATAGTCATGTATGGCACATTATATTTTACATCAGATGCATAGTTTTATTTAATGAAACAATGATTATATCTTATTCCTTGGTGTTAACAAAGTTAGTTGATCAAAAGTAATAATACAAATTATATAGATTTTTTTTTTAAGACAAACTATATAGATATATATATACACACACGTAAAAAGAGTACTTTATTATATCTAAAACAAGGCTATTAGAAAATATACAAGAGAAAGAGTTAATAATTCAATTGAAATATTAATACATAAAACCCCAAAAACCAATAAAGCAATTATTTAACTAGTTTACGGGTTAGTCAGTTTATAATCATCATGCCGTCAATTCCCGTAAAATTACAGTAAAAGAAATAGAGAAAGTAACAGAATTGACCTATATAAATTAGGAGGGTTTTGTCCTTGTTTATCACGCATTGATAACTTCCTTGGAGATTTTGACAAGTTTCGCCGTTGATACAATACTTGGGACGTCCATTTTCTTCAACAAGTTTACACTCATCAATATCTACACATGATGAAAATAAAAGTTACGAAATTATAAGCAGTTTGATTTCTTTTTAATATGATTTGTATATATAGCTCCAATTAGTACTGACCTTTGCATCCATCTACTTCGTATGGGTTACCCTCGTAACCGGAGGTGCACGCACACCTTAGAATGCTGAGCTCATTATTGTTGTTAATCCCATTGCAATAGCAAGGAATATAGCCACTGTCATCTAACAGTCGGCACTGCAAGGAATCTTCAAACGACATATTTTTTGTCATAACTTTCCACTTTAGCTGGATAGTGGAAAATTGCGTTCCGTAAAACCATTTCGGATCAGTTATGTTGTTCCACGGTGAAGATTGATTATATTCGTCGGTTAAAAATGCAACTCTGCACCCTCTTTTTGTGATATTACCACCATTGATGTCCTCTATTCTCACTCCAAATACTTGACCAACATCTCCGGCGATGTTTACATTGCAACATTGGTAGCCGTTACACCTTTTATCCTCGTCCTCCCATGGGATGTTAGAGAAAATATATACTTCACAACTCGAAACGCATCCGACCAGTCTGGGCTCAAGATGCATCGTTGTTGCCTTATTGTCACAGCCAAACGCAACTATAGTGTGACTGTCGCCAATGGCAAAAGGAATTCCCGTAAAATTCAGAACCTGTTGGAACTCATCTCCATCGCTGCTGGAACATCCCACAGAAGTTATATGCGTTCTGATGCGTAGTGACCCGAAAGGAACGAACTCATCCTCCTCGTGCATTGGTCTTGGAACATCTAATCTCACTATTTCTTTGTTGAGCTTGCGCAGAAATGGGAGAGAGTTTCTGCATTCGACTTCATAGTCTTCATTGAGGTAACAGCCTTTCCCAACCCCAAAAGGAAAATGTAGCTTAACTCTTCCACATGCGTTTGGACAAAAGCTTGAAATTGTATTCGTAAAAAGTAAAAATAAAATCTGAATAAAGAGTAGTGCACGCTTCATTTTTTTCTTCTTTTTGCAAGTGATCTTTGGACTATTGATCTCTGGACTGTATATTGGTGAATGAAGGACGACGGAAGACGAAGACAAGAAGGCATGGGAAGGTAAAGTATTAATTTCGGCTTTAATGTCGTGTGTTGATATTATGGAGAGTGGATTTCTTATAGTTAGAGTAAAAAGTTGAAACGTTACAATGGAAGAAAAGAGTTGTCTTGTCATTTGTTTCAACCTTTTAGTGAGCTTAATGCCTATATATAGTAGTAGCCTGAACTATACAAATTATATACACATATATTTAAAATTTAAAGTAAGTAGTTAGCATGCCATCATTATAAAAAAGAGTACTTTATTTCAAATATAAGGGTATTAAAAATATAGAAGAAAAGAGCATATAATATTCAATAATGAAAATGAATAAATAAAACCCCATAAACTCATAAAGCAATTATAAAAGTAGTTTACGGTTAGTCATTTTATAATAATAATCATGCCGTTTATTCTCATGACATTTTAGACCTTGAAAGTATACTCTAGTAAAAGAAATATTAGAGTAACGTAATTGACCTATATATATTATGAGGGTTTTGTCCTTGTTTATCACGCATCGATAACTTCCGGGCATATTTTGACAAGTATGGCCGTCGATACACTACTTGGGATCACGTCCATCTTCTTCGACAAGTGTACACTCATTAATATCTACTTCAAAAGAAAAGTCATGAAATTATAGCACATGATCTTTAGACCTTTGCATCCATCTAGTTCGTATGGGGTACTCTCGTAACCATAGGTGCGGTGCATACACACCTTAGATGGCCCATAACGATCTCACTAGGTTTGTACACAAGATGGGCTTCGTATGAAACACAACTAGTCCCTTTCTTTTTTATGGTCGTTATGATGTATGGCACATTATATTTTACATTTAGATGTATAATTTTATTAACTGAAACGATAATTAGATCTTATTCGTTGGTTTTAACAAATCTGAAAAGCCATATTATCACATTGTAAATCATACACATAAAAACTCAGACGAAAATAATTCATTGAAATGGTAATATGTTTCATATTATTAGTTTTATTAAAAATTTGTAAATACTTAATATTTTTTTTGTTTCACCAATGTTAAGATATCGAATAAAATTTAAAAATTAAATATAAATTGATAGCATAGATACATAAGTGATATATGAGTAAACTGCAGGTTGTCTGGTCTTTTATTTAGCCAATAGAAAGATAGATATGAAAACACAGAAAAAATGAAAGCAACTATCTTTCATAAACAAAATTAGTATATATTTGGATACAAATTTGCGGGAGAATTTTTGAAAGTGATTGTCAATTTTTGGGTTTATAATTAACTACAAGCAGATTTTTTAAAAAATGTTAACCATGGATCGACAATAAAAGATATAACTTTATATAAATTGGAATAAATAAATAAAACTATGCAAAACATATATCACAGTTTAAATTTAAATTCCACATTAAATATATATATACTGAAAAGTAAGATATGAATTTAAAAGTGCATGTGTGACTATGAACAAATATATATACTTATCTTTTACAAACAAAACTTATATTACATTTTTTTTTTAAACTACTTATATAATCCAGAATTCATGAATACTTTAGTATTTCTTTTTTTATCAAACGGATTATATTGCTTTAACCTTAGTCTCCGCGAGGAGAGCTAGTGTTGAGACTTACAAGAGCCAACTTGGCTAGAGCATCAGCGGTTACATTGGCCGATTTCGGGATAAATGCAAAAAGCATAGAAGCAAAATATGTCCTTACACAATGGATGTCATGGAGAATCGATTTTAACTCATTGCTCATGCCATTCGTATTGATGGAACGTGACAACATACCAGGAGTAAAAAAAAAAGAAGGAGATTGGTAACTAGCTGTAAAGGTTGCAGTTAAGGCAGTTTTCATGACCAGGGTATAATGCCCCGGTTACAAGGGTAAAATTAGGTCGATGAATTCTTCAGTGGGGTCGTAGAGTTGCCATGGGTCAAAAACTGATCGGACAAGTATTTCGGTCGAAAACTGTAGGTAAGCACCTCGGTGACTAAGCAATGTGCTAGCTTAGGGCGTGTGTGGACGTGTGTGTGGCGTGTGGGCATGTGTGGTGAGCTAGTCTAACTGTGTTAGACACACGCCCAAGTGATTCACCTCCTTAGACTTGTCATCGCCACATGTCGCGCCGGAGGATCATATCGGTGTCTCGGCGGCGTCACATGGCCGGTGACACCTTAAGGTGCTTCACCTCCTTAGGGATGGCCTATATAACCCCCCTATCCCAACCTAGTTAGTAGCACACATTAAACCGCTGACCATAGTTCGTTCGTACCAGACGTTCACCGCAAATCCTTATCGAGTATTTTGTCGAGAAAATTTAGGGTAAGCCTTCTAAATCCGAATCCTTCCCTATCCAACTAGATTTTTTGTTCTGAGTCCGAATTTAATGTCCGTTTTATGATTAGAGATTATACATATCCAAAGATCAGATTCGAACCTAAGTCACCGTGAACCCTAGACGATCATAACTTAGCCTTCTTCAAGCTAAGGTGAGTCTCGGCGTTGGTGTGTTTCCTTACTACGAAGCAAGTAGAGTGTTATGCTTGTTTGTTTGTTGATTGATTGTTTATTATTTCGTTGAGGTTCATCCGATTATTTTTCATGATTTGTCTAAGTATTTTCGAATTGCATTTATGAGTTGCATAACATCATTTAGAAACGTTTAGTATGTGGATATAGCCATTTGACAACCCATGTTTCCGTGACTGATCCAATTGCACAAGGTGCTTTGGTTTAAGTTGCGATGGCATGGATGTACGGGATTGCAGCCTAGGGCCGTGCACTGCATGACGATGCAGTTATCCGAGTTGTGGTAAGATAAGGCAGTCGGATGTGGTAATGAGGGACCATCGGATCTTAGCCTTTGTGGTTATGATTCGTTTGGGGCAAAAGCGTGACTGGTTGGATGATGGACAATATCAAATGTGCGGTTGTGAAGTGTTATACGTCATTAGTAATATTCTTATTACATTTGAGGTTCGCATGCTGCATTTTCGTGTCGCTTGTTATTTTGGGTTTGGTTGGAAATTATTTAATGAATGTTAGGAGAACCCGAACTCACTGAGTAACTAGTGCTCACGACTCTATTTGTTTTGCAGGTAACCAATAGTGAGAACTTAGACCGCTGGAAAGGAGCTTAGGAAGGTTGGTGTAGATTATATGTTTTTTGTAAAACAAGTATGTTTAATATGTAATGTTATTTTGAGCACTTGGCTCAAAGCTGGCATGTATGTGTTTTGGTAACTTATTGTAAAAACATAGTATAATAATGTATAAAAATGGATATTTGTTAAAACCTTGGGTTGCATATGATACTAATCCTAGTCCAGGGCGAACTAACTAACGGCCATGACTCAGTAGGAAATGTGCGTCTAGTCATTTAGTCTTGGGTTCCTAGATGCGTTTTTGGAACTTCGGAACGAGTGACTAAGCGCACATCTATAGCGTTTCCGATTTATTAGTGATCGGGGGCGTTACACAGGGTCTCTGCCATCAAAGCCAAGGAGACTTGACGTCGAGAGGAGGATCCTTGAAAGCGGATCGTCATTCTTGAATCCCTAAAGTACCATCCCAATCCGCAGTGTAGGGAACATGCGGACCAGTAAGTATTGACGCAACAATGTATCTCTAGTGGGTGGTTAGGCTTGAGCCAAATGCTGTCTTTGACCCGGATTGGTCTTTCCAACATTGATTTGTGCCTCTTGTCAGAGAGAAGCTTTTGATATCGATTTATAGACTATTTCAGCTTCGATGTTGCGTCGGTTATCGAAGAGGAGATGGTTCCTCGCTTCCACAAGTTCCAGAAAATTCAAGGCTACAAAGGTGTCAACAAGATGCCTGATGGTGGAACTAAAAGAAGTTGCTACATGGTGACAGGCTCTGTTTTTGACAGGTGAAACAGAATAGGAACTAAGTGATGTCTCGTTTCTATGCTATCAGATAAATCAAAGTTAGACTAACAAACACATTTAATCATTTGCAGCATATAGCTAGGGATCGAACACAAGGAAGTGAGGATTTAGAGTTCTAAGCCATGCAAATTCAAGTCTAATCTAAGAAGATAGATGATTGGTTGTTGGTTCTAAAATTCTAAATGAAATAATGTAAATGGAAACAAATTAAACAAGTAATAAGTGAGAAGTTGATGATTTGATTAATTACTAGATGGAAATATTGGATCATGGGCCTAAGGGGAATTCAAAGTCTAACTAATGATTCAAGGCTTGTAATTGAAGTCCAATCATAGAACATGGATCACTAATACAAATTAGCTCACTTTCATGGCGCTAATGACTTTGTTAATTACGTAATTTAGCTAATTTTTCATTTGCAAATTAGATAATCTTCAAGTATGATTGAACAAATCCATTAAATTCACTAATCACCCCAACACTCAATTTTCATTGGCGAGAGAAAAAAAACATTTCCACAAATACCTTTCGGGCAGGAAATAAATTATGATCTAGAAGATTTGAGAGATTAAGTCAAATACTACCCATATTGAGGATATATATATCCCTTATACATTGTTTGTGAATTGATTTTGGAGAAAAAGTTTATGTGTCATTCTCACAATCACTTTCACAAAAGAATTATGACATGGCTTGAAAAGTATTATGACATGGCAAAATTTCAAGAAAATTATTAAAATTAATCATAACAAAATCTACTCCAAATCTTACCATAACTAAATTTATTTTTCTTTCTTTAACAATTTAATTTGAAATCAATGAAACTATATATTCCATAATGTGATTCAATTATTAAAAACGAATTCTTTTAATTACAAAACTAAAAATTTTTAATTATTTTTTTTTTTTGCATATTGAAATTTGACCTTAAAAAAATACGTAAAGATATGAACATTATGTTTACCAACCAATAACTATTTACGCATTTTGTAATTCAACTACAAAAAACAATTTTTAATTACATATTTAATAAAATTTTAATTATTAATTTTTCTGCATATTGAAATTTGACAAAAAAAAATATGTGAAGCTATGGAAATTATTTTGACCAACTAATGAGTGGTTTTATCATGACTTAACCATATTATACAGAAAAATCAAAAGATGAAAATGGTAAAAGGTGAAAAACGTAGGAGATGAAGAAGAAAAAGTGAATTATTATCAAATAACCTTTTCTCAAGTTTTAAGATACAAAGTACGTTATTTTAAAAATATTCATCCCTTATAAATTTATTTAGGAAGTGATTTACGAAATAATATTTTCTAATTTACTTTATTTCTAAAAAGTATTTAACCGTGTATAACGCGGGGAATCACGTAGTATATATATATTTTTCTAAGCCTAAACATCACTAATCATTTTCTAAATACCCTATAATCTTCTAGACCCAAAATCTAATAATGTGATTAGTCACTCAAGACTTTATGGAACAAAAACTGCAACTAAACTAATCATAACGCAAATACAAGATTAACATAAAAGATTAAGAAAATCTTAAGCATGAAAAGATGAAATACAATAAAACTTAATATCATAAACTTAGAACATCAATGGTTTAATGCTCATAGAAGCAAGAAAGTAAAGTGCATAAAAGCTTAGGTTTTACAAAAGCTAAAATTAATATTTACTAGAGATTGCCCACGCGATTCGTGGATTTAAAAATTAAAATTATAAAATATACAATAATATTTTAACTGATTGATTATTTATGAATTTAATACTATAAACTTTGATATTTATACTAAATAATTATCTAGGTTCGAAAACTAAACACTTGTAGCAAATTATTGATACATGGAACATTTGCAAAAATGCCACTTTTTGTGTCCACATTTGCAAAAATACCACTAATTATGATTTTTAGAGCATAAATCTTAAAACTCTAAGCTCTAAAAAAATATTTTGATCCCAAAAACCACTAAAACCCTCAAAACTAAACTCTAATACAATATAGTTAACCCAAACATAAATGATATAATGAATAAATAATTTTTAAAAGTGGCATTTTTTGTAAAGATTGTAAAAAGGTGGCATTTTTTGAAATTTCTCTTGATACAATGTTATATGTAAAGAAATCATTAAAAAAAATTTGTATATGAATTGCCATAAATTTGTAGGAGGTATATATTATGTAAGTTAAAAATGTAAAGTAAAGTTAAGAAATATGTTTGGTCTTTTTTTTTTCTTGCATCAAACACATTCGTAAAAATAAATTATTGATTCGACAAGTTGTAGTACGCTTGGCGCCTCTACCAAAACATATGCATCATCTCAACAGAGATTTTGGAACTTATCTCTATGTTTATTTCATTAGAATTTTGAATCGTAAAAAAAGAATAATTCTTGCTTGATTGTATTTTTATCTCTCTTTTGATCATTTTGATGTGATTTTTATCTTTCACATCAACTTAAGTGAATTGTATTATGTTTTTCTCGTTATGATTAAAGTGTGGAAGGAATAATAAAACTAATTGTTTTTTTTTTGTTTATGTATCATTATTATGATTACAGTAGGTTTTTATGTATTATGTTTTCATGGATTGCACTAATTTTTTTTTTTTATGTGTTATTAAGTTTTTATGGTGTAGTATATTGTTGGGTTTTAATTTAATAATTGCATAATTTTTTATGTGCTATTAAATTTTGTTGCTGTAGTACAATAAATAAAATATATATTTTCTAAACCGTTTAATATTTTACAATAACACATTAAATTTGGAATCATATTTTTTTATGGGTACCAAAAAAAGAAAGAAAAAATGGCTAATATATATTACAACTTATTGGAATTAATTAACATTAGAATTATTTATGAAATTGTTGGAATTGATTGTTAAAGTTATTAGAAAGAGAAAAATAGATATACATTTTAATTTTTCTCTTAATTAAATAAATTTTAAAAAAACACATGTCAAAAGAGTAGGTGACTAATGACAATCTCTCATAACTTTGGTTTGAAAAAACCTTACTATATTATGTAAAGTAAAGTTAAGAAATATGTTTGGTCTTCTTTTTTCTTACATCAAACACATTCGTAAAAATAAATTATTGATCCGACAAGTTGTAGTACGCTTGGCGCCTCTACCGAAACATTTGCATCATCTCAACAGAGAGTTTGGAACTTATCTCTATGTTTATTTAATTAGAATTTTGAATCGTAAAAAGATAATAATTATTGCTTGATTGTATTTTAATCGTAAAAAGGGATTGTCCACGCGTTGCGTGGGTTTAAAAATTAAGATGGTAAATATGCAATAATTTTTAGTGTATTGATCATTTGTATATTTAATATGATATGATTTTGGTGTTTATAGTAAATAATTATCTAAGTTAGAAGACTAGCAATTTGTAGCAAATTATTGTACATATACAATGTTATATGAAAATGACCGTTACTGAAACAACCCGACCCGTTTTTTTTTTTTTTTTATATAAAAACATCGAATTAGTATTCCCATAAATACTAATTCTCAACAATTACCAACATCCGCAGTTAACACCACAACGATTAAACAATAAAACCAATAAACCATTACGCCCATAATCCATTAACCAAAAATACCAGTTCAACAATATCTAGTTCAACCACACTAAACCATTCCAACTAACGACAATCCAACAACCTAGCCATCCTAACACAATAGCTAGCAATCAATCGAGACGCTGGATCATCTCCTCTTCCTCGCCCGATTCCACGATCACATTTTCTCTTTACCTGCAACACATGGCAAAAAGAGTTGCGTGAGTATTATCACAAATACTCAGCGAGGCGGTCATCCCGTCTACAGGTTATTTAAGTACAGACATACGAATGATAAATACCAGGATGAGCACACAACAAGCAACAAGGCAACCAATCAAAACCAAACAGGGACTCTGCGTCGAGCGACGCAACCACTAGGCGTCGGTCGACGCGAGGCGTCTGCGTCGAGCGACGCGCCACCCTGGCGTCGGTCGACACAACATGTCTGCGTCGAGCGACGCAAAGCCCTTGCGTCGGTCGACGCGACTCTCACAGAAACGAGCCTATCCTCTCATGGCTCGAATCCGTCGCGAATTATCGAGACACTTGCACGATCCAGTCATAGGACACACGAAAAACAGCAATCAAACGCATTCCATCTATTCCTATGTCCACACAACCCACGATCACGCACTCACCTCGAAGGATCGAAATGAACGAATGAATGAAGCTTACTAAAACCCCCGTACACGACGAACCAGCGATCCAATTCCGAAACAGGTGACTGTTACGGAAACTAGACACACACAGCTACGCGCCGTTATGTGGATCGCCTCCAGAAACCCTCTGGTTCAATCGGAATTCCCCTTCAAACCCGACTGATCGCAGACAACAATCTGCACGAACCCACCGAGTTCAAACAGACACAACTTGGTGAAAAATCAACCAAAAGACGAACCGTTTTCACTTATAACACGAGTAGATATTGGAGAACTTACCCTCCAAAAATCAGCCTAATCCGCCAAGCAAAGCCCCGCCGTTTACCCTCTCAAATGTCCAATCAGAAACTGTCTCTCTCTCACACAAACTCTCAACTTTTCTCCCAAACCTTCCTTTCTGAATTCTGATCCCCAAAATGGCCAGAAACACAGTTTCAGCCCTTTTATATCAAACCCTAAGGTTTCCTTAAACCAATGCGCAAACCGCACGATCAAACCCAACTTCCCGGTCTGATTAACGATTCGCGTCGCTCGACGCATCTCCTCTGCGTCGCTCGACGCGAAAACCTCTGCGTCGCTCGACGTAACACTCATGCGTCGCTCGACGCACCACCAAAATACACCTTTTTGGTTCACGGGCGTTACAGTTACAGCATATGAAAAACATATTATTTGGCACAAATCCTTAACTTATATGTCTTTATCAGTATTCACTACAATTTTCTAAAAAAATGATTGCTCATCTTTTTTGTATCAAATACGTTTGTAAAAATTGATTGATTAGACAAGTTATACTATGCTTCGCTTCTACTGAGATATCTGTATCATCTCAATAAAGGTGTTCGAATGCATATTTTGTTGATTTCATTGGAACCTTAAATCAGAAGAAGAGAATAATTGATGATTGATTGTATTTGTGTCTCACTTTATTTGTCGATTGTTGGGGTCGGATTTCACCCGCTCAACCTCAATGTTCAAAGTTTGGGTAACATAACAAACAGAGATTGAGTCACGTTGACATCTAGAGAATATATGGTTCCTAAGTCGTTTCTAGACAAGTCTTCTCCGATCATAACTCCTCTCCGCTTGCAAGGCGAAGTCTTCTCCGCATGCGAGGCGAAGTCTTTTCCGGCTGAGAGGCGAAGTCTTCTCCGCCTTCGAGGCGAAGTCTTCTAAGTCTTGCTTTCATGCAGAAGAAAGCATCAACGCAGGGGGCCACCGATGACTCTGATAGGGTGACACCAAAGACCCCTGCTTTTGCCTTGCAGGGAAGATCATGCTTTCGCCTCGCAGGAAGGATCATGTCTTCGTCTCGCGGGAAAGATCATATTTTCGCTCCGCAAGAAAGACCCGAAGACTTCCTGTGTTGGGCTTCAGCCCGAAGTCAGTTGAGAGGATAAGCCCAGATACCTCCAGAAGATAAGCATAGAGCTACGAAAAGACGTCGTAACAACCGCGGGAGCTTGGAGTCTCAACGCTGAAGCCCGGCCCAGTTGCAAAGCCCACTACGGCGCAACCGACATGGACGAAAAGGAAATCCGCGAAGACTTAGGAAACTTAACATAATCCTTTATGGAAAACTTAGCCGACTTAGGAACACTATATATGTCTATGTATAAATCCTTGTAAAGGGATGGGCAACTTTATTCACAAAAGTATATACAGCAATAACAAACGTTTCTCTTTGCTCATCGTTTCTTTCGTAACTTAACTTAGAAATCTCTGTTTCCTCACGAAACCCTTACAAATCTAGTTGTGTTGGTATTGGCCTCCACATCGATTTACTGTGATTTTTATCTTTGACATTTTTTTCTTGGTGATGTGATTCTGTTTTTCTGGATTTACAATTTGTGATGGAGTAAGGTTTTATTTTGAGAGTCTTGATTAAGAGGGTTACTTTATCTAACACAAATTATTTCAATTGCATTAGAGGGTGATAGGTAAATTGGTTTTGAAAGCTATGAAAGCATTTAAAAACATTAAAAGTTAAATTTTCCCAATGAGACGTAAGTGTTTTAACATCCTTAAAAGTTCTAAAATCATTCTTTAGATGTATCACATTATTTTTTTTTTTTCATGCTATACTTCATTTTATTAAAACTTCTCTTTGTGATTTTTTAATTTAAGATCACGTTACCTATATAAAAGCCAAAGTTTTAAACGTTTTATATAGTATATTGTTAAATTTGATAAATAAAAATATATATTTTCTATACGTAAATTTATATAAAAATTAGATAAATGTACACAAGACACTGAATTGTAACTTGTTGAAATTAATTTACATTAAAATTTAGCCATTAAATTATCGAAATTAATTGTCAAAGTTAAGAAAGAAATGACACATAATTTTCCTTTTCTTTTTCAATAAATAAACTGAAAAACAAATATCAAAAGAATGTGACACATGACAGCCTCTCATCACTTCAACTTTGAGAAATCTTACTATATTATATATATATGATAGCTCTTGTGAACAGTACCAGATCAAGCTAGTTAACTTTGGGTCAACCCGGTCAAAATCAACAAAGTAATAAAAAGTAAACATAATTTTTATCGGGTAGGCCAATGTCAGTTTGAGAACCGATATGGCCGTAAAAAAATATGCAGGGGATCTATTGATCAACTCTTTCTTATTGTTAGAACGGATAGCTCTAGGTATCGAGTATCTTTTTATCGGTCTCTTGTCTGATATCTTGTCCTTGTTCCATCCTTCGCCCCATATTAGCGTCCCTTAATCATCCTTTGTCTCATGGGCCAGGTTTGGTTTATTAGATCACCGTATTGGTTGTGAGCCCGATATCATGTCTTCGTCTCATGGGTCACACCTTGGTTCCTTCCTTTGATTCGTCTCCGTCATGCGGTCTTGGCAGAGTATATCGGCTTTCCACCCGATACGTGGAACTGATATTTATCGATTAAGCTTATTTTCATCAATTTTCTCCTTATCTAAATTCCAACTCATCCTCCAAGCTAAGATAGCTTCGTTTAGCTCCAAACTAGCTAAAAACAGAAAAAATGCAAAATGTATAAAGTCCTAATCCTAAGTTCGAAAATGTTAAACTAGTGTACTATAAACCTAAAGATGCAATTATGATGCATAATGTGGAATGAATGAATGCAATTCTAAGCCTAAAAAGGGTAAAATATGGTGTCATCACTATATAAGTCCTAGACCCAAGCTACAAAAGGACACTAGAAGATGATGTGTAACTCATCTTTAAATGCATTGTAATGTTGGCATCGATCGTTGATCCCCCTGATTGTAAGATTGTGTCCTACTACTAAGGCTTTGTTTTTGAGTTTCCAGAGAAACATCTTTACTTTCAGAAGGGCCTTAATATTCCACACAATCTTTCCAATTGAAGTCATCGGCTATGGTAGGGAATTGATTGACTTTTGTAATTGCATACCCTGATTTAGTGGAGTAACTTCATGAGCTAACAGGAAGCCATACTAGCGAATCTTGCATTGGGAAAGAGCTAAGAATAAACTTGGTAATGTGATCTTCATACTGAGGTAACTGCATTCGTATTTCTCAAGGTCTTCAAAGCAGTTGTCCGATTCTCTGAGAAACATGAGACGTTTGGATTATCCTGATTTGCATCAATTGTTTCTTTCCAATCTTTACATTCTCAGATTTAAAAGAAAATATACGATATTAGCATGATCCACTATGTTTTAAAAAACCACATAAAACCTCATGATTAGTACCTTCTTCAGTAAACTCACTACACATGTTTAAACTATGACCCGAACACAAAATAAAAGAAGCGATTAAGATAACCTGCAAGTACTCCAATGTTACCTTTAATACATCTTCCACTGAATTACCAGTTCCCATGTATCCGATAAAACAAAGGTTAACTCTAAAAATAAACCCGATCAAAAATTCCATACAAATTGATTTCAACATCATCTTTCCAATCACAGATTCAAAAGCCTCCATAAACCAAAACAAAATCTTCTTTGGGAATTTATTTAAATAAATAACGAGATCGAGACATGAATTTGTTCAAAAATCACAAAGAGATAGTTCGAGAAAGATTTTAATCCGATCAGAAATTACCTTAAGCTCAAATTCTAAAATCTGAGATTGATGTAAAAGGTTCAATATACAAGTCCACTTTGTTCAATATACAAGTTCACTTCACATGAACTGCTCATTGCTTCAGCACATACTGTCATAATATCGAGATCAGATTTGTCCTAAAAAATCAGCCTTGCTGAATGTAAATCTTCATGACGAAGCTTGTACCAAACTTGTTCCACCAAGCCACTTAATCCAGTATCCTAAAAAAATGAATCAAAGATGGACCATGTCATGTAATCCGGGTCAATCTCAATGTTCTTCTTCACAAACCCTCCTTCGTAGCTAAACGTCATGTCCTTAAAATACATTTTCCCCCCATAGTGCAAATTATCTTTCAATGATGCATCTCCACTGCAAAAAAGTATAACAAATTAACTTTCAAACACGATAACTAAGAATTCACACAATATCGTATACAAAATCGGCCCACAAAGACACGATATCAAAATCGTAACCCCAAAATCAGAAATCGAATCGGCGGAACAAAACATACTTCATCTTCTCTGATTTTTCTCACACATTGTCATCAATCGAATCGAATTGGCCTAGCTCTTGTTCTCTTTTTCTATCAACCCATATGGTCACTCGATTTCGTATGCTGAATTTGTTCTTTCGATTTTGAGAAATAAAATTAGGGTTCGTCGATATGAACCCCAAATCGATTTAGGAGAAATGAGTAAGGGTAATATCGGGTTTTACTGCGCTTAATAACACGCGCAAAACTTCTGTTAATAACGTTTAGTAACTTATGTTAATCGGGTTAACCCTGTTAATGATGATGTAGTAAAACCAACAAATTTTGAAAGTTCGAGTATTTAAAAACCAGTGTTAAATAGTTGATGTATTAAACGAGTAGACAAAAAAGTTTGGATATTTTTTCAGCAAATTAGATTAAGTTTGGTTGTTTTTTGAGAATTTTCCCCTTCGTCGATGTAACATCTATCTTTTCGCGCGTTGGATCATAGCCAAAGGCCATCTTTTTGATATATATGTCAAAAATTGTGAAATCTGCCTTGTCTTCAATCTTAACACGAAGATGACATACATTTCCATCTAATTATAATAAATGAATCGAATTTATAAAAATACTCATTAAATTGTGTTCGTCAAAATAATTATTTATGTTTATAAATGTATTAAATTTTACAGAAATAATAATCTTTTATTGAAATATCTCTTAATCGTAACTTATTTCTCAATATTTTTCCCCGTCTTTATAGCAAAATTTACAATTATTTTTATTATTAACAACTAAAAATATTAAAAAGACTTTAAAATTTATTCATTTATAATATTAGTAAATTATCAAATAAATAAAATATAATAAAAAATTTAAACTCAAAAACATTACAAATTTAAACACATTCTTCTTTGGGATAGTTGCACAAATAACCCACAATTTGTGGTCAATGTCAAACCTATACCCCTATATCCTCTCTCTCTTATTTTGCCATTTTTTCCCTTCTTTATCCTTCTCCTCACCATTTATTCACGAAAATGCCATTATATTCTGATTTTTGTTTTTTTTTTTAATTTCGGAAATATTGGAAAATACACAAAAACCAAAAGATCTCAAGATATTTACGAAAATGCCATCTTCTTCAATTTTGCCAACCACCATGAACAACCGATTTTGAGCTCTAAATGCATCCCAACCATTTTTTTTAAGTGTAAATGCTCAATATCTCATCTCATTACCTATTCTCTTCCTTTTCCTCACGAATTGCATCAAATAAACTCTCAACAAACCATTTCGTTTATAAACACACCGATTTTCGATGGTTCTTGCATAACAAGGACTTGGATTCTTTGTTATCAATGAGATTCAAAGTTAGAGGTGGTTGAAGAAGCTAAAAACGAGTTTTCGCGGCGAAAAAAGTAAACTTAGTTGAATTTTTTGATTTTTCAGATCTCATTTGCGAATGTAGACTTCCATGGAAGTCTACAAGTCAACGGATAGGTTAGTTTTGACATTAACTTTTTTTGAAAATTTTCAATGTAGACTTCCACGGAAGTCTACACGTTATCCTTTGGAAACAAAAAAACTCGTTTGTAGACTTCCTGTCGAAGTCTACATAAAGTAGCTTAGTTTTGACATTGACTAAAATTTTGACTTTTTAGAGCAGAAGTCTACAAAATTTTAGTAGACTTCGTCTGACGTGGCAGGTTAGTTTTGCAATTGACTGGACTTTGACTTTATTTGTAGACGTTCAAAGTAGACTTCGTCTGACGTGGCAGGTTAGTTTTGACATTGACTAAAATCTCAGAAATTTGACCACGAAAAAGTAGACTTCGTTTGTAGACTTCACACGTAGACTTCGTTTGTAGACTTCTATTTAATTTAATTAATTGTTTGGTCAAACCCAAAACTAACATCTTTTTTAGAAAATATGTCAAAACTAACCTGCCACGTCAGACGAAGTCTACAAACGAAGTCTACTTTGAAGTCAAACCTTAAGTCAATTGCAAAACTAACCTGCCACGTCAGACGAAGTCTACAAACGAAGTCTACATCCCAAGTAGACTTCTTTGCAAAGTCTACTTGGTATGTAGACTTCGTTTGTAGACTTCTTTCAAAAGTCAAACTTAAGTCAATTGCAAAACTAACCTTCCACGTCAGACGAAGTCTACAAACGAAGTCTACTTTGAAGTCAAAACTTAAGTCAATGTCAAAACTAACCTGCCACGTCTGACGAAGTCTACAAACGAAGTCTACACGAAAGTCAAAACTTTAGTCAATGTCAAAACTAACTTTCCACGTCAGACGAAGTCTACAAACGAAATCTACGGAGATATTTTTGTGTAGACGTCCACGGAAGTCTACATTTACGATTTTGAGTAATTAATTATTTTTAATTAATTAGTAATGAATTCTGTGGTTTTTATTTTTTCTAAATGCGTGTTAATTCTTGTGTTAAATTGTATAAAAATTTTGTATGCAAATGTATAATATATAATTTATAAATTAATTTTCTTGTTTAATTGGTATCTAGCTCATATTTGTAGACTTCTCCTGTAGACTTCCTAAGTAGACTTCCTTGGGAAGTCTACATTCTGATTTTCAGTAATAGTGCTTTTATAGTTCATTAGTAATGAATTTTGAGCTTTTTAATTTTTGTAAATGCATGTTAATTATTGTGTTTTTATGTGTATAAGTTTGACATGTATATGTTTGATAGATTAGCTTTAACTTAATTTTCTTTTTTTATTATCATATTTGTAGACTTCCACGGTAAGTCTACTATGTAGACGTCCACGAGAAGTCTATATGTACGATTTCAGTAATTAATTTTTTATAATTAATTGGTAATGAATTTTGTGGTTTTTGTTTTTTCTAAATGCATGTAAATTATGGTGTTTTAATGTATAAAAATTTGGTATTCAAATGTATAGTCTATATTTTATAAATTAATTTTCTTGTTTGATTGGTATGTAGCTCATATTATGTAGACTTCTCCTGTAGACTTCCAATAACGATATCTAATGTGTTTTTTTGGCTCTTTGTCCACAGATAATGGTTCAGTTTCTGGCTGTTTATGGAGAATGGTTTAAGGAAGATACGTCATGGCAATTTGCGGTTGATAATGAGAGAGGAGGGAGATTGTTCTTCTTGCATGATGGTTCTACTCATGCGGAACTTGTTGAAATGGTTCAAGATGAATATATGTTAGGCAAAAAAACAGAGTTGGTGGAGATCACTTATTCGTTACCCGAGTCAATATTGGGACAGATGGATCCGGATACACCTCCTATACATGTTGCAAATGATAGACAAGTCTAGAATTTGATCGAGCTAGGTAAAACACATGTTATACGCATTTGTGTCTCATGTCACTTCGACGAGGATAAAGCTAGTGATGAGGATGAGGATGACCCGAAGCTATGGTCACGTGTTCACTTCGAGGGAGATAGGTACAACATAAAAACGACCAATATTGCCGAATCTATCAATGCAGCAATTAAAAAGGTGAAAGGATTTCCCATAACATTCCTTTTGGAATTTATCCGGGAGAAGTTAGGAAGGTGGTTTTCTAAAAGGCGAGAAGATACACTGAGTCTAACAACACACCATAGCCGAGGAGTTGAAACTTTGTTGGCCATTCGTGAAGATTACGCGTCCAGAATGACGGTGGAGAAAATCAATGAATGGGAATTTCATGTCAAGGGAGGAGCACGAGAAGCTCTTGTTCATTTGGGAAATAAAAAATGTTCTTGCGGTGTCTTTTATACTGAGAAGATACCTTGCTCCCATGCTATCGCGGCGTTGGCATCGGCTCGTCAACATGTCTCTACTGCTGTCTGCCCGTCCTATGGGAGGGATTATTTGTATGCCGCATACTCGCAAAACATTTATCCCGCCAATGACGCCTTACAAGGAAGTGGAACAGCGTCATGTCTCCCTCCCGATGTTAGGCCTCGTGCTGGTAGAAAGAAGAAGTCGAGGTGGCAAACTTGGCTAGAAATCGCGAAGATGAAAGCCACAAAACCGCGGAAGCTTCACAATCAATACAATTGTTCAAAATGCAAGCAAGGAGGACATAAGAAGCCGAATTGTGTTACTTAATAGCTCAGCAACAACTGCCCAGTACCATCTCTAGCAGCAACTGCTCGGTGGAAGTCTACCGGCGAAGTCTACTAGATAAGTCTACATGTGAAGTCTACGGAAGAAGAAGCCGATGTGAAGTTGATAATTCCATTTTTCTTGTTGAATGAGCTTATGTGTAAAACTTGATAATCTTGTTTGAAAGTAGTATTTTTATTATGTATTTATGATGGAAGAAAAACTTGGTAATGTATCATTTTAAAGCTAATTAAATAAGCAAATAACTTAATATATTATCATCCAACACTACGAGTTTTGGCATTAGCCATACAATATAATAGTTACATCCCGCAATAGTAGCAAAAGAATAAAGGATGTGAGTTTGTCTTACATCTAAAAAGGTTAGTAGTAAGAATCCTAAAAGTTAAGCGGGATTACAAAAGCATATTCCTCGGTGGACCAATATTAGGATTCATATAGGTCCAAGCCGGAATAGTCCCAAAATTCAGTACCACGTATTTCCGTCTCGTCGAATATCTCAGCAGCAAGCTTTTCCCTAATAGCAAGAATGTTGGCATCGCACAAGCTCGAAGAACTAAATGGAAGCCCAAGAGCGTGGAGTTCGATATACTTCAAAGTGTACACTCCACAATCACCACTTTGTACGTTCTGTGGTACTCCGGCTTTAACCCGCTCATGAGTGTATGGCTCATATGTGTGCTTCCACCTGTCCTCCAATATGCATGTATCCCGGATTACATGAGGCATTATGACGCATATAGGCTCCACTAACTCGGCAATTTCTGCATCAGATGTGTAACTGTAAATACTATCCCACACAACAATGTGTCTCATTGGGATATTCATCCACAATGCCACCCAATGATCGCCTTTGATATGCAATGGGACGTATATATCATCAACTTCAACACCCCAGAGCTTCTTTGTTCTGCCATAAGATGGTAGATCACCTTTTTGGTAATCCAACGCTCTACAGATGAACAAAAATGAAAGTCTACAGATGAAGTCTACATATGAAGTCTACTGATGAAGTCTACTTACCGAATCTTTGAGATACTCACGTTCGGTCCGAAGAATCCAAAACCATTCTGAGGTTGTTCTCGATTGTATCTTCCCATAATCGCTGTCTATGATCATAATTCAGAATAACCACAATTCAGATATTATTACAAATTGAAAAAGAATGTAGTACAAGTAGAGAGATACTTACGGTTGTTTTTTAGCCAATCATCCATTTTCTTAACCTTCATGAATTTCACAGCGGCAAAAGGATCATATCCTCTTCCTGTTGGAATTCTGATTCTAACCTTCTTTTGTGCAGCAGCAGGCTCATAAGGAGATACCTGTGTTGCAGCAGGCCTCTTTAGCCTTTCACTCTTGCCCCGTGCCAAGATCTGGTTAGCCTGCTTCTTCTTTTGTTGTTTCGCTTGTTGATTTGGAATGTAATCCGGTTTTCGTTCTACCCTTGGAATAATCTCCACACTTGGCTCACATGGAAGATGGACTCTTTGACTCTGAACTTCAGCACGTTCCACCTTAACCTTAACGAATTCACTCTGCAATATTCCATTTTAAAAGTCAAGTAACTTACAAATTGAGTAGACTTAAAATTAAATAAAAATGAAAAAAGTACAAGGTTCTTTCATGCCACTTAAAAAACAATGTAATAACAAGTCTTGGGCAAACAGCAAACTCCACAAATAAACATCAAACAAATGATGATACTACTTCTTCTCTACTACTTTTCCTTTAAGCCTCTCGCTTTTCCGTGTATTATCAATAACTTTTTTTTTGGTGTTTGGGTTTGGATTTTTTACTAACTTTGACATCAGAAATCACTTGTTTCACGGTGTCCTTCACAGCATCGTCATCTCCTTTCTTATCAGCAGCGGGTGATGGAGGTGTAGGAGGAGCACTACCTTTGACATGCTCAGCAGCAACATTTGGTGGAGGAGGAACATTGAGTGGAGCAGCAACATTGGACTGCACCTGCTCATGGCCTTTCTCTCCCTCTCCCTCTTTCTCTCCATCTCCCTCTTTCACTCCATCTCCCTCTTTCACTCCCTCTCCCTCTTCCTCTCCATATTGCACATCCACGTTCACTCCACCTTTCACCATGGCTTTCCCCATAGCATCCACCTTATCAGCAAGGTCTTTAATCTGCATCTCACACCTAGACAACCCTTCCATCATCGTGGTTCTCAAGCCCGTAAAACACTTATCAAAGTGTGATTGTAGTTTGAGCACAAATGACATCGGGTCTCCTTCTTCATCATCGGTCTTAGACCGCTTCCTTTTCCGACTTTGGCCGTCTGTGTGAAGGTCAGCCTTCACACATGCTAATGTTTGTCCTTTTTCCGGTTATAAGATTTTAACCTAGGATTTCACTAATCAGATGTAGAATAGTGAGGTTCGTAAAGGGACCAGCAACACACTCTAATTCTATGGATTTCAATCTCAGCTAAGCAATTCAAGTTGGGGTTTTAAAGTCACAAAAATAATTCAACAAAACACAAGTAAAAATCGGTTGTAAACAAATATAAAAAGGCGTTAGGTCAGGGATAATTCTCAGGGATTCGATTATCAAGAACCAAGCAATTATTCAGGTATGCGATTACGACCAAGTCTAGAACTCAACCATAAATATAAGGAGATCCACTTTCGTGGCATCTACAACTTTCACAATCAATCTAACACCCTAACTGTCGTTGAGGTTACAAGGATTATCAAGCTTTAGCGATTAGGGTTGATAAGTTCACGAGATGCCCTAACTTCAACTTTCGTTGGCTATGGATCAAATCGCCCACCTAAGTCAATTCCAGCAATTTACAAACTTTTGATAAGTAAATTCAACCTAAGATCAAAGGCTAGGTGATCAATCTAACCTAGGCAGTATGATCGACAATAGGTGGAGACTATCGAATGATTATATAGAAACCTATCTATGCTTAGTTCATGAATCAAATCCCATCGAAATCCCCCTAACCTAACAAGTGGATTACTCGCTCATGATCAAACGGGTAACAGCAGCAAGAGATGAAAGAAACTTCATTAAATCAAAACCAAAAGAGTTTAGGGTTTAGAAACTTCGATAATAACGTGAAGGATAAACTCTAAAACAATGGTCTAAATCTCAATCTCTCTCTCTCTCTCTCTCATTGTGACCTTGCTGCTGTGTGTGGCTGTCTTGTGATGGCGTGTTTTTTTTCCAGAAATCAGCAATGAAAACCTATTTAAAGGCCCATTACGGCTGGCCCAAAAATAGGCTTGCAGAATTAGGGTTTTGCAAAAGGCCCATTAATGATTCTTCTGGGAGCAGGTGCTCCCTTCTTCGCACCAGGTGCTCCCTCCGGATCGATCGATCTTAGACTTTACGTCGGTCGATCTGAAATTAAGATCGATCGATCCGACTCTGAGATCGATCGATCTGCTCCATTCTGGGTGTCGGGTGCTCTCTTCTGGCGTCGGGTGCTCTCTTCTGGGCGTCAGGTGCTCTCTTCCTCCAGAATGTCCAAAAATGGTCCAACTTCACTCTTTTCTAGCCAATTCCGATTGTAAGTCCCAGTTATTGCTTCCAGCCGCTTTTTGTACCTAGAACGACTCGATAGAGAGTGAAAGACTCGATAAAAACCTACAAAACAAGGGTTAGAATGCGCCAAAAACGCATTATATCACATGCTGATTCAGACTTCACATAAGCAACTGGTTCACCCTTCACAACAGCTGTTGCAAAAGTCACAATGTTAGATACTTTTAAAAATAACAGAAAAATCAGAGCCTGCTATCGGACTCAATACCTGGACGCTTGTAGCTGTTAACCCCAATATATGGCCAGTGCCTGTTTTTCCACTTCCAGCCTTTACCAAACGATACCTTCAAAATGTTGTCAACAATTTCATCTTCCACATCACCGTCCCCAAGAGGACTCATCTCTTCGATTGTATCCATCCTAACAAAGTTCGCAACAATGGTCTACAAAAGGAAAGAAATAACAATTCATTAGAACCAGGATAAGTCCACTTTAGAAGTCTACAAATGAAGTCTGAATTCTACACAGGAAGTGTACAGAGGAAGCTACACAGGAAGTGCACACAGGAAGTGAACAGAGGAAGTCTACACAGGAAGTCTACACAGGAAGTCTACACAGGGTGTCTACACAGGAAGTCTACACAGGAAGTCTACACAGGAAGTCTACACAGGAGTAGATTTGCACAGGAAGATATCTACACAGGAAGAGATTTACACTAGCAGTCTTCGCAATAATTCCACAGTATAAGTGTACTAGAAGTCTACACCAATAAAGTTATGAAAATACATGTTTCGCCAAATTCTCTTTGAAATTTTTACGGCCTCTTGATCCTTTGTAAGCAAGTAGCGGTGGAGTTGGTGAGTTGGGTAGAGGCGAACCAAACTTAGACCCAAAATTGGGTAGAGCCCAATACAACCAAACTTGGAGAACTTGAACAAAACCCTCAATAACATAGGAGTTTTTCGTCACGTCCTTCTCCTTCACAGACTTTATCAAATTCAGGAAAGCGACTCTTCCCCACGGGTAGTTCAGAAAAGCTTCTTCATCCATAACTAGTCTAGCCAGCTTAACCGGAGTGGATGTAGTCTCTCTCCGAGCTTCAATATAACCTGCAAAGATGCAGAGATATCCCAACCTCATGCGATCCTCCCGAGACCAATCTTGGCATCAGTTACAAGCTGCTACCAAGTCATTAATACTTGGACCCGACTCCCAAATCAACTCCTAGAAGACCCCAGAATGCTTTCATATCATCGCTAACCTCAACTTCCGGAGATTCCAGATTCTCTGTATAGTCACAGTTCAAACCAGTGATATGTTCAAACTCATAAAGCGAAAACCTAATCGGTTCAGCATTGATGAGAGTCCATATCTCATACGGCTTCTTGTGGTCAAGCTGAAAACTAAGCAACTGATGCACCAGCCTGGATGCCCATCCAAATTTCAGAGAATGGAACTTAAGGAACACACCCAGTGGAGAATGGTATATCTCACTAAATTCATCAGAACGTAGACCATCTTCTGCTGTCATAGCATCGAACAGCCTTGAGTCACCTGCATAATAACCTATGCTTTTTTTGCGGTAGAGGTTTCTGGTCTTTTGTGTAAAGCCTTAACGGGAATTCGTTCTGAGACGTCATCAGCAAACACCAATAATCTGCAATTTAAATAAAAATGAGAAGGCTGCGACAGAAGGATAATGAAGGAGAAGTCCACAGGAGAAGTCTGCGACAGAAGTCTACATGAGAAGTCTGAACAGAAGTCTACATGAGAAGTCTGCAACAGAAGTCTACATGAGACGTCTGCAACAGTAGTCTCCCGGAGAAGTCTGCAACAGTAGTCTACCAGAGAAGTTGATTTCGTATCAAATCCAACGGTAAAACAAAAAGGAAAACATTTCGTATCGAATCAAGCGGTAAAACAAAAAGGGAATGAAACAAACCTTCGACAGAAGTTGAATAAGTTGATTTCGTAGCGAAGCAAGCGGTAACCCGACCTAGATGAGAGAGTGAAACACATAAAGTTAGTTTTGACATTCAAATGGACAAAGAAAATCTCTCTTCTCTCCCTCTCATCGTTTCTATCTTTCCCTTGCTTATCTTCCTCTTCGTTTTTGTCTGCATCTCCCTTCCAGATCTGGTTCATCTTCACTCCACAGCGAAGATGAACCAGATCTGGGAAGAGAAGACGAAGATTAACTAAGGCGAAAACGAGAGAGATAGAAACGATGAACACGAAGTGAATAGAGAAACAATAGAAAAAGAGAAGAAGAGAAGAAGAGATGAAGAGAAGAAGAGAAGAAGAGAGTACATTCGGTGAAGAAGAGGAACGACGGTGGCGCCTCAGCGGTGGCTATGGTTTTCCCGACGGTTGGAGAATGTTGGTAAAAAATAAAAAAGCAGATATTTATGTGTAGGGTAAATGAACAGTTACCCACGGTTAAGAGAACAGTTAATTAACTGTTGGGTAAACTGAACAATCGCGTCGGTTTACAAGGAAATTTTATAACATGTCATAGTAAACCGATAACGATTTTATGGGTTTGGTAAATCAACGAAGTCTACATGGGAAGTCTACATGGGAAGTCTACAGATCTTACCCTCGGTTATGTAATTGTAGACTTCACATGTAGACTTCAACTGTACACTTCGTATGTAGACTTCTTAAGCATAGTAAAAGTGTCGTATATAATTAATTAACTTTATAAGTATTTAATTTGAAATTGTATCCATTATGTGAGTTTGCGTCTTAATTTATTTTATTAATTTGATTTCAATTTAATTTAATTTTGACCTAATGTGAGTGCATGTTACTACCCAAAAAAGGGAAAAAGAGAACCAAATAGCCTAAATATGTTACATCCATTCCAATCCATACAGTACTTTAATTAAAAAGAAACTAAAATCTTGTCAAGCAAACACAAACACAACCGATCACACATACCAAGATTATACACGCTACCATCGCATTCCTCATCTCCAAGCAACTGTAACGAGTCTCAATAATCATCTCCTTCAGTTGGGCTAGCTTTATGTCTGTTTTCTCAATGCAACGCCGAATCGTTGGTTTATCAATACAATCTCTTAGGGCCTGGCTCTTGTTACTTTTGAAGTAACGAAATAAATCAGCTTGTTGTTCGACCACCATCTTCATCTCTTCAACCTCTTCCATTATAGCCTCATCCCACCATTTGAAAATATGGTACAAACCATCCTATACAAAAGATTTTGCTATTATATATTTATATATAAATGCCAATAGCAAACAAACAATAGTTACAAAATTCATTACCGCATGGTTATGACAACCATAGAATCTCTGACCCGGATTGTTGGCAGTAGTGGATGTTTGGAGAACTAGCACTAAACCGCAGTAACAGCGGTTGGGAAAACCAGAGGTTCTACCCGCTCGACGTCGAGCAGTTGAACTCTCGTTCCTTATGGAACTACTTGACGGTTGTGTGTAGCTGTATTGACCCATCCCTAATGACCATATAACAATAATTCAATAAATATGCATTTTCGTGCTATTCTATTGAAAAACAAGTCTACAATGTAGACTTCTTACATATTGTGACGAAGGTGTGACTTAGATCTGGAATAGTCAGAGAGAAACAAATGTCAATTTTACCGGCTATATGAGGATGACGAAGTTTACCGGCTATATGAGGACCTCCTAAAGGGTCAGATCTGCAACAAACCAAAAAGACATGTTAAAGACATACAGCAGCTTAGAACGGTTAAAGACATGTGTGAAAACGAGGAGATGAGAAAGATGGCGGGTCAGATAAAGTTTACCAGCTAGATGAGGACCTCCAAGAGTCAGATCTGCAACAAACCATAAAGAGGACCATAAAAGTGAGAAATAGATGAACATGATATATAAAGTACATATAAGAAAGGAGGATGAGTTATAAATAAATGAAGAACAAATACTTACCCCTTCGAAAATCGGCAGCAACGGAGGAGAGGCGACCATAAAAGAGCGAGTAAAAGTTTTTTAACAAAAAGATTAGGGTTGAGTTTATATAGGCAGGTAAAAAACATCCAGTTAGGTTAAATTTTCCGGTTTACTGTGAAGTCTACAAACGAAGTCTACGATGCCCTAAACCCTAAACCCTAATTGTAAACTTCCGGGAGAAGTCTACAGATTATATACATCAACTATTTTCGATGAAATATAACATATATACCTTCAAATGTAACATTCATAAATATAAATTCCTAAATCTAAGCCATTACAACATAAACTCATGAAACTATAAATATCAAAAAAAATAACTACCAACATGTAGATACATAAATATCAAAACATATGGGTTTAGTATTCATTTCATTATGAATGTATAACCTAATTTGTCTTTATTGGTTAATTTTGTGAAATTTTGTGAAATTTTATTTTTAATACTTCACAATTGTTTATACTTTCATCATGAATACAAATATTTAATCAAAATAATTTTTGCTAATTTATAAATTTAAATTTTGTAAATAATCGGTAAGTAGACTTCCCAGAGAAGTCTACACAAATATCTAAAGTATATAATGTACCTAATTTGTCTTTATTGGTTAATTTTGTGAAATTTTGTGAAATTTTATTTTTAATACTTCACAATTGTTTATACTTTCATCATGAATACAAATATTTAATCAAAGTAATTTTTGTTAATTTATAAATTTAAATTTTTTAAATAATCAGTAAGTAGACTTCTCCTGTAGACTTCTCTTGTGAACTTCGCATGTAGACTTCGCCTGTAGACTTCTATTTCACAATGTAGACTTCGCAAAGGGTAAAATGGTAACTGGGACATTCGTTTTTTTCTTTGGTCATAAGGGGTCTAATTGTAATTTCACTACCCCTTTGGGTTAGTTTTCGCAAATATGAGATGTGGGGTTTAGGTTTCATATATAAATGAATTTGTGGGTTATTTACAGCAATTTTCCCTTCTTCTTTTATATATATATATATATATCTATCATCACTAATGATGTTCTTTTATTTCTTTGTTTAATATATCAATATACTAGATCTAATATATATGAATAATCACAATGTCTTTTTAATCCATCCACCCACACGAGTTGCCGGTTTTATTCTATTTTTCTCAAAGAAAATTCCATCACTTTTGAAAATCCACGAACGAAATCCATTACTGCACGGAGGATCACTAGATCCTAATTCTGCAACCAAGTAATAGCCGTAATCAGTTTTAGGCGCTTGAAACTCTTTACACCTCCATGCTTTATAAAGTTGTCCCTCTGTCAGATATGTACATTTCTCTTTGAATTTTAACATGCTTTGAGGATGTAATATTGAATCATTGACACTAACGTTGAGAACACGACCAGGACCGAGGTTGTTTTGAATCTCTAACATGCCGTAGTTGCAATCTTTTGCTTCATTCAACCCAATGGACATAACAACAACAAAGATAAAAACTATGAGATGATTCATTTTTCTGAATTATAATATTTTTGAATTAATATGAATAAAGGCATCAAAATGTAGTATTTATAATTGCTTTGTCTGGCAACCGTTTTTCTTGAACTTCTATATATAATTTGTTTTTTTTAATTGTCTTAGCTAATTTAACGCAAAACCAAACAAATTAAACTTATTGTAGAAAAAAGAAATTAGTCTCGAAAAGTAAGCTTGGCCAATAAAATCAGATCAACTATACACAAAAATCAACCAAATTAAAATTTAAAATATAATCCCTATAAAAGTATTGAAAATTTAGTATTTAAACCTTACTAGGGAACAAATTTTCCGATCGAAACAACAATGACATACATAATTGGTATAAGAATGTCGACATTTCGGAGTTATCGGAAGCATTGGGCGGCTTAGCATAGAGATGCTACACACACACCATTCACATTAGAAAAAATCGAATACGGAGAAGGAAAATAACAGATTTAATGATTCGTAATCGAATAAGGCTTGTTAACGGAAAGTAACGTCAAATTCACTTCTTTTTTGTATATTTACAATATATGGTGTATATATCTGCTTATGCAATACATTGTTTTTTACTAAAACTTTTGTAATTAACGTTGTAATCTCGATTTGAAATTGTTAGAAGAGAAAAAAGAATGAGTCTTCATTGATATCGAGTTATCGACACATATGAGAGAGGTTCTCTTTTATTATTCACTTGAAGATTGTAGATTATATATATGAAGGATAAGTATACTTCAGATAGATCAAGGTCAAAACCTGCACTCTAACCTTGACAGAAACAAAAGGGAAATCACACGGATTAAAGCTTATATGAACTTTTCACCAACGCATATCTACTTTCCAAGTCAAAGAGATCAGATAGCCAAGATTGACGTCCAATGACAATGTATGATTGAGTACGATTCTCCGAAGTTACACTTTCTGCAATTAACGCACCAACTCTATTAGCATTTTTATTCGACCTCCACCTTCCAAAAAGGGATTAAGGCGAGTTGATCCAAGAGTTCTGTTGACCGAAATTTGAAGGATGGTCATGCTGGTGGTCTCTGAACCGCTCCCACCAAGGTTGAGTCTTCGAAGAAGAAGGAAAACTTAGAGAAACGAAGAGTCTTAATACTTTCCAAAGCCCATATACAACTTTGAAATGATGTTTCTTGCTTCGAACAGATCCTAGAGAAGCAACTTCTAACATGTAATAGAGTCTTGCCTAAATGATTCCTTAAGACATAAGAAGCACCACTATCCTATCTCCTTTTATTCCATGCAAACCCAATATTGCATTTAAGCCTACCTGCTTCTGGTGGTAGCCAATGATTCTGAACAAGACTAGAGTCCGACGAGCCAATCACAGGGCTCAGTTTTCCGTAATCTTGAACCGTAAACCATTGAGTAGAGACATCTTGAATTTTCCCATTGTATCAATTCCATAGTAGCTCTCAAATAACAGCTTCTTCCTGTTCTTCCCAAGCATCCAAAGAGTCCAAGGGAACATTCTTGTTATGGTATTTGGGAATCGTTACTCTTTGTGGTGGATAACAAGAAGTGCATGTTTTGATATACTGATTCTAGATCAATGTCGTTGGGAGGAGAGGGGAAGTTTGAAAGTGCCCAGACCTGCCTTGCCACAGGGCAGATGAACAAAAAATTGTTAGCTGATTCACCCTCATGACCATATCTCTAGCATATTGTATCAACATTCATTCCTCTTGATGCAATTTTGTCAGCAACTGAAACTGTTCCACTGAGTACCTTCCATAGAACCAACTTAATCTTGGGTGCAGTCTTAAAAAGCCAAACATGATCTTTGAGGCTATTGATTGATGGAAGCATTTGGCATATCTAAGAGCATCTCTGTTGAAGATTTCAGAGGCCATCCAATACCCAAACTTAACACTGTAATCTCCACTTTTGTAACACTTATGTTATCCGGGATCCGAGGAGATGTCCAAATCTTTATAGTTGAACCGTTTCCCACCATTTGCTTCAACCGTTTCACTGAGAGTTTCCTACCATGTAGAATGCTTTTCCAAGCTTATGATGGTCTAACTCCGAGCTGATCATCAAGAAAGGATCAATTTGCATAGTATCTACTTTTGAGAAAAAGAGACATCAAACATTTTGGGAATTGGATAAGCCTCCAAGCTTGCTTTGCTAGAATGGCTTGATTAAAAATATGGGTATCTTTAAAACCGAGCCCACCATCTTCCTTAGGAATATATAACTTGTCCCAAGCTAGATAGTGTATATTCCTCTTATTTTCCTCTGAGTTCCACTAAAATTTGGCCATTGCGCTTGTCAGCTTATCACCTGTCTTCTTTGGTAGCTTGAAGCATGACATGACATAGACTATAAGGGCCATAGCCGCTGAATTGAGAAAAACCTCCTTAGCACCTAATGACAAACATCTTGTATACCATCCTGAGAATTTGGATTTCATCTTAAATATCTTGGATGTAGTTAACAAGTTCAATTAGAACCGCTAAAGCATTATGGTAGTCTCAAGTATGTACCAGCTCCACCCTCATTGTAGATACCTAGGACTTGTTGTAATCTGACTCTTACGTCTGGATCCACCTTAGCTCCAAAGGTGATAAAGAATTTTTTGAAGTTGATGATCTGCCATGTGACTCCCTCATAATCCTGTAGAATATGTTGAAAGACTTTGACTTGATCATCTACAACTTTGCATAGGAAGAGACTGTCATCAGCGAAGAGGAGATGGTGTATTGTAGGTCCAGAAAGCTGAACATCATTGATGCTACCTGCCTCTTCAGCCTTATTAAGCATGTGAGTAAGCCCTTCTATAAATAATATAAAGAGAAAGGGAGAAAGTGGATCTACCTGTTTTAGACCTCTTTGAGGAACAATGAATCCATATGCTTGATCATTGATCATAACTGTATATGAGACTGTAGTGACACAAGTCATGATCTAGGAAACCCATTGTGGATGAAAGCTTAAAGCTTAAAATTATCTACAGTCAAAACAACTGATCTTGTGTCGTTTTACCCATTTGACATAAATGTAAATTTCTTTTTATAGGCCATCCTATACCGAAGAATAGGGCAGGAGACGTTGGTCCTCCAAATTCTTGCTCTGTAAGTTCACAATAATAGTGATATGAAGTGATAGAGAACAAAGTTTTATGTTGAATTTGAATGTTATTAAGAAGATCTTCTGTGGTGGGGGCCAGGAAGCTTGAAGATTTTTCTCACACATTGTCACCAATCGAATCGAATTGGTCTAGCTCTTGTTCTCTTCTCCTATCAACCCATATGGTCACTCGATTTCGTATGCTGAATTTGTTCTTTCGATTTTGAGAAATAAAATTAGGGTTCGTCGATATGAACCCCAAATCGATTTAGGAGAAATGAGTAAGGGTAATATCGGGTTTTACTGCGCTTAATAACACGCGCAAAACTTCTGTTAATAACGTTTAGTAACTTATGTTAATCGGGTTAACCCTGTTAATGATGATGTAGTAAAACCAACAAATTTTGAAAGTTCGAGTATTTAAAAACCAGTGTTAAATAGTTGATGTATTAAACGAGTAGACAAAAAAGTTTGGATATTTTTTCAGCAAATTAGATTAAGTTTGGTTGTTTTTTGAGAATTTTCCCCTTCGTCGATGTAACATCTATCTTTTCGCGCGTTGGATCATAGCCAAAGGCCATCTTTTTGATATATATGTCAAAAATTGTGAAATCTGCCTTGTCTTCAATCTTAACACGAAGATGACATACATTTCCATCTAATTATAATAAATGAATCGAATTTATAAAAATACTCATTAAATTTTGTTCGTCAAAATAATTATTTATGTTTATAAATGTATTAAATTTTACAGAAATAATAATCTTTTATTGAAATATCTCTTAATCGTAACTTATTTCATCAATATTTTTCCCCGTCTTTATAGCAAAATTTACAATTATTTTTATTATTAACAACTAAAAATATTAAAAAGACTTTAAAATTTATTCATTTATAATATTAGTAAATTATCAAATAAATAAAATATAATTAAAAATTTAAACTCAAAAACATTACAAATTTAAACACATTCTTCTTTGGGATAGTTGCAAAAATAACCCACAATTTGTGGTCAATGTCAAACCTATACCCCTATATCCCCTTTTTCTTATTTTGCCACTTTCTCCTTTCTTTATCTTTCTCCTCACCACTTATTCACGAAAATGCCATTATATTCTAATTTTTTTTTTTTAATTTCGGAAATATTGGAAAATACACAAAAACCAAAAGATCTCAAAATATTTACGAAAATGCAATCTTGTTCAATTTTGCCAACCACCATGAACAACCGATTTTGAGCTCTAAATGCATCCCAACCGTTTTTTTTTTAAGTGTAAATGCTCAATATCTCATCTTATTACCTATTCTCTTCCTTTTCCTCACGAATTGCATCAAATAAACTCCCAACAAACCATTTCGTTTATAAACACACCGATTTTCGATGGTTCTTGCATAACAAGGACTTGGGTTCTTTGTTATCAGTGAGATTCAAAGTTAGAGGTGGTTGAAGAAGCTAAAAACGAGCTTTCGCGGCGAAAAAAAGTAAACTTAGTTGAATTTTTTGATTTTTCAGATCTCATTTGCGAATGTAGACTTCCATGGAAGTCTACAAGTCAACGGATAGGTTAGTTTTGACATTGACTTTTTTTGAAAATTTTCAATGTAGACTTCCACGGAAGTCTACACGTTATCCTTTGGAAACAAAAAAAACACGTTTGTAGACTTCCTGTCGAAGTCTACATAAAGTAGGTTAGTTTTGACATTGACTAAAACTTTGACTTTTTAGAGCAGAAATCTACAAAATTTTAGTAGACTTCGTCTGACATGGCAGGTTAGTTTTGACATTGACTAAAATCTCAGAAATTTGACCACAGAAAAGTAGACTTCGTTTGTAGACTTCACACGTAGACTTCGTTTGTAGACTTCTATTTAATTTAATTAATTGTTTGGTCAAACCCAAAACTAAACTCTTTTTTAGAAAATATGTCAAAACTAACCTGCCACGTCAGACGAAGTCTACAAACGAAGTCTACTTTGAAGTCAAACCTGAAGTCAATTGCAAAACTAACCTGCCACGTCAGACGAAGTCTACAAACGAAGTCTACACCCCATGTAGACTTCTTTTCGAAGTCTACTTGTTATGTAGACTTCGTTTGTAGACTTCTTTCAAAAGTCATACTTAAGTCAATTGCAAAACTAACCTTCCACGTCAGAAGAAGTCTACAAACGAAGTCTACTTTAAAGTCAAAACTTAAGTCAATGTCAAAACTAACCTGCCACGTCTGACGAAGTCTACAAACGAAGTCTACACGGAAGTCAAAACTTTAGTCAATGTCAAAACTAACCTCCCACGTCAGACGAAGTCTACAAACGAAGTCTACGGAGATATTTTTGTGTAGACGTCCACGGAAATCTATATTTTCGATTTTCAGTAATTAATTATTTTTAATTAATTAGTATTGAATTCTGTTGTTTTTGTTTTTTCTAATTGCGTGTTAATTCTGGTGTTAAATTGTATAAAAATTTTGTATGCAAATGTATAATATATAATTTATAAATTAATTTTCTTGTTTAATTGGTATCTAGCTCATATTTGTAGACTTCTCATGTAGACTTCCTAAGTAGACTTCCCAAGGAAGTCTACATTCTGATTTTCAGTAATAGTGCTTTTATAGTTCATTAGTAATGAATTTTGAGCTTTTTAATTTTTGTAAATACGTGTTAATTATTGTATTTTTAGGTGTATAAGTTTGACATGTATATGTTTGATAGATTCGCTTTAACTTAATTTTCTTTTTTTATTATCATATTTGTAGACTTCCATGGGAAGTCTACTATGTAGACGTCCACGGGAAGTCTACATGTACGATTTCAGTAATTAATTTTTTATAATTAATTGGTAATGAATTTTGTGGTTTTTATTTTTTCTAAATGCATGTAAATTATGGTGTTTTAATGTATAAAAATTTGGTATTCAAATGTATAGTCTATAATTTATAAATTAATTTTCTTGTTTGATTGGTATGTAGCTCATATTATGTAGATTTCTCCTGTAGACTTCCAATAACGATATCTAATGTGTTTTTTTGTCTCTTTGTCCACAGATAATGGTTCAGTTTCTGGCTGTTTATGGAGAATGGTTTAAGGAAGATACGTCATGGCAATTTGCGGTTGATAATGAGAGAGGAGGGAGATTGTTCTTCTTGCATGATGGTTCTACTCATGCGGAACTTGTTGAAATGGTTCAAGATGAATATATGTTAGGCAAAAAAACAGAGTTGGTGGAGATCACTTATTCGTTATCCGAGTCAATATTGGGACAGATGGATCCGGATACACCGCCTATACATGTTGCAAATGATAGACAAGTCCGGAATTTGATCGAGCTAGGTAAAACGCATGTTATACGCATTTGTGTCTCATGTCACTTCGACGAGGATAAAGCTAGTGATGAGGATGAGGATGACAATGACGGCAACTATGAAGATGAAGGTGTAGACGAAAATGAAGGGGAATTCAAGGATGAAGATGCTGAAGAAGATGAGCATGTTGATGAGGATGCCGGTGTTGGTGGTAATTTGGATGATGATGGGAATGGAGATGATGGTATTAAAACTGAAGATGCTGTTGATGAGGACTACAGTCTATTTGGAAAAGTCAAAGATGAGGATGAAGATGACATCTCATTTGATTTCATTGGTGGCCAAGGAGGATCAATACCAAATATGACATGGTCTGATAATATATTTGTCAAACAGAGTTTTGCTACCAAAGAAGAGTTGGTCTCAGCATTGCGACTGACGGCGATCAAGTCAAGATTTGCATTCAAGGTGTATAAGTCATCAAAAAAAATGTTCGTGGCTACTTGTATTATGAAAGAATGCAAGTGGAGGCTCAGAGCGATTGTCACAAATGAACCAAACCGGTTTTGGGTGACGAAGTACTCGAAAGTCCATACATGTTCATTATCGGACCGAGTTTCGCACCGTCGGAATGCTACTCCCAAATATAATGGAAAGTTATTTATTGACCGCGTTGGAATTATCAATGGAATTACGCCGGAACACATCAAAGACTCAATGAAGAAGATGTTTGGTATGAATATCGATTATTTTACTTCATATAGATCGCTGAGGTGTGCCCAACAATTGGTTAGAGGAACAGCGGAAGATGGATATGAGAAATTGCCTTCTTATTTGCACCTACTCGAGAAAGCCAACCCCGGAACAGTTACGGGTATTGAGCTTGATGCTATGAATCGATTTAAATATCTATTTATAGCATACGGAGCCTCCATAGCTGGTTTTCAGTATCTTAGACGTGTGATTGTTGTGGATGGGACTCATTTGACGGGTAAATACGAAGGGGTTTTGCTAGTGGCAGCCGCACAAGACGGTAATTTTCAGATATTTCCTTTGGCTTTCGGAATTGTTGATAGTGAGAATGATGCTTCATGGGAATGGTTTTTTGCAAAACTCCGCGGTTGTATCTCAGATCAGTATCCTCTTGTGATAGTTTCTGACAGACACTTGTCTATTAAGAAGGCGGGCGACACGGTTTTCCCTTGGGCAACACGTGGTATATGTTACTATCATCTTCAATGTAACATTGTCACGAAATATAAGGGGAAACATCTAATGTACTTGGTCAAAGGCGCTGCATATGCCTATACGGAAGAAGATTATGACAGATACATGGCTTCGATCCGTAGCGTGAAGCCCGAACTTGCGGTCTATTTGGAGGAAGCAGACCCGAAGCTATGGTCACGTGTTCACTTCGAGGGAGATAGGTACAACATAAAAATGACCAATATTGCCGAATCTATCAATGCAGTAATTAAAAAGGCGAAAAGATTTCCCATAGCATTCCTTTTGGAATTTATCCGGGAGAAGTTAGGAAGGTGGTTTTCTAAAAGGCGAGAAGATGCATCGAGTCTAACAACATACCACAGCCGAGGAGTTGAAACTTTGTTGGCCATTCGTGAAGATTACCCGTCCAGAATGACGGTGGAGAAAATCAATGAATGGGAATTTCATGTCAAGGGAGGAGCACGAGAAGCTCTTGTTCATTTGGGAAATAAAAAATGTTCTTGCGGTGTCTTTTATACTGAGAAGATACCTTGCTCCCATGCTATCGCGGCGTTGGCATCGGCTCGTCAACATGTCTCTACTGCTGTCTGCCCGTCCTATGGGAGGGATTATTTGTATGCCGCATACTCGCAAAACATTTATCACGCCAATGACGCCTTACAAGGAAGTGGAACAGCGTCATGTCTCCCTCCCGATGTTAGGCCTCGTGCTGGTAGAAAGAAGAAGTCGAGGTGGAAAATTTGGCTAGAAATCGCGAAGATGAAAGCCACAAAACCGCGGAAGCTTCACAATCAATACAATTGTTCAAAGTGAAAGCAAGGAGGACATACGAAGCCGAATTGTGTTACTTAATAGCTCAGCAGCAACTGCCCAGTACCATCTTTAGCAGCAACTGCCCGGTGGAAGTCTACCGGCGAAGTCTACTAGATAAGTCTACATGTGAAGTCTACGGAAGAAGAAGCCGATGTGAAGTTGATAATTCCATTTTTCTTTGAATGAGCTTCTGTGTAAAACTTGATAATCTTGTTTGAAAGTAGTATTTTTATTATGTATTTATGATGGAAGAAAAACTTGGTAATGTATCATTTTAAAGCTAATTAAATAAGCAAATAACTGAATATATTATCATCCAACACTACGAGTTTTGGCATTAGCCATACAATATAATAGTTACATCCCGCAATAGTAGCAAAAGAATAAAGGATGTGAGTTTGTCTTACATCTAAAAAGGTTAGTAGTAAGAATCCTAAAAGTTAAGCGGGATTACAAAAGCATATTCCTCGGTGGACCAATATTAGGATTCATATAGGTCCAAGACGGAATAGTCCCGAAATTCAGTACCGCGTATTTCCGTCTCGTCGAATATCTCAGCAGCAAGCTTTTCCCTAATAGCAAGAATGTTGGCATCGCACAAGCTCGAAGAACTAAATGGAAGCCCAAGAGCGTGGAGTCCGATATACTTCAAAGTGTACACTCCACAATCACCACTTTGTACGTTCTGTGGTACTCCGGCTTTAACCCGCTCATGAGTGTATGGCTCATATGTGTGCTTCCACCTGTCCTCCAACATGCATGTATCCCAGATTACATGAGGCATTATGACGCATATAGGCTCCACTAACTGGCAATTTCTGCATCAGATGTGTAACTGTAAATACTATCCCACACAACAATATGTCTCATTGGGATATTTATCCACAATGCCACCCAATGATCGCCTTTGATATGCAATGGGACGTATATATCATCAACTTCAACACCCCAGAGCTTCTTTGTTCTGCCATAAGATGGTAGATCACCTTTTTGGTAATCCAACGCTCCACCAGGTAGGAGTTTACCACCACCATCTGCATTTGCAGAAGAAGGCAGAAACTCCTCCTTGTACTTGGCAGTCCACATCATGGTTAACATGCACTCAGCAAAGCACACTCTTTCACTCCTAAACCACTTCGGATGAACGTTGTGCTGAACTCTCATTAGAGCTAATGCAGCATCCATGTGCTGCAATACATAGTAAGATACCAGGTCAGCAAAGACAGAACAAAAAAACAGAACAATAATGAAAGTCTACAGATGAAGTCTACATATGAAGTCTACATATGAAGTCTACAGATGAAGTCTACATATGAAGTCTATACATGAAGTCTACTGATGACGTCTACTTACCGAATCTTTGAGAAACTCACGTTCGGTCCGAAGAATCCAAAACCATTCTGAGGTTGTGCCAGATTGTATCTTCCCATAATCGCTGTCCATGATCATAATTCAGAATAACCACAATTCAGATATTATTACAAATTTAAAAAGAATGTAGTACAAGTAGAGAGATACTTACGGTTGTTTTTTGAGCCAATCATCCATTTTCTTAACCTTTAGGAATTTCACAGCGGCAAAAGGATCATATCCTCTTCCTGTTGGAATTCTGATTCTAACCTTCTTTTGTGCAGCAGCGGGCTCATAAGGAGATACCTGTGTTGCAGCAGGCCTCTTTAGCCTTTCACTCTTGCCCCGTGCCAAGATCTGGTTAGCCTGCTTCTTCTTTTGTTGTTTCGCTTGTTGATTTGGAATGTAATCCGGTTTTCGTTCTACCCTTGGAATAATCTCCACACTTGGCTCACATGGAAGATGGACTCTTTGACTCTGAACTTCAGCACGTTCCACCTTAACCTTAACGAATTCACTCTGCAATATTCCATTTTAAAAGTCAATTAACTTACAAATTGAGTAGACTTAAAATTAAATAAAAATGGAAAAGCACAAGGTTCTTTCATAACACTTAAAAAACAAAACAAAGTAATAACAAGTCTTGGAATAACAGCAAGATCCACAAATAAACATCAAACAAATGATGATACTACTTCTTCTCTACTACTTTTCCTCTAAGCCTCTCGCTTTTCCGTGTATTATCAATAACTTTTTTTTGGTGTTTGGGTTTGGATTTTTTACTAACTTGGACATCAGAAATCACTTGTTTGACGGTGTCCTTCACAGCATCGTCATCTCCTTTCTTATCAGCAGCGGGTGATGGAGGTGTAGGAGGAGCACTACCTTTGACATGCTCAGCAGCAACATTTGGTGGAGGAGAAACATTGAGTGGAGCAGCAACATTGGACTGCACCTGCTCATGGCCTTTCTCTCCCTCTCCCTCTTTCTCTCCATTTCCCTCTTTCACTCTATCTCCCTCTTTCACTCCCTCTCCCTCTTCCTCTCCATATTGCACATCCACGTTCACTCCACCTTTCACCATGGCTTTCCCCATAGCATCCACCTTATCAGCAAGGTCTTTAATCTGCATCTCACACCTAGACAACCCTTCCATCATCGTGGTTCTCAAGCCCGTAAAACACTTATCAAAGTGTGATTGTAGTTTGAGCACAAATGACATCGGCTCTCCTTCTTCATCATCGGTCTTAGACCGCTTCCTTTTCCGACTTTGGCTGTCTGTGTGAAGGTCAGCCTTCACACATGCTGATTCAGACTTCACATAAGCGACTGGTTCACCCTTCACCACAGCTGTTGCAAAAGTCACAATGTTAGATACTTTTAAAAATAACAGAAAAACCAGAGCCTGCTATCGGACTCAATACCTGAATGCTTGTAGCTGTTAACCCCAATATCTGGCCAGTGCCTGTTTTTCCACTTCCAGCCTTTACCAAACGATACCTTCAAAATGTTGTCAACAATTTCATCTTCCACATCACCGTCCCCAAGAGGACTCATCTCTTCGATAGTATCCATCCTAACAAAGTTCGCAACAATGGTCTACAAAAGGAAAGAAATAACAATTCATTAGAACTAGGATAAGTCCACTTTAGAAGTCTACAAATGAAGTCCGAATTCTACACAGGAAGCTACACAGGAAGTGAACAGAGGAAGTCTACACAGGAAGTGAACAGAGGGAGTCTATACAGGAAGTCTACACAGGAAGTCTACACAGGAAGTCTACAGAGGAAGTCTACACAGGAAGTCTACACAGGATTAGATTTGCACAGGAACATATCTACACAGGAAGAGATTTACAGTAGCAGTCTTCGCTATAATTCCACAGTATAAGTGTACTAGAAGTCTACACCAATAAAGTTATGAAAATACCTGTTTCGCCAAATTCTCTTTGAAATTTTTACGGCCTCTTGATCCTTGGTAAGCAAGTAGCGGTGGAGTTGGTGACTTGGGTAGAGGCGAACCAAACTTAGACCCAAAATCTGGTAGAGCCCAATACAACCAAACTTGGAGAACTTGAACAAAACCCTCAATAACATAGGAGTTTTTCGTCACGTCCTTCTCCTTCACAGACTTTATCAAATTCAGGAAAGCGACTCTTCCCCACGGGTAGTTCAGAAAAGCTTGTTCATCCATAACTAGTCTAGCCAGCTTAACCGGAGTGGGTGTAGTCTCTCTCCGAGCTTCAATATAACCTGCAAAGATGCAGAGATATCCCAACCTCATGCGATCCTCCCGAGACCAATCTTGGCATCGGTTACAAGCTGCTACCAAGTCATTAATACTTGGACCCGACTCCAAATCAACTCCTAGAAGACCCCAGAATGCTTTCATATCATCGCTAACCTCAACTTCCGGAGATTCCAGATTCTCTGTATAGTCACAGTTCAAACCAGTGATATGTTCAAACTCATAAAGCGAAAACCTAATCGGTTCAGCATTGATGAGAGTCCATATCTCATACGGCTTCTTGTGGTCAAGCTGAAAACTAAGCAACTGATGCACCAGCCTGGATGCCCATCCAAATTTCAGAGAATGGAACTTAAGGAACACACCCAGTGGAGAATGGTATATCTCACTAAATTCATCAGAACGTAGACCATCTTCTGCTGTCATAGCATCGAACAGCCTTGAGTCACCTGCATAATAACCTATGCTTTTTTGCGGTAGAGGTTTCTGGTCTTTTGTGTAAAGCCTTAACGGGAATTCGTTCTGAGACGTCATCAGCAAACACCAAGAATCTGCAATTTAAATAAGAATGAGAAGGCTGCGACAGAAGGATAATGAAGGAGAAGTCTACAGGAGAAGTCTGTGACAGAAGTCTACATGAGAAGTCTGTGACAGAAGTCTACATGAGAAGTCTGCAACAGAAGTCTACATGAGACGTCTGCAACAGTAGTCTCCCGGAGAAGTCTGCAACAGTAGTCTACCGGAGAAGTTGATTTCGTAGCGAATCCAGCGGTAAAACAAAAAGGGAAACATTTCGTATCGAATCAAGCGGTAAAACAAAAAGGGAATGAAACAAACCTTTGACAGAAGTTGAATAAGTTGATTTCGAAGCGAAGCAAGCGGTAACCCGACCTAGATGAGAGAGTGAAACACATAAAGTTAGTTTTGTCATTCAAATGGACAAAAGAAATCTCTCTTCTCTCCCTCTCATCGTTTCTATCTTTTCCCTACTTATATTCCTCTTCGTTTTCGTCTGTATCTTCTCTTCCAGATCTGGTTCATCTTCACTCCACAGCGAAGATGAACCAGATCTGGGAAGAGAAGACGAAGATTAACTAAGGCGAAAACGGGAGAGATAGAAACGACGAACACGAAGTGAATAGAGAAACAATAGAAGAAGAGAAGAAGAGAAGAAGAGATGAAGAGAAGAAGAGAAAAAGAGAGTACCTTCGGTGAAGAAGAGGAACGACGGTGGCGCCTCAGCGGTGGCTATGGTTTTCCCGGTTGGAGAATGTCGGTAAAAAATAAATAAAAAAAACAGATATTTATGTAGGGTAAATGAACAGTTAACCCACGGTTAAGGGAACAGTTAACTAACTGTTGGGTAAACTGAACAGTTGCGTCGGTTTACAAGAAAATTTTATAACATGTCAAAGTAAACCGACAACGGTTTTATGGGTTTGGTAAATCAACGAAGTCTACATGGGAAGTCTACAGATCTTTCCCTCGGTTATGTAATTGTAGACTTCACATGTAGACTTCTACTGTACACTTCGTATGTAGACTTTTTAAGCATAGTAAAAGTGTCGTATTTAATTAATTAATTTTATAAGTATTTAATTTGAAATTGTATCCATTATGTGAGTTTGCGTCTTAATTTATTTTATTAATTTGATTTAAATTTAATTTAATTTCGACCTAATGTGAGTGCATGTTACTACCCAAAAAAGGGAAAAAGAGAACCAAATAGCCTAAATATGTTACATCCATTCCAATCCATACAGTACATGTTTAAACCCTCTCGAATATACAAAATTAGCGGTTCGTCGAAAATTGTTTTTAATAACGCAGTACTTTAATTAAAAAGAAACTAAAATCTTGTCAAGCAAACACAAACACAACCGATCACACATACGAGGATTATACACGCTACCATCGCATTCCTCATCTCCAAGCAACTGTAACGAGTCTCAATAATCATCTCCTTCAGTTGGGCTAGCTCTATGTCTGTTTTCTCAATGCAACGCCGAATTGTTGGTTTATCAATACAATCTCTTAGGGCCTGGCTCTCGTTACTTTTGAAGTAACGAAATAAATCAGCTTGTTCTTCGACCAACATCTTCATCTCTTCAACCTCTTCCATTATAGCCTCATCCCACCATTTGAAAATATGGTACAAACCATCCTATACAAAAGATTTTGCTATTATATATTTATATATAAATGCCAATAGCAAACAAACAATAGTTACAAAATTCATTACCGCATGGTTATGACAACCATAGAATCTCTGACCCGGATTGTTGGCAGTAGTGGATGTTTGGAGAACTAGCACTAAACCGCAGTAACAGCGGTTGGGAAAACCAGAGGTTCTACCCGCTCGACGTCGAGTAGTTGAACTCTCGTTCCTTATGGAACTACTTGACGGTTGTGTGTAGCTGTATTGACCCATCCCTAATGACCATATAACAATAATTCAATAAATATGCATTTTCGTGCTATTCTATTGAAAAACAAGTCTACAATGTAGACTTCTTTGGAAGTCTACAATGTAGACCAAAGAAGTCTACATTGTAGACTACATATTGTGACGAAGGTGTGACTTAGATCTGGAATAGTCAGAGAGAAACAAATGTCAATTTTACCGGCTATATGAGGATGACGAAGTTTACCGGCTATATGAGGACCTCCTAAAGGGTCAGATCTGCAACAAACCAAAAAGACATGTTAAAGACATACAGCAGCTTAGAACGGTTAAAGACATGTGTGAAAACGAGGAGATGAGAAAGATGGCGGGTCAGATAAAGTTTACCAGCTAGAAGAGGACCTCCAAGAGTCAGATCTGCAACAAACCATAAAGAAGACCATAAAAGTGAGAAACAGATGAACATGATATATAAAGTACATATAAGAAAGGAGGATGAGTTATAAATAAATGAAGAACAAATACTTACCCCTTCGAAAATCGGCAGCAACGGAGGAGAGGCGACCATAAAAGAGCGAGTAAAAGTTTTTTAACAAAAAGATTAGGGTTGAGTTTATATAGGCAGGTAAAAAACATCCAGTTAGGTTAAATTTTCCGGTTTACTGTGAAGTCTACAAACGAAGTCTACGATGCCCTAAACCCTAAACCCTAAATGTAGACTTCCGGGAGAAGTCTACAGATTATATACATCAACTATTTTCGATGAAATATAACATATATACCTTCAAATGTAACATTCATAAATATAAATTCCTAAATCTAAGCCATTACAACATAAACTCATGACACTATAAATATCAAAAAAAATAACTACCAACATGTAGATACATAAATATCAAAACATATGGGTTTAGTATTCATTTCATTATGAATGTATAACCTAATTTGTCTTTATTGGTTAATTTTGTGAAATTTTGTGAAATTTTATTTTTAATACTTCACAATTGTTTATACTTTCATCATGAATACAAATATTTAATCAAAATAATTTTTGCTAATTTATAAATTTAAATTTTGTAAATAATCGGTAAGTAGACTTCCCAGGGAAGTCTACACAAATATCTAAAGTATAGAATGTACCTAATTTGTCTTTATTGGTTACAATTGTGAAATTTTGTTAAATTTTATTTTTAATACTTCAAAAATTTTTATACTTTCATCATGAATACAAATATTTAATCAAAATATTTTTTGTTAATTTATAAATTTAAATTTTGTAAATAATCAGTAAGTAGACTTCCCTGGGAAGTCTGCACAAATATCTAAAGTATAGAATGTACCTAATTTGTCTTTATTGGTTAATTTTGTGATATTTTGTGAAATTTTATTTTTAATACTTCACAATTGTTTATACTTTCATCATGAATACAAATATTTAATCAAAATAATTTTTGTTAATTTATAAATTTAAATTTTGTAAATAATCAGTTAGTAGACTTCTCTTGTAGACTTCTCTTGTGGACTTCGCATGTAGACTTCGTATGTAGACTTCTATTTCACAATGTAGACTTCGTAAAGGGTAAAATGGTAACTGGGACATCCGTTTTTTTCTTTGGTCATAAGGGGTCTAATTGTAATTTCACTACCCCTTTGGGTTAGTTTTCGCAAATATAAGATGAGGGGTTTAGGTTTCACATATAAATGAATTTGTGGGTTATTTACAGCAATTTTCACTTCTTCTTTTATATATATCTATCATCACTAATGATGTTCTTTTATTTCTTTGTTTAATATATCAATATACTAGATCTAATATATATGAATAATCACAATGTCTTTTTAATCCATCCACCCACACGAGTTGCCGGTTTTATTCTATTTTTCTCAAAGAAAATTCCATCACTTTTGAAAATCCAGGAACGAAATCCATTACTGCACGGAGGATCACTAGATCCTAATTCTGCCACCAAGTAATAACCGTAATCAGTTTTAGGCGCTTGAAACACTTTACACTCCCATGCTTTATAAAGTTGTCCCTCTGTCAGATATGTACGTTTCTCGTTGAATTTTAACATGCTTTGAGGATGTAATATTGAATCATTGCAAGTAACGTTGAGAACACGACCAGGACCGAGTTTGTTTTGAATCTCTAACATGCCGTAGTTGCAATCTTTTGCTTCATTCAACCCAATGGACATAACAACAACAAAGATAAAAACTATGAGATGATTCATTTTTCTGAATTATAATATTTTTGAATTAATATGTATAAAGGCATCAAAATGTAGTATTTATAATTGCTTTGTGTGGCAACCGTTTTTCTTGAACTTCTATATATAATTTGTTTTTTTTTTATTGTCTTAGCTAATTTAACGTAAAACCAAACAAATTAAACTTATTGTAGAAAAAAGAAATTAGTGTCGAAAAGTAAGCTTGGCCAATAAAATCAGATCAACTATACACAAAAATCAACCAAATTAAAATTTAAAATATAATCCCTATAAAAGTATTGAAAATTTAGTATTTAAACCTTACTAGGAAACAAATTTTCCGATCGAAACAACAATGACATACATAATTGGTATAAGAATGTCGACATTTCGGAGTTATCGGAAGCATTGGGCGGCTTAGCATAGAGATGCTACACACACACCATTTGAAACAACCCGACCCGTTTTTTTTATACATTGGAATCGAATTAATGTTCCCATAAACATTAATTCACAATTTCCCATCAATTAACACACATAAACAAAACAACCGATTAAACCAGTAAAATGCCAACCACATTCATTAGAATCAATCGGAACTATGTCAAATCAAATTCAATACTTAACCAAGTCTAAATTCCACAATCTCTAGAATTCGCTAGCAACCTAGCAATTCACCATAAATGCAACAAACGAGACGCTAGATCATCTCCTCTTCCTTGCCCGATTCCACGATCACACTTTCTCTTTACCTGCAACACATGGCAAAAAGAGTTGCATGAGTATTATCACAAATACTCAGCGAGACGGTCATCCCATCTACAGATTATATGATCAGGCATAAAAAGAATACAATACCAGGGTGAAATAGCGGCACACACAAAACAAGCAAACATAACAACAATCCGGTCAGCAGTCTCTGTGTCGATCGACACAGCCTCTAGGCGTCGATTGACACACGACTGTCTGCTGCGTCGATCGACACAACCCAAATGTGTCGATCGACACGGTACCTGCTGATCGAAGGATCGAGCATATCCTCTCATGGCTCCGATCCAATCGACCCCAACCGATCACCTGCATCATATCCCCCCATAGCACACCACATACATACAACATAACAGCAATCAATCGTCTCCTATTCAACCTACACCTGATAAATCTATGGTCACGCACTCACCTCAACGGATCGAAAAGAACGAATGAACGATGTTTACTAAAACCCTCGTACACGACGAACCACTGGTCCAATTCCAAAACAGGCGACTGTTCCGGAAACTAGACACACACAGCTACGCGTCGGTATGTGGATCGCCCCCAGACTCCTTCTGGTTCGATCGAAAATTCCCTCTGAACCCGATTGATCGCAGACAACAATCTGCACAAACCCACCGAGTTCAAACAGCCATAACTCGGTGAATAATCAACCGAAAGACGAACCGTTTTCGCCTATAACACGAGCAGAGATTGGAGAACTTACTCTCCAAAAATCAGCCCAAACCGCCGCGAAAAGCCCCGCCGTTTCCCCTCTCAAAGATCCGATCAGAAGCTGTCTCACACCCACAAACACTTAACTCTTCTCTCAACAATTCTCTTCTGATTTCTGATCCAACAAAAACGGCCAGGATCCTGATCAGCCTTTTATATCCAACCCTAGGGTTCTCCCTTAACCAACCCGCAAACCGTGCGATCAACCCGACCAAAACCAACTCCCAGTTCTCACTTCGAAACCGTGTCGATCGACACACACTCTGTGTCGATCGACACAGACCTCACTGGTCGAATCCAACAAGCGAACAAACACCCGTGTCGATCGACACACCCTGTTGCGTCGATCGACACCCTACCAAAAATCCTATTTTTGGATCACGGGCGTTACACCATTCACATTAGAAAAAATCGAATACGGAGAAGGAAAATAACAAATTTAATGATTCGTAATCGAATAAGGCTTGTTAACGGAAAGTAACGTCAAATTCACTTCTTTTTTGTATATTTACAATATATGTAATGATTCGTAATCGAATAAGGCTTGCTTATGCAATACATTGTTTTTTACTAAAACTTTTGTAATTAACGTTGTAATCTCGATTTGAAATTGTTAGAAGAGAAAAAAGAATGAGTCTTCATTGATATCGAGTTATCGACACATATGAGAGGTTCTCTTATATTATTCACTTGAAGATTGTAGATTATATATATGAAGGATAAGTATACTTCAGATAGATCAAGGTCAAAACCTGCACTCTAACCTTGACAGAAACAAAAGGGAAATCACACGGATTAAAGCTTATATGTACTTTACACCAACGCATATCTACTTTCCAAGTCAAAGAGATCAGATAGCCAAGATTGACGTCCAATGACAATGTATGATTGAGTACGATTCTCCGAAGTTACACTTTCTGCAATTAACGCACCAACTCTATTAGTATTTTTATTCAACCTCCACCTTCCAAAAAGGGATTAAGGCGAGTTGATCCAAGAGTTCTGTTGACCGGAATTTGAAGGATGGTCATGCTGGTGGTCTCTGAACCGCTCCCACCAAGGTTGAGTCTTCGAAGAAGAAGGAAACCTTAGAGAAACGAAGAGTCTTAATACTTTCCAAAGCCCATATACAACTTTGAAATGATGCTTCTTGCTTCGAACAAATCCTAGAGAAGCAACTTCTACCATGTAATAGAGTCTTGCCTAAATGATTCCTTAAGACATAAGAAGCACCACTATCTGATCTCCTTTTATTCCATGCAAACCCAATATTGCATTTAAGCCTACCTGCTTCTGGTGGTAGCCAATGATTCTGAACAAGACTAGAGTCCGACGAGCCAATCACAGGGCTCAATTTTCCGTAATCTTGAACCGTAAACCATTGAGTAGAGACATCTTGAATTTTCCCATTGTATCAATTCCATAGTAGCTCTCAAATAACAGCTTCTTCCTGTTCTTCCCAAGCATCCAAAGAGTCCAAGGGAACATTCTTGTTATGGTATTTGGGAATCGTTACTCTTTGTGGTGGATAACAAGAAGTGCATGTTTTGATATACTGATTCTAGATCAATGTCGTTGGGAGGAGAGGGGAAGTTTGAAAGTGCCCAGACCTGCCTTGCCACAGGGCAGATGAACAAAAAATTGTTAGTTGATTCACCCTCATGACCACATCTCTAGCATATTGTATCAACATTCATTCCTCTTGATGCAATTTTGTCAGCAACTGGAACTGTTCCACTGAGTACCTTCCATAGAACCAACTTAATCTTGGGTGCAGTCTTAAAAAGCCAAACATGATCTTTGAGGCTATTGATTGATGGAAGCATTTGGCTTATCTAAGAGCATCTCTGTTGAAGATTTCAGAGGCCATCCAATACCCAAACTTAACACTGTAATCTCCACTTTTGTAACACTTATGTTATCCGGGATCCGAGGAGATGTCCAAATCTTTATAGTTGAACCGTTTCCCACCATTTGCTTCAACCTTTTCACTAAGAGTTTCCTTCCATGTAGAATGCTTTTCCAAGCTTATGATGGTCTAACTCCGAGCTGATCATCAAAAAAGGAGCAATTTGCATAGTATCTACTTTTGAGAAAAAGAGACATCAAACATTTTGGGAATTGGATAAGCCTCCAAGCTTGCTTTGCTAGAATGGCTTGATTAAAAATATGGGTATCTTTAAAACCGAGCCCACCATCTTCCTTAGGAATATATAACTTGTCCCAAGCTAGATAGTGTATATTCCTCTTATTTTCCTCTGAGTTCCACTAAAATTTGGCCATTGCGCTTGTCAGCTTATCACCTATCTTCTTTGGTAGCTTGAAGCATGACATGACATAGACTATAAGGGCCATAGCCGCTGAATTGAGAAAAACCTCCATAGCACCTAATGTCAAACATCTTGTATACCATCCTGAGAATTTGGATTTCATCTTAAATATCTTGGATGTAGTTAACAAGTTCAATTAGAACCGCTAAAGCATTATGGTAGTCTCAAGTATGTACCAGCTCCACCCTCATTGTAGATACCTAGGACTTGTTGTAATCTGACTCTTACGTCTGGATCCACCTTAGCTCCAAAGGTGATAAAGAATTTTTTGAAGTTGATGATCTGCCATGTGACTCCCTCATAATCCTGTAGAATGTGTTGAAAGACTTTGACTTGATCATCTACAGCTTTGCACAGGAAGAGACTGTCATCAGCGAAGAGGAGATGGTGTATTGTAGGTCCAGAAAGCTGAACATCATTGATGCTACCTGCCTCTTCAGCCTTATTAAGCATGTGAGTAAGCCCTTCTATACATAATATAAAGAGAAAGGGAGAAAGTGGATCTACTTGTTTTAGACCTCTTTGAGGAACAATGAATCCATATGCTTGATCATTGATCATAACTGTATATGAGACTGTAGTGACACAAGTCATGATCCAGGAAACCCATTGTGGATGAAAGCTTAAAGCTTAAAATTATCTACAGTCAAAACAACTGATCTTGTGTCGTTTTACCCATTTGACATAAAAGTAAATTTCTTTTTATAGGCCATCCTATACCGAAGAATAGGGCAGGAGACGTTGGTCCTCCAAATTCTTGCTCTGTAAGTTCACAATAATAGTGATATGAAGTGATAGAGAACAAAGTTTTATGTTGAATTTGAATGTTATTAAGAAGATCTTCTGTGGTGGGGGCCAGGAAGCTTGAAGATTTTTCTCACACATTGTCACCAATCGAATCGAATTGGTCTAGCTTTTGTTCTCTTCTCCTATCAACCCATATGGTCACTCGATTTCGTATGCTGAATTTGTTCTTTCGATTTTGAGAAATAAAATTAGGGTTCGTCGATATGAACCCCAAATCGATTTAGGAGAAATGAGTAAGGGTAATATCGGGTTTTACTGCGTTTAATAACATGCGCAAAACTTCTGTTAATAACGTTTAGTAACTTATTGGACAAGTTCTTGCATTATGTCAACCTGTTTACAACGAGAACATGTGTGTTCTTTCCTAGGACGTTTATTCTCAAGTGCAACTTCTATAGCAGATTTCATCCTACTTTTCTTAGGCCTTCCTGGTGGTTGACGAACAACCGGGGGAAAGCACGGTTGGTTAGCCACGTTATCTGGAAGTTGGAGCGCTGAATCTACCGGCATGATCGACTGAGCATATGCGTTTACCAAATAATTGTTTTGATAGTAAGGACTGCACAGGGATATCCGACATTTGTCCCTGTTCTCGGCAGCTGCGATTGCATGCACGCATGGTAATTTCTCCCCTTCGAAACGCCGGCATGTGCATGTTTTTCCGTCCAAATTCACAACATGCGAAGAAACCCCAGAAGATCCATAAATAACTTCAGTGTGATATTCATCAATCCTTCGTGCCGTCATAAGTCTAGCGGCAGTAACACGACCCTATTATAAATACAGAATAATAGAATAAAAAAATGTTACGGCTGACTTATCAAATGTTACGACAGACTTATCAAATGTTACGGCTGACTTATCAAATGTTACGGCTGACTTATCAAATGTTACGACAGACTTATCAAATGTTACGGCTGACTTATCAAATGTTACGGCTGACTTATCAAATGTTACGACAGACTTATCAAATGTTACGGCTGACTTACATGTAGTAGCTTCTCGACACCACGCGAAAGCGTAGTTAGCTGCGATATAGCATCCTCTCTCCGTTCAACAAACCATCTGGTCATCATAACCCGTATCGATTCTAATAATCGAACAATGTTAAGACTTCTAGCATTTGACAGTGCATGGTTCATTGATTCCGCTATGTTCGTAGTCATCAAATTATACCTTTCACCCGGGAAATGAACACGCGCCCACAGGTTGACACCAGCTCTTTCAAGGTAGCCATGGAGTTGAGGATTAATCGCTTGAATCTCCTCGTATATCGCAGTAAAATCAGGCATCGTAAAACATCTCGCCGCTTGCTTCACTAGACGAAAAATATCTTTTCCTCTGAACTGTCCCAAAATGTTCTTATATAAATGATAAGTGCAAATTCCCCGAGAAGCCAACGGATACACATTCCCAATTGCTTTCCCTATCGAATTATGCCTATCCGAGATTATCGCAAGACCCTCATCGTCAGGAATCACAAGTTTTAGTTGCGTAAAAAACCAGTGCCACGAATCATCATTTTCAGTGTCAACCACACCGAAAGCAATTGGGAAAATCTGAAAGTTACCATCCTGAGCTAGTGCTGTGAGAAGCGTTCCTTTGTATTTACCATTAAGAAACGTACCGTCGACAACGACAACTTTACGCATGAAAGGAAACCCATTTACGCTCGCACCAAATGCAAGGAACATATACATGAATCTTCCAAACTCATCGATTTGTAGACGCGCAATTGTACCCGGATTTGCCCTTCTTATCTTGTATAAGTAAGAAGGCAAGTCTTCAAACCCACTCTCAGGAGTTCCCATCTCGAGTTCCCTTGCAAATCTTAGCGTTCTATGTGATTTCCAATAATCCATCTGACCACATGGAAAATAATACAAATAAGTCAGCCGCATCGTAAAAATAAATCAGTCGTAAAGTTTATATAACTCAGCCGTCAAGTTTATATAACTCAGCCGTTGAGTTTATATAACTCAGCCATTGAGTTTATATAACTCAGCCGTTGAGTTTAAATAACTCAGCCGTTGAGTATATATAACTCAGCCCTTAAGTTTATATAACTCAGCCGACTCGTTTATATAAATCAGCCGTTAAGTTTATATAACTCAGCCATTGAGTCAGCCGCAACGTACTAATAATTACCTTTACACCAAATTGCTTTTTGATAGATATTCCGACACTCGTAGGTCGAACTGACGGACCAACGTCGCCGAGAAAGTCCTTGTACAACTCTCCTAAAATAGCCGCTGTTGCTTTTCGAGATCGACTAGAACGCTCAGTTATAGAACATGTATGATCCGAATCGTATATACGAACATAAAATGCCGGGGGATCCCCTAGTGTAGTAGCACGAACTCTCCAGAGACATCCACCAACCCAACACTTAACAACGAGTGTATCCGAATCGGATACGTGTACATCAAAATCAAATCGATCCTTCACCGTAAGAAGTTTCAGTCGTTTCTCCAAATCGGCTTTACTCTCAAATCGTTGCCCTACCGAGAGGTTTAGGGAAGACAAATCTAACCTTGGAACCTCCAGATTCCCTTTAGATCCGATCGTCGACAGGTTATGAGATCTCTTCTTAGGAGGTAGTGTCGGTGAATCTTCGTCTTGTGTTGGAGACTCACCGAATAAACTGAAGTTATCACCATCAGATGACTCACCATCCGAGTCGTCGAACATATCAAATCGGCTATCAAATTCTTCGTCTTCTTCGCCTACTTCATTTTCTTTGACTACTTCATTTTCTTCGACTTCTTCATCTTCTTCGTCTTCTTCATCTACTTCATCTTCTTCTAATTTGTCCTCCAAGTTGAAACCATCATAACTCCCACCGTAATCTTCGTATCTAGATTCAACTTCGGAGCTATAACTGAATAACCTTTTATTCTTCTCTCTCGCTCCGTCATTCCGACTAATTTCATTCTCCGTAATCTCCACACAAAGACGTAAGTGTTCAATTTTTCTGAGGCTTAAAAAAACTTGCAACTGTCGAGTATTTGAGAGGTAAACTGGTGGAGTATCGTGCGCCATTGTTTTCAAAGCTTTATTCGAGAACATGTAGCTCAGCTGAATCTGATGGCTCGATTCCTTCAATCCGTAATCATCGAGTACTATCTTCGCAAGTTCGTCTAGTGTTGTTTTCTCATTTATATGCACAACTCTACATCCTCTACCGTCGGTGTTGAATACATATCTGTGTTTCTTAACCCAGTTACCGGAAACAATAATTACAGGATCCATAAGATCTCTGATGAATGAAAAAGCTAGATGAAGAAGGCGAAGGTCGTAGATGAAGAACCCTAATTTGACTGTCGTAACTTTAATAATGACATGGAAAGTAAGAGCTGATGACATGGAAAATCGGACCAGATGACATGGAATATCGGTAAGTCAGCCGCCAAACTAACACATAACTCAGCCATTAATAAATCAGCCATCAAGTATAGTGTAAGTCCGCCGCGACGTGAATAGTATTTCAGTAATTAATCTTTCGCTAATAAATCAGCCGTAATTAGGCTATAAAATATTAAGTCAGCCGTATCGTCAAATAAATCAGCCGTCAAATGAATGCTATTCTAGTAATTAATCTTCCGCTGATAAGTCAGCCGTAATAAGGCTGAGTTATTGTTAACCCAGCCAATTACGGCTGATTTACGTAACAGCCGTAACTGCTTCCCAACCGGAGAACATAACTCAGCCGTAACTTGTGTTCGTAAGTCAGCCGATCTCTCATAAGTCAGCCAGATTTCTGTAAATCAGCCGTCACTAACGGCTGATTTATGTTCGTAAGTCAGCCGTTACCTCATAAATCAGCCCGCCGTTGTATAACTCAGCCGTAACTTGTGTTCGTAAGTCAGCCGTTATCTCATAAGTCAGCCAGATTTCTGTAAGTCAGCCGTCACTAACGGCTGATTTATGTTCGTAAGTCAGCCGATCTCTCATAAGTCTGCCGCTTTTAATAACTCAGCCGCAACGTAACCATAACTCAGCCGTATCCATTTACGGCTGAGTTCATTAGTACACGTCAGCGATTTCCTACGTGGTTGCTTACGTGGCTATGGCATTCTTGTAATTACATTTTTTGTCACATCGTAACAAAAAGGCACGCTGGGTATTTAAAAAATGTCAGTAATAAAAAAAAGTTTTATATGGTTCTAGTAATATTTCTTAATTTCCATGGGATTTGAGCTAAACGCCCTTAAACTTATTGTAGAAAAAAGAAATTAGTGTCGAAAAGTAAGCTTGGCCAATAAAATCAGATCAACTATACACAAAAATCAACCAAATTAAAATTTAAAATATAATCCCAATAAAAGTATTGAAAATTTAGTATTTAAACCTTACTAGGAAACAAATTTTCCGATCGAAACAACAATGACATACATAATTGGTATAAGAATGTCGACATTTCGGAGTTATCGGAAGCATTGGGCGGCTTAGCATAGAGATGCTACACACACACCATTCACATTAGAAAAAATCGAATACGGAGAAGGAAAATAACAGATTTAATGATTCGTAATCGAATAAGGCTTGTTAACGGAAAGTAACGTCAAATTCACTTCTTTTTTGTATATTTACAATATATGGTGTATATATCTGCTTATGCAATACATTGTTTTTTACTAAAACTTTTGTAATTAACGTTGTAATCTCGATTTGAAATTGTTAGAAGAGAAAAAAGAATGAGTCTTCATTGATATCGAGTTATCGACACATATGAGAGGTTCTCTTTTATTATTCACTTGAAGATTGTAGATTATATATATGAAGGATAAGTATACTTCAGATAGATCAAGGTCAAAACCTGCACTCTAACCTTGACAGAAACAAAAGGGAAATCACTCGGATTAAAGCTTCTATGAACTTTACACCAACGCATATCTACTTTCCAAGTCAAAGAGATCAGATAGCCAAGATTGACGTCCAATGACAATGTATGATTGAGTACGATTCTCCGAAGTTACACTTTCTGCAATTAACGCACCAACTCTATTAGCATTTTTATTCGACCTCCACCTTCCAAAAAGGGATTAAGGCGAGTTGATCCAAGAGTTCTGTTGACCAGAATTTGAAGGATGGTCATGCTGGTGGTCTCTGAACCGCTCCCACCAAGGTTGAGTCTTCGAAGAAGAAGGAAAACTTAGAGAAACGAAGAGTCTTAATACTTTCCAAAGCCCATATACAACTTTGAAATGATGTTTCTTGCTTCGAACAGATCCTAGAGAAGCAACTTCTAACATGTAATAGAGTCTTGCCTAAATGATTCCTTAAGACATAAGAAGCACCACTATCCTATCTCCTTTTATTCCATGCAAACCCAATATTGCATTTAAGCCTACCTGCTTCTGGTGGTAGCCAATGATTCTGAACAAGACTAGAGTCCGACGAGCCAATCACAGGGCTCAGTTTTCCGTAATCTTGAACCGTAAACCATTGAGTAGAGACATCTTGAATTTTCCCATTGTATCAATTCCATAGTAGCTCTCAAATAACAGCTTCTTCCTGTTCTTCCCAAGCATCCAAAGAGTCCAAGGGAACATTCTTGTTATGGTATTTGGGAATCGTTACTCTTTGTGGTGGATAACAAGAAGTGCATGTTTTGATATACTGATTCTAGATCAATGTCGTTGGGAGGAGAGGGGAAGTTTGAAAGTGCCCAGACCTGCCTTGCCACAGGGCAGATGAACAAAAAATTGTTAGCTGATTCACCCTCATGACCATATCTCTAGCATATTGTATCAACATTCATTCCTCTTGATGCAATTTTGTCAGCAACTGAAACTGTTCCACTGAGTACCTTCCATAGAACCAACTTAATCTTGGGTGCAGTCTTAAAAAGCCAAACATGATCTTTGAGGCTATTGATTGATGGAAGCATTTGGCATATCTAAGAGCATCTCTGTTGAAGATTTCAGAGGCCATCCAATACCCAAACTTAACACTGTAATCTCCACTTTTGTAACACTTATGTTATCCGGGATCCGAGGAGATGTCCAAATCTTTATAGTTGAACCGTTTCCCACCATTTGCTTCAACCGTTTCACTGAGAGTTTCCTACCATGTAGAATGCTTTTCCAAGCTTATGATGGTCTAACTCCGAGCTGATCATCAAGAAAGGATCAATTTGCATAGTATCTACTTTTGAGAAAAAGAGACATCAAACATTTTGGGAATTGGATAAGCCTCCAAGCTTGCTTTGCTAGAATGGCTTGATTAAAAATATGGGTATCTTTAAAACCGAGCCCACCATCTTCCTTAGGAATATATAACTTGTCCCAAGCTAGATAGTGTATATTCCTCTTATTTTCCTCTGAGTTCCACTAAAATTTGGCCATTGCGCTTGTCAGCTTATCACCTGTCTTCTTTGGTAGCTTGAAGCATGACATGACATAGACTATAAGGGCCATAGCCGCTAAATTGAGAAAAACCTCCATAGCACCTAATGACAAACATCTTGTATACCATCCTGAGAATTTGGATTTCATCTTAAATATCTTGGATGTAGTTAACAAGTTCAATTAGAACTGCTAAAGCATTATGGTAGTCTCAAGTATGTACCAGCTCCACCCTCATTGTAGATACCTAGGACTTGTTGTAATCTGACTCTTACGTCTAGATCCACCTTAGCTCCAAAGGTGATAAAGAATTTTTTGAAGTTGATGATCTGCCATGTGACTCCCTCATAATCCTGTAGAATGTGTTGAAAGACTTTGACTTGATCATCTACAGCTTTGCACAGGAAGAGACTGTCATCAGCGAAGAGGAGATGGTGTATTGTAGGTCCAAAAAGCTGAACATCATTGATGCTACCTGCCTCTTCAGCCTTATTAAGCATATGAGTAAGCCCTTCTATACATAATATAAAGAGAAAGGGAGAAAGTGGATCTACCTGTTTTAGACCTCTTTGAGGAACAATGAATCCATATGCTTGATCATTGATCATAACTGTATATGAGACTGTAGTGACACAAGTCATGATCCAGGAAACCCATTGTGGATGAAAGCTTAAAGCTTAAAATTATCTACAGTCAAAACAACTGATCTTGTGTCGTTTTACCGATTTGACATAAATGTAAATTTCTTTTTATAGGCCATCTATACCGAAGAATAGGGCAGGAGACGTTGGTCCTCCAAATTCTTGCTCTGTAAGTTCACAATAATAGTGATATGAAGTGATAGAGAACAAAGTTTTATGTTGAATTTGAATGTTATTAACAAGATCTTCTGTGGTGGGGGCCAGGAAGCTTGAAGATTGTGCAGCTGCAGAGCAATATTATGTAGAGATTGGAAGACCAGATGCTTTTATGCAGTAAGTTCTTTTCCTTCATTTGTGAAAGCCATCACGTAGTTTTCATTTTTCATTGTCAAATCCCTTTAACACAAAGTTTATCTTAGGTTACTTGATATGTACCTGGATCCTCAAGATGTTATGTTCAAGGCTGCTGTTCGTCTCTCAACAACCACGGGGAATCACTTGATCATTTGCAAGTAAGAAATCCCAGACCTTCATATGTTAAAAAGATGCTGGTGTTACTTATTATCCTACAGCTATTTCATTTGCTATTTGTTTGATGCTATAGCTAATATAATGTTTTATTTGCAGAAACTGTCTCCTGATATGCCCTTAAAGCTGGCATCAGAGACAATTTTGAGAATGATGAGGGCTAGGGTTCATCATCATCGTCAAGGGCAAGTAAAAATACACAATCCCTACAATCCCATGTATTATGTACCAGCTACTGTTATGAATATCATTTCGATCTTTTGGGAAGGAAAACGGTGGAGGAGGAGTAAAATGTGCAATGGGTAACAATAACACTGATAAACTTATAAGTTTCTACAATCTGTATGTGGCGTGGGTATAGCTTGAGTGTCTGAATGCTCTTAAGTCAATTGTTACGGATTGTACACAATATCTCTCGTGCATTAGGTGTAGACTCAAGGTTGGCAAGATTAGAAGAAAGATCACGACACGTGCAGAGAAATGATGAGAGCCTCTGTGATTCCTGCTATGCCCGCCTAGGAACTAAGCTCTTTGCGATGTACCCTGATGATACCATTGTCTGTTACAAGGTTAGTACCCCGCTTACGACATATCTTGTAACAAAAGCAATCAATGCATGCCTACTTTTTCAACAAGCATATAATGCATGTCTACTTATCAAGCACATCTGCGTCTGGGTGCTTGATAAGCACGCCTTGTCAGAGGCTCATGCGAGGGCTGGGTTATCCGAAGCGGCTGAAGACTCGTTTCTCGATCTGATTCGAGCTGATGGAGGGAAGCTGGTGCGGCTGAGACATCCCGGTGTTGTTCACGTGGTTCAAGCCCTTGGCGAGAACAAAAATGCCATGGCTATGGTTACTGAACCGCTCTTCTACTCTGTGGCTAATGCGCTTGGGAATGTAGAAAATGTCAATAATGTACCGAAAGATCTCAAGGCCATGGTGCGTTTCTAATATAGTGTTAACTGGTTCCAGTAATCTGTGAAGCTCAAGTGAAAATTTGAGCAATTTATGACTCAGAAAATGGAAGATTAGTTTACACAGTTTTCCTCCGGAGGTTGCTTTTCAATGTTTAATACTCATACTTTGTTCATCTGTCGTGCTTTCTCAACCTGTTGGATCTAAAACTTTATTGCAGAAGGTTCTTGTTACTTTGGCTGGTTCCTGGAAGCTTGCTGGATTTGGCTTTGCTATTTCAGAAGCACAGGCTGGGAATTTGGATAACGTGCAATCATTCCACTACTCTGTGTGTACTTTAAACTGGTGATCAATTACTAGATAGATGTACAACTTTTCGATTTAACTATGGCATCTAGGTGAATGTCCTCTGTGCATAACATGATGACTGTGTTATGATGGATGGGTATGTGCAGGAATATGAAGTTGAGGGCTCAATCTTGCCACTCCAACCATCTTTAAATTATATTGCACCTGAATTGGTGCGGAGAAAAACTTCTTCCGCTGGAGTTTCTTCGGACATTTTTAGTTTCGGGTGTCTTGCCTATCATTTAGTTGCACGGAAACCATTATTTGATTGCCAGAACAATGCCAAGATGGTAATGCTAAATACAAAACTCGTTAGTTTCTATTTTAGATGTAGTCTCATATTATCCTGTAGAAAGTAGTATATTACCTGTCCTTTCCATTGCTGATGATGGTTATCTTGCAGTACATGAACACATTGAACTATTTAACAAATGAAACTTTCTCATCTATACCTTTGGACCAACATCATTGGATTTCACACGAAGGAATACGGAATCTTCGTGGGGTTTCATCGTTTCTTGTGACAAGCCTTACTCTACTCATTGCTTGTGCACTTACATCTTGGACTACAACCTTCACCTGCAGGACACTAGATTACGTGCCCTCCGTTTCCTTGATCATATGCTTGTATGTGTGTATACACTTCCCATCATCATTTCAGGCAGATATCACTTAGATAGTCGGAAATATCTATAATTGGGCATTTTTTAATTTACTGCAGGAAAGAGACAACATGCAGAAGTCTGAATTCTTAAAAGCATTATCCGATATGTGGAAGGATTTTGATTCCCGTGTATTGCGGTAGTCACTTTCTGGCTTCTTTCCCGTCTTCTGTTACTTAATAGAAAAGAAAGTCAATAGTTCAAGTGATTTGCCTTGCAACACCTAATTAAACCAGGTTTCTCGCCTCTTTGTGCTGAAGTTAGGAATTTGGTTATGCAGCCAATGATTCTTCCCATGTGCTTTTTCTAATGTTGTGTATTTACATTCAGTCAATCAGGTCCATGGGTTTCTTTCCTTGTATTTTGTATGAGATTTACAGATACAAACAATTTTTAGATAAAATTTGTTTTTCTTATTACTTGTGTCATATGCCTAGCACACAGACACACACACACATTTGAGTAGACCTGCTCTTTTCTGTTCTACAAATGGTGATTGCATACCGGCTTGTCATTTGAAGAAAACTTGAAACTTGCTTTGACAAGGATTTCTTTTGAATCATTACTGTTATAATGAATGCTTGCAGAATAAGAATGGCTTTGTGTTGATAACGCTCCCAGCCCTTGTTCATGTTCTCAGTACTCTTTACTGTTGCTTGTAAAGCGTGCAGAGCTTATAATTAGCAAGGTAAGTCTCTAACCAATATGTATTCATAACTGGAGTTATGTTTTTGAACCCTGCATATTTAGTGTCTGCTACGTACGTTTTACTGATTTGACACAATGGGGAGAAGGATCAATGCGTAAAATTACTATTACCGATGTCATATCTGTATTAAATGGCAGTGCCAGAAATGGAATTATTTTCCCTTATTCTTTTACTATCGGATCTTTTACTAGTGTGTTTTTGTTTGAATTTTTAGACTAATGCAGAGCATCATGCAACGATCATGATGTCCAGATACAGGAGGAAGTTCTGAAAAGATGTACATCTGTTGCTAAACAACTTGATGGTCATGTGATGATTGATGCTTTTTGTTTCATATTTAATTGGATGAAGGGAAGATATAAGCTTCATGATTGATGCCTTTTAGTTTTTGTTCCGCAAAGTTATTACGGTCAGTTGCATGGGCGAGTTTAGTCAATTCTTATATTTTTCAACTTGTTTTTGCAGGTTGTAAGGCAAGCAATTTTGCCTCGTGTTCAAAACAACAGTTGCTGCCGTATGTTATGCCTTGATTGGTTCAATTTTTGTGTACTTGAATTAACTGAAGAGGTCAACCATGAAAACAAAATTCTGTGGTGCAGGTCAAAGTAAACGCTTTGCTTTCCTTAGCAGAGTTGGTTCAGACGCTTGATAAACACTCTGTTACTGAAATTTTGTAAAAACGTAAGAAACAATATTATGAAATCTAGTTGGTTGATACGTAGGTTAACATTAAAAATTAGTAATCCGTTAAATTACAAAATTTAAATATTTAAGAATGGATATTAAACCACTAAAGTTTAATTTATATCTTAATTTTTATGTCATAATTCATATTATGCATATCCAAAAATATAGGGAAAATTGTAAAAATGCCACTTTTTATGTGCACATTTACAAAAATACCACTTAGGGGTGTTCATTTGCAAAAATACCACTTTTAAGATTTAGGCTTTAAAAATCTATAATTTGTGATATTTTTGCAAATGAACAATCCCGTGTATAATTTTTGCAAAGTGGCACACCAAATGTGACATTTTTGTAATTGCCTCTAAATATGATTAAATCTAAATAAAAAAAAATTCTTACACTTGTATATACGTGTCAAAATCTGACTTAACACATGTCCCGATCATGTTAATTATGAAGTTTGCGAACCAAACTTTGTATAATAAAATTTTCAATTAAATTAAGTCACATATTTCAAAATAATAAGATTTTAAATTAAACCATGTCTCATCTTTTAAAATAGTAAAATTTTCCTAATTTAATTTAAATTATGTTTAGATTTTCCTAATCCTATTTAAATTAGATTACCTTTTACTATTTTATAAATAAAGATAAATAGAAAAATAATAAGATTTTTCTAATCCAATTTAAATTATGTCACTTTTCATTATTTTAAAAATAAAGATAAATAGATAAATTTTTTATTTGTGATAAAATCTATTTGAAAATAATTATTTTACTAATAAAGTAATAAAGCAGTAATAAGGTGATTCTGTTGTTTTTTCTTTGATTATGAATGGTTTCTCTGTTTACTAAACATATCTATGGTTCTTCAAGATCCAGGAGTGAGCGTGATAGTGATGCTTCTACATCACCAAACATCCAATGAACCGTTTTCTTATCTTTACACTTTCCATTTCAAAAAATTCATCTCTACATCCTCATCAATAAGAAGGACTTGTGTAAAAATACAAAGCATATATGCTTAATTATCTATTTACACTCACTTTCTCTCATACTTTTCTTTTGATTATTAAAGTATTTATTTGATGAACCTTTTGATTCTTCAAATTAAAGAAAACACATTGTTTTCTCAATTTGCTCAAGTTATTGTCCATCAGGGAGAAGGTTGTGGACATATATGTAATGAAATTAAAGAAAACACATCAGTTTTCGCTTAATCGTTTTTTCAACTTTCTCTCTTTTTGTCCAGGCCCCAAAGAATGAGAATGAGAAGAAGATAAGAAGAAGAAGAAGAACAACAAAGAAGAAGAAATTGAACGAATTGACAAGGATAAGTTAGAAGAAGCTAAATTCATGGACGAAGATAAGAAGAGGATATTAGCTAGAAAAAGAGAATTCATTTTCGTTTTATAATTTTTAAAATATAATTGTTTTATTTTTATTAAATGTTACATAATATTCATATTAATAATTTCATTTTAAATTATATATTTTTTTTATTATTTACTTGGTTTTGTAACAAATTGTAACACACTAGGGCTGGATTCGCGCGTTGCGCGAGTTTGGTTTTTTTTTATTTTCTTGAGCTATTTTCCTATGTTTTCTATCTATATCATGTATATCGTGTATTTTGGTAAGTATTTATGTTAGCATATAAGTATCTTTTTTACATTCATTAACACACTCTAATATCATATGGTTAATTATCAATTTGGGTGTGAAAATTTGTTTTAATAAAAAAAATTCTTTTAATTTGGCATTGATTTTAAATAAATATTTTTTAGGTTTTGATAATTTATTATTATATTCTTTTATTGCAATATAGCTCCATCTAATCTTCAAACACATTCTAACTATAATCGTGCAACGCATAGATCAATATATTTAATTTATACATAATTTTTTTTTCCTTTTTCTTAAACACTTAAAACTTATATTTTCTATATTTTTTTGGGTTAAAATCATTGGTTTAAATATTAAATTATTAAATATATATTTTTCTTGGATTATAATGTAGAACTACGTACATTTTTACATAAAGATCATATATCATTACCCATGTATTTTGTTGTACAATTTATGAATAATGTCACTGTTTATTTTTTATTTTATATGTATTAAAACTTACATTTTTTTATAGGGACAATTGCAAAAATGCCACTATTGGTGTGCCACTAATACAATATAGTTAATCCAAATATAAATGATATAATGAATAAATAATTTTGAAAAAAATGTCATTTATCAAAATTTCTCTTTTTATATTTATTTTTATGGTATTACAGCGTTTTCAATTTTTTTATTTTACATTTCCAAAGAAACTCAAATATAAAATTTTGAATAAAATCTTATATTTCAAAATTTCACCTTATTTTCTCATATATAGTGAAATTGTTCAATATCCTCTTTTTGAATAAAATATTTTTCCCATCTATTAGTAAAAGTTAATTTCTCAAAATTTCTCTTAGTGAAATCACATATCTTCTTTCTTTTTAAATTTTCAACCTCTTAACAATTGGTTGAAACACAATTATGATGATTCAATAAATAACATAATTTTTTTTTCTGTTATCTCATATCATTCGTTTACATTTTTATTCATCGCTCTAATATATAAACTCATAATATTTTGATTACTTTCTAATGAACTACAATATAAATGAAATATATTCATTATTGTAAATTTTATTTAGAAAATAAAATACTCAAATAATCATAAAATATGGTTCGCGTGATACATGAGTTATACAATTTTATTAAACTTAAAGGCAAAAATTTGATTTAACAATTTACAAGTTTATGCTACTTTTAATCATTCATTTACTTATTTTTAGTAGAATATAACTCGCGCGTTGTGCGATTTTTTTATTACACCAATTTATACCTCTTATATCTTTTAAATATATAACACTTTAAGTTTTTCTTTCATACTTCCATGAAATTCAAATCTGTCATTATGAACAAAATCGTATATTCCAAATTTTCATCTTATTATCTCATCTTTAATTAGATGGTTCAAAATCCTTTTAGTGAAATAATATATATTATTTCTCTATAGATCAACAGTCTCTTAGTAATCATTTGACACTCATATTATTTATTATTCTTTTCTTTGATGTCGTTTATATTTTTATTCATTTGTTGTTATATTTTATTCATTTTACATATTTTCAATTTTTAAAATTGAATATATAAAATTTTATCGCTATCATAAGCTCATAAAAAAAATTATTCTTGTAATTTGATATTTTGAACAATAAAATACTCAAATAATTTTATATGTTTAACAAAAAAAAATTATATGTACTACTTTTAATTATTTATTGACTTATTTTCGTTTTTTATTTAATTAGAAATTGTAGTAGCTATAAGTAACAATAAATATACATAAAAATGAATTAAATGAAAGTTAAAATTAAAAGTAATTGTAAAAAAAATGTTTTCCCTATGTGGACACCTTAGATGGAAAGAAAACTTTGCTATCTAATATAATATTTTAAGGTTTCTTCAATACCAAAGTTATGGGAGGTTGCCATCTGTCATCTAATTTTTTTACATTTTACATTTTAATTTATTTATTAAAAAAATTTAATATAATATTTTAAGATTTCCTCAATACCAAAGTTATGAGAGGCTGCCATGTGTTATCTAATTTTTTGATATTTTATTTTTTAATTTAGTTATTAAAAAAATAAAAATAAAATGTCTTTTAATAACTTTATCAATTAGTTTTAACAATTTAATAGGCAATTTTATGTAAATTAATTCCAAAAAATTACATTTAAATGTTTTGTGCACATTTATGTAATTCTTATATAAATATATTTATTATAAATATATATATTTTATTTACCAAATTAAACATTATACTATACAAAAAAACGTTTTGAACTTAAAACTTTCGTTTTTATATAGGTAACTCTGATTTTAAAACAAAAAATTACAAAAGATAAGTTTTAATAAAAATGCATAACATGAAAAGAAAAAAAGAAAGATGATATGGGATATTTAAAGAATGATTTTAGGACTAAAGTCTGACTGAAAAAATTTAGACTTTTAACGTTTTATTAAATGTTTTCAGAGCTTTCAAACCCAATTTACCAATCACTTCCTAATGCAATTAAAAAAAAATTGTGTTGGACAAAATAACTCTCCTAACCAAGATTTTTGAAAGAAAACCTTACTCTACCATAAATCGTAAATCTAGAAAAAAAGAATCATTTTACCAATGAATCAATGTGAAAGATAAATATCACAGCAAATCGACAAATATCTAATATAATTTTTTAAGGTTTTCTCAATACCAAAGTTATGAGAGGCTGTCATGTATCATCTAATTTTTTGACATTTTACTTTTTAATTTATTTATTAAAAAAATAAAAATTAAATATCTTTTAATAACTTTATCAATTAGTTCTAACAATTTAATAGGTAATTTTTATGTAAATTAATTCCAACAAATTACATTTAAGTGTCTTGTGCACATTTATGTAATTCTTATGTAAATATATTTATTATTAATATATATATTTTATTTACAAAATTAAAAATTATACTATACAAAAAAACGTTTAGAACTTAAAACTTTCGCTTTTATATAGGTAACTCTGATTTTAAAACAAAAAATCACAGAAGATAAGTTTTAATAAAAATGCATAACATGAAAATAATAAAAGAAAGATGATATGAGATATATAAAGAATGATTTTAGGACTAAAGTCTGACTGGAAAAATTTAGACTTTTAACATTTTATTAAATATTTTCATAGCTTTCAAAACCAATTTACCAATCACTTCCTAATGCAAATAAAAAAAAGTTGTATTGGACAAAATAACTCTCCTAATCAAGATTTTCGAAAGAAAACTTTACTCTACCACAAATCGTAAATCTAGAAAAAAAGAATCATTTTACCATTGAATCAATATGAAAGATAAATGTCACAGCAAATCGACAAATAAAGTGAGATACAAATACAATCAACCATCAATTATTCTCTCCTTATGATTCAAGATTCTAATCAAAATAAACATAAATATGCATTCTAACATTTGTGTTGATAATATGCAAATGTCTCTATAGAAACAAAATATACTATAACACGTCTGACCAATAGATTTTTACAATCATTCTTTTTTAGGAAATCGTAGTGAATATTGATAAACACATACAAGTTAAGGATTTGTGTCAACAAAGATGTTTTCTTATGTTAGAACAGTCTTTTCTCTTTTTTGCCTATAACATTATAATTGTACAACAATGTAGTGTGAATACTTAGTTTTCTAACTTAGATAATTATTTATTATATACACTAAATTTATATGATATTAAATACACAAATAATCAATATATTATAAATTATTACATATTTTATCATCAAACTTTTAAATCCCACGCAACGCGTGGGCAATCACTAGTTATATATATAAATTGGTGGGTTTTTTTATCAACTATTTTGTGGTATTTTGTATCAAATTATTACAAATCATTTGTAACTTTTTCTTTGTAACAAATTTGCTAAAAAAAAAAAAAAAAAATCAATAGTTGCTATTTGATTCACTTTGTCACACAATCCGTAGCAACGTTAATTTAGCTACGAAATTAGATGCATTGCCAGACACCAAAAAACGTAACTATGTTCATCTTTTCTTGTAGTGCGAATTCATCTCCATCAAATCTGATCTGATCATCTTCACCGATTCATCACCATCAAACATTTATATTCCACACCCATCATATTCCGAATCTATTCAATCTCACAAAGTGTTCAAGGGACAAATCAATTCTAACCAGAATCATATTAAGTGGTATCAGAGCCACAACTTTGTGAAGGTTGTATCAATCCTTTCATAATCTGATCAGTTTTACTCGTCATTCTGATCATCATTTTATGATCGATTTTTCATCATTTCTGATATCGTTGATTAGACCGTGTAGATCAGAACCTAAGCTGTGAGAAACTGTATTAGATTGCGTGTTTAGGAGAAAAACTATTCAACTGCTTTGTGATATATTGATAACTTGCAGTTAGAAAACATAAAACTGTTTTTGAATCTCTGGTCAATGTTTAAATCGTTTTAGGCTCGATCTTTCTTTGTTTCTGGTAATCATTGATTAAATCATGTAGATCAAAATCTAAATTGTGATAACTGTATTTGAACTCGTGTTTTGGAAAAAAACTTTTCAACTTCTGAGTGATCTATTGTTGTTCTGCAGTTAGAAAAACGGTTAAAACTTTTCGAATTCTCAAAACGGTTACTTTGTGTTTATGATTGTGCGAACGATTTGCTTTCATAGAATTTAGTTACTGGGTTTGTTTTGTGTTGATTTTCAGGCAAAGATGGCCAGTCAAGATGATGAATCAATCAACAACCGCAACAAGCCCATCGTTGACGTGATTACCGCAAAAATGGAACAAATAATGGATAATCACATGAACGCACTTTGTCATGGACTTCAAAAAAAGCACGCCAAAGGAGGGAACAAGAAATTAATCCCGAGCCACCAGACGATACATCGAGATCAACTTGACGCAGTCCACATAAAACCTCTCAACCTACTAATGAGTTTCGACTTTGTAAATTTTCAGGAAAAGGAAACTACTTAAAGTGGGAACAAAACATGGACGATTGGTTTCACTACAACCACATTCTGAAATAGAAGAGGTTAGCTTATGCCATGGGCCGACTTATTGTTATGCTTATAAATGGTTGTTGCAAGAAGTTTCTGATCGCTGGTATTACAACAAGCCCACTATCACCACATGGAGAGAACTTACGGAGCTACTGAGTAATAAGTATACACTACACTACAAGAAAACACAGTTTTAGCGTCGGCAAAATTCGATGTTAAATCGACGCTAACGTCATTTAGCATCGTTTTTACGTCGAATCACATTTCGACGCTAAAATGTCAACGCTAAATTGAATTCGACGCTAATTTAGCGTCGAATTAATTTAGCGTAGGAAGAAGTCGACGCTAAATTAGCATCGAATTACCATCAATTTTTTGCAACGCTAATTTAGCATCGGTTCCGTTTTATGTCGATGCTAAATCGATGTTAATTTTGCGTCATTTTAGCGTCGACGTTGGACGTATTCGATGTTAATTCGATGCTATATAGCGTCGACTTAGCATCGAATTCTATGAATTTTTTTTTGAAAAAAAATATTTCTAAACGAAAATATTTTTAATAAATCCCAAATATTTTTAAAAATTAGAAAATTTAATATATAAATCCGAAAATGAAAACAGAAATTGTTTAAAAACACTGAAAATACAAACAGAAATTTTAATTTTAATGTTCGTCTCTCTATATTCATTCATCATAGCTTCGGCTTCTTTGTCGAACTGCGGTTGACCTCTAGGTGGAGGTGGCTGTGTAGGACGCGGTATCCAGGAGAGGGTAGCAGCTAAAGTCGGGTTGTAACGCCCGTGAACCAAAAATGTGTTTTTGGTGGTGCGTCGAGCGACGCAGGGGGGTTGCGACGAGCGACGCAAGTTTTAATCAGACCGGGAAGTCGGGTTTGATCGCACGGTTTGCGTGTTGGTTAAGGGAGAACCCTAGGGTTTCTATATAAACAGATGGGGAACCGTGTGTGGTCTGTTTAGCCGTCTTTTTAATCAGAATACAGAGAGAGAGAGAAGGTTTGGGAGAGAGAGATTGTCTTGAGAGGTTCATTGTGTGAACAGCGTCTGATCGGATCTTTGAGAGGGCAAACGGCGGGGCTACTCGAGGCGGATTGGAGTGATTTTTGGAGGGTAAGTTCTCCAATCTCTGCTCGTATCATAGGCAAAAACGGTTCGTCTTTTGGTTGATTATTCACCGAGTTTTGGCTGTTTGAACTCGGTGGATTTGTGCAGATTGTTGTCTGCGATCAGTCGGGTTCAGAGCGGAATTCCGATCGAACCAAAAGGAGTCTGGAAGCGATCCACATACCGGCGCGTAGCTGTGTGTGTCTAGTTTCCGTAACAGTCGCCTGTTTTGGAATTGGATCAGTGGTTCATCGTGTACGGGGGTTTTAGTAAACGTCGTTCATTCTTTCATTTCGATCCTTCGAGGTGAGTGCGTGATCGTGGGTTGTGTGGACATAGGGATAGATGGAATGCGTTTGATTATTGTTTTCATGTGTTCTGTGATTGGGATCGTGTAGGTGACTTGTTAAATCGCGACGGATTCGAGCCATGAGAGGATAGGCTCGTTTCTGTGGATGTCGCGTCGACCGACGCCAGGGTGGTGCGTCGCTCGACGCTGACGTTTCGTGTCGACCGATGCCAGGGTGGCGCGTCGCTCGACGCAGACGCTTTGCGTCGACCGACGCCTAGTGGTTGCGTCGCTCGACGCATAGATCCTGTATGGGTTCCTAATTGGTTGTTCTTATTGCTTGCTTGTGTGCTCATCCTGGTATTTATCTTTCGTTATATCTAGACTTAAATAACCTGTACACGGGATGACCGCTTCGCTGAGTATTTGTGATAATACTCACGCAACTCTTTTTACCATGTGTTGCAGGTAAAGAGAAAATGTGATCGTGGAATCGGGCAAGGAAGAGGAGATGATCCAGCGTCTCAATTGGTTGCTAGCGATTGTGTAGAATGGCTAGGTTGTGGACTGTCATTTGATTGGAATTGATTAGATATTGTTGCATTGTCTGAACTATTGGTCTTGGTTATTGGTTATTGAAATGATTAGTATATCGTTTTAACTGCTTTTGTTCCGCTGTCTTAACGGGATTCACTTGATTGGATCGTTGAGAGTTAGCATTTATGGGAATGTTAATTCGGAATCCAATATTATAAAAAAAAAAGAAAAAAAAATAGGTCGGATTGTTTCAATTTGGTATCAGAGCCCTTACGGTTCTAGGGCGGGAGAACGTAGTATGTTTGATTGATTGACTGTGAGTAGTTAGTCAGTTGATTGTTGGTTGGGTTTGGAGTCTGTTGGGGTCGGTTTTCACCCGCTCAACACCAACGTTCAAAGCTCAAACGAGTAAAGAAATGATCCTAACAGACTCTCAATACCTAAGGCGATAAAGTATCCAAGTCATTTCGCGAGGTGGCCGATGGCGTCTTCGGTCCCACATTCACATCGGATGAACAGTACTATCAGTGAACAGTACCTTCGATGAACAGTGCCTTCGATGAACAGTGCGAGCACGACCTCGGGTGAACAGTGCGAGCACGACCTCAGGTGAACAGTGTGAGCGCGACCTCGGGTGAACAGTGCCATCGGTGAACAGTGCCATCGATGAACAGTGTGAGCGCGACCTCTGGTGAACAGTGCGAGCGCGACCTCTGGTGAACAGGGCGAGCGCGACCTCGGGTGAACAGTGTGGGCGTGCCATTGGCGAACAGTGCGATCGCGACATCGGGTGAACAGTGACATCGGCCACTATTCACCATCGGCCACTATTCACCATCGGTCACTATTCATCATGGAGAGAACGTCTTCACCCACTCAACGTTAATGTTGCGAGTCAGACGACTGAAGAGGTGACCCTCCGGACTCTCGACGAACAAGGCGCAATACCACATAAGCCTTCTTGCGAAGCAGACAAGTGATCGAAGCATAAGCTAAAGCAGGAAGCGTCCGGAACCAGACGGGCGACCACGTCCTCGGTTCCGACCACGTGCTCTCCCATGATCATAGCTCGTGACGCGATGTCACACCTCTTGTTGACATTGGAGATACCGAGCTCAGCTTCGGATCCACTGGCGAAGCAGGTTCCGAAGCTGTGATCGGATCCAACGCCGAAGTAGGTTGCGAAGCCGCGGTCGGATCCAACGCCGAAGCAGGTTGCGAAGCCGAAGTCGGATCCGCAGGCGAGTCAACGTAGCGCGAGGCCGTGGTCGTGTGAACATGAAGTAAGGCTGTAGTCGGGTCGTGAAGCGAGGACGCGGTCAGATCGTGAAGCGAAGACGCGGTCGGACCGACCCGAGCCGAAGGTCTCGGCTTCTCCAGCGAGGACGCGGTCGACTTCTCCAGCGAGGACGCGGTCGGCTTCTCTAGCGAGGACGCGGTCGGCTTCTCCAGCGAGGACGAGGTCGGTTTCTCCAGCGAGGACACGGTCGGATCCATTCCTGTTGTCACTGTTAAGTGGTGACTGCGTGCTCACCCATGGTCCGACTGCGTGCTCACCCATAGTCCGACTGCGTGCTCTCCCATGGTCCGACTGCGTGCTCACCCATGGTCCGACTGCGTGCTCACCCATGGTCCGACTGCGTGCTCCCCCATGGTCCGACTGCGTGCTCTCCCATGGTCCGACCGCGTCCTCGGTCCAACAGCCCTATAACATGAAGGCGACCCAATGACACAAAGACAGTCCAAAGCCCTGCCCAGATGCGAAGCCCACTTCAACACAACCGACATTCGCTAGACTTGGCAAGGTGGACGTCACATCATAACCCACTTGGCAAGGTGGACGTCACATCATAGCTCGCTAGAGTTGGCAAAGTGGACGTCACATCATAACCCACTTAGCAAGGTGGACGTCACATCATAGCTCGATAGGGTTGGCAAAGTGGTGGGCTTGTCATAACTCACTGGTGTCGGCAAACGCGGCAGACCTGGCACAGTCCTTGCCAACTCAGTTTTCTATAAATACCAGTACATCTCCCTTGAAAAAATGGGGGGGGGAGGAAAAAATCTTGTAAAGAAAAATACCTGACAGAGCAATAACAAACAAACATTCTCATACATTTGTAATCTTAGCTAACCATAGAAATCTCTACCTCTTCAAAACAAACCCTAACAAATCTAGTTGTGTTGGTTTTGGCCTCCACAATTTGGCACCGTCTAAGGGGACAAAGAGAATTTCTGACACAACGAGCTAAGTTTCTACAAAGACTTAAGAAGATGTCTGGGGACAACGGCGGAGCAAGCGAAGGATCCTCGTCCCACAGGAACAACGAGGCGAAGGAGAACTCTGTGGAAAACCCTGCACCTAACACCGCTAACAACCCATCGGACATGACGGAGATAAAGCAGATGCTTGAGACTCTCATCAAGGGAGCACAGGAACAACAGAAGTTCAATGAAGTAACAACAACTGAGCTGCGATCGCTGTCACATAAGCGCAAGAGGTCCCAGATCACCCCGCATCGCCTCTTCAACACTCCCCGGACCGGTCGGAGGGATCAGCCCAACGTGTTGCCACCTCAGACCGCTCGCACGGGTCCATAAAACTTGCCTCCACCACCACCGCGTCAGGACACTGACGGAACCCCCGAAAGTGCTATGGAGGTATCAGACGACGATCAACCTCCCCCTCGAAGACGCGTCCGAACCGACGCTGCTGACAACGCTACGGCTGGTGGAGAAGGAGCTCCCACCATAACAGAACTCTATAGGAGGGAGCAGAAGCACAGAGAGATGAAGAGATCTCGGGATGCAGACATTGCCGAGATACGAGCCCAGATGCAGCGAGTTGTCTTTGACCTAAAGACTACTCAATCACAAGTACATCACACCTCAGGAAAGGCTCCCACAATCGCCCACGTGCTCGAGAAGGCACGGAATACACCCTTCGACGAACGGATCACGAGGACTAAAATCTCCGATCCAGGAAGAATCAAATTACCGATCTATGAAGGAACCACGGATCCTTCAGATCATCTCATGGAATTCGAAGTGGCTCTAGGGAGAGCTAACCTCAGGGAAGCCGAGAAGGATATCGGCTACTGCAAGTTATTCGTGGAAAGTCTCAAGGGGCCTGCTCTCCAATGGTTCTACAAGCTGGAAAAGAACTCAATCCACACTTTCCACCAACTTTCTGAGATGTTTGTACAGCATTACAACATCTTCACAGAGCGCAAGATCTATGACGCTAAGTTATGGACAAATCGACAAGGCGATAGCGAGAGCCTACGATCTTTCATGACAAGGTTTAAGCACACTCTCGCAAAGGTAGACGGAATCAGCAGCACGTCTGCACTTGAGGCATTGAGAGGAGCACTTCGATGTCCGTCTCCTTTCTGGCAAGAACTCACCATCAACCCCCCAACGACAATCCAGGATGCTCTTCACCGTGCAGCTGACTTTGCTCGAAGTGAAGAAGAGCTTCTTGCCAAGAGGGGCGGAAAGGCTAAACAGACCAGCGACTCTGCTCAAGTTTCGACCCCTGCTAAAGCCAAGAAAAGCAATCCCGCCTTCATCCAGTTCGAAGGAGGAGCAGGCGGAGCTCACAACTATCAAGTTGAATCACCTGGCTACGGCCGAGGTCGAGGCCGCGGTCGCGCTCGCGGTAGAGGAAGCTTCACATGGGTCAGAGATCCAAAGGGGTATGACGAGAAGTTGTACTGTGAGTTCCACAAGGCGACTGGGCACTCGACTGCGAAGTGCCGCGAGTTGGGACGACAGCTCGCTGCTAAACTCGCCGAAGGTACCCTCAAGGGCAACATCAGCTTATCTGACTTCAAGCCAGAAGAAGAGCCTCAGGGTACAAATGAAAACCAGGCGGAAAATCCCAGGCGACAGCGTCGCAATGACAACTCAGAGAGCGGTAACCCGCAAGATACTATTTACATGATCATGGGAGGTTCGCCGTACTGCGCAGACAATATTCCAGCAATTGAAGCTTTCCAAAGGTGCGCTGAGGTCTGCGCTAACATATCAACATCTCCAAAGACTAAGCGGACCAGCAATCCCATCACTTTTGAAGAAGAAGACGCCGAAGGTATTGATCATCCGCACAACGATCCATTGGTGGTCAACTTAACCGTCTTCGACTTCAACGTTGCTCGAGTCCTCATAGACACCAGGAGCTCGGTAGATGTCATCTTCAAGAACACACTTGAGAAAATGAAGATCGACCCGTCACTCATCAGAGGGCAACCAAGGCCCATAACAGGTTTCTCTGGTGAAACTACCATGACGATGGGAACAATTCACCTTCCAGTACAGGCCGGTGGCGTCAAGAAAATGGTGAACTTCACAGTGTCTGATCATCCCGCTATCTACAATTTGATCATGGGAACACCATGGCTCAACCAGATGCGGGCTGTACCATCAACATACCACTTATGCTTGAAATTCCCAACCAGCGATGGCGTGAAAACAATTTTCGAAAACCAGAAGGAATCACGGATGTGCTTTCTGGCTGAGCACAAGCTACGCAACCTAGAAGAAAAGAAGGGGGATTCAGCGTCCCAAGGACAAAAGAAGAGAGCAAGAACTAGCCCCGATCAGGTCAAGGATTTGACCAATCTCTTATAACAATTACAGATTGCAGACGGTCGTGCAGAGAAAGAACGACCCATCTGCGAACCTGTGATCTCCGTGTGCATTGATGAGCAACACCCGGAGAGATGTGTTGAAATGGGAGCTACCCTTGATGAAAAGCTCAAGGGAAAACTGGTTGCATTTCTCCAGAAGAACATCAACACCTTTGCCTGGGCCGCTGAAGACATGCCCGGGATTGACATCAACATCGCCAGCTACGAGCTTAACGTTGACCCTACATTCAAACCGGTCAAGCAAAAGAGGAGGAGGCTTGGTCCTGAACGTGCTAGAGCTGTCAATGACGAAGTCGAAAGACTTCTAAGAGTTGGGTCCATCACAGAAGTCAAATACCCCGACTGGCTCGCCAACCCAGTCGTGGTGAAGAAGAAGAACGGGAAGTGGCGCGTCTGCGTCGACTTCACGGACCTCAACAAGGCCTGCCCAAAGGACAGCTTCCCACTACCTCATATCGACCGTCTGGTGGAAGCAACAGCAGGAAACAAGCTTCTGAGCTTCATGGACGCCTTCTCAGGGTACAACCAGATTCTAATGCACCCTGAGGACCGAGAGAAGACAGCCTTTATCACAGACCACGACATCTATTGTTACAAGGTAATGCCCTCCGGCTTGAAAAACGCCGGTGCAACATATCAAAGACTGGTAAACAGCATGTTCCAGGAACAACTTGGGAAGACTATGGAGGTTTACATAGACGACATGCTCGTGAAATCTCTTGAAGAAGAAGACCATATCTCCCACTTGGAGGAGTGTTTCAATCAGCTAAACCTCCACAACATGAAGCTGAACCCAGCAAAGTGCAGATTTGCCGTGACTTCTGGCGAGTTCCTCGGATACCTGGTCACCCGACGAGGTATTGAAGCCAACCTAAAACAGATCGATGCACTAATCCAGATGGCTTCACCAAGGAACAAACGCGAGGTACAGAGATTGACTGGGAGAGTGGCTGCACTCAACCGCTTCATCTCACGATCAACGGATAAGTGTCTCCCCTTCTACAACACTCTGCGAGGAAACAAGCAGTTTGAATGGTCAGAAAAATGTGAAGACGCCTTCAAACAACTTAAGGAGTATTTGGCAACGCCACCTATCCTTGCTAAGCCAGTCACTAGAGAGCCTCTTTTTCTCTACATTGCTGTCTCAGAAACAGCAGTCAGCGCTGTCTTGGTACGAGAGGAAAGAGGAGAACAGAAGCCCATCTTCTATGTGAGTAAGACGCTCACAGACGCCGAGACCAGATATCCCCAGATGGAGAAGCTAGCATTGTCCGTCCTCATGGCATCAAGAAAGCTAAGGCCTTATTTTCAATCTCATTCTATTATTGTCCTTAGTACTTTCCCGCTACGTACAGTTTTACATAGCCCAAGTCAATCTGGCAGGCTAGCTAAGTGGGTTGTCGAACTCAGCGAATATGACATAGAATACAATGGACGGACATGCAACAAGTCCCAGGTCCTAGCAGACTTCCTCATAGAGCTTCCAGATGACAAGGATTCTAAGAAGGAACAACCCGGGATTTGGCAGCTGTATGTGGATGGCTCTTCCTCGAAGAACGGATCTGGAGTTGGAATACGCCTGGTATCGCCAACTGGAGAGATCCTTGAGCAATCATTCCGACTGGGATTCAAAGCCTCCAACAACGAGGCAGAGTACGAGGCCATCATAGCTGGCATGAGGCTCGCTCAAGGACTCCACATCCCACACATCCACGCCTTCTGCGATTCTCAACTGGTTACTAGCCAATACAGCGGCGAGTATGCGGCAAAGGACGACCGCATGGAGGCTTATCTAAGGATAGTAAAAGACCTCGCCTCTACCTTCCAGGAGTTCATACTCACAAGGATTCCAAGAGGCGAGAACACGGACGCCGATGCACTGGCTAATCTGGCTTCCGCCACCGCTACACCAGAAGATCCCGCTTTGAAGCGAATCATTCCTGTTGAGTTCATTGAATTCCCCAGCATTCAACTAGACACGACGCTCGCTATCTCAACACGCTCTCAAGCAGCGAAACAAGCAAGGGCGCTTGCTGAAGCAACCAACGAAGATAGTGAAATGGCAGAAGCTGCTGAAGCCCAAGACATTGACATCCATGGTGATGACATCCTTGGCAACGATATCACCGCCGCTAGTAGCTCTCCTCAACCCGAAGTAATCCCAATGGATGAAGACGTTGCCGAACCTAAATATGGCTGTGACAAGCCATGGATGGGCGAAATACGAGAATACATTGCTGATGGGAAGCTACCCACCAGCAAGTGGGCAGCACGCAAGCTACAGAAACAAGCTGCCCGTTATACCCTACTTGACGGCAACATCTTCCGATGGGGACTCTCAGGCCCCCTGCTCACCTGTGTGGAAGGTGAGGAAGCAAGGCAAGTAATGGAAGAAGTCCATAGTGGGTCTTGCGGCAATCACTCAGGAGGCAAAGCTCTAGCAATCAAGATCAAGAGACATGGCCACTTCTGGCCTACTATAGTAGGTGACTGTATGAAGTTCTCTGCTAAGTGTGAGAAGTGTCAGCGACACGCTCCAAAAATTCATCAGCCTACCGAGATGCTCTCCTCCGTTACATCTCCTTACCCGTTCATGAGATGGGCTATGGACATAGTCGGGCCGCTACACCCCTCGAAGCAGAAATGCTGGCTACTGGTCCTAACAGACTACTTTTCTAAGTGGGTAGAAGCAGAAGCTTTAGCCAGCATCAAGGACGTCCAAGTAGAAAGCTTTGTCTGGCGTAACATCATATGTCGACATGGAGTTCCATATGAGATTGTCACAGACAACGGATCGCAGTTCATATCCAATCGGTTCGAGAGCTTCTGTGCACAGTGGAACATCAGACTTAGCAAGTCCATACCTCGCTACCCTCAGGGTAATGGTCAAGCAGAGGCAATCAACAAGACAATTCTAGATGGTCTTAAAAAACGCTTGGAAGCAAAAAAGGGCCGCTGGGCCGACGAGCTTGAAGGAGTTCTGTGGTCCCACCGCACCACTCCACGCCGGGCAACGGGTGAAACTCCTTTCGCCCTTGTCTATGGAACCGAATGCGTCATCCCGTCAGAGGTTTCCTCTCCTGGAGTACGTCGTCGCCTCTTACCTGGCAATGAAGCGATCAACCAGTCTATGCTCCTTGATGAGTTAGACTTCATAAATGAACGACGCGATCAAGCCCTTGTCAGGATTGCCAACTATCAGAACGCCGCCTCAAGGTACTACAATTCCAAAGTCAGAGAAAGACGTTTCTGCGAGGGCGACTTAGTCCTACGAGAAGTGTTCCAGAATACTGCGGAGCCAAACGCAGGCAAGCTCGGAGCTAACTGGGAAGGCCCATATAGGATCACAACGGTCATCCGTCCTGGCGTCTATGAACTCGCCACCATCACTTGCACTCCAATCCTCCATTATTGGAATGCCAAGCACTTGAAGAAGTACTATCACTAGTCTTCTCTCCCTATGAACTACGAGACGACTTGATCCCTGCAAAAGGGTACGTAGGCAGCTTGTCTTAGGATGAGTTCAGTTGTCCCTCCTCAAACCTAAAGGAGGAGTTAGTGCTCCAATGAACTACGGGGCGACTTGATCCCATCCAAAGGGTACGTAGGCAGATTGTCTCCTGACGAGTTCAGTTGCTCCTCCCCGTACAAAGGGGGGGTTATCACACACTTCTCAAGCCTTGTCTCCGGATGAGCTCCAACGATCTCCTCCGCCTTAAGAGGGGGGGGAGTACGCGTTTTCCACAGCCTTGTCTCTGGACAAGCATAAGCGTTTTAACAAAGCCTTGTCTCCGGATGAGTTCCAGCGATCTCCTCCGCCTCAAGAAGAAGGGGAGTAAGCGTTTTCCACAGTCTTGTCTCTAAACAAATTCAGTCAACTTCCTTTGTCTAATGAGGGGGGAGTGGGGTACCCATAATCCATTCCTTGACGACATCAAAGCCAAAAAACTTCAAACACTTGACGGTTGCCCTCAGCACAAGAACAGCTATGTCCATTATGGGATACTCAAAGCTTCAATCAAATAGAGTCGTTCCGTATTCCTTACTACTGGCCACAGTGATGAGGCGGGAAAACGAACACAATGACATCCAGCATCGGATCCACGCGCGCTATATAAATACTAATGTTCAGAACTGGGGCGGACGAACCCAACTGATCATTCGAAAACCCAACAAGCATCGTTGGTAAATTGCAGCTGCCAATGATTCGTTCGGCATGTATCCTGAACGGTCATTCAGTAAACCCAGGATGCACTCTGGTAAAACATAGGGTGTACTTGTTTCTCGGGCAGACGTGTCCAGAAAAACAGCACCGAGCCACAAAGCCCAACAGCAGCGTTGGCAAGAGCACGCACCGAGTTGCGAAGCCCAACAACAACGTCACCAGATAAAGAGCATGAGCGCAGTTGCGTCTTCTCTAATGAGCAAACAAAGCCTCATTCACGAGCAAACAAAGCCTCATTCACGAGCGAACAAAGCCTCATTCATGAGCAAAATGCAAAGAGAACTCTAAGCATTTACCCAAATCAAAGCAAGAAAGACTAAAAATAAACTAAGTCATAAACAAGGGGAGACAGTCAGTCATCGGCCTCCTCATCCTCATCGGTTTCGTCCTCGGCGACCCCGGTCTCGGCGAGCGCGTCCTTGGCGACCCCGTCCTCGGCGAGCACGTCCTCGGCGACCCCGTCCTCGGGGAGACCGATGGCGACCCCGTCCTCGGCGAGCACGTCCTCGGCGACCCCGTCCTCGGCGAGACCGATGGCGACCCCGTCCTCGGCGAGCGCGGCCTCGGCGACCCTGTCATTGGCAAGCACGTGTTCGGCTCCCTTGCCCGCGGCAACCTCGCCATCGGTATTCGGGACACGGAGTCTTACAACCTCCATAGGAAATACGAAGTCTTAAAACCTTCGAAAAAAAAAAAAAAAAAAAATCATTTTTCTGCAGAGATGCAGTAGCTTCAGCAAACGAAGCAGGAAGTCTTGAAACCTTCGAAGCGCTTACGGAGTCTTAAAACCTCCAGTATAAAGTCACCCTCTACTACTGCAAGAGAGGATAGGCAAACACCTTGACTTTGAACGGTAATGCCGATATTTAACACATCTTGAACTCGGTACTATTATCTCTAACACCACCGAGCTGGGGGGCTAACTGTTGGGGTCGGTTTTCACCCGCTCAACACCAACGTTCAAAGCTCAAACGAGTAAAGAAATGATCCTAACAGACTCTCAATACCTAAGGCGATAAAGTATCCAAGTCATTTCGCGAGGTGGCCGATGGCGTCTTCGGTCCCACATTCACATCGGATGAACAGAACTATCAGTGAACAGTACCTTCGATGAACAGTGCCATCGGTGAACAGTACCTTCGATGAACAGTGCCTTCGATGAACAGTGCGAGCACGACCTCGGGTGAACAGTGCGAGCACGACCTCGGGTGAACAGTGCGAGCGCGACCTCGGGTGAACAGTGCCATCGATGAACAGTGCCATCGATGAACAGTGTCATCGATGAACAGTGCGAGCGCGACCTCGGGTGAACAGTGCGGGCGTGCCATTGGCGAACAGTGCGATCGCGACATCGGGTGAACAGTGACATCGGCCACTATTCACCATCGGCCACTATTCACCATCGGTCACTATTCATCATGGAGATAACGTCTTCACCCACTCAACGTTAATGTTGCGAGTCAGACGACTGAAGAGGTGACCCTCCGGACTCTCGACGAACAAGGCGCAATACCACATAAGCCTTCTTGCGAAGCAGACAAGTGATCGAAGCATAAGCTAAAGCAGGAAGCGTCCGGAACCAGACGGGCGACCACGTCCTCGGTTCCGACCACGTGCTCTCCCATGATCATAGCTCGTGACGCGATGTCACACCTCTTGTTGACATTGGAGATACCGAGCTCAGCTTCGGATCCACCGGCGAAGCAGGTTCCGAAGCTGTGATCGGATCCAACGCCGAAGTAGGTTGCGAAGCCGCGGTCGGATCCAACGCCGAAGCAGGTTGCAAAGCCGAAGTCGGATCCGCAGGCGAGTCAACGTAGCGCGAGGCCGTGGTCGTGTGAACATAAAGTAAGGCTGTAGTCGGGTCGTGAAGCGAGGACGCGGTCAGATCGTGAAGCGAAGACGCGGTCGGACCGACCCGAGCCGAAGGTCTCGGCTTCTCCAGCGAGGACGCGGTCGACTTCTCCAGCGAGGACGCGGTCGGCTTCTCTAGCGAGGACGCGGTCGGCTTCTCCAGCGAGGACGAGGTCGGTTTCTCCAGCGAGGACACGGTCGGATCCATTCCTGTTGTCACTGTTAAGTGGTGACTGCGTGCTCACCCATGGTCCGACTGCGTGCTCACCCATAGTCCGACTGCGTGCTCTCCCATGGTCCGACTGCGTGCTCACCCATGGTCCGACTGCGTGCTCACCCATGGTCCGACTGCGTGCTCACCCATGGTCCGACTGCGTGCTCTCCCATGGTCCGACTGCGTGCTCTCCCATGGTCCGACCACGTCGTCGGTCCAACAGCCCTATAACATGAAGGCGACCCAATGACACAAAGACAGTCCAAAGCCCTGCCCAGATGCGAAGCCCACTTCAACACAACCGACGTTCGCTAGACTTGGCAAGGTGGACGTCACATCATAACCCACTTGGCAAGGTGGACGTCACATCATAGCTCGCTAGAGTTGGCAAAGTGGACGTCACATCATAACCCACTTAGCAAGGTGGACGTCACATCATAGCTCGATAGGGTTGGCAAAGTGGTGGGCTTGTCATAACTCACTGGTGTCGGCAAACGCGGCAGACCTGGCACAGTCCTTGCCAACTCAGTTTTCTATAAATACCAGTACATCTCCCTTGAAAAAATGGGGGGGGGGGGGAGGAAAAAATCTTGTAAAGAAAAATACCTGACAGAGCAATAACAAACAAACATTCTCATACATTTGTAATCTTAGCTAACCATAGAAATCTCTACCTCTTCTAAACAAACCCTAACAAATCTAGTTGTGTTGGTTTTGGCCTCCACAGAGTCCTGGATCATCTTCTCCGAGCCTTCAATAAGATTCCACGGTATGTGTTTTATGATTTCTGTTTCTAATACTTAGTCTGCTGTGATTAGTCAGTGGGAGATGGCTAGAGGAGTGAGAGGCAGGGGTCGTGGTGCCCGTGGGGCTAGAGGGCGTGGTCATGGCCGTGGTCGGAGACTGGCGGTCGATCATGTTGAGTCGAGTGGGACTCAGGAGGCCACGTAGGAGGAGGTTGCAGAGTCGCAGATGCCCAGGTGGGGGTCCTGGCGGGGACGATGCTCAGGGTCGGTTGGACCGTTTGGAGGCTGTGATGCGACAGGTTCTTGAGCGGTTGCCAGGTGGGGCACCGGCTCAGGGACATACTCCGGTTGTGCAGCCAGTGGCGGCTGGTGTTGGGCTGGCAGCGGTGGGGGTTCAGCCAGCAGTGGCTAGGGGGCAGCCAGGTGTGGCGGCTGCGGAGGAGGCTCCATCCTACTCGAGGATTTTGGAGCAGTTGCACAGGATTACTACTGGGTATTTCTCGGGCGGTGCTAAGCCTGAGGAGGCTGCTGCATGGAAGAGCCGTCTGGAGCGTAATTTCCAGGCGCTGAGGTGTCCCGTGGGATACAGAGTGGACCTTGCGGTTCATTACTTAGAGGGTGATGCACATCTGTGGTGGAGAGGTGTGACGAGCAAGAGGCCTCAGGCGGGGATGACCTGGGCGGATTTCTTGGCTGAGTTCGACGCCAAGTATTTTCCGCAGGAGGTGGCAGACCGGATGTAGGTCCAGTTTTTAGCGCTGACTCAGGGAGAGAGTTCAGTTCGGGAGTATGACGAGCAGTTTGGTCGGCTGTTAGTGTATGCTGGTAGGGAGTTTGGGAGTGAGGAGTCCCAGATCAAGAGGTTCATGCATGGACTTCGACCGATGCTGAAGACGCTGTGCAGGGCTCGTAAGTACGCCACGAGGGCGGAGTTGGTTGAGACTGCGGCAGCTATTGAGGTTGATATGGGGACAGAGCTGGCTGCGGCGCTTAGTCCACCGGTGCAGCAGCAGCAGCAGAGGAGACCGCAGCAGCAGCAGGCGGGTGCGAGCCGGGGCGGTAAGCCGGCTCAGGGACAGAAGAGGAAGTGGGAGGGCTCTTCGGGTTCCGGTCAGAGGGCCCAGAGTGGACAGGGTGGTGCAGGGTGCTATGGTTGTGGGAGCACGGAGCACCGGGTGGCAGCTTGTCCGAAGAGGAGAGAGATTCGGGCTACACAGGGGTGTTTTCACTGCGGAGAGGCGGGGCACATTAAGGTGAGGTGTCCCAAGTTGCATATGGCAGTGGCAGTGGTGCAGCTGGTGCAGAGGGCGGCGGTTGATGTGCAGCCATTGAGGCAGCTTGCTGCGCGGCGTGTGTTCACTTCGGCAGAGACGGGAGGTCCTAGCGCCAGCCGATCACAGGTACATTTAACCTTAACTTGGAGATTTTATTTTTAACGTTGTGAATTGCTTGTTTTGGGAGTCCTGTATCTGTGATAATACTTTAGGCTCTGTGACACATGAATTGTGTAGGGACCTTAGTAGTAGGCGGACGTGATTCTCATGTCTTGTTCGATTCTGGAGCTTCGAATAGCTTCATTACACCGGAGTCCGCGGAGTGCAGTGGGATCCGGAGCGATTCCGGGGAGCAGCCGAGAGTGGTTAGAGTGGCTGGAGGGAAGACTCTGGCTACTTTCGGGCGGGCTTGTGGAGTGGACGTTTTGGTGGCAGGAGAGGTCATGCCGGCAGATTTGGTTATCAGTCCAGTGGAGTTGTACGATGTCATTTTAGGGGTGGATTGGCTGAATCGTTACAAGGTTCATCTGGATTATCATCGAGGTCGAGTGGTGTTTGAGCGTGAGGTGGGAAGGTTGGTCTATCAGGGCATCAGGCCGACTTCCGGGAGCTTGATGATTTCGGCAATTCAGGCCGCGCAGTTGATTGATAAGGGCTGTAAGGGGTATTTGCTAACGATTGTGATGCCAGAGTCTGTTGGGGAGGTTGCAGTGGCGGATATTCGGGTTGTCCAGGATTTTCAGAATGTGTTTCAGTCGTTGCAGGGATTGCCGCCGTCTAGGTCAGATCCTTTCACGATTGAGTTGGAGCTTGGGACTACGCCGATATCTAAGGCACCTTACCGCATGGCTCCAGCAGAGATGGCAGAGCTGAAGAAGCAGTTGGATGATTTGCTGGGTAAGGGGTTCATCCGACCGAGTAGTTCACCGCGGGGAGCACCGGTGTTGTTTGTGAAGAAGAAGGATGGTAGTTTTCGGTTATGCATCGATTACCGGGGCCTTAACCGAATTACTGTGAAGAACAAGTATCCTCTGCCGCGGATTGATGAGTTGTTGGATCAGTTGCGGGGGGCTAATTGTTTCTCCAAGATCGATTTGGCTTCGGGATATCATCAGATTCCGATAGATGAGGCCGATGTGCGGAAGACGGCTTTCAGGATGAGGTATGGACACTATGAGTTCGTAGTGATGCCGTTTGGGTTGACGAATGCGCCAGCGGCATTCATGAGGCTGATGAACGGGGTGTTTCAGGAGTACTTGGATGAGTTCGTTATTATCTTTATCGATGATATCTTGGTGTATTCGAGGACTCATGAGGAACATGAGGTTCATCTGAGGTTAGTTCTGGAGAAGCTGCGGGAACAGCAGTTGTACGCGAAGCTCAGTAAGTGCAGTTTCTGGCAGCGGGAGATGGGTTTTCTGGGGCATGTCGTATCTGCGGAGGGAGTTTCAGTTGATCCAGCTAAGATCGAAGCTATTAGGGATTGGCCGAGACCGAGGAATGCGACAGAGATCAGGAGTTTCCTTGGTTTAGCTGGGTATTACCGGAGGTTCGTCAAGGGTTTTGCGAGTATGACGCAGGCATTGACGAAGTTGACGGGTAAGGATGTTCCGTTTGTGTGGTCTGCGGAGTGTGAGGAGAGCTTCGGGAAGCTGAAGAAGATGCTGACTAGTACTCCAGTATTGGCGTTGCCTGATGCGAGCGAGCCATATGTGGTGTATACAGATGCATCTGGAGTGGGGTTGGGGTGTGTTCTGATGCAGCAGGGGAAGGTGATTGCTTATGCTTCGAGGCATTTGAGGAAGCACGAGTGCAATTACCCTACGCACGACTTGGAGTTGGCTGCAGTGATCTTCGCCCTGAAGATCTGGCGATCTTACCTTTATGGTGGGAAGGTCCAGGTGTTCACGGATCACAAGAGCTTGAAGTACTTCTTCACTCAGCCAGAGCTGAACCTGAGGCAGAGGCGCTGGATGGAGTTGGTAGCGGATTACGATCTGGAGATTGAGTACCATCCAGGGAAGGCTAATCTGGTTGCAGATGCGTTGAGTCGGAAGAGGGTTGCTTCGGCTCAGGAGCGGGACTTGGAGGAACTGGCAAGCGAGATTGGTGCGTTGAGTCTGTGTGTTATCTCGCAGGAGCCGTTGGGGTTAGAGGCAGCTAACCGAGCGGATTTACTGAGTAGGGTTCGGGTAGCTCAGGAGAAGGATCAGGGCCTAATTGATGCTTCTTAGCTGGCGGGTTCAGAGTATCAGGTCTCCGGGAGTGGGATGATACTGGTGAACGGTCGAGTGTGTGTACCCAAGGATGAGAGTTTCAGGCAGAAGATTATGAGGGAGGCTTATTCGAGCATGCTGTCGATTCATCAAGGAGCGACCAAGATGTACCGGGACTTGAAGAGGTACTACCACTGGGTCGGGATGAAGAGGGACATTGCGAGTTGGGTTTCGAAGTGCAACGTGTGTCAGCTGGTGAAGGCTGAGCATCAAGTTCCGAGTGGGTTGTTGCAGAGTTTGCCTCTGCCGGAGTGGAAGTGGGATATGGTGACGATGGATTTTGTGACAAGATTGCCGATCTCGCGGACTTATGATGCGATCTGGGTGATTGTGGATCGTCTGACCAAGACAACACATTTTCTGGCCATTAAGAAGACTGATGGGGCTGCAGTGTTGGCTAGGAAGTATGTGCGGGAGATTGTGAGGTTGCATGGGGTGCCAGCGAGCATCGTGTCAGACAGGGATCCGAGATTTGCTTCGGAGTTCTGGGGAGCATTTCAGGCTGAGATGGGCACGATGGTGCATATGAGTACGGCATATCATCCTCAGACGGATGGGCAGTCTGAGAGGACGATTCAGACATTGGAGGACTTGCCGAGGATGTGTGTGTTAGACTACGGTGGTCATTGGGCAAATCATCTGAGCTTGGTAGAGTTTGCGTACAACAACAGTTATCAGGCGAGTATCGGGATGGCTCCATATGAGGCTCTGTATGGGAGGCCATGTAGGACACCATTGTGCTGGACTCAAGTGAGGGAGAGGAGCATGTTTGGTGCAGATTTCGTTCAGGAGACGACGGAGAAGATCCGTGTCTTGAAGCTGAACATGAAGGAGGCTCAGGATCGGCAGAAGAGTTATGCTGATAAGCGGAGGAAGGAGTTGGAGTTCGTGCTGGGAGATATGGTGTATCTCAAGACAGCCATGTTGAGGGGTCCTAACAGATCCATTGTAGAGAACAATCTGAGTCCGAGGTTTATGGGTCCGTTCAGAGTGGTTGAGCGGGTTGGACCGGTAGCTTACAGGTTGGAGTTGCCTCAGAGTATGAGGGCTTTTCACGACGTCTTTCATGTTTCGATGCTGAGGAAGAGTCTGCATGAGTCTGAGGAGGTGTTGGCTAGGATCCCAGAGGATCTTCAGCCCAACATGACATTGGCGGCGAGACCTGTGAGGATTCTCGAGAGGAGAGTCAAGGTTCTGCGTCGTAAGAGGATACCATTGGTGAGAGTCGTGTGGGACTGCGATGGTGTCGAGGAGGAGACTTGGGAGCCGGAGGTGAAGATGAAGGCCAAGTTTCCGAGGTGGTTCGAGAAACAAGCGGAGGCTTGACTTTCTTCTTTTGCTGGTTTCGGTTTTGGTAGTAGCATGTGGCTACAGTTACTGTATTTTCGTTTTTGTTGTAACGATTTTACATTTCTCGAGGATTTAATAAGATGTGTTTTCTTAGTATTGTTGGATCTTAAGATGTGAGTTCTTATATGTTATGACTTGTGGAGTCATGGGTTGTGATAACTGGTGGGTCATATGATGGCAGGGAATGGAAGTTCTATTTGCCTTAAAGCTAGTTCATGTGCTAGGAGTGGCTAGTAATGAATTTGTTCATGTTCTAGGAGTGGCTAGAAACGAAAGCGTTATACGAGTTAAAATCTGTCTATTCCTAGGAAGAGTCGGGAAAAGGGGTTTTGTTATGTGAGATAGAATGGCCTTTTTTAGGGACTCTGTGGGAACACCCATGGTGGTTGGGTTGTTTTCAATGGCCTAGTGGGGGTCACGGATGCGATGATATTCCAGGTGGGGGATGTCATTAGGTAGCCACAGAGGCGATTTCGGTCGACATGTACTTATGATGCATGTTCAGGGTATTGCTCCAGGGGACGGTGGGTTTCCTATATACTTGAGGGATAGTGGGTCTCTCCAGGGGATAGTGGGTTCCCTGCATACACTCGAGGGGTAGTGGGCCTCTCTGGGGACGGTGGGTCTCCTACATATACTTTGAGGGATGGTGGGTCTCTCCAGGGGACGAGTGGGCCCATGCATACCGTAGCTCAAAGGGTGACGATCCTGCGAGTAGGTATGGTGTATATGTATATGAGTTATGAGTATGAGATATGAGTAGTAGCGTCTGAGCATGGTTGTGAGTATGAGACTGGATGAACTTCGGGAATCGGGAGTGGATCTCAGGTGGTGCTGACCGGGTAGGGTCAGGATTGCAGCCGGGGTGAGACGGTGCAATGAGGCTAGTATGAGCCTAGTAGGACTCAGGGATCAGGTGTGACCGCGAGGGGTGCTGGCTGAGGGCCAGGGTATGTTGTGGACGTCGCGTCTGGGGTTATTACTAGAGTCTGGAATTCGGTTCGGACAATCCTGGTAGCATATGTTACGCCGATGGTCGTACATGTTCTTGTTTGATGGTTGTACGATCATTTGGTCCAATGCGGGGTCAATTGTTGGTCTGACATGTTCTTGTTTGATTGTTGGACGGTCAATCGGGCAGCCCTAATCTGGACCATGGGGCGTGCATCGTTGGTGTTCCGGGTGAATCTGGTCGAATTTTAGGTGAGAGTGTTAGCCTTAGCAGGTCGGGTTGGGGGATTCGAGTGTGATCTCGAAGGATACTGGCCGGGTGCGGGTCAGTTGGTTGAGACCGTGGTGTGGCGGTGTCTCGTGATTCGAGGACGAATCCTTGTTAGTGGGGGAGAATTGTAACGCCCGTGAACCAAAAATGTGTTTTTGGTGGTGCGTCGAGCGACGCAAGTCTTTAATCAGACCGGAAGTCGGGTTTGATCGCACGGTTTGCGTGTTGGTTAAGAGAGAACCCTAGGGTTTCTATATAAACAGATGGGGAACCATGTGTGTTCTGTTTAGCCGTCTTTTTGATCAGAATTTAGAGAGAGAGAAGGTTTGGGAGAGAGAGATTGTCTTGAGAGGTTCATTATGTGAACAGCGTCTGATCGGATCTTTGAGAGGGCAAACGGCGGGGCTATTAGCGGCGGATTGGAGTGATTTTTGGAGGGTAAGTTATCCAATCTCTGCTCGTGTCATAGGCGAAAACGGTTCGTCTTTTGGTTGATTATTCACCGAGTTTTGGCTGTTTGAACTCGGTGGGTTTGTGCAGATTGTTGTCTGCGATCAGTCGGGTTCAGAGGGGAATTTCGATCGAACCAGAAGGATTCTGGAGGCGATCCGCATACCGGCGCGTAGCTGTGTGTGTCTAGTTTCCGTAACAGTCGCCTGTTTTGGAATTAGATCGGTGATTCGTCGTGTACAGGGGTTTTAGTAAACGTCGTTCATTCTTTCATTTTGATCCTTCGAGGTGAGTGCGTGATCGTGGGTTGTGTGGACATAAGGATAGATGGAATGCGTTTGATTGTTGTTTTCGTCTGTTCTGTGATTGGGATCGTGCAAGTGACTCATTAAATCGCGACGGATTCGAGCCATGAGAGGATAGGCTCGTTTCTGTGGATGTCGCGTCGACCGACGCCAGGGTGGTGCGTCGCTCGACGCTGACGTTTCGTGTCGACCGACGCCAGGGTGGCGCATCGCTCGACGCAGACGCTTTGCGTCAACCGACGCCTAGTGGTTGCGTCGCTCGACGCATAGATCCTGTATGGGTTTCTAATTGGTTGTTCTTATTTCTTGCTTGTGTGCTCATCCTGGTATTTATCTTTCGTTATGTCTAGACTTAAATAACCTGTACACGGGATGACCGCTTTGCTGAGTATTTGTGATAATACTCACGCAACTCTTTTTACCATGTGTTGCAGGTAAAGAGAAAATGTGATCGTGGAATCGGACAAGGAAGAGGAGATGATCCAGCGTCTCAATTGGTTGCTAGCGATTGTGTAGAATGGCTAGGTTGTGGACTGTCATTTGATTGGAATTGATTAGATATTGTTGCATTGTCTGAACTATTGGTCTTGGTTATTGGTTATTGAAATGATTAGTTTATCGTTTTAACTTCTTTTGTTCCGCTGTCTTAACGGGATTAACTTGATTGGATCGTTGAGAGTTAGCATTTATGGGAATGTTAATTCGAAATCCAATATTATAAAAAAAAAAAAAAAAAAAACGGGTCGGGTTGTTTCAATGGGTTATCCACTGCAATATGTCCATCAGACTTGCCAATACCGTGAGTTGGCCTTGCATCGAATTGTTGGTTGACCGGAGATCCGCTTGTTCCATCTTTAGCCGCTCAATCTCAGCATTAGCAGCGGTCAACTGCGGGTCAGAAGAATTCGAAGTGTAACTATACCGAGCGGTAGGAGAAGTTGTTGGGAGATCGGCGATGGATCCAACACCCAAGATCCGTCCTTTTTTCTTCGGTTCAACCTATAAAATGAGAATGTTATAAAATCAAATTGTTAAAAATGTGATAGAAAATAAGTTAAAATATTATATTAAAAACTAAAAAAATTACCTCGTCGTAAATTTTATCGTAATCTGCGACATTCAATGTAGACTGGACAGAACTACCACCCGGAGAACACTGTGACTCTAGCTCTGCCACTCGAGCGTTGTAGGCGTTGAACGTTTGTTCCGCTTGAGCGGTAACAAACGTCCCATCCTTGCGCCGATGAGTTTTCTCCATGACTTTCACAATCGGAGCAAGCTGGTCGCCATTGGACTGTAAAAAAAAAGTAAGATATATATAAAAATAAAAATTAGATTATATATATATAATATATAAATTAAATAATCTAATAAACTAATTTAATTTAAATCATACCATATTCAATCGTATTGTGGCGTATGATGATTGACCCGCACAATGCTTAGAAGGTCCATCTCCTTCGGCCACTGGCATATGACGGGATGCAGAACACTTCGATGATTTAGCTATCGAAGAGGGTTCCTCTCAATACCGTACTAGACCCGACCACACATCGAGATCCATCCCTAAAGGCATCGCATCATCGCCTTTCTCTCGCCAAGCTTTCTTCCAATTATCGACAGTGCCGTTGAGACGCAGCCTTCTTCTCGAAGGCCTCTCGCACTTCGTGAGTACGAAATTCTTCCCAGTGCCACTTTTACTACAAAAATACGAATAATATTAGTAATATTTCTAAAATCAAATAATTTAATAAATGAAAATAAATAATATAATATGACTTACCGCCCATGACTCAAACCAAATATCTCGAACAGAATGCGGCTTCTGCGTCCAATTAGCATGCGACATATGGAAATAGCCGATGATGACTTTGGTGACCGAACGAGAGACACAGTTATCGGTAAACCTATAAAACAAAATACTTCGATGTTAATAAGTTATTTAAAACATGTAATTATAAATTAATTCGAAAGATTACAAAAAATTAAACATACCGAAAAGTGTTGGGAGGCTTCAGCAGATGGAGCATCGAAACCCCTTCGTGACGACCAGGTTGACGAAGAAACTCAGCAATCCGCATCATAAGAGGCGGGTTTGGCGGTGGAGGCGCCTGCTGCGCATCATCGGGATGAGCTGCTTCGTCTTCGTCTGCTTGTGGGTTAACTGGTGGCGGTGGCGATGGCGGAGCTCGTGGTTGAGCTCGTGGTGGAGGCCGTGGATCATAGTTCCCAGTAGATTGCAAACCCGACCCCGATCCTGATCTGCGACGACCACCTACGGATCCGAAAATCGTAGAATCCTCGCCGAATAACTCTCCGTATGAAGGTGGACCCACCTATAAAATCAAAACGAATTTATTAAAATAAACAATATAAAGTATAAATATTAAATAAGATTACAATAACTAAATACATTATAAAATCTATAAAAAAAATCTAAAACACGAAATGTTTGTTTTTATTTTTAAAAAATCGTAATAATCTTAATAATCTTTAAAAAAAAACCTAACAATTATTTGTAAACATAAATGGTTAAATAAAAACAAATTTATTAAATTGAAATACGTAAAATTAAATTCATAAATTTGTTTTTTTAACAAAAAATTATTAAAAAATCAATCCTAAACTTGTAAAATAATTTGATAGAGCAAATCATAAATTCATAAATTTTATATATAACTTATTCTTACAAATACATAAATTTAACTTCAAAAGTAATTTTATATTTTCCATAAATAACTTGTACAATAACTTTTAAAAAAGATAAAATCATAAATTCGTTTTTATTTTACTTTCCATAAATAATTTGTAAAATAATTTTAAGAAAATATAAATCCAAAACTTGAAAAATAATTTCATAAATTTTAAATCAAATTTTTTTTTATTTTCCATATATCCAAAATTTAAATTCTAAAACAATTTGATACACCATAGCAAACCTAAATTCCCTTTCCTACAATTCCATTTCATACACATCTATTTTTCAATTCCATTTCATAAATTCCCAATCCTACAATTCCATTTCATACTTCTTTCTAAACCTAAATTATACATCTAAGCATAATACACATAAGAAAAGAGAAAAAAATACACATATCATTTCAATATAGGGAGTGAAATCAGATGAGATGGAATGACATCTGGAGAGAGAGAGAGGGAATGATAAGACTGATACAACCACGAAATTTAGGAATCGAAATCGGACAGCCACGAAAAAATAAAAACTCTCGGTTTTTTGTGTTCGTCGGACATGGAGAAGAAGAAGACTGTTGCGTTTATATATAAACGCTTTTCGACGCGAATTCGATGCTAATTCGACGCTAATTAGGTGTCGAATTCGCGTCGAATCATTAAAAAAAAAATTGTTTTCCCACGTCAAGATTGTGTTGGCGCGTGGTGGCGCTAAACCCAAAATATTTCAGATTAGCGTCGATGGCAAAAGCTCCGCAAAGGTGAAAGGAAATAATCTATGCATAAACACATGACAATCATGACTCTTCAGACCAGAGAATTTTTTGCCTTGCTCCACAGACTTAGAGAGTTTTGAAACGTATCCATCTGGGAACTTAACTTCGATGTAAACCTAGTTGAAGAATGTTGATTTGCATTCGTTTGACAATCTAAAGATAGGCACTGGAGCTCTCCCGTCATATGTAACTCAACTCTGGAGCATATAAGAGGCAAATCCAGTCTAGACTTCAAGTTGTCTTTAGACCTGCCTGGAACGTTTAAGATGGTGTGCATGATGTTATCGAAAATTTTTTTCTCAATGTGCATGACATCAAGATTGTGGCGCAATAGATGATCCTTCTCGTACGGTAGATCCCAGAAAATGCTCTTCTTATGCTAATTATGTTCTTCAAGGTATCCATCTGGGAGATTGGTCGGAATATTAAGCCAGTTACTACCACATTTTGCTGTCTCCTGAGCTCCATAATAATCAAGTTGACCTTCAATTTGCTCTCTTGAAAGATATAGAGGTGGGGGAATACGTACACGTTTGCCCTTTGTGAACAACCTCCTGTTCCCCCGGTACGGATGGTTCATAGGGAGAAACCTCCGGTGACAATCAAACCAACAAGATTTTCTACCATGTTTTAGTTGGAAGGCATCTGTTTCATTTTGGCAATATGGACATGATAATCTACCATGTGTTGTCCAACTAGATAACATTCCGTAGGCTGGAAAATTGCTTATCGTCCACATAAGCACAGCTCGTATGGTAAAATTTTGTTTCCTAATGTACGAACCCCATGAGACCACAACATGTTCAACTCGTGAATCAGCGGCTGTAAAAACACATCAATAGATCTTCTTGGATGCTTCGGACCAGGGATTAAAATACTCAAAAATAGAAATTCCCTCTGCATGCACATATCAGGCAGAAGGTTATAAGGTGTCAATATAACCGGCCACAAAGAATATTGCCTGCCAGACATACCGAACGGACTAAAACCATCTGTACACAGGCCAAAATGAACAATGCGCTTCTCTTTAGCAAAATTAGAATGTACCGATTTGAAGTGTTTCCAAGCTTTTGTATCAGAAGGATGATGGACTTCTCCTACACTAGTTGATGTTCCGCATACCACCTCATTGATGCAGCTGTTCGTTCTGATTGGTATAGCCTTTATAGCCTATCTGTTATTGGCAGGTACCACATTCTCTGGCACGGCACTTTACTTCTACCAGCTCCCTGGGACTTAGATCTTGGTTTGTGGCAAAATCGACATTCATGTAGATCTTCATCATCTTTCCAAAATATCATGCAATTGTCAATGCAAACATCTATCATCTGCGAGGACAAACCTCACTACAAGAAAACAGATAATTAGCAACTGCTTTTTGTGACTGATTTTGGCGTCACAAAATTTGCGACTCCATTTATGACTCATGTGCCACGCTTTTGCGATTGCCAAAAATAGCGTCGCAAATGAGTCGCTAATTTACGACTGAAAAATAATGTGGCAAATGCGTCGCAAATTAGTGACTGATTTGCGACGCCATTTTGCGTCGTCACTAATTGGTCCGATTTTGCCACTGATTTGTGACATCCTTTTTTTGTTTTAGCAAGCGTCGCAAAGTAGTCACAAATTTGTGACGTTTTTGCTACGCTTTTCTTCCGTCGCAAAAGGGTGGGAAAGTAGTCAGTAGCTATGTCGGCAAGTATGTCGGCAAGGGAGGAAAGTAGGTGACACGTGATAAATGCGAGAGGTAGGTGGCGTCGCAAAATGGTCAGAAAAGAGTCGCAAATTTGCGACGCTTTTTTTGGAGTCGCAAAAGAGTCGCAAATTTTATACTATATATATGCGCACGAAGCTCCCTCTTCCTCATTCAGATACAAGAGTAAAACAAAAAAAAACACGAAAAAAACAAAAAAAACGATAAAAAACGTTTTCAAAGAGAAAAAAATATTTTTGAGGAAGAAAATTATGTGGAACTCTTCCCGAGATTGGATGTATACAAGGATCGATCCGCATACAAATAATCTCTCAACCGAATTTTTGGATGGGATCAGGCAGTTTCTGGATTTTGCAAGTTGCCAGGACTTGGCCATTAGCAGTGGAGGTAAGTTATACTGCCCTTGTGCGAAATGTAAAAATTCTGGTGGTATGAAACCTGTTAGAACTGTTTCGAACCATTTGCATCAACGTGGTTTTATGGAAGATTATTATGTGTGGACCGAACATGGGGAAGATTACAATGTAGTTGGGGCAGGTCCTAGTAGTAGTCATTACGTAAATGCTGATTTTAGTAGCGGTTATTATGAACAAATGAATTATGATGGTGGGGATGTTTATACTAGTGGGATGGTGCATGATGCATTTCCTAATAATGATTATCATCATGACGAACATGGTCATAGTGGAAATGATCATGTTTTTGAAGAACCTACCCATGAGGCAAAACAATTCTACGATTTGTTAGATGCTGCAAAAATGCCTTTGTATGATGGTTGTCATGATGGTCATTCGTAGTTATCATTAGCTGCTCGGTATATGAACATCAAGGCAGACCATAATTTGGCTGAAAATTGCATGGATTCATGGGCGGAATTGGTAACAGAGTATTTACCACAGCCTAATCAGGCAACTGGTTCATATTATGAGACAGAAATGTTGATGCGAAAATTAGGCTTGCCATACCATACATTCGATGTATGCATAGATAACTGTATGCTCTTCTGGAAAGAAGATGGGGCGTTGGAGCATTGCAAGTTCTGTGGAAAAGAAAGATATGAGGATCGTAAGGCACGAACAAAAATACCGTTAAGCAAAATGTGGTATCTACCAATCAGTGCCAGACTGAAGAGGATGTACCAATATGAGAAGACGGCAGCATCGATGAGGTGGCATGCTGAGCACGAATTAGAAGATGGAGTAATGTGTCATCCATCAGATGCAGCAGAGTGGAAAAATTTCAATCAAATGTATCCAAGTTTTGCGGAGGAAACAAGAAATGTTTATCTGGGATTATGTACAGACAGTTTCAATCCTTTTGGTTTGTCAAAAAACCATTCGTTATGGCCTATAATCTTGACACCCTACAACTTACCCCCGGGAATGTGCATGGGAAGGGAATACTTGTTTCTTACCGTTTTGAACTCGGGACCAAATCATCCACGAGCTAGCCTTGATGTTTTCCTCCAACCACTGATCGAAGAGTTAACGGAGTTATGGAATAACGGAGTTGAGGCGTATGATGTGTCACAAAATCAAAATTTCAACCTGAAAGTTGTTCTATTGTGGACGATAAGTGATTTTCCGGCCTATGGGATGTTATCGGGATGGACGACACATGGGAGATTATCATGTCCAATTTGTATGGATGATACAAATGCATTTCAATTGAGGGCTGGTAGGAAGACATGTTGGTTTGACTGTCACAGAAGATTTTTGCCTACAGAACATCTGTTACGGAAGAACAAAGTTAACTTTCTGAAGGGAAAAACCGCACTGAACGAGGATCCACCTGCATCGTTAACTGGAAAACAAGTACTCCACCGTATACGGAGTGCAGGAGCGCGAAAAACATCTGATTGTGGTGGAAATGGACATCACATAAAACCTGCCGGTTACGGAGATTGGCATAATTGGCATAAAGAGAGCATATTTTGGGAGCTTCCATACTGGAGGGACCTTACTCTACGACACAATCTTGATGTGATGCATATCGAGAAGAATTTTTTTGATAACATCATGTATACTGTTATGAATGTTAAAAACAAATCGAAAGACACCGTCAAATCAAGACTAGATATCAAAATTTATGTTCTCGGAAAGACATCAGTGGGGGCATTTTACCTCATTTTTCACCCTGTGTAGTAACACATCTTTTGCTTGTGAAGTCAATCTCCAAATAGGGAATGGAGCGTTGCCACGGCCATCGACATGCAAATCTTTCCGAGAATATAAATTTTCGATATCTAGTCTTGATTTGACTATGTCTTTCGATCTGTCTTTAACATTCATAACAGTATACATGATGTTATCAAAAAAATTCTTCTCGATATGCATCACATCAAGATTGTGTCGTAGAGTAAGGTCCCTCCAGTATGGAAGCTCCCAAAATATGCTCTCTTTATGCCAATTATGCCAATTAAACATTTGAAAGGCAAAGCAAAGAACAAAAGATATCCAGCGGGATCGATTGTTCAATCGTACATGAATGATGAGATTTCTTATTTCTCACAACACTACTTTGCCACTCAAATTTCTACAGCTAGCAGAAGAAGGTAATACATTTTTAATATTAGACTATAATATATATATTAACCGTGCTTTTCTTAAAATAAGATGAATTGTTTTCGGTAAATTTTGCAGGGCAACTCGGTACGATGAAGGTGAAGTACCTATCTATGATTTTCCCGTACCGAATATATTTACTGAAGTAGGTCGTCCAAGTGGCAAATGTACTGAATCTTGGTTAACCGCGAAAGAATACAAGTGCGCACATTCATATGTTTTGCGTAATTGTGAATATTTCCGACCGCTTGAAAGGTAATTTTAGTTCATCCCTAAATTTAATATAGAAATTGAATACATTTTGCACCACTTTATTCATAATCAAATGTTTGCAACACAGTTTGGTGGATGCACAGATTCGATTTGAAAATCCAGGACTTTCTGATGATGAAGTCTTAGCTAAAAGAGATGATGAATTTCATATATGGGTCCGCCAATATGTATGTATATATTCTTCATGATTTAATTATTAAATTAATGTCTCGCGTCGCCATCCATTGTGATATTTTTATTGTTCTATGTATAGGTGGATGCAATGAGAAGTCAAGAAAATTTTCCGATGTGGGTATACGATATAGCCAACGGTCCAGAAAATAAGATTAGGTCATGGCCTATGTATTTTACAAGAGGCTATTTATTTTACACGAAGGATTATGGAAAAAACAGAAAAACAATGAATTATGGAATTTGTGTCCGAGGCCAAAATTATGCTCAACCGGGGGAGAATGATTTCTACGGGACCATCAAAAAAATCATTGAGCTCACATATCCAGGAGTTGTGAATTTGAAAATCGTGCTTTTCGATTGTAATTGGTATGACCCCACACCCGACAAAGGAACGAGAACCAGCGAGGGAGGCGTTGTCGACGTGCTAAAATCGGGGAGATATGCAAACGACGACACTTATGTATTAGGTATGAATTTAATTACTATAATATTGTATTGTTGTTATATTTATAATTGTATTCTAATGGAATTTTTATTAATATATATATTGCAGCATCTCAAGCTGATCAAGTATGTTATCTTCCATACCCAAATGTTAATAAACGTCATGCGAATTGGCTCTTAGTTCTAAAAGTTAATCCAAGGACTCGTGTGCAAGGAAAATTTAACGACACTGAGCTTATTATTTTGCAACAAGCTGAGAACGATGCAGTCACGGATACAGTCGAAGAGATCAATGTCGAAGGTCTAATTGATCGAAATCATCCAATTGAACACATAGATTTTGAAATTGACGACGCTGAGCCAGAAGATGAATTTCGATGTAATTTATCATCTTCAGAAGAAGATTCCGAAGATGATGAAATTTAAATCGGGGTTTATTTAATATGTATGTAATATATGTGGGGGATTTAATATTTATATAATGTTTGTAAAATGTTTAATGTGTAATAATTAAAGTGTTAAATTATTTACTGGATAATAATTTTAGTGTTAAAATAATTTTTTTAATCAGCTACCTTTATGGATAAATACATTTTAGTGTTAGCAATAAACGAGTATCTTACAATAGCACAACGGTTAAACAAGGCCACATTGTACAACCCCACCCGAGTTCGAATCCAGAAAAATACAATTTTTTTGGTTTTAAGCTGAAAATAGAATAAATATATATTAATGTTAACACTTGACGAATATGATTAAATAGCACAATGGTTAAACACAACAACATTGAACTCCACATCTGAGTTTGAGTCTAGGTAGACACAAATTTTTTTTGTTTTCACCTGACTTGCGTTGTGAATAATAACAATCACTTTTAACAATATACGAATATGTTACAAAAGCACAACGGTTAAACGCAACAACAATGCACTCCACATCCGAGTTCGAGTCCTGGTTTGGACAATATTTTTGTTTTTGGTGATTGTTTTAGAGCGTCGCCAAAAAGTCGCAAAATAGACACAAATTTGTGACTCTTTTGCAATTAAGTTGCGACACTTCAAAATTTTGTGACGCATCAGTGACAATTTTACAACGTCTTCAAAGTGTTCTTCAAATTGTTCTGATGCGTCGCAAATCCGTGATAAAAAAGACACAAATAAGTGACGCATCAGTGACCCATTTCCAACGCTTCTTAAGAATTTTGAAAATTTTACATCATATTTGATGTAGATCTGATTTATTGGTATGAAATTACATTTTTATATACTAATTAGTCATAAATAGTTTAATGTATGGAAGTCCTAATTCAAATTCAAATTACAAATAATGAGAAGGCATTTCTAAAACTAAAACACTTATAAGTTTAATGTATTTTATGGTGAAGTTTTGGATTTTGTTAAACTAAATTTTCAATGTCACATTTCGATGCACATAAGCCATAAAATGGTTAATGATACATTATAATTATAATAGGACGGATAAAACCATAATCTATTGGTCCAAAACATTTAGGGTTTAGGGTATTGTTTTAGAGCGTCGCAAATTAGTTGCAAATCCGTAATAAATTTGTGACTCTTTTGCAACTAAGTTGCGACACTTCCAAATTTTGTGACGCATCAGTGACAATTGTGCAACGTCTTCAAAGTGTTCTTCAAATTGTTCTGATGCGTCGCAAATCCGTAATAAAAGAGACACAAATAAGTGACGCATCAGTGACCCATTTCCGACGCTTCTTAAGAATTTTGAAAATTTTACATCATATTTGATGTAGATCTGATTTATTGGTATGAAATTACATTTTTATATACTAATTAGTCATAAATAGTTTAATGTATGGAAGTCCTAATTCAAATTCAAATTACAAATAATGAGAAGACATTTCTAAAACTAAAACACTTATAAGTTTAATGTATTTTATGGTGAAGTTTTGGATTTTGTTAAACTAAATTTTCAATGTCAGATTTCGATTCACATAAGCCATAAAATGGTTAGTGATACATTAGAAGTATAATAGGAGGGATAAAACCATAATCTATTGGTCCAAAACATTTAGGGTTTAGGGTATTGTTTTAAGCGTCGCAAATTAGTTGCAAAAGAGACACAAATTTGCGACTCTTTCGCGACAAAATAGCGACGCTTTTTGGGCTCCAAACCTGAAAAATTTGGGCTCCAAAATTGAAAAATTTGGCCCATTTTCGCGGGCTCGTTTACCACCAAAAAAACATGTTTGCGACGCATTAGCGACGCGTTTGTGACGCCAAAAATTGATAAAAAAACATAAAAACAGAATCAAACTCGAAACCCTAATATCATTTCATTCCTTTTCATCTTCTTCTTCTTTCTCTCCGCCTCCTCGATTCGATCTCTCTGTCGAATCGATCATCCTCTTTCATTCATCTCTCGCTTCAGTTGAAATCGTCATCTCTTTCTTCTTCTTTCTCTCTTTCTGTTGATTCAAATCGAGATCGTCTTCTTTCTCTGAATCGATTCGATTCGTCTGTCTCTTTCTCCCTCTTATTCCTCTTTCATCCGTCTGTCTCTCTCGATCTCTCTGCCGTTATGGTTGTCACCCGAGAGCAATCACGACCCATCGGAGTAGTAACTCGACGAGGCGGAAACTCTAATCGAGGAGGCGGAAACCCTAATCGAGGAGGTGGAAACCCTATTCGAGGACGCGGAAACCCTAATCGAGGTGGCGGCGGTGTTAATCGACGAGCCGAAGGAGGTACTCGAGGAGGCGGAGGCGTACTTACTCGAGGTGGAAGACAAACCGCCGCTTTTGCTCGTGGGAAAGGCGTTGATGCTTCGACCTCACAAGCACCACCACCTCACAGTAGCGGAGAGGGTACAGCGAGAACCAGAGATGGGGTTCCTAAAGACCTTCCACCGGTGGTCGAAGATGGTTCCACCTCTCGGTCACAGAGACAGACCGCCGGAGATTATACAGCCACAACCCCACTGCAAGCGGCGGCGACGGTGGCTCTTCCCAGTCCTCCAGACGTCGTACTCCAGACTCTCAGGCGACTGTATCTGCAACAGCAACTCTTCGTCAGCAATTCGGAGCTTCAGGAAATAGGCTTCCATTTGTTGCCTTAACGTCTCAAGCTCAAGCTCCATCCAGTCATCAAATCAATCGCGATCCACAACAGCAAGCCCATCTGTTTGACCAACCAGAACCTGCTGCATTTGATAATGAAGATGAGGAATATGACGAGGATGAAGGAGAAGAACTCAATGGTGAAGAACACCAAGCTGAAGAAAACGAAGCTGACCAGGAAGGTTATTACGTACCACCAGTTGGAGGAGACGACCAGGAACTCTTGGACAACATTTTGGCTCTTCCAGGACGAGACAGACTACCCCTCCTCAGTGAGGTTCCTAAGCCGGATACGTTTTGGTAAGTTTACTGTCATATGAACTGATTTTAATCTTCAAATATGTTTGTATTCTCATATTGTTTAGTAGTAGGATTAGTGACTGTTGGTATCTTGAGCATCATTGTCCCTGTTGTATGGTTTAGTGACTGTCATATGTCATATACTCTGAATATGTTAGCATCATTGTCTCTGTTATATGGTTTAGTGACTGTTTGTGACTGTCATATGTCATATGGTTCTCATATGGTTTTAATTTCAGAAAGATTAGTAGTACATTGTCTCTGTTACTTTGTATTTAACTTCTGTTTATGTTCATGTCTTAGGTTTACTCGGAACAAAGGAGTATTGACCCGTGTGATTGCTGGGATTTTTCGTCGCAAATTTGATGGCCCTTTCTACAGCTGGACAGTGACCCCACCCGCTTATCAAGAGCTCTATTTCCGAACTTTTGCGGTTATGTTTCATTCTTGATCATTACCTAGACAGTATAAACTTCTATTGATCACTACCTAACTAAGTTTTTTTACTGCATAGGGGAAATACAATTGGGACAGAGGGATCACTGAGCTTGTTAGGGCTCATTTCTAGAGGATTGCTACGAAAAGGAATAGAGGAATTGTCAGTCAGGTTAAGAAGAAGGGTGTAAGGCCAACTTGGATTGGTGAAACCCTTTGGGAACATATGTGTGCCTATTGGGAAACTCCACAGGCAATGTCCAAGAGCAGTACTGCTTCAAGATCCCGTAACTCTACTCGTGGTGGACTTGGCATCTACAAGCATGTATCTAGCCAAACTTCTCACTTGGATGTTGAGCAACAAATGGTAATACTTTGCTCCTTTCTATTTGTTTTCCCTTGCATCTACTTATCCTCTATCTACCTAATCTTTCACATCTCTTTGTGCAGGTGGAGGAACTGAGCAGACCTGTCTCTTATGGAGAGGTCTTTGTGAGGACACATACATCCAAGGATGGCACCTTTGTTGATCTAAAGGCGAAGCAAGTGGCTGATGAGTATGACAGGAGAGTGGCAGAGGCTCTTCAACAGCGGGCAGGAGATGGAGCAGACGAGCAGGACAATTTGTCTGATATTTCCACTCAACGGACTCTCACGATTGAAGAGAATAATGATATTTTCCTTCAGGTAATGAATCCTTTCTCTCCTGGTTTTCTGTTTCTGTTTCTGTTTCTGTTTCTGTTTCTGTTTGTGTTTATCTTTCTGGTTGTGTCTACTGAATGATGAATACTTGAGTATGATGAATCCATTGGTTGATGAATATGTTTTCTTTGTTGTTGTAGTGTATAGAATTCGATCAAAAGGGAAATCCTTTTGGAATAGGTGGACTGTCTCAGAAAGGGAACAAAGGGAAGAGGAAGATAACCTACGAAGACAGTACTCCTGCACCTGAACTAGCAGAGATGCAAAAGGAGCTTAAATCTGCTCGTCTTAAGCTAGCTGAGCATGACGCGGAGAATAAGCGACGTGATGAGGAGATAAAGGAGCTAAGGGAAAGTCATGCTCGGGTCTATGAACTGCATCAGCTCCTCGAGTTTCTGAAGAAGGACAATCTGCAGATCGCCTCGTACATGGATGAAGACTCAAGTGATCAACCCCCTCCTGCCAATGACAACAACAACTGATGATTTCTCTATATCCCTTCTATCAATTTCTAGTTTTTGTTTGAACAAACAAGTACAATGGCACTTTTTTATGTTTTGTCTTCTTTAATGGTTTTATGCACATTTGGTTTGAACAAAACTTGAATATGTAATGTACTTTTGTTATGTATAATTATCTGTTGTAGTCCTTCACGAACAAACAGTTAAAGCGTCACAAAGAAGTGGGTAATTTGTGACGCTAAAGTGACTAACTTGCGACTCTAAATGATATCTTGGACAAAACTAATGAAACCGTCACAAATTGGTGGGTAATTAGCGACGTTTTAGTAACTACATTGCGACTACGTTTTTTACTGTCGCAAAGTAGTCATTAATTTGTGACACATTTGCGACTATTTTGCGACTACATATAATCATTCGTGACGAACACAGTAGTCGTAAAAGTGTCGTAATTTTACGACTACAAAGGCGTCATAGAGAGGTCACAAATTTACGACGATAATATCAGTCGCTAAGTAGTCGCAAAATCTAAGGTGTCACTAATCAGTCGCAAATTTGCGACTCCGTAGTAACGTTGCAAAGTAGTCACAAATTACCGACGATATAAAATTGTTACAAATGCGTCGCAAATTTGCGACGCGTTTGCAACGCAAAAAATTAGCGACGAATGTTTAGCGACGCCCAAAATGCGTCGCAAAGTAGTCGCAAGTCAGTTATTTGCGACGAATTTGTGACACTTCTGGGAGTCGCAAAGACAGTGTTTTCTTGTAGTGCCTAAACTAGAGACTAGTTTATGTATGTCGTAATATGACTCAGCAGCTTGATTACCCTCTGGCAAATACTCTTTTATGAGAGCTGTCCAATCATCCATGCAACTCTCAGATTGATTATGATCAGACTTTATTGTCATCATTCTAGATGCCAGCGATAATTTAGAGAGACCTTCCCTACAACCTTCATAGATTGGTTGATTTGCAGAATCAAACATATCATAAAAAATTTTAGCATCTACATTGGGTTCCTCAACAATATCATCATGAGTAGACATAACTCCAGGAAATGCATCAGTTACCATTTCTTTGAACCTATTATGTTCTAATCTGACATCATGATCATAATTATTAACAAATTGAGACTGATCATATTGTTTATTAGAATAATCCTGATCCATAGGTTGGTAACTAGTACTACCCGAAGTTTAATCTCCATATCCCTCTCCATGATAAAACCAAACATAATACTCAGGTGTGAACCCTCTATTAAATAAATGCGTACCAGCTACATCAATTGTCTGTGGCTTCGAATTTTTGCAGTTCCGACACGGGCACACCATCACTCCTGTCCGTTGAATTGTAGGCACACTACTCGCTTGAGCCATGAAAATTTCAAGCCCGTTCAGGAACTCTTCTAAAATTCCTCCATTTTCATCTCTACGTCGATACAACCAGCTTCATAGTTCGTATATATCGCTCATCTTATTCAGAAAATGTAACTAAGAAATTTTTTTGAAAGATTTTTTTTTTCGATAATTTTTGTTTTGGGGTGCGTTCTGGGGATGTATTTATAAGAACTTTTAACAGCAATTTTGCTTCGAATTTGCATCGGAGTTTAGCATCGAATTAGCATCGAATTATTTTGCGTCGACTTTGCTTCGAATTCGCGTCGAATTTGCGTCTGTTTTTGGCCATGCTATAGAAGTAGGTGAACCCATTAAAAACGTGCCACCTACCTACCAACTTCGATGCAATATTCGACGCTATATCGAATGCTATTTTGCCGAAGCTCATTTAGCGTCGATTTAGCGTCAAATTAATAATCTGGATGCTAAATCGACGCTAATTCGACGCCAAATTGCATCGATTTAGCGTCGCTACTTTTCGTACCAATTTTGCGTCGAATTTGCGTTGAATGTTTAGAACGGCACAAAATCGACGCACAGTCGACACTATATTTGCGTCGACACAAATTCGACGCAAAATTTTGACGCTAAAACTGTGTTTTCTTTTAGTGCTAAGCTTACAACCCACAACCAAAGAAAGTGCCCAAGCACATCCTTAATGAGAAAATGGAGGCTAAGTCAACATCTCAACCAAAGAAGACCACTGAAATCGTGGTTCTCAAGCAAGAACCAAACCAGCCTTCACCAATCCATCAAAAGTCCATGAAGCAGAAAGAAAACATTAAAAGCAGCACCATAACGAAGGAGCAACTTGAGAACGAACTACTGAAACTTCTTAACTCTTACAGCAAATCCATGAAAACTAAGTGTGTTCTTCCTTCTAAATCTGTTAAAGATAAGTGTGATTTTCCTTTTGAAAAATCTGATGTTGTGCTTGTAAGTAATCAAGCTTGTGAAAAACTAATCTTTTTCAAACCAGTGCAACCGAGTAGTATTGATTCTTTTTCACAGGTTCTTGAAGAAAAATTATCAGTAATTGCATAAAGGTGTTTCCCATCAATTATGGACATGGAGCAATCAACTAGTTATAATCCAGAACCACTCATTATGCCATTTCCTTGTGACTACCCCAAAAAAGCACTATAAGGAAATTGATTTGCTTAGGACTGAACCTAATTTGTTTAGGTTGATATTTGCTCAAGATGAAAAACGTTTTGACTTGGAAAATGTGAAAGAGTTTTGTGTTTCAACATATGTTTTTGACAAAAGGGTTCCAACTTTTGAAACACTCATGTTTGAAAAGTTTTTTTTAAGCCAAAAGGATTTATGTCAGATAAATTTTGTGAATTGAACCATTCTTTAAGAGATTCTATGTGTATCAAAACTTTTAAGTTGTCTAAAACTGAAACGGAATGTGCTATGGTTCAAACTTTTTCAAGTTAAATCAAATGCTTGAAAATGTGTTTTGTGATTCAAATTCGATTAGTGAACTTTGTAAACCAAGTTTGGAGGATCATGTTATTGATAGTGGTTTATCCAAGTTTACAAGGATTAATACCTTTTCAAGTATAATGCACTTGTTCTATCCAATGAGTGCTCAGAAAGGAACAAAAGACCATGGAAAAGCATAAGTACTTTGGAGAAGTGATATCAAGGAGAAGTACATTCAAGGTTAAACTCGGAAGCCAAAATGATTTGAAAAGAGCTGAAGGTGCACTGAACATTTTGGCGATCAAAGGAAAGCCACCATACATGCATCAACCTCAATTCATTTGCAGAGAAACTAAACTGATTGGAATTAGAGATTTCACAAGAGGCAATGCAGAACTGATTTAAGTCAAGGAAAAGAACTCACGTGTTCTGTTCAAATCAAGGAGAAATCACCAGATGCTAAACCACCAATTAAAATCCGAGATAAATATCTAAACTCCCAAAAACGATTGAGAGCTCACTTGCTTTCTCCTTGTGCAGACTGTACAATCTTGGAGTCAAAACCTTATCAAGGGAGAAAGACTACCTTGGTTCCCTTGTCACCTGATGAGTTTGATTATCAAAGCCACATTTGGAGACCATGAGATTATCTAGAACATTCAAGACCTTTACCACACGAAATTTGGATCACTCCAGTTTACATATTCTCCAAAGAGCTAAAAATGGATTTTTCCCCATTTGATTCATTCCAAACTTATCACTGGTGACTAGGAGAGTTTTCATACATCTTTAGAGAGGACAAGTTAGTCACCAACAATGATATGATCCAGAAAGAGCCTCCGTATCCAACACCACTCCTTTTGACCGTAATGAGCAGCAAAAACGTCAAGGACCTTATTCAGGTAAGTGTCTCTCAATCTCGTTTTATTTTTCAAGATTAAACGGATGTGAATATGAGTTTATTATATCCACAAAACATTTCTTTAAGGTTGTTCAAAGAATGTTCATAATAAAACTCTTCACTTAAGATGCTTGAAAAAGAGGAACATGATAAGGATAATTCTTTGGTTCGACCTGAAACTTGTTTATAGAGACTCCATGACTGCAATAATACATTTGCTCTTTGGCAAAGGTGTTGACTACATTGCATGTACAAAAGAAAGCCACCAGACTTAGAAGTTCTCTTGTCCAATGTCTTTGTGAGAACTGGAATTGGAGTTATTTTGACAAAGGAGCTGGACACTTTCCAAAGATTTATTTTTGTGGAAATGGCTAGAGAAGAAAGGATGGGAGTTCTGTCCAAAGCTCTCAAAGATAGCAACTATGAGGCTGAACTTCATTTGAGTCCTTATGACAACCCGATCAACAACAATGCCTACAAACATGATCTCCAAGGTAAGTGCAATATCGGTAACGGTTTTAATGTTTATGGTTTTTCTTCTTTTGTTTCAGGTGAATCAGATTTGAGGTCAAATTCTTTTCAAGTACGAGAGGATGATATGATCCTGCCAAACACAAAAGACTTGAAGTGTGAGGAAGGACTTAAACCCCAAGAGTAGCTTGTAGATGAGGAAAATGAAGTTAAGGAGCAGCTTTTAGCTGAGGAAAATTATGGAAAATAAGTTATCTTAACCTCATTGGTTTTGATACATGTTCAACAATGGGAAAGTGTATTTGTTTATACTCTTTTTCCCTTGTTAATTTTTGTCCCAATGGATTTTCTTGACAAGATTTTTAATAAGGCAAACTTTGCACTTCACAATTACCCATTTGTTGAAATAAAAGCCCAAGGCCTTCTACAAACAAAGCCACACGTCTAAAGGAAGAGGAAGGGTCTTTTTATCATTCGAATTTTGTCAAACTTAAGTTTTACTGCTTTGTGTTTTCCAAAATCGTGTGCGGTTATTGTTGAGACTTTTTCTCCTTTATATTTCATGTAATCTCTTTGAAAACACTTATCAAGCTTTTTCTTATCAATAATCCTTTCTGAATTTGTTTGATCTGAGTTTGTGTGTAATATCACAACCTCAACTTGTGACTGTTTTTGGTGTGTCATATCCAAGCAGAATTAAGCCTGAAAGTTCATAGGAATTCATATCCAAGCAGAATCAAGCCTGAAAATTCAAAGAAATTCCACTGTCTTTGAAAGTTTTTCTTAATCCTTGTTATGTCCAAAACCCATCCATATTCGATCATAATCTGATCATCTTCCCCAAATTCATCTCCATCAAATCCGATCTGATCATCTTCACCGATTCATCGCCATCAAATATTTATATTCCGCATCCATCATTATTTGAATCCATTCAACCTCACAAAGTGTTCAAGGGACAAATCGATTCTACCCAGAATCATATTACCAAGAATTCTATAGTCATTCTCAGCATCAACAAACAAGTCTCTTACATTCTTTTCTGTCTCATCGACAAACTTGCTTAATACCTCAGGACCATTCACAATCTATTATATCATGAGAAGAAAGATTGAAGCGATTGATAACACATTGTATTATACTTCTTGAATACAGCTAAACAGAACAGCTTTCGCATTTGGAGGCCTAGATGAGTAAAAATCTTCGTTTACTACATAAAAAAAACAATGAATTTAGCAACTATACGGCCTTCTAAGTTCTCTCACTTTCCTTCATTAGCTAAGAAGATCAGAATATACCTTTGGCTCATTTCCATTCAGCATTTTTCCGATTTGGCGTACAATGCATCAAAGTCTTGTTGGTACTAGTAGGTCCAAAAAGAAGCATCCCTTTAACATGCTTACGTCCAAGTCTGCAAGCTTAAAAGGATAACACTTAAAACATATATGCAGCACTAACGGTTCAATATTTGCTTGAAGAATGATGAATCACAGAACATGTTCCTAACATGAGGAGAAAAATTATGAGAACCAAAACTCTTCAAAAATATTGAAGGGTTCAACTGTTTTTCTTTAAATATTTTGCTAGTAGCAGGGTCTCTTTGGCTAATAATCTGTATATGAAGTTACATAACACACGTTTAAAAGGATGATAAAGTGATTAACCAACACAAGCAGTACCAAGAGAATTGATTAAAAACCTGATCTTTATGCCATTTGCATTTGATGTTTCGAATACAAAATATATCTCTTTATAGATCATCCCTCTTTCGATACCATCAAACTGGTCTTCAACCTTTGAAATCACATGTGAAAGTGTAATTAGTTCCATGATATTCAAATGTAGCTTTGTGGCCTACTGTCAAGACTTGCATATAAGAGATATGCATATATAGTTTCAGTATATAGGTCCTAATGTTTTAACTGGCGAGACATTAAAAAGTTCAAAACAACCAGAGAATTTGATAGAGCATAGCCATAAGCACAACATTAGGAGCGAAAATACATAAAAGAAGCAAAACATACACATCAAGAATCCTCCAAACATTTACCTGATTAATGAATTGTCGAAAAGAGAGAAGCATAAGCCTGGAAAAAAGTAGTATCATACATATAGATGTTCATGGATCACAAGAAACACACCAAATATGCCTAACAAAAATGCATTATTCTTCGTTTTTAGTAGTACCCTTTTAAAAAAAAAAACTCTAACTAAAGAGCCAGCAAAGTCAGGTTAAATTTTCAGGAGGAAAAAATCTGCAGGAACATAAAACAGTCTTTCAAGAACGAATAAAACAGGGAGACAACAACAACCTTAAGATACGCCTTGTTAGAATTACCTGCTTACAGTTTCCATATAATCAATAGAAATTGTAGCATGCCTTTGTTGGACAACATTCAAAGCAATGGTTCCATCTTGGATCCTCTGAATCTCATGTCCAGTTTTTAAAAAAAAATTGAAGGAGGGATGCGACTCTTTTGAGAGTTGTTAAACGGAAGAAGAAGAAGAAGAAACAATTAAAGATTTGAATTGATGGTGGAAGTTGAACCGGAGAAAAGGTTTAAGCTCTCGTTATATCCAAGCAACTTCAAAGTTCTCACCCGACATTGCATTTGGTAAACTGATTATTTAGAGGGGATCATGGCAACGCGTGGGATATCTGAGGTTGTAGCTGCATCATCCACACGTTAGTTGGATGCATCTGGCTCTTCTTTTGCTTTTGTTGCCACCACCTCGCCATCATCAATTCGGATCCTTTCAAACACCACACGTTAGTTGAATAGCCAAGGGATCATTTGTGTGATCAGTAGGGGAATGTTATTGTTATCGCAGTACTCCACTAGGTAGAGTAAACTGAGGAGGAAAAACAGAGATTGGGGAAAATCCCAGCCTTGACCAAGGAACACTAGCTAGTTCATTCGTCGAAGAAAAGAAGCAAGTTCATTTTAACTTCCAAATTTTGTATCATTTTTTTGTTGGCGATGACACATGTCAGCGTATGATATGCTGCTATTTATTAGTTCAAATGTCTCCAGTCGCGAAATTATTATTAAAATCGAGTAAAAGATAAAACAGAGGAAGTTAGATTAAAAAAAAAGTAGATCATCGAGAAGCCCACTCATTTCTTCAAGCCTCTCTCTCTCTCTCTCTCTCTCCCTCTAATCTCCATGTAGCCTCTCTTCAGATCCGATGAGATTCAAATGTTAGCTTCTCTAAACACCACTCGATTGTAAATTTGTAATCTTTGCCTCCTTCTGAATCCTCCAAGTCTCTCTCTCTCTCTCTCTCTCAATCTCCAAACGCATCTTCAGGAACAGATCTCCATACGAGGTTGTGAGATGTGTTGTAAATCTAAGCACAACTCGTTTGTCTCTCTAAACACCACTCGTGTGTTGTAAAGTTGCAATCTTTGTCTCTTTCTGAATCCTCCAATCCTCTGTCTCTCTCTCGTCCTTAATCTCCATGCGTCCTGTTCAGATCCTATGAGATTCAAATGTAAGCATCTCTAAACACCACTTGATTGTAAAGTTGTAATCTTTGCCTCTTTCTAATTCCTCCAAGCCTCTCTCCCTCTAATCTCCATACGCCTCTTCAGGAACAAATCTCCATACGAGGTTGTGAGATGTGTTGCAGGTCTAAGCACAAGTCGTTTGTCTCCCTAAACACCACTCGTTTGTTGTAAAGTTGCAATCTTTGCCTCATGTGGAGCTATAGTGGTTCAGTGAGGCCAAACTCGGACCAGCCCTTCCGTCTCAATTGGGCTGTCTTTCAGTACTGGTGAAAAAAAATTGGTCTTGAGATATCGACGTCTTTGTTGGGTGATTTGTCTCCACATGTGTGACTGACACTTTATTGCAAGACTTGTTTGTTGAGAGGTATCCATCCGTCAAAAGTTGTGATCGATTCCAATACAGGCCGGTCCATAGGTTATGGTTTTGTTGGGGTTGGTGATGAAAACGAGAGATCAAAGGCTTTGATAGGAATGATTGGAGCTTTCTGTTTGAACAGTCTAATGCGCGTAATTAATCCTGCCCCCAAAAGGGCAATTCCTAATCCGCAACAACATTCTTCCCTAGGTAACATATCTCCTTGATCTATAATGCAAATTGGATACTTTACTCTTTTTCTTTCAAGTTTACAAACTTTCAGGTAGGAATACTGAATCTTGATGAGGTTTCATTGTTTCTTGTCACAAGCCTTACCTCATTTGCTTGTGCACTAACATTTTGGACTTCAACTTTTACCTGCAGGATCTATTTTGTTCCGTAGCAACACCAGGTTACACGACCTCCGTTTTCTTGATCATATGCTTGTATTAGTCTATACACTTCCAATCATCATTTCAGGCATAGATCACCTGGATTGTGGGAAATATATATAATTGAGCATTTTTTTCTCTTAATTTATTGTAGGAAAGAGACTACATGCAGAAGTCTGAGTTCTTAAAAGCATTATCCGATATGTGGAAGGATTTTGATTCCCGTGTATTGCGGTATATAAGGAAGTCGCTTTCTGGCTTCTTTCTCGTCTTCTGTTACTTAATAGAGAAGAAAGTCAATAGTTCAAGTGATTTGCCTTGTAACACCTAATGAAACCAGGTTTTCTCGGCAGGTGTTTCTGACTCTTTGTGCTGAACTTAGGAATTTGGGTATGCAGGCAGTGATTCTCATGGTTCCAACTATAGCAGAGTCTCAGGTGCTTTTTCTAATCTTGGGCGTTTAAATTGGGTCAATCAGGTCCATGCGTTTCTTTCCTTGTATTTTGTCTGAGATTTACAGATACCAGCAGCAGTTTCTAGATTAAATTTTTTTTCTTATTACTTGTGTCATATGACATCTCAGATGCACATTTGCGTAGATCTGCTCTTTTTAGTTCTACAAATGGTGATTGCATACCGGCTATTTACCAGCCTGTCATTTGTAGAAATCTTGAAAGTTGATTAGCATTGACCTTTGACAAGGATTTCTTTTAAATCAGTACTGTGGTGCAGGTCAGGTCAGAGTAAATGCTCTGCTTTGCTTAGCAGAGCTGGTTCAATCAGTTGATAAACACTTTGTTACTGAAATTCTGCAAAAAATTCAACGCTGTTGATAGTTCTGCACCTACTTTTATGTCTACTGTTGCAGTTGCAAATGCAATTCTCTAGGAGGTAGTTAGAAAACACAGCTTACTTTTTCTCAATTTTTTCTTAAGTTCGAACATCTTAGCGTTCCCCGTTTTTATATATGTGGTAGCTTATACCATGACTACGTCTCTCATAATGCCTTGTCCATAATTTCTCTCTAGTATGGAGTTGAATTCGCTTAAGAACACGTGTGCTTCCCCTGATTACACCGCTTCTCACTGCCCAGCAATTGAATGTCCAACAGTTTGCCAAATATATGATATTTTGTTGAGGATATTCTCAGGTATACCTCCAAGTGATCCCATCCCTGTTTCCTAGTCATTATTCCCGTACAACCGCTTGCTGTTATTTTTCTAAACATCTGTGTTTTGTCTATCCTCTCTGGGGAATATGTTTAGTACCAACAACATGCCCTGCAGTTGACATAGAGTGGCCACCGAGACAATCTTCTAATGTCACCACTCAGCCAGCTAAGGATTTGGACACGGCTAAATGCAGCATCAATTGCAAGTTTCGATGAACTAGACCCCTTTGCGCGTAAATATCGGAGCCCCAAAAAGGGCGGTGGCTAATCTCGGCAACAACATTCTTCCCAAGGTAACATATCTTCTTGATATATAATGCTTCTTGCAATTTGGATACTTTTCAAACTTCTCTGCGTGTTTTCTGTCTGGTTAGTGACTGCAACTAGTTTTACTCTTTTCTATTGAGTTTACAAATTTTAAGTGAATGGCAAGCCAATTTTTATCCATATGGCTTGAAATTCAACGACTTAATAGATCTTGATGCACACTCAGCAAAGCATTTGAAGCATAAAGTTTTCATGCTTTCATCGAAGTAGCTCTGAGATTGGCTGGTGGACATGGAGCAAATGGTTAGTGACTGCAGCTAGTTTGTCTCATGGAGCAAGCTCTGAGATTGGCTCGCAGTCTGATGGCGAATCAAATAACTCAATAGTGAGTTGTCATATCCATTCATCTGCTAGCATTATTCGAACCCTGTATTGCTTGGCTCTGCTTATTTTAGTCTATTCTACTGCAGGTATTCGTAGGCGTGATGTTACTGACGAAGCCCTCAGACAACCTTTTTTCCCAGTTTGGCGAGGTTGTTCCAATGAAGATTCCAGTAGGCGAAGGATGTGGATTTGTCCAATTCGCTAACAGGTGCGGTCTTTACCTTGAAGTGTGGGCTTGCCAATCATATGATTGAGCCAACCGTAGGGTGCTTATTTAATAGTGAAAGCGGGTAATTTCAAAGTGACCTTTGACAGGAAGGGTGCTGAAGATGCCAGTTAGAGTTTGAACGGGGACAGCCATTGGCAAGAACACTGTCAGGCTCTCATGGGGAAGAAGAAGGTAAAAAAAAATCAATTTGGAGTTGGTACAGCAGACTAAATTTATCGCCAGAGCCACCTGTAAAATGTAGGCGCATGTCGGGAACTTCTGTCCTGATATGAACCCTTCTGCATGTTAGCTAGCATCTTTGTTGCCGGAGCCACATGTAAATGTAGGCGCATGTCGGGAACTTCTGTCCTGCAGGTTAGCATCTTTATCAAAATGTAGGCGCATGTCGGGAACTTTTGTCCTGATATGAACCCTTATGCATCTTGATCATATACTTGTATTAGTCTATACACTTCCAATCATCATTTCAGGCAGATAGTGGGAAATATATGTAACTGAGGAGTGTTTAATATATTGCAGGAAAGAGACAACATGCAGTTCTTAAAAGCATTATCCGATATGTGGAAGGATTTTGATTCCCGTATAAGGTAATCACTTTCTGGCTTCCTTCCCAGTCTTATGTTACTGAATAGAAAAGAAAGGAAGTCAATAGTTCAAGTGAAATTCGACTGGTAACGCCATTTAGTCTTCTGCTGCGGCTTGAGCTGCTGCTGCAGCATTTTGGTATAGATTTTAGTTCCACAAGATATTAAGAAATTGTATATGCATAAAGAAGAGACTGAGGTAGTTACCTTGATTTTGTTCATACCCAGAGCCGGATCTGAAATTTTGGGGGCTTGAAACAAAATAAAAAATGGGGGCCAATATAATATATCAAAAAAAAAATTTTCATATATAAAAAAGGTTAAACCATTAATGAAACATCAGTTTTCTCAAAAAAAAAAAAACTAATAATAATCTACGGCTTTTTAAAAATATCCCTTCTTGCATTTTTTGCGGCAAAGTCATTCATCAAACTTTGATAGTCAAGTTTTCCAACCATGTCTCTCTCAATTGACAACATCGCCAACCCATTCAATCGCTCTTCTGACATACTTGACCTCAAATAAGATTTTATCAACTTTAACTTGGAAAAACTTCTTTCGGCTGAGGCAACTGAAACTGGAACCGTTAGCATCACTCTATATGCAAGCCATGTATTCGGATAACAACGACCTTCATACCTTTTCAAAAAGTCTAACACTTCAATGGCCTTCTCGATCTCAATTGGTAAAACTTCTCTTAAAATCATGATCTCTAGGAATAAATGATTTCCATCAATGTCTGAAGTATCACCATGTTTAAGAGAAGTTTCAAGGTTGATACATGCTGCCTTTAAACTATCACCTGTTGCCAATCTGAGCTTCTTTAGATCAAACAAAAATCCAAAAATCTTCTCATATTCTTCAAATTGTTCAAACCTCACCTGAAGAGATATTATAGCTTGATCCACGATTCTCAGGAAAAAATCAATTTTAAACTTCTCTTCCTCGCTTAGCATCTCAAATTCATCATCCCTTCTTCCAATCTGTTCATCAAAATGTATTTTCCTTTTAATAACGCGCTTTCTTTTCATAGGAAAATCTGGCTCTATATCCATAGACTCTGCAATAATCTTAGCTTCTGCTTTTGCTTTTTCAAATCCAGTTTCCCTGTAGTTTTTCAAATATGAAACAAGTCCTTTCAATTGAATAATGGCATTATCAATATCAATATGCTCTGATTGCAGCGCCTTACTTACCGTATTAACGGTAAATAGAAGATCATACCAAATAACCATACCAAATAAGAACTCAAATCCTCCAATTCCATGAGTTTCACTTGTAGCAAGAGATTCAGCTTCGCTACGAGCTCCAGGATCAGCACAGTTTTCAGCCAAGTAATCCAACGCATCTCTTATTTTTGGAGCCTGGAAACGAATTGTTCTAACACTTTCCACACGACTTTCCCAACGAGTTTCTGATAATGACTTAAGTGTGAGACCTCCTACCATCACCTTGAATAGCTCCCACCTATTTGTAGATGATGAAAACAAACAATAAATCCTTTGAATGATTCCAAAGAAATCAATCGCTTTTGTAGATGATTTAGCCATATCAGAAAGTGCCAAATTAAGACTATGACAACCACAAGGTGTATAAAATGCTCTTGAGTTGATATCCAACAATCTTTTCTGTACCCCTTTGTGTTTTCCTCTCATATTAGATCCATTGTCATAACCTTGCCCTCTCACATCATCAATATTCAAATTTAGACCAGCCAACGTATCACAAAGCAATTCAAAAAGTCCTTCTCCAGATTTATCTGCAACTTCTAGGAATGTCACAAAAAATTCTACAACTTGTGTTTTCTCCATAGAGACATCCACACATCTGATAATAAGACTCATTTGTTCTTTATGACTCTTATCTGGAGTGCAGTCGAGAATCACTGAAAAATACTTCGCCTCTTGAATTTTATTGATGATCATAAGTTTAATCTCATATCCTAGCATAACAATCAGTTCATCTTGAATAATGTGGCTTAAATAATGGTAGTGAGTCTCACCTTCCTTAACTCGTCTGATATGCTCTCGCATGACTGGATCAAACTCTCCAAATGATTCAACAAAAGTCAGAAAGTTTCCATTGTTTTTTTCACCAAGCTTCTCATTAGTCCCACGAAATGCTAAATTTTGTTTAGCAAGAGTTGTTACCAATGAAAATATTCTCAACAAAACCTCTCTCCAATGGTTTCTTTCTCTATTGATTTCTTCTTGGAGACACTTATCAATGGTATGATTTTTCCTTAGTCTCAACTCTAATTCCATCCACTGACTCATGCACACAATATGACAATGACTGGTTTCATGTTGGCTCAGTCTTATCCTGACATTCTTCCAATCATTAAACCCCTTGCTTGACAACTGATTGGCATCTTGATCTCGACCAAACAACTTGCAGCAAAAACAATATGCTCTATGCGATACTTTAGAATAAAGTAGCCAGTTCCTATCTTGTTTATCTCCATTTTTCATCTCTCTTTTGTAATACCTATGAGAAAAATGTCTACCAATACTATCTTTTGGAAAGACGTAGTTCTCATGTACTCTTTCCATAGGACCCTTTTTCACTAGAAAATCTATCAAACTCTGATCAATTATTTTCCAGCTTGCAGGATCAAGTTTTTCCAGAATCCTTTCTTGTTCTTCAACATTCACTTCATCTTCTCTACTCCTTTTTTCCACATTCTCAGACTTATCTATAACTTCCTCAGTCTTATCAATAGTTTCCTCTATCTTATCATCCTCTAAATCAGTAGGATTTTCATCACCAGCTCCACCACACTCATCACTTTCAAGAGTTTTTGATTTTTTAACAAACCTTAACATAGAATTGGCTAGAGATTTATCCTCTTCTTCTTTTCTTTTCTTCTCTCTTAGCTTTTGGGCTCCTGATTTGCATTTTGTTTTTCGTGTTGGAATTCCTAAAAAATTTGTATAAAAAAAACAAACATAGTAAGAATTATTTTTTCTGATCAAATTCTCAACTCTAACACAAAATTTAACATAATCTTAAAATTAGTTACCTGACATGGTTTATGGCTAGGATTTTGATATAAAACAGAACCAATTGAGATGAACTTGTGTTTGAGATTGAGAAGAATAGAAGAATGGAACTTAGAGAAGAAGGAAGAAGGAAGCGTCAGGAAGGAGGAAGCTTAAGCGACGAACAAGTCGCGTAGGTTTTTTTTTTTTTTGGTTTTTGTTTTATTGATTTTAGTTTTTAATTATTTGGACATTCTATTGGGCTTTTTTAATAGCCACGTTTTTAAATTTGGGCCACATAGAAAATCAAACATTTTTTTGTCTTTATATTATGTATATATATATTTAAAAAAAAAATATTTGGGGGTCTTTAAAAAATGGGGGCCCTAGGCGAATGTTTCATCTGGCTATGCCTAGATCCGGCCCTGTTCATACCAGTAGTGAACGAACGTGACTCTTGGAAAGTCTTCTTCCCTCCTTAAAAACCAGCCATCAGCTTCAAAGACACCATACCCGTTGCGTACATTAAACTCCACCAGACCATCAGCATTTCTCAGGACCTTCCTCGAGCTGGTTATTGTCTGCGTAACCGATGCAGTCAACTCGGTACATGCCTTCAACTCCCTAAAGGAGTTAACCCTGGGGAAGAGATCACAGTTCTGGAACAGCACATCCCAGTCTGTGCCGTCAAGCACTCGGTGTGTCGAAGTTTCCAACACGTCCCAAACCGCTAGAACCACATCAAAAAACCATGCAATGTAGATTAGAACAGAATATGTACGGTTTTCTTTTAATAATATTGTAAAGGACTAAACGGACTCGATTATCGACAACGTGAGTAGCTATAATTTGATTTTACAATCTGATAATTAGATTTAAATAATCGATTTCGTTATCTGTGATTATAATAATTTAAATTCTATTATAAAAGGATAATTATAAATAGATAATACTTATCCATTATAGTACTTTATCATTAACATATCTTTGCCGACTTAGTGATCTAATATTTTATTAATTTACACTTACTATATAAAGGAGTGTTACTCCTTGTAATGGAGATATAATAAGAAGATTTCCTCTTCTCTCTAACTTTCGCTTCTTACTTAAGCATCAAATACTTATTATATTAAATACACAAACACATATATATTTACGTACACACAAATCTCATCTCTTATACATATATTTTATAACACGTTATCAGCACGAACGACTCTATATCCATACCGTTAAATCATATCCTCTATCATACCAAAGGGGTACATAACATTTCATTTCTTTTTATTAATGCATCTCTGATTAATATTGTTATACCAGACGATGTCAGAACTTGAGATTATGGACGGAGATACATGTCTGGCAGATAGTGCGACAACGCACACAATACTTAGAGATAAAAAGTATTTCTCCGTTCTTAATTTAAAAGACTCCGCCGGAAGCGTGAGTACTGTATCTGGTAATGCAAATATTATTATGGGCTCAGGAAAAGCCAGGTTTTCAATGCCAAGGGGAACAAAATTTGAGATAAATGATGCATTATATTCCTCCAGTTCATACAGAAATTTATTAAGTTTCAAAGATATCCGAAAAAATGGATATCATATCGAAACGAAGAATAAGAATGGCATTGAATATCTTTGCATTACGTCAGAAAAGAATCATATATTGGAAAAATTACCAATGATGTCTTCTGGATTATATTGCACAAAGATTTATATGACTGAGTCCTATGCTGTAGTAAACCAGCAGTTTACTAATATATTTAAAATATGGCATGAAAGGTTAGGGCATCCAGGATCAGTCATGATGAGAAGGATTGTGCAAAATTCTAGCGGACATCCATTGAAAAACCAAAAGATTTTTCAATCTAGAGATTTTTCATGTTCCGCATGTTCTCAAGGAAAACTAATAACTCGGCCATCACCGGCTAAAGTTGGGAATGAAAATCCAATATTCTTAGAGAGAATACATGGTGATATATGTGGACCTATACATCCACCATGCGGGCCGTTTCGCTATTTTATGGTATTAATTGATGCATCGAGTAGATGGTCACACGTATGTCTGTTGACAACACGGAATACGGCTTTCGCAAAATTCATTACCCAAATAATCAGATTAAGAGCACAATTTTCTGATTATGCCATAAAGAAAGTTAGGCTTGATAACGCCGGTGAATTCATTTCACAAGCTTTCAATAATTATTGTATGGCAATGGGGATTGATGTTGAACACCCAGTTCCCCATGTTCATACACAAAATGGCATGGCTGAAAGTTTAATTAAACGGTTGCAACTCATTGCAAGGCCGTTAATCTTGAGAACAAATCTCCCAATTCATGTATGGGGACATGCTATATTGCATGCTGCGGCATTGGTCCAGATTAGACCAAGTGCATATAATAAATATTCCCCATTACAGTTAACATCTGGCCAAGAACCCAATATATCTCATCTTCGTGTTTTTGGATGTGCGGTTTATGTCCCTATAGCTCCGCCACAAAGAACTAAAATGGGACCTCAAAGGAGACTTGGGATATATGTCGGGTATATGTCACCAAGTATAATTCGATATCTTGAACCAAAAACTGGTGATATGTTTACGGCACGTTTTGCCGATTGCCATTTTAATGAAGATGAATTTTCGGCGTTAGGGGGAGGAATTAAAAGAATTCCAAAAGATATTACTTGGTGTGCACCATCTTTAATACATCTTGATCCCCCTACAAAACAACGCGAGTTGGAAGTTCAGAAAATTGTACACTTGCAAAATTTGGCAAACCAGTTACCTGATGCGTTCACAAATACAAAAAGGGTGACAAAATCATATATACCAGCTGCAAATGTTCCATCAAGAATCAATGTTCCAGAAGAACAAATCGATGGAAACAAAGCGAATGAACCTAAGGTTCAATTAAAGAGGGGGAGGCCGATGGGCTCAAAGGATAAAAATCCTCGAAAGAAAAAGAAATTGGGAGAACAAAATGAGAAGGTTCTAGAGGAACCATATAAAGAAAAATATCCAGAAGATATGTATGAAAGTGTTCCGGAAGAACCAGAGGAAGAAAATGAAAATGATACAGAAATATATGAGATTTCCATTAATTATGCCCAAAATGGAAAAATATGGGTTAGAAATGAAATCGATGATACTGATGGAATATTCTCTTTCTCTGTATCTAAAGAAATTGATCAAGATGATCCAGACCCAAAATCTATATCAGAATGCCACGAAAGATCTGATTGGGAAAAATGGCAAATGGCCATGAGAAATGAATTAGACTCTCTTAATAAAAGAGGTGTTTTTGGACCTATAGTCATTACACCCAAAGATATAATCCCAGTCGGATATAAGTGGGTCTTTGTGCGAAAAAGAAATGAGAAGAACGAAGTCACACGATATAAAGCCCGGCTTGTGGCACAAGGTTTTTCTCAAAGACCGGGAATTGATTATGAAGAGACATATTCTCCGGTTATGGATGCAATCACATTTAGGTACTTAATGAGCTTGGCAGCATCTATGAATTTAGAAATGTACCTAATAGATGTTGTGACTGCATATCTTTATGGATCACTTGATACTGATATATACATGAAAATCCCAGAAGGATTAAAGATCCCAGAAGGATCAAAAGTATCATCTAAGGAAATATGTTCGGTCAAATTACAACGATCACTCTATGGATTAAAGCAATCCGGACGCATGTGGTATAATCGCTTGAGTGAATATTTGTTAAGTAAAGGATACATTAACAATGCGATATGCCCTTGCGTGTTTATTAAGAAATCCTCATCAGGATTTGTGATCATTGCAGTATACGTAGATGACCTGAACATAATTGGAACTCAAAAAGCAATTGATGATGCAAGAACTCATATGAAAGAGGAGTTTGAAATGAAAGATCTTGGAAAGACAAAATTTTGTCTAGGGCTTCAAATTGAACATCTCAAAAATGGAATTTTTGTGCATCAATCAAATTACACCAAAAGAGTGTTAAAACGCTTTAATATGGATAAAGCGACTCCTTTGAGTACTCCAATGGTTAATAGATCGCTTGATGTTTTCAAGGATCCATTTCGACCTTGTGAAAATGGCGAGAAAATATTAGGTCCAGAAGTACCTTATATGAGCGCTATTGGTGGACTTATGTATCTTGCTAATTGTACTCGACCAGATATAGCTTTTGCTACTAATCTACTTGCAAGATACAGTTCATCTCCTACTCGTAGACATTGGAACGGAATAAAACACATATTCCGTTACCTTCAAGGTACGATTGATTTTGGATTATTTTATTCAAAAAACCCCGAGGTTGGTCTTGTTGGTTTTGCAGATGCAGGTTATTTATCAGATCCGCATAAAGCTCGTTCGCAAACTGGGTACGTTTTTACAATTGGTGGAACTGCAATCTCATGGCGGTCTCAGAAACAGACTTTGGTAGCTACTTCTTCGAATCATGCCGAAATCATTGCACTTCGTGAAGCATGCAGAGAGTGTGTATGGCTCAGATCAATGACTCAACATATTCAAGAAGTAAGCGGAATAACCACCAACAAAGAGCCGATGACTATATTTGAAGATAATTCTGCATTTATTGTCCAAATCAAAGAAGGCTACATCAAGAGCGATAGGACGAAACATATTCCTCCAAGATTTTTCTCCTACACTCGGGAACTCGAAAAGAAGAAGGAGATTGATGTTCAACATATTCGTTCAAGTGACAACGTAGCAGATTTATTCACAAAGGCGCTTCCGACTACAACATTCCGGAAACATGTTCAGAGCATCGGAATGCACCATCTACGAGACCTCTAAAGAAAATATTATATTTTCCAGGGGGAGATTGCACTCTTTTTCCCTTGTCATGGTTTTTGTCCCACTGGATTTTTCTATGATAATGTTTTTAACGAGGCAATCCACAACACAACATCACTAAAATGGATAATTAAGGGGGAGTATTATAAAAGGATAATTATCCATATGGTAAATAGATAATACTTATCCATTATAGTTACTTTATCATTAACATATCTTTGCCGACTTAGTGATCTAATATTTTATTAATTTACACTTACTATATAAAGGAGTGTTACTCCTTGTAATGGAGATATAATAAGAAGATTTCCTCTTCTCTTTAACTTTCGCTTCTTACTTAAGCATCAAATACTTATTATATTAAATACACAAACACATATATATTTACGTACACACAAATCTCATCTCTTATACATATATTTTATAACAAATTCGCATTATCTCGAGATTCTTACTGTTGTTATCAACGTGTTGTTCCTGCATATTCAGCGGGAGTGGCTATGCCATTGTCGGACGAGATTCAGGTTCTCTAAACGAGGGAGAGAGAGAGATCTGTGAAAAAAAAGAGAGTGAGTGAGCGAAATTTACTCTAGAGGATACGCAAATTTAAATAAATAAATAAATAAATAAAAAAAGAAAAAAGGATACGCAAGTTTTATGATAAAAATATATTCGTATTAAACAAAACTAAAACAAATTCACGTTATTGTTAATGGTTGAATCCCGAGTTTTTTATTTGAATTCGACTGTTAAAAAACATATTTTATTCCCGTACATAAATTCAGTAAACCGACCAAACTCCATTAAAAAAAAAGTTCAAAAAAATAAAATCAAATAAACATTTACATTGTTAATTAAAATTAATTACTTTAGTTTCTTTGTCTTTTAGAGTCCAAAAAATCAAAAAAATCCGATTTGAAATAAAAAAACAATTAGAAAAATCGAACTACAATCTAAAATAACTTGATGAATGTTAGTTGGTTTTTCTTTCTTAGCTTCACTTATGAAATAATTCAAGAGAAATTTGCTAAATTACCACCATTTACTTTTCATTTTGTCCCAATACACCTTCTACCACATCAACAAGTATCATTAGGCTCTAATTTTGGGAAAACTTGATTTTACCCTCTAATTTTAGTAAAAAAATTCAAAACAATTTTTAAAAAATCGAAATAAATCCCAAACAATTCCTAAATTTTTTTTTTAAATAAGAATAATTATATTTTGTTAACAAATATATTATAATTTCAATTTTGAACTTTTAAAGTAAAATTAAATTGGTAAAATTCTAAAATTTCAATTTTGAATTTTCTTGAAGCTTTTAATTTTTTTGTAATGATTTTAGAAGTTTTCGAAATGTATATTGGTTTTTGAAATTCAAAATTCAAAACGTAATATTTAAAAATATTTTTTTAAATTGTCGATTAAGGAAACTAAAGATTTAGATCCTAGATCTAGAGAATTTAATAACTAAATTCGCAAAAACCACATTCTGCTCTACTCAGTAGATGATAGAAAATGTGGCAGAATTTTTATTCAAGCATGGTAGAATATATTGAGAACGGTAGAATACGTATTATGGATTTGGTACCTGTGATTGCAAATCGTGGAATAAAAACTCTACGAAGATGTACAACATAGAGCAACTAGTAGAACACAAATTCTACGCTTAGTAGATATAAGTCTACAAGGTAGAACAAACAATTTACCGACCCGTAGACGTATAACATGGATTCTAGAAGGCGTAAAAGCAAACTATACAATTATTTTTGAATATTATTTTTAACCAATAAAAATATTTTGATATATACATATGACTATTCTTTAGGTGTTTGTAAGTATAAGATTTTTTAAAAATTTAAAAACTCTTTATTTCTAATTATTTTTATTGGGTTAAGAGTAGTACTATATGCAAAAAAAACTTGATGAATGTTAGTTGGTTTTTCCTTTTTGGCTTAACTGTGGGGTAATTTTACAAATCTTTCCATATTTCAATTTCTAAAATCTATTACTATTTGAATAAAATCTAGTAGATCACTATCAATAAAAAAAAACATTTTCTCAAAAGAAAAAAATATAAAATATTTGGTTTTCTAAGTTTTAGAAATAATTTTAACCTTACATTTTTAATTTAAAAATTTACACATTTTTTCATTAAATTGGTAAAAAAAAAAATCGAATAAAAAAGTCATTTTGGTGTATAGCCAAAAAAATAAAATAAAAAAGTAAAAATGGAGTATATGATAAAATTATGACGATTAAATTTAGGAATTTTTGTTACTTTTTAAGTTATAATTTTGTTTAGGTTATTTTAGCCAATTTTCCGAAAAAAAAAAAAACACCGCGTTCCAAAACAGCGGTTCGTTTTCCGTCAAATGGAAAACTCGAATGCTGTCAAGTGAAGATGACTCTCCTCTGGTTTTACTTTACCGGTGACAAAGACCAAACTGATCGCCGGGATTTCTCCTCTTCTTCTGCTCAGATCCGGTGACTGCCATGGCCAAATCTCGGGCGGTTTTGGAGCTCACTGCCCGTTTCGATCTCGGCGGTGACAATAAGATCCGAGCCGTATCTCTCTCCCCTCACTCCGATTTCCAAACCCTAGTATACGTCGGAACCTCCTCCGGATCCCTTATTCTCCTCTCTATCGACATTTCGACTAATATAGTCTCGCGTCTCGGAAGTGTATCGCTGAGCGCTTCTCCCGTTGAGTCCGTCTTTGTGCTTGGCCACGAAAGAGGGAAAGTTCTAGCTCTCTGCAATGGCTACTTGTTCTTGGTGGATTCGCTTCTTTCTCTACCCGCCAAGAGATTGGGTGGTTTATTGAAAGGGATCAATGTGGTTGCTAGGAGAGTGAGAGGACGCGGCTCCTCGAGTACTGATTTGTTCCCATCAGAGGTTTCTGCTGATTCTAGCTCCAGCAACAAGTTCCTTCAGATGCTTGGTGCTGGAAATCGGGCCAGTGACATCAAAGGTGAGGATTCTCGAGTCCTCCAAGGTCGTTTTGTTTTTGCTGTTGCCATTAGTGAGAGAATGTTGCTGATCCAACTTCACTTTGACGGCACCTTTATTGTCTTGAAAGAGATTCTGGGAATTGGTGGGATCAAAACATTGGTTTGGCTTGATGATTATGTTTTTGCCGGAACTCTTCAAGGGTATAGCTTGATCTCGTGCGTCACTGGTCAAACTGGGGTCATATTCACATTGCCTGCTGTGTCCGGTCCGCCGCTGCTCAAATTGCTCTGCAAAGAGTGGAAGGTGCTGTTGTTGGTGGACAATGTTGGAGTTGTTGTGGACACAAATGGCCAGCCTATTGGAGGGAGCCTTGTGTTTCCGAGGAGGCCTGATTCTGTTGGAGAATTGTCTTTCTATCTGGTGACCGTTGGAGATGGAAAATTGGAAATACATCAGAAGAAGTCGGGTGCTTGTGTTCAGTCCGTAACTTTCGGTCCCGAAGGATATGGGCCATCCCTTTTGGCCGCAGATGAGGCAGGAGACGGAAACCTTTTGGCTGTTACTACCTTGTCAAAGGTATTTTTTAATCCCGATAATGGCTTTCAAGTATATCTTGTTGATGAAGCTGTCACGAATATTCTGTGCACTCTTTCATTGTGATGTTTCAGCTTATTTTTTATCGGAGAGTGCCTTATGAAGAACAGATTAAAGACCTCTTGAGGAAAAAGAGATACAGAGAAGCCATATCCCTTGTGGAGGAGCTTGACTCACAGGGGGAAATTTCAAAAGAAATGCTTTCCTTTCTTCATGCTCAAATAGGGTATCTACTGCTTTTTGATCTGCGCTTTGAGGAAGCAGTGAATCAATTTTTAAAGTCAGAAAAAATGGAACCTTCCGAAGTTTTTCCATTTATCATGCGGGATCCTAATCGCTGGTCTTTGCTGGTACATGTTTCTTTCCTCGCGGCTGGTATTCTATGATTTACTCCAAGTTGTTTCTGCAGTTGGCTGCTTAATCAATCACTGTTCATTATCTTCCTCACTAAAGGCATTGTCTAACTTGCGGGGAACCTGAAATATGATGTTTCAAGCTTTGTCCAATAACTGTCTGCTTCACTAAGAGTCTTACCGGCTTTCAGGTTCCAAGAAACAGATACTGGGGACTGCATCCTCCCCCTGCTCCTTTCGAAGATGTTGTAGATAATGGGTTGATGGCGATCCAGAGAGCCATTTTTCTTAGAAAGGCGGGAATGGACACTCCGGTTGATGAAGAGTTTTTAGAAAATGCCCCCCCTAGTAGAGCTGATTTATTGGAGTCGGCAATTAAAAACATTACCAGGTGATACAACTGCTTTTTTTATGTATTGTGTTTCCTTATACAGCTTTTTAGTATATCCCTGTTCACTGAGGTGTAAATTGGCAAATAACAAGGTAATGTTACCGTTGTGAAAGGTACCTTGAGGCATCACGTGAGAAGGACTTGAGTCATTCAGTCAGGGAGGGAATAGACACGCTTCTAATGCTTCTGTACAGAGCATTAAACCGTGTTGAAGATATGGAGAATCTTGCATCTTCTGATAACAACTGTGTCGTGGTATGTGCTTTTAGTGAATTATACACATGTACATATTTACATAGCATCAACTCGATAGGTGGCACCACAGACTAACAACTGAATGATGTAAGAAACCTGGAATATGAATCTAGTAAATCTAGTTTGTTTTTACAGAACTATACGAGTAAGACAGCTATTGGTTGGTTAAAAAGATGAAGAAATCAAGTTTTCAGTGTCTAGAAGATTAGTTACTTTTTTCTATGCATTGTACTTGTACCAGTTTTGTAGCTGTTTAGCTGTGGGCCAGTTTAGTAAACTAGTGTGGTTAAAAGCAATGGATCAATGTTAACCATCTTAGGATGCTATAGTTTTGACTTCCTTAAGCAAAGTCTCCAAAGTTACTCTGAAACGCTGTTAACTGGAAAATATTAACTGTAGTACTCTAGGATTCCTGTAAATGTACCTTGAGGAAATTATAGTTTTTGGATGCTTAGAGTTACAATGCATTAAAAAACAGAGAACTTGTTGTCAGAAGGTTGCTTAAGGGATGACTTTACAACTTGCGTGGGCGGTGCAGGAGGAGTTGGAGACTCTTCTAAATGAATCTGGACACTTACGGACACTTGCATTCCTCTATGCGAGTAAGGGGATGAGTGCAAAGGCTCTTGCGATTTGGTGTCTCTTTACGAAGAATTATTCATCTGGTCTATGGCAAGACTCAGATGACTTGGTGCCCTATTTACACGACAACGAGCTCATTAGGTTATCTGGTAAAGAGGCCGCTGCCGCAGAAGCAGCCAGAATTCTTGAGGAACCCTGTGATCCAGAACTGGCACTGCAACATCTTAGTTGGGTATGACAGATTATATAATTCCATGTTGTCGTGACTTTCTTCATTTAATATTTGCATCTTGTGAATATAATTGATGATTGTGGTTATATCATCCTTTAGATTTCAGACGTAAACCCATTGTTTGCTATCCAAGTCTTGACGTCAGAGAGAAGGACAGAAGAACTTTCGCCAGGTGGGAATCAGGGTTTAGAGGACATTTGTGTTTGATTGTGAGTCAGATGTTGATCTCTTATCCTTATTTTTAGAAACATTTTGCCAACTGTTTCTTAGGCAATTTTGATCTAATCTGGACTTGCATTGACGAAAAATGGCTTAGTGTATGGGATGTCTAAGTGATGGAAGAAGTCCCAAGGCTGCTTTAGATTCAGGGTAACATAATTTGGTTCGTGCATATATTTGTCATATCTCTAGTGTGCTGTACATTATTATTGTCAAGATTAGGATTAGAATAGGCATCTGTGTTCTATCATTGCTGTAAAAAACTTACAGTATTCAGTTTTTTTTTTTTTAATTGGCTTTGGCTTATTGAGTGGCTTGGCATATGACAGTTGATGTATAGTGGTGGATAAAATGTTAACAAAAGGGTCTTTGTTTCTTTTTCTTATTGCAGAACAAGTGATCCAAGCTATCGATCCCAAAAAGGTTGAAATCATTCAAAGGTATGTTTATACATAGCATAAATAAATTTCATCCAGTTGAGTTTTAGTAAAAGCTTCATAGTAAGTAGTAAGAGGAAGCTCCACCAGAGTTTTTGTAGCGGAGTTAGGAAAGTTCTTAAAACTTTCTTCTTGCTGAATTTATATACTGGCCAGGTACCTCCAATGGTTGATTGAAGAAAGAGACTACAATGACCCGCAGCTGCATACATCGTATGCACTCTCACTTGCGAAATCAGCACTTGAGTGTGTTGAAGTTCAAAGTAGTATCCAAGAAGCTGATGGGGGAGGCACAGAGGCACATGATTGTAATGTTGAAAGTATGTCTTTGTTTGAAAGTGATTTACGGGAAAGATTACAGACCTTTTTGCAATCTTCAGATCTATATGATCCGGAAGAAATCTTGGATTTGATTGAAGGCTCGGAACTGTGGCTGGAAAAGGTTTGTAGGTCAAATTTGTTTCCTTTGGTTTATGAATGGTTCTAAAGTGTCATTTAGGTGTGTGGTGCACCTGTGTGGCTAAAAATAATCTATAACTGATCTTGTGTCGATTTACCCATTTGACATAAGTGTAAATCTTTTGATAGGCGATTCTATACCGAAGAATAGGACAGGAGACATTGGTCCTCCAAATTCTTGCTCTGTAAGTTCACAGTAATAGTGATATGAAGTGAAAGAGAACAAAGTTGAATTTTCTACATGATTGTTCTGGAAACCTTGTATTTTCAGACCTAATGAAGTGAGAAAATACAGTTTAATGTTGAATTTGAATGATGCTAACAAGATCAACTGTGATGGGCGCCAGGAAGCTTGAGGATTGTGCAGCTGCAGAGCAATATTGTGTAGAGATTGGAAGACCAGATGCTTTTATGCAGTAGGTTCTTTTTCTTCATTTGTGAAAGCCATCACAGTTTTCATTGTCAAATCCCTTAAACAGAAAGTTTATCTTAGGTTACTTGATATGTACCTGGATCCTCAAGATGGTAAAGAGCCTATGTTCAAGGCTGCTGTTCGTCTTCTCCATAACCACGGGGAATCACTCGATCCTTTGCAGGTTTTGGAAGTAAGAAATCCTAGACCTTCATATGTTAAAAAGATGCTGATGTTGCTCCTTATCCTACAGCTTTTTCATTTGCTAGTTGTTTGATGCTAGAGCTGATATCATGTTTTATTTGCAGAAACTGTCTCCTGATATGCCCTTAAAGCTGGCATCAGATACAATTTTGAGAATGATGAGGGCTAGGGTTCATCATCATCGTCAAGGCCAAGTAAAAATTCACATTCCCTACAGTTCCATGTATTCTACTGTTATGAATATCTTTTTTTGGAAGGAAAGGGGTGGAGTATTGTGTGTTTTAGTTGTCAAATGTGCAATGGGTAACAGTAATTTATACAATTAGATGCCTTGGAAGATTATTACTGAAAGTAACACTGATAAACTTATCAAATTTTGTTGCTGTGTTATAAGTTCCTGCAATCTGTATGTGGTGTGGGTATAGGTTGAGTGCCTGAATGCTGTTAAGTCAATTGTTACAGATCGTACACAATATCTCTCGTGCATTGGATGTAGACTCAAGGTTGGCAAGATTAGAAGAAAGATCACGTCACGTGCAGATAAATGATGAGAGCCTCTGTGATTCCTGTTATGCCCGCCTAGGAACTAAGCTCTTTGCGATGTACCCTGATGATACCATTGTATGTTACAAGGTAAGTCCCCCGCTTACGACATCTCTTGTAACAAAAGCAATCGATGCATGTCTACTTTTTCAACGAGCATATAATTATTTTTTCTGCTAAATCCAAATTCATAATACGATTTAAGATCTTTCTTGCATGATTGTATTCTCAGAGGATAATACTTTGTTCTTTTCTTCTTCTTTTTCCCAGTGTTACCGACGCCTGGGTGGATCAAAGTCAGTAACGGACCGTGACTTCAAGCGAGATGTTCTGATAAAACCCGGTTGGTTAGTGAACCGGTAGCAGAACCCCACTTGTTCCGCAATAATCACATTTCTTACTTGACCTCTAACCTTTTATAAACACAGAGAAGCCTGTACAGTACAGACAGAGCAGCTCACGCAGTTCCCTGTCTTAAAAGTTTTGTGGTTATGATGGTTCTGTGAGCTTGATACAAGATAATGAAGAACAGAAAGATCTCGATTCAATTGCCATAGTAGCTTCAGAAGCTCGGCTTTAGGCTTGTGGTCCTTCATGTTACTGCAAGGATTGGTCCATGGTGGATGGCATCGAGTAGTTCTTTAGGCATTTTTGCCTTATGCGACATATAAAAATGGGCAAATGTTACTTATTTACTATCTTTTATCTATAATACCTTGTAGTCTCGCTTTAGCTTATGATATTAAAATGAGCATATGTGAAGTTAGGACCTTTTCCGCTAATAAATAAATGAAAAATAATTAAAACCAGACAACAAAAAACGAATGAGAAAAAGAAAAAGAACAAAAAAAGAGAGAAGAAAATTCGCTGAGAGAGGAGGGTCAGGGGAAGAAGACGATCTTCGATTTCAGGTTTTTGCTTTCCTCTTCGGGACACAGTTTTCGTTTTGCTTTGTTCGTCGAATCACCGGTTTTCGCCGTCGCCGGAAAACGGTTAAAACAACACTTAATTCCGGGCAAAAAAAAAATGTCGATTAATATGAGAACGCTAACCCAAGCTCTGGCTAAGACAGCCGCAGTGATTGAGAAGACGGTTCAAACCACAGTCCAAGAGGTTACAGGTCCCAAGCCTCTTCAAGATTACGTGCTCCTCGATCAGATCGGTTCCGGTGGTCCTGGCCTCGCCTGGAAGCTATACTCCGCCAAGGCACGTGACTCCATGCGGCCTCAGCAGTATCCCACCGTCTGCGTCTGGGTGCTTGATAAGCGCGCCTTGTCGGAGGCTCGTGCCAGGGCGGGGCTATCCAAAGCGGCCGAAGACTCGTTTCTCGATCTGATTCGTGCTGATGCTGGGAAGCTAGTGCGGCTGAGACATCCCGGTGTGGTCCACGTGGTTCAAGCCCTTGACGAGAACAAAAATGCCATGGCTATGGTTACTGAACCGCTCTTCTCCTCTGTGGCTAATGCGCTCGGGAATGTAGAAAATGTCGATAACGTGCCGAAAGAACTCAAGGCCATGGTGCGTTTATGCTCGTTTCTAATATATTGTTAACTGGTGTCAGTAATCTGTGAAGCTCAAGTGAGGTTTTGAGAAAAATGGAAGATTAGTTTACGATTTTCTTATAATTCTTGTAGGAGATGAGTTTGTTGGAGCTGAAACACGGTCTCCTCCAAATCGCAGAGACATTGAACTTTCTCCATAATAACGCCCATCTCATACATCGTGCTGTATCTCCGGAGGTTGCTTATACTTGTACTTGTTCATCGTGTTAGATTCTGTCGTGCTTTCTAAAACAAAACTGTTGGATCTAAAACTTTATTGCAGAATGTTCTTATTACGTCGGCTGGTTCTTGGAAGCTTGCTGGATTTGGCTTTGCTATTTCAGAAGCACAGGCTGGGAATTTGGATAACGTGCAATCATTCCACTACTCTGTGTGTACTTTTAACTCATTATCGATTACCGTACAACTTTTCGATTCAACTTTGGCATCTAGATGAATTTCCTATGTGCATAATATGATGACTGTGTTATGATATGGATGGATATGTGCAGGAATATGATGTTGAGGACTCAGTCTTGCCACTCCAACCATCTTTAAATTATACTGCACCTGAATTGGTACGAAGCAAAACTTCTTCAGCTGGAGTTTCTTCGGACATTTTTAGTTTCGGATGTCTTGCCTATCATTTAGTGGCACGTAAACCATTGTTTGATTGCCAGAACAATGTCAAGATGGTAATGCTAAAAACCAAGCTCGTTAGTTTCTGTTTTAGATGTTTTCTCATTTTATCCTGTAGTATATTACCTGTCCTTTCCATTGCTGATGATGGTTATCTTGCAATTTTCTTGCAGTACATGAACACGTTGAACTATTTAACAAATGAAACTTTTTCATCTATACCTTCGGACTTGGTATCTGATTTGCAACGGATGCTATCAATGAACGAGTCCTTTAGACCAACAGCATTAGATTTCACAGGTAGGACATGAGGTTTCAATGTTTCTTGTGACAAGCCTTACTCTACTCATTGCTTGTGCACTTACATCTTGGACTACAACTTTCACCTGCAGGATCTAATTTCTTCCGAAGCGACACTAGATTACGTGCCCTCCGTTTCCTTGATCATATGCTTGTATGTGTGTATACACTTCCAATCATCATTTCAGCCAGATAGCACTTAGATAGTGGGAAATATATATAATTGGGCATTTTTTAATTTACTGCAGGAAAGAGACAACATGCAGAAGTCTGAATTCTTAAAAGCATTATCCGATATGTGGAAGGATTTTGACTCCCGTGTATTACGGTATAAGGTAGTCACTTTCTGGCTTCTTTCAAGTCTTCTGTTACTTGATAGAAAAGAAAGTCAATAGTTCAAGTGATTTGTCTTGTAACACCTAATCAAACCAGGTTTTCTCGTGCAGGTGCTCCCGCCTCTTTGTGCTGAACTTAGGAATTTGGTTATGCAGCCAATGATTCTTCCCATGGTTCTAACTATAGCAGAGTCTCAGGTGCTTTTTCTAATTTTGTGTATTTACATTCAGTCAATCAGGTCCATGGGTTTTCTTTCCTTGTATTTTGTATGAGATTAACAGATACAAACAGTTTTTAGATAAAATTTGTTTTTCCTATTACTTGTATCCTATGACCTATCACACACACACACATTTGCGTAGACCTGCTCTTTTCAGTTCTACAATTGGTGATTGCATACCGGCTATCTATGAGCTTGTCATTTGTAGAAAACTTGCAAGTTGCTTAGCATTGGCCTTTGACAAGGATTTCTTTTGAATCGTTACTGTGTTAATGAATGCCTGAAACCTTAAATTACAACTTGCAGGATAAGAATGACTTTGAGTTGATAACGCTCCCAGCCCTTGTTCCTGTTCTGAGTACTGCTACGGGTGATACTTTACTGTTGCTTGTAAAGCGTGCAGAGCTTATAGTTAACAAGGTAAGTCTCTAACCACTATGTATTCATAACTGGAAATTAGTGTCATTACTTAAAATTTAGTGTCATTACTTAAAATTTAAAATAAATGGCAGTGCTAGAAATGGAATTACTTTCCCTTGTTTTTTTATTATATGACGCCCTTGGATCTTTACTAGTGTGTTTTTGTTTAAATTTGTAGACTAATGCAGAACATCTTGTATCCCATGTCCTCCCTTTGCTTCTCCGAGCCTACAATGACAATGATGTCCGGATACAGGAGGAAGTTCTTAAAAGATCTACATCTGTTGCTAAACAACTTGATGGTCAGGTGATGATTGATACTTTTTGTTTCATATTTAATTTGATGAGATTGATGGGAGGATTCAGTCTGAAGGGAGGATATAAGCTTCATGATTGATGTGAAAAGCTTAGTGTCACGTGCATTTTAGTTTTTGTTATGCAAAGTTATTTCAGTCAGTTGCATGGGCGAGTTTGTTCAATTCTTTTTTTTTTTAACTTGTTTTGCAGGTTGTAAGGCAAGCAATTTTGCCTCGTGTTCATGGATTGGCTCTCAAAACCACAGTTGCTGCCGTATGTTATGCCTTGATTGGTTCAACTTTTGTGTACTTTAAAAAATAGAGATTAAATGAAGAGGTCAATCTTTAAAACAAAATTTTGAGTAGATCGTACCTGTGGTGCAGGTCAGAGTAAATGCATTGCTTTGCTTAGCAGAGCTGGTTCAAACACTTGATAAAGACTCTGTTACGGAAATTCTGCAAACAATTCAACGCTGCACTGCCGTTGATCGTTCTGCACCTACTCTTATGTGTACTCTTGCAGTTGCAAACGCAATTCTCAAGCAGGTAGAAAACACAGCTTACTTTTGTCAATGTTTTCTTAAGTTCGAACATCCTGTCGTTCCCGCTTTTATATATGTCATAGCTTATACCATGACTATGTCCTCATAATGCCTTGTCCATATTTTCTCTCAAGTATGGAGTTGAATTCGCTTCAGAACATGTGCTTCCCCTGATTATACCGCTTCTCACTACCCAGCAATTGAATGTCCAACAGTTTGCCAAATATATGCTATTTGTCAAGGATATTCTCAGGTATGCCTCTGAGCGACCCCGTCCCCGTTTTCAAGTCATTATTCCTCTTACAACTGCTTGCTGTTATTTTTCTGAACTTCGGTTATTTCTATCCTCTCTGGTCCTGAACAGGAAGATAGAGGAAAAAAGAGGAGTTACAGTGAATGATTCTGGAGTCCCTGAAGTAAAACCAGGCTCTGTTGCTGATGGGATCCAGTTTCAGACACCAACCCAAAAAATTGAGAAGGTCGCTTCTGCAGCAAAGAACAGTCCTGCATGGGATGAAGACTGGGCCCTCCCGACCAGAAGTTCTGGTTCGAGAGATCCTGGACCCGCAATCTCTCAGTTTAACAAATCTACGGTTCAGTCACAGCCATCGAACCAGACAGCAGTACCAACGACATGCCCTGCAGTTGACATAGAATGGCCACCTAGACAATCTTCCAATATCACTACGCAGCCAGTTAATGATGAGAAACGGCTAAATGCAGCAGGAACATCATCAACTCCAAGTTTTGATGAACTAGACCCCTTTGCTAACTGGCCACCACGTCCCAACGGTGGTTCCGTTGCTTCTGGGGGTTTTCACAACGGTACTGCCACTCGACCTACAATGAACAACAGTGGTTCTGGTTCGAACAACAATTTAACGGACAGTAGGCAGTTTCAGACAGCAAACAACGACTTCTGGGCCTTTAGCAATGCTTCCCTCTCTTCCTTGAAATCACAGCAAGAGGATTTGGGTATCAGCGGAAGTAACCCAGATCCTATGAACTCTTTCGGGATACAGAATGAGAACCAAGGAATACCGTCTTTCGGGAGCAGTTCATATAGTAACCAGAAGCCGCCAGCAGACATCAGTTCCATATTCAGTTCAAGCAAAACCGAGCAAGCTGCAATGAAACTCGCACCACCGCCTTCAACAGCCGTGGGAAGAGGAAGAGGTAGGGGTAGAAGTGGGACATCTACCTCAAGGTCAATTGGTTTGAAGCAGCAACAAACCGAGCAGCCATCTCTGTTGGATCTATTGTGATGAGAGCTTTGGTCGAGACAACAGGGGGTTGGGTAAAACGACAGTTCCTGCGAGAAAACAGAGGCATGTGCAGAGTGAGTGAGTGTGGGTCGTCTGTTTTGGATGTACAGAAAGAGACAACATTTTCCGAGAAGTGGAGATGTTTTGTAGATTCTTGAGATTAATATTCAACCATTCATATATATACATCATTCACAGCAACAGGTTCTTTCTCTAAACTCTGTAAATCGTTTTCTGCTTATTGCTCATTGTTTTCTTCATTAGTTACTCAGCTCTCGTTTATATTTGGAATCGAGTTTCATGTACAGAATATATATATCTACCAGTTTGATAGATGTTCCACAATTTTTTTTTTATCATATATGCCAAACGTTGTACATAATATCTTCTTCAAATTTGATAATTACTATTTTTTATAACGGTCTTTGCATGAGAGTAAATGATTGTAATGTATCACTTCAATTCTTGTAGCTTTTTTTTTGTCCAGGAAAATAAAAGTATTTTTTTCGGTTTGTTCCCTATTAACTGATTAACATACTTCTGTTAGAACATGTCGTTTTTAAAAAATGTATCAAACAATATAACCGGGAAATCATGGTTGAAATCGCAGTGGAAAGCTTGAAAGTTTATCAGTAACATTTAACATCCGTTTTAAGGACCCAGTTTACTGTGGACGTTAACACCGTTTAAACATAGGATTCGTGAACAACAAATTCTCTCTGCCTCAGTAGATTTCTACAATAACTTCAAAGCCCGAGAAAACGGTTGTCAAACATGGGTTTCCAGCTAAGTGTATGTGTGGTAGTGATGTTCGGTTCTATACATCGAAGACACAAGAGAATTCAGGTCGTTCTTTCCACCTTTGTGTAACAATGTTCGATGTAAGTATTCGCTTTACTTGTATCCTCAATTTAATATGTTCTATTTGCTTAACAATCTGATTTGTTGTATTATCACGATCATCTCTTTAAATGGGTTAAGATGCCTCACCAAAACTCGGAAATATTGAGATTGAAGTTTACAATGTGAAATCAGAGCTCGAAGGTTTAAGATATGTGATCTATGACTTGAAAGAAGATGAAGGTTCATCACTTGGCATAGTAGTAGGCTTCGCTCGCGCCGCAAGCTTCTTTGTTTTCATCTTTTCGGAATCGATTTTGAGAGAGGAGGAAGATAGATCAAAGAAGAGAATTAGAGATTTCTAAATCGATTTGGAGATTTAGACTTCTTTTGGTTTTTTCTGATTTTAAAACGACACAATTTGCTTTAAACATGTGTTAATGTTAATGATAAACAGAGTTTAATGCTTCTTAAATGGTGGTTATGTTTGACTAAAATTGTACTTAATTTGGCCTAGTCAACACGAGTCAGATTATCTTTCGACTCACCAAAAAGTTGGTATTTGTTTCGGCGTAAAACGGATAGTTCGGTATTAAAATGATCGGTTTTCCTAAAATAAACCCTACAAGTAATAGGCCATCATAGGTTGGTTAAAAATTAATTGATTTGTGGTGTTAAATGTGTTTTTTCTTTTTATGAATTGAATGTAAAATTGTATTCAAATAAAAATATTTAATACATTTTGTGTAGAAAAGCAGAAACTCGATAAAAGAAAAATCGATCGGATACTATGATTGTGTTCAGCGAGTAGCAAGCCACGTCTCCATGGTTTCGGTGTAAGTGTGATCTCCCAGATTTCGAATCAAATCGAGTGGTGTAAAATGTGTTTGTACCAAAACATATTTTTGTATGGGGCATGAGAAAGGATCTACTAATCTATACTCGATCCATTTTAAAATATAAAAATGTAGATGTCAGATGATATTCGTTTAAGTGCTATTAAGCATCTAGATGAATTTGAAAATCTCTTCACAAAAATTGTAAATGTAGATGGTGCATCTAAATGATTTTAAATGGTGCATCTAAGATGTAGATGATTTTTCTAAAGATTGTAAATGTCTAAAATACTCTCATTTACAATTATAATCCAAATAATGTTTAGTTTTTATAGTTTTTTGTTTTCTATGTAAAAATCATAAATTTACACCAAAAAAAATCTTCTAAAAACCGTACAATAATGTATGATCATTTTCCTACCAACAATAATTTATTTCCGTCAAAAATTGTAAAATCGCAAGATTACATTTTTTTTCGCCAAAACCATAAAATTGCAAAATATATATTTTTCCTCCAAAAATATATTTTTCCGTCAAAACCGCAAAATCACATAGTTACAATTTCCCACCAAAATCGTAAAATTGTGTTTTCCGTCAAAACTATAAATCACGATTTTGGCGGGAAATTGGCGGAACTCCATTTTCCCGCAAAAAAAAAAAAATTTCATCAAAACCGTAAAATTTGTTTTTCCGGAAAAACAGTAAATCATGGTTTTGGCAGAAAAACGGACGAAATTATATTTTTCCGTCAAAACCGCAAAATTGTTAAATTGGATTTTTTCGCCAAAACTGTAAATCATGATTTTGCGAGAATATGGCAGAATTGCATTTTCCGGCAAAAAAAAAATCCCTTCAAAACTACAAAATTGGGGAATTGTGTTTTTTTGCCAAAACCATAAAATTTGGGAATTGTGGTTTTAAAATTTAATAATAAAATTAAAATCATATATGTAAAAAATAATACTTTAAAAATTATTTAGTTATAATTGTAATTTAAATAATAGAATCTCTTTACAATAAAGACTTGTCTATTTTAGTCTTTTGGATATTAAATACATCTAGATGTAGATGCAACTTTTCATAAACTAACCAAACAAGCAAAACTACATCCAGATGAAGCATTCAGATGGAGTATTCAAATGCAAAAACAAACAACAATCAAATGCATCAGATGCACCATCTAGATGCACCATCTAGATGTTCTATCTGGATGCACCATCCAAATGTACAAATGAACAGTCTCTAAGATGTTTTGGAGGTTTTTTTTTTTCAAAATATAAGATATTTTGACAATATTATATAATTTTTTACTTTATTGAACACAAGGTTTTTTTTTTTAAATAGAGTAGCGAATTGGTAAAAACTAAATTACTTCAGACATGAATAGAAATTAACTAATTATTTTGAAAGACATGATCAAATTTACTTCAAAATAAAATAAAAATAAAAAATTAATGTTAATTTTTTTTATTATCAACGCTTTCGATCTTATTTTGTTTAATTTCATGGGTGATTTAATTTTGGTTTTTTACTTTTCCAAATTTTTTTTACGCGATATAAAATATCTTATCATAAACCCGCATATATACGGGTTCTTTACCTAGAAAAATAATAATAATTTTCTAATCCAATTTAAATTAGTTTTAGATTTTCCTAATCCCATTTAAATTATATCACTTTTCACTATTTTACAAATAAAGATAAATATATAAATCTTTTTTTTGTCGTAAAATCTAATTGAAAATAATTATTTTAAACTTATATACACGTATCAAAATCTGATCAACCGACTTGATATGTGTCATGATCTTATTAATTATTACGTTTGACGCATTACGCTTTATATAATAAGATTGTGTGACCACTAATATTTTACAGTATTTATTAAATTATTTTTATTATATATATTAAATGATTTTTTTTTAAATATTTTTTAAATTCCACGGTTTTAATCAAAATATTTTATATTTTGAAATTTTAAAACGGAAGGAGTATATGGTTTCCTATGGAGCATTGTATAACACGTGAAGAGATTTAGCCGCGGATCTCCGAGATTGAGATTTTGCTACCAAAATCAAGAAATATTGTTTTGAACTTTTGATTGCTTAACTTTTAATATCAGCTCTATTATCCTTTTAAAGCCGTCTTTTATGCATACTCCTTAAGTTTAGCGTAATTATGATTTTGTCCCTAAGACCCTAACTATTACCTAGGTTGTATTGACACCGGTACGGGAATAAGAAACGGAGACGGACACCGGTACGGGGATAAGAAACGGGGATGGACACCGGGACGGAAAACAGTAATACGAAAAATTTATGGATACGAGTACGGTAGGGATACGTCAATAGATATATATATAAAAATACATATGAATACATATAAGAAAATTACATCATATGTTATACATTTTATTTTTATTTTTTTCTTAAAAATAATAATTAATATATATAACAAACAACGGAAACACTAATTTTTAACATAATACGTTTGAGAAACGTCTCTAAATTCGAAAGGTTTCGTCCCCGTTAATTGTCGACGTCCCTAATATTTTAGAGACATCTCGGGGACGTTTCGGTGGTGTTTCCAAGTCGTACCCGTCTCCGGAATGTTTCCGGTACGGGAGACGGCACCAAAACAAAGTACCCGTGCTTCATAGACTATGAAATTGCTATTTTTTCACCTACATGTTTAAAGCTTTTCAAGCCTTTACACGGCTTCACTTGTGTGTGAATCGTAAGAAAGAAGATTATGTTATGTATATTTTAATATATATTTCATCTACACTAACCCTAGATATTTACCAATAAATCAATTTCATATAATTTTACTTTTGTTGTTTTTTAAAATGTAGAAGATATATTTTGTACAACACGGCAACGAGTTCTTTAATAGCTTGTGGTAGTAGCCAAATGACTGTTACTTGTGTATTAGCGGTTGAAATTGAAACCATTTCAAAAAAGAGACTCGAACATTTTTTCATTTCATGCATAATATAAAAAATAACAAGATAACAAATAGGATATTTTTTTTTGTTGGTCAAAACAAATAGGACATTAAGGCATCAATTTACGTGTGAATTACACTTGAAGAGAAACCCGTTATCTTGGCGCCATTTACGTTCCCACTCTTTTTTTGTCTCTTTTTCTAAATCATAATCCCCAAAACCCTAACCTAACTAAACTAAATTCTACCTAACTAATTAACCACCCTAAAATCAAGATTCAAGACATTAATTGTTTATCTTTATCTACCCATACATATTACGTAATGCAACAACAAATAATCTAAAATATCCTTAATGTAGTTTACTATGGTAAAAGATGAGTATTCAACATCAAAACTATCAAACAAAATTACCAATGTGTGAATTCATATATAGACAGTACTACAGGTAACAGGACTATGTGATAATCAAAATATTAGTAAAGAAGATGACCATATTATAAATCCTACAATATAGTAGATGTAGCTAATTCCATTTGTCAGTTCTAATAAAATATTTAGAAAAAGTGGATTCGAACTGAAGGAGCTTAGAACAGTTTTTTAGCAGTTAAACTCAATTCCAAAAAAGCCATATTCATCGCTCTCAATCTATATATACGTGTGCATATTCATATATGCAAAATAGAACCGTACCTCAAATATACCTATAATCTCAAGAGCTTTGCTTCAGCCAATCCAATACCAAGAATGGCTTCCCCTTTCTTCTTCTTTTTCCTTCTCTCCACCATGGTTTCACTTGAAAATACCAATGCCAATCCCAATTACAGAGAAGCACTCTCCAAATCATTGCTCTTTTTCCAAGGTCAGCGGTCTGGTCGCCTCTCGGGCGACTAAAAACTCTGATGGAGGTTCAGCTCTGGCCTCTCTGATGGCTCCTCTGCTCATGTAAGACTCTAAAACTTGTAAACCAATAGTCATAAGTATCAATAAAACCGTAAAACATTCATCTTGATAACTTACGAGTTACGCAGGTTGATTTGACCGGAGGCTACTATGATGCTGGAGACAATGTCAAGTTCAATTCCCGATGGCGTTCACCACCACGATGCTTTCTTGGAGCTCTTTGGAGTATGGTAAGAAGATGGGACCCCAACTCCAGAACTCCCGTGTCGCAATCCGTTGGGCAACGGACTATCTACTGAAATGTGTTAGGGCCACACCCGGGAAGCTCTACGTTGGAGTAGGAGACCCTAATGGTGATCGCAAATGCTGGGAACGTCCAGAGGATATGGACACTCCTCGTACGGTCTACTCTCACTACAAGAAAGCAGGGCCTTTTCCGACGGCCAAAACCGTCGGAAATCCGTCGGAATAAGCCCTATTCCGATGGCTTTCCGACGGTTTTGGTCCGTCGGTTCTATCTCGTCGGAAATAAAAATCCGTCGGAAATACTGACGGACTGACGGATTTCCGACGGAAAAGGAATCCGTCGGAATTCTGTCCGACGGATTTACCGACGGATTTCCGACGGCCAGAACTTCCGACGGATTTCCGACGATCCTGATAACTGACGGATTTCCGACGGATTTATTATTTTTTTTTAAAAAAATATTTTTAAATAAAAATTAAATATAAATAAAAATTAAATTAAAATTAAATTAAAATTAAATTAAAATTAAATTAAATTTAAAATTAAATTTCAATATTTTTAAAAGTGATTTACAAAATTAAAATATTACATAAAGTAAAGACTACTGGGAATGGTTACGGAAGAATTCGTTCATCCTTTCTTCCATTGTCCGCGCGGCGCTCATCTGTTCTTCCATTGCCTGCATGCAGGTCATCTGTTCTTCCATTGCCCGAAAGCGTGCTTCATCTTCTGCGCGTTGTGCCTCCATCACGGTCACCCACTCCAGAAGCTCGACGTTCTGTGCCCTCAACATCCCAACGTTGTTAAAGCGGTCAGAATTAACGGACGCGGATGAACTTTTGAGATTTCGGAATTATTGGATTTATGGGAATTGGGGACTTAGAGATTTTAGGATATTGATATTTTGAGATTTAGAGATTTTGGAATTTAGGGATTAACTTATGGGATTTCGGATTTCATAAATTAAGGTTTTAGAGAGTTAGGGATTGTGGGAAATTGGGGTTTTCCTAAATAAGTATTTAGGGATATTTGGATTTTGGATTTTCAGATATGGAGTATTTAGGGATTTTCAGATTTATGAATTTTCTGGAAATTGGGATTTGGTAATTTAAATTTTTAGATATTTAGGATATTTTGGAAATTTGGGATTTTGTAATTTAAAAAAATTAAAGAATTAGCAAAATTTCAACAAATTAGAATTTTATAATTTATATATTTTATAAATCTTTATAATTCTCTAAAAATAACAAATACATATTAAAATGTAAAATAATTTTATAAACCCGCAAATTTACTAAATCACAAAATTTACAAAATTAAAAATTTTTCTTACTCTCTAATTTCAATAATTCTAAACTTCCAAAATTCATATATTCCTAAATTCCTAAATACGTAAATCCCTAAATTTCTAACATCCTAAATCCGTACATTTCTACATTTCTATCTTCCTAAATCCTTACATCCCATAATTTATAACATCCTAAATCTATCAAACTCTAAAAATACATCTCTAAAATTCATAATTTCCTATTTTTTAAAAAAAAACTAAAATTAACAAAATATTTATTAAATTGCCGCAGAATTATAATAAAAAAATAAAATCCGTCGAAAATCCGTCACAAAATTCCGACGGATTTTAATTTTTTTATTAAAAAAAAATATTTATTAAATTGCCGCAGAATTATAATAAAAAAATAAAATCCGTCGGAAATCCGTCACAAAATTCCGACGGATTTCCGACGGATTTTATTTTTTTATTAAAAAAAAAATATTTATTAAATTGCTGCAAAATTATAATAAAAAATTAAAATTCGTCGGAAATCCGTCACAAAATTCCGACGGATTTTAATTTTTTTATTAAAAAAAAAATATTTATTAAATTACACCATAATTATAAGAAAAAAAATTAAAATCCGTCGGAAATCCGTCACAAAATTCCGACGGATTTCCGACGGATTTTAATTTTTTTATTAAAAAAAAGTATTTATTAAATTACCGCAGAATTATAAAAAAAAAATCCGTCGGAATTTTGTGACGGATTTCCGACGGATTTTAATTTTTTTTCTTATTAAATTGCCGCAAAATTATAATAAAAATATTAAATTGCCGCAAAATTATAATAAAAAAATTAAAATTCATCGGAAATCCGTCACAAAATTCCGACGGATTTTAATTTTTTTATTAAAAAAAATATTTATTAAATTACCGCGTAATTATAAGAAAAAAATTAAAATCCGTTGGAAATCCGTCAGAAAATTTCGACGGATTTTCGACGGATTCATTTTGCTCGTAAATCCGTCGGGATACCGTCGGAAAATTCCGACAGAAATTTCGGCCGTCGGAAATCTGCTTGTTTTCTTGTAGTGTCTGTATCCGCCTCAAACCCTGGCTCAGGTGTAGCCGGTGAAACCGATGCTGCTCTAGCTTCAAGCTCCATGGTTTTCAGGAAAGTTGATCCAAAGTACTCTCGCTTGCACTTCAATACCGAGGCGCTTACACTAATTCCCTTTCCTCTACAGTCTGTCCTTTCTACTGCTCCTACTCTGGCTACAAGGTAATACATGTTTACTTCTTTGGTCCGAATCCGAGAGCGAGAGAGAGATGTATTTCAATGAACTGTAGTAATCTTATGGTTACAGGACGAGCTAGTGTGGGGAGCAGCGTGGCTGCATAGAGCAACCAAGAATCCGTATTACACAAACTTGATCAAATCATTGGGAGGTGAAGGAGATCAGCCTGACATTTTCAGTTGGGACAATAAGTATGCTGGTGCATATGTTCTTCTCTCACGAGTATGTCTCAATGCTTAAAACTCATAGACACATTTCTCCTAATCGATCCATTCAACAAACATATATTACTTTTGCAGCAAGCAATACTGAACAAAGACAACAACTTTGAGACCTACAAGCAAGCAGCTGAGAATTTCATGTGCAAGATCCTTCCAAATTCTCCTTCCTCCTCCACAAAGTACACTAAAGGTACATGAGAACTGTTAAGGTTCTAGATGGTTCTAGAACATATCTTGTGTCATAAGTATTAGAATATGTATTAGGAAAGTGTATATTCAGCTTAACTTGTGTATCAAGTAACCTAAAGATGTACATGTTGTATATAAGGCTGTCGCCTTTGATGAATAAGTGACAAGGTTTTCCCCAAGTTCTTTCTAAGCTTACATGGTATCAGAGCCTACTAAATCTTAAATCTTAATTCGAAGTTCGAATCAATCTCATCATGGTGGAAACGGCGGCGGAGATCAAACAAGTTGTGAAGGCGATGCCTTCGTATTACGAGTTGTCACCATCGGACAACCCTGGTACTGCGATATGTCTTGTCATGTTGACAGGGGAGAATTATGCCGAGTGGGCAACGGAGTTGGAGAACGCGCTTTGGGCAAAGCGCAAGTCGGGTTTCATCAACGGTGCAATAGCTCAACCTGTTGATAACCCCGCCGAGTTGGATCAGTGGAATACGGTGAATTCCATGATTGTTGGGTGGATTAGGGCTTCGATCTCACCTAAGATTCGCTCAACCGTGACCTTCACGTCTGACGCTCACAAGTTGTGGAACGATCTGCGGAAGAGACTCTCGGTTAGCAACGCAGTTCGTGTCCATCAACTTAAAGCCGAGTTGGCTTCGTGCAAGCAAGAAGGATCGAGTGTGATTGATTATTACGGTAAGCTCTCTGTCAAGTGGGAGGAGCTTCTCAGCTACAAACCAATTCCGGATTGTACGTGTGCAGCTAGAGAAACATATCTTAAGGAGTATGAAGAGCAACGTGTGCATCAGTTTCTCATGGGTCTAGATGAGGCTCGTTTCGGCAATGTGGTCATTAATATCATCGGTTTGGAGCCACTTCTGGAGCTCAACAGTGTGTATTAGCGTGTGATACGAGAGGAGAGAAGGCTTGACTCGGTGAGAAACGATGCAAGTCAAGGAGCTGTTGGATTTGTTGCACAAGCAGATATGTCTCGGGTTGCTGAAACATCGGATATGAATGGGTTTATAGCAGCCGTTGCTCGAACTCGATCTGCTGATGTGGTGTGTTCTAATTGTGGTCGTAGTGGACACGAAAAGAAGGATTGCTGGCAAATCATTGGTTTTCCGGAATGGTGGACCGAGAAAAATCAAGGAGGAAATCAAGGAGGCAGAGCACGTGGTGGAGGAAATCGAGGTCGAGGAATGGTTGGGAGAGGCAGAGGTTCCTTTCAACCCCGATCGAACGCAGTTCAAGTATCTCATGCCTCTGCTGCCCCTTCCGTCCCCAACTTTACACCAGAACAGTGGGCATCTTTGACCAAGCTCATCGAACAACAAAAGCCCAATCCCATACCTGATCGGTTGAACGGTAAGATACAAACGGGTGAAGTGATTCTTGACACTGGATGCTCTCATCACATGACTGGAGATGAACGCATTCTTACCAATTTACGCCCTATTGTTTCTTGTCCCATATCGTTTGCTGATGGTAGTCAAGTATTCGCAACCATGTGTGGCAGCTTGTTGTTGTCATCGAAATAACACTAGACAATGTGTTGCTTGTGCCTAGTTTGAACTGCACATTACTCTCTGTTGCAAAATTGCTGAAGCAAACTGGTTGTTTTGCGATACTGACCGATACTATATGTGTTTTACAGGACCATTTTACGAGGACCCTGATTGGAGTCGGTGAAGAACGGAATGGTGTTTATGTTTATCGGGATGTGAAAATCGTTAGAGAAAACAGAGTCAAAGCTGCTGAGGATCATGGTCTGTGGCATCAACGATTGGGGCACTCTTCTTTTGGTGTTTTAGGATTTTTGCCTTTTATTTCCGGTGTTAAGAATTTGCCCGGCAAGTTTGGAGGGTGTGAAATTTGTTTTCAGTCTAAACAAACTCGAGAAGTGTTTTTCGATAGTCCTAATAAAGCTTCCACATGTTTTAAATTAATTCATTGTGACCTTTGGGGCCCATACCGTACACCTTCTTCTTGCGGTGCAAGATACTTCTTAACCATCGTAGACAATCATTCTAGAGCAGTTTGGATATACTTGCTTCTTGAAAAACGAGAAGTCAAAGAAGCTCTACAAAATTTTTGCGTGATGATACATAGGCAGTTTGAAAATCAAGTTAAAATCGTTCGGTCTGACAACGGGGCTGAGTTTATGTGTATGTCTTCATACTTTACCCAGAAAGGAATTCTCCACCAAACCTCATGTGCAGCTACACCACAACAAAATGGTAGAGTAGAGAAAAAGCATCGACATATCCTAAATATCTCACGATCTCTTCTTTTTCAAGCTAATTTGCAGGTTATGTTTTGGGGAGAAAGTGTTCTTGCTGCTGCTCATATCATCAATCGGACTCCGTCTAGCGTGTTGAAAGGAAAAACCCCTTATGAGATTCTGTTTGGTCAAGCCCCATCATACGACATGGTTAAGGTGTTCGGCTGTTTGTGCTTTGCTCATCGTGCATCAAGAGACAAAGATAAGTTTGGCAAGCGTAGTAGAAAGTGTATTTTTGTTGGTTACCCATTCGGAAAGAAGGCTTGGAAGCTCTATGATCTCGAGACAAATGAGTTCTTTGAATCAAGAGATGTGAGTTTTGAGGAGAGCATATTCCCGTAAAAAGACAATGTAGAAGAATCGCCTGGTCCGTCACTTGAGCATGCACCACTTCTTCTCGACTTTCATGGCAGGGGGAGAGAAGAAGAAGTCTCTACGTCTAATTCGGTTGACATTGAGGCTGGTCATGAGGCGATTGACATGGAGAATGGTCATGAGGCTTTGACGCCCATTTTGCTTGAATCTGAGCCTCTCGTAGATTCAATATCAGCTCCGGTTATGCCGGAAACAGTGTCAGCTCCGGCTCCGGTTCAAGAGGAAGAAGCACAGCTTGGAAGAGGACACCGTACAAAGCTCCCATCTGTTAAACTCCATGATTATGTCACTTACAATGCAACTTGCTATTCCGATAAACATAACCATCCATTGCCCTTCTCTCATGACGCTCCATTGGGGAACTCGAACACGGTTCAAGGTAATACATCTTCCTCGTTCTATCCCTTAGAATATTATATTTGTGATGACGAGTTCTCCAAAAACCATAGAGTTTTCTTGGCAGCTGTCACAACTGGAAAATTGCCAAGATCATTTAATGAAGCTGTTCAAGACGAGAATTGGAACAAAGCTATGGGCTGTGAGATGACATCTCTTGAGGATGCTGGAACTTTTGAAATTACCGACTTGCCAGAAGGGAAAGTGGCGCTTGCAAACAAATGGGTGTATCGCTTAAAGTACAATTCAGATGGGACTCTCGAAAGGCATAAAGCAAGACTTGTTGTTTGTGGAAACCATCAAGTCGAAGGAGAAGATTATGACGAGACGTTCGCTCCGGTAGCTAAAATGACCACAGTTCGTACGTTATTCAAGGTAGTTGCGGCTAAAGGCTGGGAAGTTCACCAAATGGATGTCCACAATGCCTTTCTTCACGTAGATTTAGAGGAAGAAGTGTATATGAAATTGCCACAGGGGTTTAAGGCTAGCGATCCAAGCAAAGTTTGTCGACTTAAGAAGTCACTTTACGGTTTAAAACAAGCTCCTCGATGTTGGTTCGCTAAGCTATCTCAAGCTTTATTGCGTTTTGGATTTAAACAATCATATTCTGATTATTCTCTCTTCACCTACATCAAAGGGGATGTGAGTCTTCGTGTGCTCGTATACGTAGATGATTTGATTATAAGCTGCAGCGAATTGGGAATGTTAGAGAAGTTTAAAGTGTATTTGAGTGAGTGCTTTCATATGAAAGATCTTGGGAAGGCCAAGTATTTTCTTGGTATAGAAGTTGCCCGTGGACCACTAGGTGTTTATCTCACACAGCGCAAGTATGCGTTAGACTTGCTTGCAGAGACAGGATTGCTAGGGTGCAAGCCGCTGTCGGTTCCCATGGAGCAAAATCATAAGCTTTTGTCGGATAAAAGTCCTTGGTTTAAGGATCCGGGTCGATTTCGAAGGCTGGTTGGAAAGCTAGTATACCTTACTAACACAAGACCTGATCTATCGTATCCGGTTCATGTTCTCTCTCAAGTGATGCATGAACCAAGAGAAGCTCATTGGGATGCTGTAATTTGAGTTTTACGGTACATCAAAGGAAGTCCTGGACAAGGAATCATGTTATCAGCTGATGGTCATTTACGAGTTCAAGCTTATTGTGATTTGGATTAGTCTTCATGCCCACTGACGCGTCGATCCTTGTCCGCATTTGTCCTTCACTTGGGTGGCTCGCCTGTAGCTTAGAAGACAAAGAAGCAAGATACAGTTTCAACTTCGTCGGCTGAAGCTGAATATCGAGCTATGGCATACACTTTGCGAGAACTCAAGTGGTTTAAGAAGTTATTAGTGGATTTTGGAGTCCTGCTAACCGGTCCAATGGAAATGTTTTGCGATAGTAAGTCTGCACTACATATCGCTGCGAATCCAGTCTTCCATGAGCGAACTAAACACATTGAAAATGATTGTCATAGTGTTCGTGACGCTGTCCGAGATCGTCTTATCGTCACCAAGCATGTTCGCACTACCGAGCAAATCGCAGATGTTCTTACTAAAGCATTGGGGCGTTCGAGTTTTGATTATTTGTTATCCAAGTTGGGAGTTTGGGATTTCCACTCGCCAACTTGAGGGGGAGTGTTAAGGTTCTAGATGGTTCTAGAACATATCTTGTGTCATAAGTATTAGAATATGTATTAGGAAAGTGTATATTCAGCTTAGCTTGTGTATCAAGTAACCTAAAGATGTACATGTTGTATATAAGGCTGTCGCCTTTGATGAATAAGTGACAAGGTTTTCCCCAAATTCTTTCTAAGCTTACAAGAACCGATCACACGTTTTCGCACTAATTGCGTCGATGATTACTAAACTATTTCCCAATCCAAAACTGAAAATTTTCAGGTGGATTGATGTACAAGTTACCTCAGAGCAATCTGCAATACGTTACATCGATAACATTCTTGCTCACGACCTACGCCAAATACATGAAAGCCACGAAACACAACTTCAACTGCGGAAACTATGTTATTGTCCCCAACGCTCTGATAAACCTATCGAAGTGACAAGTGGATTACATACTCGGTGTGAATCCGATGAAGATGTCGTACATGGTTGGATTTGGCACTAATTTCCCAAAGAGAATTCACCACAGAGGATCATCTCTACCGAGCAGAGCAGTCCGTTCAAACTCTCAGGGATGCAACGCCGGATTCCAATCTTTCAGAACACAAAACCCTAACCCTAATGGGAGCAATCGTGGGAAGACCGGATCGAAACGACGAGTATCCAGACCAAAGAGACGATTATAGCCGGTCCGAACCAGCTACTTACATCAACGCCTCGTTCGTCGGACCAGTGGCGTTTTTCTCTGGCTTCGAAAAGTCTCTTTGAATCAATCGCTCACTTACTCTCACTCAATTTGCTTTTTCAATTTGGAAAGTTGTTAGATTGGTTAGTAGCAGCAGCTTAAAACCCTTACTGCGAAATTTACTTGCTAGAACGGGTAAGGCTATACAAATGTAAACTCTAATTGGCTTTTAGGTCCATAACTAACGAACTATTTATCTGTAGCTGAATTGGTAAGAACATTCGGAGTTATTTGTGGTGATTAATCTTGTTCTGAAACATTCCAATGATTCATGAATATCTCTAATTTTTAGGGTTATTGAGTTGATAGATTGATCCGTTGATCATATCAAAAGATGGAAGAATGATTTCTATCGAGTAAATTGGTTAAACCAAAAACCGGATTGTACCAAACAAATTAGAAAAATGAAGAAGGGGACAAGAATCCACCAAACTGGCAATCACGTTAACCTGCCGCAGCTCATCAACCTCGTGGGTCCATTTCCCCCTGGACTTTCTGGCTTTTTCCTTATTCACAAAATTTAATATTGTAAATTACTAAACTCAACAAACAATGGTTGACTAAAAAATACTATATTTCTATGTTAAATTCGAATTTTATTTACAGAATTTACATATTTTATTGTTGACCCGTTGGATCTAGATTTCTGAAAACCAACTCTTGGGAATTACAATTTTTCAAAAGAAAATGTTACTACTTTGTTTTGCATAGAGGACACTTTGAAAATAAAATAAAATTTTTAAAAAAACCTCAAAAATTGTGGACCAATCCATCTTCTTGGAGTTCAATTTGAAGTCTCTTTGGACTCTCTTTGTTTGCTCGTTTTTCGTGTGTTTTTAAATAAAATAAAAATTAAAAAAACCTCTCTCTCTCTCTCTCTCTCTCTCTCTCGTGTTTCCCAATTCTGCGTGACATTGACGTATAGATTCCCACAAACAGAGATTGATTTAGTGATGCGGAAACCACCGGAAGAAGATCATTGCCCTCGATCGGATACTAATCGGCGGCGGCGGCGACGTTAATAAGGCCTTTCATCGGCCGATTCCTCTCTTCTGGGTTGTCGAGGAAAGTCGTCGTTTTTTGCCGATCGTATCTTCGATTCCCTCTCTCTCAGGTAATTATTTTCTCCGATCACTTTTCCGGTCAATTGTAGTCGTCTTCTGCTTTACCCTAAATCAGATCTTCCAACCAGAATTCCTCTGTTTGATTGAGTTCTGGATCATTATGCTCGTTGATTACTTTCGAATACACATCAGATCTTGCTTCGTCTCGCTTACTTGCACATCTTGCGGATTACAGGGCTTGTGTGATCTGTCTATACGTTTACTGTTCCTTCTCTTGCCTGGATGTGCAATGCTAAGGTCTTGTACAACTCTTCTGGTTAGAAGAAGCAATTCTAATCGAAGGAACAGCTTCTGCAAAGTCTCTCTTTCTCTGGTTTTTCTCCTTTGGCTACTTCTCTTCCTATCCACCTTCTTGGTTAGCCTTGGAGATGGTGGCATAGGTAAAACCTTCAACTTCTTACTTCTGAAGGTTCCTGTGAATAGAGAAATTTTACTCAGCGAAGATCTCTCTATACACTTGACATTGCTGTTTTTTTTTACCTTGACCTTATTAAGAACCAACTCTTGTGTACTTGCAGATGCGCCTTTGATTGACTCTGTACGAGTAGCTGATTCGGATGATGGTCGGACAGATGAGTCAGCTGTGCCCTCTGATGCACCGTCATTACTAGAGCCTGATTCTGTTCATGTTACGTCTGATTTGACTCGGAGTGATGGTATAACCCAATCTGAAGAAAATGAAGATAAAGAGAATTCTTTGAAACAAGCAGCAGAAATCAATATTTTATATACAGGGAATGATACAGAGAGCAAAGACGAGGACATTTTGAAGCAAAGTACAGGGAATGATGCAGATTGCAAAGAAAATGATAGTTTGAAGCAAGGTGAGATAAAGAAGACAGATGCAGGGAATGATGCAGAAAGCAAAGACGATGAGTTTTTTAAGCCAAGTGAAATAAACAAGACAGATACATGTACTGATGCAGAAAGCAAAGACAATGACTTCTTAAGGCAAAGTCACATGAACAAGACAAGCACAGGGAATGACACAGGAAGCAAAGACACGGACTTTTTGAAGCAAAGTCCGATGAACAAAACAGATCCAGGTAATGATACAGAGATTGTTGCTGCAAAGGTTGATCAATTATCTCGTGCTGTTCCACTTGGCCTTGATGAGTTCAAGAGCAGAGCGTCCAATTCTAGAAACAAGTCGTTATTAGGTAAGGTCAGCGGTGTGACTCACAGGATGGAGCCTGGAGGGAAAGAGTACAATTATGCATCTGCTTCGAAAGGCGCAAAGGTCCTGTCTTCTAACAAGGAAGCAAAGGGGGCTACAAGCATCTTAAGCCGGGACAATGACAAGTACCTCAGAAATCCATGTTCTACTGAAGGTAAATTTGTTGTTGTAGAACTTTCAGAAGAAACATTGGTAAATACCATCAAGATCGCGAACTTTGAGCATTACTCTTCTAACCTGAAAGAGTTTGAGCTTCAAGGCACCCTGGTTTATCCGACTGATGCATGGGTTCATATGGGAAACTTCACTGCTGCAAACGTGAAGCATGAGCAGAACTTCACACTTGTCGAGCCAAAGTGGGTTAGATACTTGAAGCTAAAATTTCTAAGCCATTACGGTTCAGAATTCTACTGCACCTTGAGTTTAGTAGAAGTCTATGGAGTGGATGCCGTAGAACGAATGCTGGAGGATTTGATATCTGTCCAAGACAGCAAAAACAATTTCAAAACCAGAGAGGGAGATACTGAGCAGAAGGAGAAGCCAGTAAAGCAGCAAACAGAGTCCCCTGAAGGCGATGATGGTTCTGATAAGAGCACCCAGAGAGAGAAGGAGCGGGAAACCCCACCAGAGAATATGGTAGCAAAAGCTGAAGCTTCAATGGCTAAGAGTAATAATCAGCTTACAGAGCCCGTTGAAGACGTAAGGCGTCATCAGCCAGGAAGCAGAATGCCCGGAGACACAGTGCTGAAGATACTGATGCAGAAGTTAAGGTCATTGGACTTGAACCTATCGGTTCTAGAGAGATACTTGGAGGAACTGAACTCGAGATACGGGAACATATTCCAGGAGATGGACCGCGAAACCGGTGTGAGAGAAAAGGAGATTGTGACTTTGAGACTTGACGTGGAGGGTGTGAAGGAGAGGCAAGAGAGGATGGTGAGTGAAGCAGAGGAGATGAAAGAATGGCGAAAGAGAGTAGAGACAGAGACGGAGAAAAGTGAGAAAGATAATGAAAAAATGAGTGAGAGGCTTGAAGAAGTTTGGCAAAGAGTCGAGTGGATGGAGAAGAAAGGCTTGATGGTGTTCACAGTGTGTTTAGGGTTTGGGACTGTCGCGGTTATTGCGGTTGTGGTCGGTATGGGGACTGGTCGAGCAGAGAAGACCGGCGGTGGGGCTTGGCTCTTGTTATTGATTAGTTCAACATTCGTTATGTTCGTTTTGTCTCTTTGATGAGAGTTTTGGTCCTTTTTTTTTTTTTTTTCTTTTCATTCTCTTTTATTTTTTTACACTGTGTAGAGCTATATGTTACTGATATTAGTCAAGTTCGCCTTGAGGTGCAATAACCGGATCGATATTGCAGCGACTAACTCTTGAACCGGTATATGGAATTCAATCAGAGGATACTAGAAACATACTTGACCGATCTTTGTAGAAGTGACTCTTCAAGAAGTATTTAGTCAACTCGTACTATCGGATTAGACCCATTATATAACCTCGAAAAGGGAAAAAAATGTTTGTCTGTATCTAGAAGACATTACTGTATATAGTCTATAGAAAATTAAAAAATGGCAACTAAGTCATGTTTTGCGGACGTTTAAGTAAAAGTGAAAGTGAGTGGGTTGAGAGGAAATGTAGTAGGTGAGTACTACAATTTCAACGATGCTTCATTTTCATATTATATTATGACCTTTTTTCTTGTTTTAAGGTTATATAACATGAGCTTGTCTTGTTATATATGGAATCGAGGGAGAGTCTACAATTTACTTCAATTAATAATGGCTACAAAGACAACAAATTTAGTTGCTTTTTTTCTCTCTTTGCTTCTTCTGCTTTTATTGATCTCCTTTCAAGTTGGAGTCACCGACGCCAAACGCAACCTAGGTTAGTATATATTCAAGCTATTACTATTTTAAGGGTTTTCTGAGAACTAATATAATCCTCTTAAATGACTTAGGGGGTATTTATATTATCTTCATCAATTTCCTTAATATCTCTTAAACATATATATATAGTTTTAGCTCATGGGTTGTTATATCATGTTAAAGTAAAGTTAAATTTATTTTTCCGAGTAAAGTTATGGTGCATTCATACTGTTATTTGGCAGGTCAAGGACGGCGTTTAGAGTCTCGTCTCCCTCCCACTTCCCCTATATATCTGCCGCCCTCCAAATCGCGTAGAGGAAAAGGCCCATAAGCCAAAATAGGTTTTGAGAAGTGATAGGAGAAGCAACTATATGGCCAAGATCACTGTTGTTATGATCTTAAACTAGCTTAAACCTATTCGGATCATGTCGTAATTAATATAATATTATATTCCCTCCGTTTCAATATGTATGATGTTTTAGAATTTTTGCACATATTAAGAAAACATTCTCATACAGAGCGATTCGAGACTGTCTCGGCTTTTATCTTTAAACGTGAGTTTATCTAAACGTACATTTAAAGCGTGGATTATTTCACCACAACATTCATGGGGAACGTGATGATCGGATACCTGGCCAGGGCGCCGAAGTGGTTTGTAGCTTAGAGCTATGGAGTTTGAAAAACAAAGTAAAGTAAATTGATAATTGCGAACGAACTGAAAGATAAGACGGAGAGTATTGTTTTCTCTTTTCTTTTTTATATATTATTATAGCTGGACTTCGTAAAAGGCTGTCTACGTACCCGTTAAGTAGGGATAAGCCGATCGTAGTTCAATTACATTAAGGACGAACTGAAACATAAGACGAGCTCATGGAGCTGATTTTTTTTTTGTATATACGGTGAGACGATCTAGATGAGCTCATTTTGCTTCCGGGCTTCTTGTCTTAGGACGCGGACTGGTAAGGGCGGGAATCATAGAAATACTTCTTCAGACTCATTGCGTTCCATGATCGTGGGACGGGCTCGCCATGCATCGTCATCAGTCTGTAGACCCCCGGTTTGACGACTTCAGTGACCTGGTAGGGTCCTTCCCAATGAGCCCCAAGTTTGTCTGCCCAAAGGGACTTAGATTCTTCGAGTCTTTTCTTCAAGCCGTCAATGATGACTTTGTTCGTGGCTTCCGCCTGGCCATTCCCTTGAGGGTATCCTGGGGTCGACTTGCTGAGGCGAATTCTCCATTTTGCGCAGAAGTCTTCGAACGTGTTGGAAATGAATGAGGAGCCATTGTCAGTTACGATCTCATGCAGAAGTCCATGCCTGCAGATGACGTACTTCCAGAAGAAGTTCTTGACATCGTGAACCTGGATCCGAACGTAGGCTTCAGCCTCGACTCATTTGGTGAAGTAGTCGGTCACGACGATGATGAAATGCCTGTTGCGGGACTTCGGGAACGGGCCGATAATGTCCATTGTCCACCGCATGAATGGGTATGGAGTAGTGGTGGTCGATAGAGGCTCGGTTAGAGTGTTGATCTTCGGGCCATCCCTCTGACACTTCTCACAATTTCGAGCATGCGCAGCACAGACGGCAATCAGTGAGTGCCAGTAGAAGCCAAGCTTCTTGAGTTTCATAGCAAGTACTCGTCCACCAGAATGATTGCCTCCTTCGCCTTTGTGGTCTCCGCCATTACTCTGTAGGTTTTATCTCCAGCCAGACATTTGAGAAGTACCCTAGTCGCGCTCCATCGGAAGAGCTCTCCACTGACTATTGTGTAATGTGCTCTGCGGATTCGCATCCTCTTGGCTGCCCACTTATCCTCAGGAGTCTTCCCTTCGGCCAGATATGCCCGCACTTCGTCTCTCCAATCGGGGGTTCCCTGGGTTCGTCTCGGAAACGTGGCTGCAGCTTCTTCTTGTTCGGGGGATATGGGCTCGGCAGTCTCCGTGATATGGCAGATACCGCGTGGAAGTTCAATGCTCGGCTCTGCGATGGTTTCAACTGGAATAACTCTTCTGAGATCGAAATCTGACAAGGAGCCCAAAGCCGCGAGGGCGTCGGCGACGATGTTCTCGATACGTGGAATCTTAGTAATCAGGAAGTTTTCGAGGTTGTTGACGAGGTTCTGCACTATCTTAAAGTAGGCGTCTATTCGCTCGTCTTTGGCTTCGTACTCTCCGGAAAATTGGCAAGTGACGAGCTGGGAGTCGCTGAACGCGTGCACGCGAGTTGCTCCGAACCCTTTGGCAAGTCTGAGTCCGGTGATTAGTGCTTCGTACTCCGCCTCATTATTAGAGGCTTTGAATTCCAAGCGGAATGACTGCTCGACTATTTTACCGGACGGTGCTTCGAGGCGGATCTCGATCCCGGACCCTTGCCGTGACAAGGATCCGTCGACGTACAAGATCCATTTAGACGGTACTTGGTTTGCTTGTTCTTGTACGAGAGGAAGCTCGACTATAAAATCGGCTAGTACTTGGGATTTGGCGCTAGTTTGGCCTCGATAGTCGATATCGTACTCGCTGAACTCGACTGCCCACTTGGCCATACGACCTGAATGGCCCGGGCTGTGGAGTATGGTACGAAGCGGATGACTTGTCATAACAGTTACTTAGTGAGACTGAAAATAAGGTCGTAATTTGCGGGATGCTACGACTACTGCCAAAGCAAGTTTCTCGAGTGTTGGGTATCGGAGCTCGGTACCGTTTAGTGACTTACTGATGTAAAAAACGGGCTTCTGTTCGCCTATGTCTTCGCGGACGAGGACCCCGCTGATGGCTGCATCGGATACTGAGAGATATAGGTAGAGTGTTTCACCCTGCTCGGGCTTCGATAATATTGACGGACTGGTTAGATAGATTTTTAGTTCCTGGAATGCCCTCTCACTTGTTTCATCCCATTCGAACTTTAGATTAGCTCGGAGGAGCTGGTAGAAGGGAAGGCATTTGTCTATGGATCTTGAGATAAAATGGTTGAGCGCGGCGATTTTTCCGGTGAGCCTCTGGATCTGTCGTTTAGTCTTTGGCGACGGAAGGTCGGCAAAGGCGACGATTTCCATAGGTTGGCCTTGATGCCTCGTTTTTTTATGATGTACCTGAGGAACTCTATAGAAGTAATGCCGAACGTACACTTCGCTGGATTCAGCTTCATTCCGTAGTGATTTAGAATTTCAAAACATTCCCTGAGATGGGAGATGTGTTGATCGGCTTTGAGGGATTTGACGAGCATATCGTCAATGTAGACTTCCATCGTGTTACCGATCTGCTCGGCAAACATCTTGTTAACAAGATGCTGGTACGTAGCTCCAACATTCTTTAACCCGAACGTCATGACCTTGTAACAATAGGTTTCGCGGTTGGTGATAAAAGCTATCTTCTCACGATCATCGGGATGCATCATGATTTGGTTGTATCCCGAAAAAGCATCCATGAAGGACAGGAGCTCGTTTCCTGCGGTTGCTTCGACGAGCTGATCGATGTGAGGTAACAGAAAACTGTCTTTTGGGCATGCCTTGTTGAGATCTGTAAAATCCACACATACTCGCCATTTACCATTCTTCTTCTTTACGACCACTGGGTTGGCCAGCCATTCGGGGTATTGTACTTCCGAAAGCGACCCTGCCTCGAGAGTTTTCCAACTTCATCATTCACGGCCTGGACTCGCTTCATCATTCACGGCCTGGACTCGCTTGTGGCTGAGCTTTCGGTGCTTTTATTTAATCAGCTTATAGGTGGGGTCGAAATTGAGTTCGTGGCTAGTGATATGCGGATCGATTCCTTTCATGTCTTTCAACGACCATGCGAATGTCGAGACGTTCTTCTTCAAGAATTGTAGCAAATATTTCTTGATTGATGGTTTGAGTTCGGCGTCGATCGTGACTTGTTTTCCCGGGTTTGCTTCATCGATCTGCACGAGCTCGGTTATTTCGCGTTTTGGTTCAGAACTAAGTTGACTGATGGAGCAGCTTATTGTGTGCAAGTTCATCTTTCGAAGTCTCTTTTCAGTGACGAAACATGTTCGTGCCATCTTCTGATTTCCTCTGATGGTAAACACCCCGGTCGATGTTGGGAACTTGAGACACTGGTGATATGTAGATGAGACCGCCCTGATCGAAAAGAGTCAAGGAGTCCCCATGATCACGTTAGAAATGGCCGGCTTATCGACGACCACGAACTTCACTTTGTTCGATATCCTCCTTGCGTGGACGGCGAGCTTCATCGTACCAATCGTCATAGTTGTTTCCCCGACGAACCCGGTGAGCGGTTTGATGCCCGGCTTGACCTTATCTTCTCTAATTTCCATTTTCTGCAAGGTGTCCTTAAAGATCATATTTACCAAGTTTCATGTGTCGATGAGGATCTGGGTAACCTGGCAATCCTCGATCTTGAGTTCGACCATGAGGGGATCGTTGTGCGGCATAGCAATCCCTTGAGTATCGGATTCGGAGAAGATCATCAACATATCCACCTCGTTTCTGCCGCAGAATTCATGTTTCGCGTCTGTGAGCTTTTCATACTGCTTGATCGATTTCACCGAGTCGCTTCTAGATAAAAATCCTCCGACAATCATATTTATCTGCCGCCTTGAGGCCGGTGGCTTGCTGCTGTTATCGCTTCGTTTATTATGTCCTCGCTTGGGTGCATCGGTCATATTTCCACCATCCTGCTCGGATCTTTTGCGCGGATTGTCGATGCCCAGGCCGTCTAACTGAATCTCTCCTCGTTGGAACTTGGCTAGCAGGTTGTCCTTGAGGTGTCTGCACTCCATGGTAGTGTGTCCGTAAAGTTGATGATACTCGCAGTACAACTTCAGACTTGTTGGTTTCTTTTCTTCTTCTCAGTTATATTTGGCCCATTTCTTGAGCGAATTATTCGAGCTGCCAACCTGGTTGACCGACTGCCTCTTGTTTTGTTTTTCTTTGTAGTCCTTGTTGAATGATGTTGAGGCTCGCGGTGTTCCTCGTCTTTGGGCTTCTCTTTCGGGGTCGGAGGTTTTGAGGGCGAATGCTTTTTGAGGTGCACCGCTCGATCTTCCTCCAAAACTATAAATCTGGTGGCTCGATGAAGAGCGTCCGCCAAATTGTGAGGCTCGTTGATGGTGAGATCATCCCAGAACGCCGAAGAATGCCATAAGCCTTGCTTTAGGGCGGCCAGGGGGGATAAGTCATCCATGCTCGACGGGACCTTCGATAAGACTGTTTTGAATCGATTCATGTAAGCTCAGAGTGGCTCCTTTTCTTCTTGTGTCAGGGACCATAGGTCGGCCTGGGATGCTCCGGCCTGGATGTACATCGAATAATGCTTTAGGAAGGCCGTGGAGAGTTCTTAGAAGCTGTCGATAGACCTTGGTCGGAGCCTAGAGAACCATGTTAAAGCTGGTCCGCTCAGGTTTTCCACGAACTGCTGATAATACCCGGCATCTTTTTCTTCCGGGGTGAATTGAGATTGGTCCATAGCGATCAAAAAGGACGTAAGATGCCTTATCGTATCAGTTTCCCCCTCATAGGTCGGGATCTTGAGCTTCGTTGCTTTTCGAATCGGGATGTCAGCTATTCGAGCTGTAAATGGTGTCCGTTGCACCTCTTCGAGCATTCAGTCGATCTCTGGTGCCGAGCTGACTGCGTGATAGACTATTGTGAGAAGTTCTAACCTCGTGTTGGTGTTGCGGGCTTGTTCTTCCTGTTGATCGAATCGTTGCATGATGACCTCCATCATAGCTGTCATTGGATCCTGAGCTTGTTGAGTGAGTACAACTTCTTGCCTGGCGGGTTCAGTGTTAATGACGGCTTGGACTTCTTGGTCAGTAATGTTTTCGACGACCACGGACGCTGTCTGAAGGTCGTGATTCCTTGTATCCAGCTCCTGATTGGTCGTGCTGTGTTCGGGTTGGTTGTCCTCTATTTCCAAATTGAAATCGTGCGTTGGAGAATTTCAAGCTCCCTGTATAGGCCACCAATTGTTGATGCGCGAGTTCGACAATACATTTATTAAACAGTAAAGGGGCTCAGAAATCCTCGTTTATTGATATTGTGCTCGGAAACGGATTACAAGCAGCATAAACAGAATAAAGAATGTAAAGGATGTTGAGCTCGGAAGCTAGTAGACTGACGAACCTTGTGTAAACGAACTGACTGAATAACGAGCTCGTAGGGTCGGGAACTGAGTAGTAAGCGAATATCCTGAGATCGGGGCTAATTGACACGTATTCTGAGGTCGGACCTGGGTGAGAGGTATTCTGGGATCAATGATGAGCGCGTATATAAAAATCACTTTATCTAATGAATTCTTGTACGATTCAGGCGGAATATACGAATATAATTCTTTCTCTCTTAGATTAGTTAGAGTCCAGAAAACAGTTAGTTCTCTTGTCCCTTGTACTACTCCAAAAGAGGAAAAGTGATGTCCCTTGTACTACTCCAAAAGAGGAAAAGTGATGGGACAACTCAAGGAGAAGGGTCCCCTTCTTATACTAGAATGAGGAAGTACATTTATGTAGGGTTTTCTTGGAATGTGAGCTGGGCCTTTAATTCTGTCGGGCCGAGCTCGGCGAGATGGACTTTATAATTTGTCAATTATAAGGCCCATGCCCAACACCGAAAGAAGATATTGTATTCGACTACAGCATTAAAACCATCAACCTTATAAGTCTCGGCCTGTGCATAGCCTCTAGCAAACCTGAACGCACTGGTGCCTCCGATGATCGATAGCTCTCTCACATCCAACAGTATTGGATTCCGTCCATACATAGCGACGGTGCTGGCTTTAAATTCCCCTTCCGTGAACGCCAAGTTAAAGACCATTGTGAAGCTTAAGGTGTCCATGTCCGTCGATGCATACATCCCCTGTGCTCTCCCCACTTCCTTCGAGCTCGGGTCGGGTGCCTCAGTCAAAAGGTTATCGGCGATCACAACCACGCCAAATGAGGAGTTTGTGACGGGTGGGTTGGTGACTCTGATGGTCGTTGGTTTGTCACCGGAGATGACGTCATGAATGTAAAATTTGAGGTGGATGAAATTCTCCGAGTCATGTAACGGTTTTTTTTTGGAGTAAGTTTCGGATTTTGAAATGGTGACCGCAAAAAGAAGAACAGTTGAGAAAAAAAGAAGAAGAAACAGAAAACATTTAGCCATCTTTGTTGTTTGTAAGCTACAAAAGTAAGAAAAATAATACTTTAGGTTTATATCATATTTGTATATAATGTGATCTATTTATACACAAAATGTATTGGTTTATATAATATTTGCATTTATCGTTTCCATATTGGTGACAACAACATGTCCGTTGAAAGAGGAAGTAAGCGAGGGATTTATAAACAACTTGATTAACAGGGGAATATCTAGATTAGAGGGACCAGGTGCATATGCCCCCACGGCCATAAGTTAAAATATGTTACCAAACCTATAAGAAATCGATGGCTATGAGCCTATGACCCCTTTAAAAAAAAAAAAAATCGAAGGTAAAATCGTATTCAAATCATGTGGCTTGACCACTTTGTCGATCACTCGAGCATCATACGGGTTAGTCTAATTTTCTCATGTTGGATAACAATGGGCCTCTGAATCCAATTGGAAAAAGAAAACAGTCATTTTAGAAAGAAACAAAAAAAGATAAAAGAAAACTGTAGTGTAACAAAAATTTAATTAAAAAAACTACCAAAGACTGTACAAATCAGTCGACTGATAGACAAGTTGGTCAAGACTCGAGTGGAAAATGTAGTAGGTGAATACTACAATTTCAACGATGCGTAGGTGAGTACTAAAATTCCAACGATGTATGTAATACTCATTTTGCGGACGTTTAAGTAAAAGTGAAAGCAAGTGCGTTGAGTGGAAATGTAGTAGGTGAGTACTACAATTTCAACGATGCTTCATATTCGTATTATAACATGAGCTTCTTTTTTCTTGTTTCAAGGTTATATAACATGAGCTTGTCTTTGTTATATATGGAACTGAGGGAGAGTCGACAATTTACTTTAATTAATAATGGCTACAAAGACATCACATTTAGTTGCTTTTCTTCTCTCGTTGCTTCTTCTGCTCTTACTGATCATCTTTCAAGTTGGAGTCGCCGAGGCTGCTAAACGGAACCAACGTTAGTATATATTCATCATTCAATCTCTTGCGTTGCTATATATCTAGGGTTTTCTGAAACAAGGATCATACATATTATATTAATCAAGTTCTTTAATCTCTCAATTTTTACGGTTGATATGTTTTTTCCTAATGGAAATCTTTGTGGATCATATGGTTGTGTCATATTAAATTAGCAGGTCAAGAGGAACGTTTTGATCCCCCTAGCCCTCCCACCGCCCCTATTTATCTGCCACCTTCTAAAACTCGCAGAGGAAAAGGTCCATAAGTCATACGTGTTTTGAGTTGAGATGTTATGGAGCATAATGGTCAAGATTACTATTGTTATGATCTTATATTAGTTTAAACTTTTAAAATCATGTTAGAGTTTTAGATGATGTAACAGTATTTGGTTATAAATACGGCTATGTTGTAGTACGCCATATATAATACAAAATGTTGTGATAAAAGTTTTAAATCTCAATTACTAAGCAAGTGCAAGCAACGAGTAGTAATTAGGGTATCGATCCACTAAGGAGTTAGAATAGCACACTAAGAATGCAATCAATTGATTAATCTAAGCTAACTAATGTTTTTAATTTTTCTTCAAAATCCTAACGATGCTATGAAGTGAACAAGCAAATGAGAATGCAAAATGAAGATAAACAAGACTCTAATGCTAAAAAGAAACAAAACTAAAGCAAACCATAAACCAGCTTAAACAAATTTGAAATGCAAAAGTCAACTAAAAGTAAATTTGAAATGCAAAAGTCAACCGTAAAGTCTAACAACTAAAAACTTTATCAAATATGGGAAAACTTGGGCTTTGGGCAAAGCAATTGACTTATGATTCTTAATAACTAACTAATGATGCTAGGACTACAATTCAAACTCAATTCCATGACATAAATCACACAAAGTAGACTAATTCATTCCCATGACAATAATCCATTTATTAACCATTTAATTAAGCTAATTTCCCAATTGCAATTAAATGATCAATAATCATTTAGCATAAGTTCATAGAGCCAACTAAACACCTTAAACATCAATTCCCATTGGTTAAGAATAAAAAGCAAGATTTAAAGTTCTTCTAAATATTTCATCGAACACCTTCCGGACGTGAAATGTTCATGCTCTAGAATTTGAATAATCAAGACAAATCTAGCATTAAACACATCTTAATCTTTAGAAATCATAAGAATCTAAACCTAGACATCACTAATCATCCATTAAACATCTCTAATATACTAAGCCTAAACACCCATTAAAAGACTAATCACTAATCATGATAGAAAATACAATCATAATCATAGATAAAGACATAATCATAAAAGAAAAAGATAAAGATTAAGAGAAACTTCACTAAATTAAGAAAATGCAAAATATTTAAACACAAATCATAAGAAAATGGTTTGAAAGTTAAAAGGAGTAAAGAGCAAATCAATCTTAGGTTTTTTTCTTGTCTAAAAACATATTTATATCATGTGAAAATGGAATCGGGTCGACCCATCTAGATCCAGGTCGGGTCATGAAATTTTTATTTTCGGAACACCCATGCCGAAGGTCAACCCTCGGTTTCTATCCACAATATGTGATCTGCCAATTTGACTCCAAAAGCTTTATTTTCCTTCTTCCAACCATACCGAGTCAAGCCACAATATGGAGGAGGCTGTCATTTTCTCATTTCTTCACTTATTGGCCATCAATTACACTCCTTTTTTACCAACTTGTGCCACATCCATATCCTCATGAATTCCCATCTTTTTGCATTCAATTAAGCTCCAAATCATTTCGTTCCAAGATTCACCATCTTCAAACCTACAAAAGCACAAAAGAGATGCAAATGCCCCTAAAAATGCCTAAATGATTTGCAAATATGGGATAAAAACACAATGAAATGTAATTGAAATGAGGTAAAATATGAATATATCACAAAACATTTCTTAGCAAATTTTTTTTTATTTTAGTAGACTAGTATATATATTTTAGAATTATGCTAGATTTATACTGCCTCCGTATCATAATTGCTTATTTTTTAGAAAAAAATTTTGCACTAAATTAGTTGATGTTTTCATTTTTCTAGGTACAAATTTAATGTTTTTTGCTTTTCTATATTTGAATTCTGCAATATTTTATGTGATTGGTTAAATCAATTTTTTAAAAATAATAAGAGATTGTTTAATGTAAAAAAATATATAAAAAATACATTATTTATTGGGTTTCTTAATATATGTGCAACATCCTTAAACATCATCTAAAGTGTGAGTATATTTTGTATCTTTTAAATAATCGATAAGAATCATAGATACAAGTATAACGTACTACACCTCCTCGAAAGTATTGCGGTTCACGAATCTGAACTCAAAATAAGGGTCTAGCATCATTAGTAGAAATGGTTTTTTTTTCTTTCTTTTTTCACATATCAGTAGAAATATAATATCCATTTTTGTCGGATTTAGGTCGGTTTTTGTTTTATGTAGCAAACCCGAAAATATCCGAATTTTTTTCAAGTTTGAGTTCTGGTTCAAGTATTTTCAAATTTTTAATCCAAAATACTTAAAAATTACCCGAAATATTTATAACTACCCGAAAACTTTCCTTACTTGGTTCGTTTAATTATTTTTAACTCAAATTATCCAAAAACAAATTAACAAATTTTTTTTTGTAAATTTTCAAAAAAAAATACTTACTTAAATTGATTTTTACCCAAATATATCCATAGTACTCGGACTGAACGAAAAAATAAGAGAAACTATAAAATTTCCTAATCTATATGAACATTTAAATCTAAATATCTTTAGATAATTTATATTTCGCGTATTCGGATAACCGTTCGATTTTCGGTTCGGGTTCAGTATCGATTTTTCGGTTTTAAATGTTTTTTGGGTCATCAAGATTTGCTTTCATCATAAAAATTTTCTCAATTACGTCTATATCATTCTTAACCACACTCTTTGTAAGAGCGTCCGCAATGTGGTTTTCGGAACGGTTTACGTAGCGAAAATTGATTTCAGTGAAGAGAGGAATATAATTCTTGATGTCTTGGAGTATACCATATATTTCTTTGATTGCGTGCGAGGATTTGATGGCTCCAACTAAGGTTTGAGAGTTCGACGTCAGACATATCTTGGAGATACCTAGTTCATGTGCCTTACCGAGGGCCAATCTTACTGCAAGGGCCTCGGCTATTATAGATGAGTTGACAACTGTTATAGATGTTTATAACCCTCGGGTAAAATCGGGTTTCGTTCGGATAATTTCGAGTCGGGTTCAGTTCGATTTTTTTATTTCGGATTTTTTGTCCAGCCCTAGAAATAGTTTAGATTATTAATAAACGTTAATAATGTTTTTAAAAATATATATATATATATATAGGTTATGTAAATTGTTTACATTACATCATTAAATTTTTTAATCAATGGACATTTAGCTATTAAAAAAATTTGTATTGGAAACAAATATCTGTCATGGTTATCTTAGCTCGATGCCTAGTGGTCACGGATGACTACGGAACGAAGTTAATTACTGTCAATTAGCCATAGATTTTATGTCGTAGCTATGTGTGACTAAATTAAGAAAAAAAAAAACCCACGGATTTTTCCTTTTGAACGCAGAAAAATATTTGGCTATTTGATAAATTTTGTTTATTCAAGTAATATTTGGACGCCTCGAAGAGCTGTTTTGGTTCGTGTACTTTATCTCAAATTCAACCTCGGTAGGTGGAAGGAATAAATGTAAACGGAACTTAAAAAAGAAAGATATATATAACAAGATTGACGTGAGCCAAGTCTTTCGTATGGAAAACTAAAACGCGTTGAATAATAAGTTGGCGAGTATCATCACATTAAAACGATGTTTTTGTTTCTTATTTATATTTATATATAATAAGAGAAATCCTGAGGTGATCTTGTTATGAGAAACTGAAACACTTATAGCTAAATGGCTGTAAAGATATCAAATTTAGTTGGTCTTCATCTATCTTTGTTTCTTCTGTTTCTATTCGTCTTGTCGCAAGGTGGATTAGCCAACGCCAAACGCCACCAACGTTAGCATTTTAACAACGCATTCTCTTTTTTTTTTTTTTCTGGATTTTGAAACAAAAAAAACAAGCACACATATATACGATTGACGGTATTTTGGATAATTGGATTGTGGTTGAGAGTGTTTTGTCAGGAATTCCAAAAAAAAATTAATATCATAAAATATGTTCTTGTTATACCTTTTCTTTAGAAGAAACTAATCATATATAGATACACAAATCTGATGCAGGTAATAAAGTGTTTTTAGATTGTGTTCCTCTTGCACCTCTTCCTCCTCCTCCACCTCCTCAAGTCGCTCCTCCAATTTATCTACCGCCTTCTAAATCACGCAAAGGAAAAGGTTCATAAACAATGTTTGTTCTCCTCATGTAACCGAGAAGAGGACAAAAATTGCATATAAAGTGTGTATGAAGAAGAGTAAAGACTATTTTTAAGACCCACGAGAAGAAAAGAAATATGATTGTGTTTTCTACTAGTTATACCTTTTCAAATCATGTTGGAATGTTTTAATCACAAAACTATAGTTGTAAATTAATACGACTGTTATAATAGTCAACAATAGGCTTCGAGAAATGTATCGCAGAGTCAAAAGATGCGAGTAAATTATTATTTGTGTGGAGCCCACTGTCACTATGCATGCACAGTAACTTACTTTTCATTGTCTATATAAAGAGATTCGATCGATTGTAAATTTATAACATTCATAATAAGAAACTCTCTCTCGTCTCTCTCTAATAGTCTCAGTATACTATTCCTATCGGGTATAAAAATTTCTTCTTCTTTTATATTTATTGAGATAATAAATGATCTCTTTTTATTTTATAACACGTTATCAGCACGATCACTCTAAAATTTCAACTTTCATATGTATACTTATTATACCCTATAGTGTGAGACTATTGTCTCTATAATAATTTATTTATTTATGTGGTTGTTTTACGCACCATAATTTATTTACTGCTTTATTTATGGTCGGTTAAACCGCCTGCTATTTTATTTATTTCTATGGCTGCTTATGCACCATAATTTATTTATTTACAGTTTTTAATTATTTATGGACGGTTGAACCGCCTGATTATTTATTTATGTGGTTGTTTCACACACCATAATTTATTTATTTACTGTTTTAATTATTTATGCTCGGTTTAACCGCCCGAAATTTTAACTGTTGTTTTAATTATTTATTTAATATTATCCCATGGATGACTTTGTCACCATAACCCTATTATTAATTCTCTGTTTATTTTATGTGCAGTATATATAATATTTAACAATCTTTTCTAAAATTAATATTTGAACTGATAAATTTATCTGATTGATTATCAAATATTTTCAGATTAATTTTTCCTTAAAGATTTGACCCCCAACGGTCACAAAGAAATTTTTCACAAAATTTTTCAAAATTTCTTTACACTCCAACGGTCATGAACAGTATTTTTCAATCTATAAATACACCCATTTTTCACTCTTTCAAAATCATTCAATCATTTCATCTCCTTTCAAACACTCCTACAAAATATTTTGATTCCGATTTTGATTCCGATTTTGTACGAAAAATGTTTCGACTGTTTTTAATTTTTATCATCGGTGTAATTTTTACTGCTATTTATGGTCTCTTCGCTGGGGATTTTACTCGCGAAGAGTTTATCATAAATATCACTTTACTTTTTTATGCTTTAATGCTCACTGTAATTGCTGTTATGATTAATGTATACGGTTTCTAAAATTATGTTATATTTCTAATAATAATATTTTTGATTTTGTTTTTAGAAATCAAATGGCCACCGTTGAGAAACTCAAATTTCCAGCTCTCAAAATTACTGGAGCTAATTATATAGCATGGACAACCGATGCAGAACTCTATATGGAATCGGAAAATTTATCCGATACCATCATTGAGGAAAATGATTCATCCGCCCAAACTAAGGCAAAGGCAATAATATTTCTACGGAAACATTTGGATGAAAATGTGACGCATGACTATGCGCACATTAGAGACCCAGCAGAGCTCTGGAAAGCTCTGAAAGAAAGGTTCGATAATCAGAGGGAGATAAACCTCCCTCATGCGATGGAAGAGTGGAAAAACCTGAGATTCCAGGATTTTAAGAAAGTGGAGGAGTATAACTCCGCTATGTTGAGGATTGTATCACAATTAAATTTTTGTGGTAAACCTGTCACCGAAGCAGAAATGCTCGAAAAGACATACCTCACATTCCACAAAGAACATAGTGTCCTACCAGCAATGTATAGAAATTGCGGATACACAAGGTTCTCTGAGTTAATTGTTACACTCATCATCGCAGAGAAAAACAATGATCTTCTCATAAAGAATCACAACTCTCGTCCTACGGGAGCCAGAGCATTCCCTGAGGTGAATGCAACGGATTTTCATAATCCGGAAGAGAAGAAAAATCAAACCTATCGGGGTCGTGACCGATTTAATCGGGGTCGTGCCCGCAGATTTAATCGCGGACGCGGAAGAAATTTCAGTTCACGTGGGAGAAATTCTTTCCAATGGGTTCGTTCTCAACAAACCCCCAAAGGAATAGATATTCAAGAGACCACCGCACAGAAGCGTGACAGCATCTGTTACAGATGCGGAAGCAAAGGACATTGGTCCAATGTGTGTCGTACCCCGGAACATCTTTGCAAGCTATACAAACAGTCTACCAAAGGCAAAGGGAAAGAAGTGAACCTCACGGAACACTTTGAGGGTACATCGTACCTTGATTCTCCCGACTTTGCAAATGACTTTGATGAGACCGCTATAGCGGATAACTAAAATGCTTGTAATAATGAGACTGCTGAAAGATCTCCGGTTATGCCATTATGTATTCCTGTTTTCAACGAATAATGTGTGTTTTTTTTTGTTTTGTAATGCGAAATTATTAAGTATGTTCTAATAAATAACATTTACTTTCTATCATCTAATTTTTGTCAATTTCAGCGGAAATGGATGAATCGATAACCAAGGAAATGGTTCGAGAAATTTGTATACCAGATAGTGGAACAACACACACTATTCTGAAGGACAAGAGATATTTCTCTAATTTAAAACCGACAAACATTATTGTCAATACAATATCAGGTCCTACAGACTTGATTAAAGGAAGTGGCAGCGCAAACTTTATGTTGCCTAATGGAACCAAGTTTTCCATAAAAAATGCCTTATATTCTCCGAATTCTAAAAGGAATTTGTTGAGTTTCAAAGACATATACCTTCAAGGATATGATACTCAGTCTGCAACTGAGAATGGAAAAAAGTATATGTACGTAACTTCCGATAAATCCGGAAAAAGGCTTATATTGGAAAAATTTCCAAAGCTTCCTTCAGGACTGCATTATACTCATATAAATGCAATCGAATCACATCTAGTGGTTAAAAGAAATCCAGAAGATTTCACATTATGGCATGATCGCCTCGGTCACCCGGGCACCACAATGATGCGTAATATTATGGAGAACTCACATGGTCATTCACTGAAAATCCAAGAGATATATCAGGGAAATAAAATGACATGTGTTGCGTGTTCTCTTGGAAAATTGATCATAAGGCCATCGCCAGCCAAAATTGATAAAGAATCACCAAAGTTCCTTGAAAGAATTCAAGGCGATATTTGTGGACCAATACACCCATCATGTGGACCATTCCACTATTTTATGGTGTTAATTGATGCATCTAGCAGATGGTCACATGTTTGTCTATTATCATCTCGAAATATGGCATTTGCGAGATTTCTAACTCAGATAATCAAACTGAGGGCTCAATTCTCTGATTATCATATTAAGAAAGTTAGACTAGACAACGCTGGTGAATTCACATCCCAAGCCTTCAATGATTATTGTATGGTAACGGGAATAGAAGTTGAACATCCGGTAGCACATGTTCATACACAAAATGGCTTGGCTGAATCATTAATTAAACGTCTGCAATTAATTGCAAGACCATTGATCATGAAATCAAAACTCCCAACATCTGTATGGGGACATGCCATTTTGCATGCAGAAGCACTTATTCGGATAAGACCAAGTGCATATCATAAATATTCTCCATTACAATTAGCTTTTGGTCGAGAACCAAATATATCCCATCTAAGAATCTTTGGTTGTGCGGTATATGTGCCTATAGCACCACCACAACGTACAAAGATGGGACCACAAAGAAGAATGGGAATATATGTTGGTTGTGATTCCCCATCAATCATACGATACCTAGAACCACAGACTGGTGATGTCTTTACGGCACGATTTGCCGATTGTCATTTTGATGAAAAAGTATTCCCGGTTCTAGGGGGAGAAAATAACAAAGTAGGAAAGGAAATAGAATGGCGTGTGCCATCTTTGCTACACCTTGATCCTCCTACAAAACAGTCAGAACTAGAAGTTCGACGAATTATGCATTTGCAAAGTATAGCAAACCAGCTACCTGATGCATTTGCAGATACTAAAACGGTAACGAAATCACATATACCGGCTGCAAATGCTCCTGCTCGAATTGAGATACCAAATGAACATGAAAGAGCAGATAATACACGTAAGTCTAGAACCCGCTTGAAGCGTGGTAGACCCGTTGGTTCTAAGGATAAAAATCCTAGAAAACGAAGGGAAGTTGAGAAGCATAATGATCCCAAAATTACTGAAAGTATTTTGGATGAAACGAATCATGAGTCTAACGACAATACAGAGCTTCATGAAGGAAATCATGAGATCTCTATAAACTACATTCATAATGGAAGGATATGGAATCGTACTGAAATGAATGTAGTCGATGAAGTTTTCTCATACCTTGTGGCAAAGGAAATAAATGAGGAAAACGATGATCCAGAACCAATGTCTGTATATGAATGTCAAAACAGACAAGATTGGATGAAATGGAAAGATGCTATACAAGCTGAATTTTATTCGCTTAATAAACGAAATGTATTCGGACCTATTACACTCACACCCAAAGATGTGAGACCGGTTGGATACAAATGGGTCTTCATTCGAAAACGAAATGAGAAAAATGAAATTATGAGATATAAAGCTCGCCTTGTTGCTCAAGGATTTTCTCAAAGACCTGGGATCGATTATGAGGAAACATATTCCCCCGTTATGGATGCAATTACGTTTAGATTCTTAATGAGTCTAGCGGCTAACGAAAATCTAGAGATGCGTCTCATGGATGTTGTTACAGCATATTTATATGGATCATTAGATACTGATATCTATATGAGAATTCCAGATGGGTTTAAAATGCCAGAACCATTAAGTTCCAAACCTAAAGAGTTATGTGCAATAAAATTGCAAAGATCATTATATGGGTTAAAGCAATCTGGACGCATGTGGTACAACCGTCTCAGTGAGCATCTAACAAAAGAAGGATATGTAAATGATCCTTTATGCCCATGTGTTTTCATCAAGAAAACAACATCCGGATTTGTGATTATCGCAGTGTATGTTGATGATCTAAACATAATAGGAACTCAAGGGGAAATACAAAAGGCCTCAAATTATTTAAAAGGAGAATTTGAGATGAAAGATCTCGGGCAGACGAAGTACTGTCTTGGCCTACAAATTGAGCATTCTCAAAAAGGTATATTTGTGCATCAGTCCACATATACGAAAAGAGTACTAAAACGATTCAACATGGATAAGGCAAATCCATTGAGTACTCCCATGGTCGTTAGATCACTAAATGTCGAAAATGATCCATTTCGACCACATGAGAAAAATGAGGAGATACTTGGTCCTGAAGTACCGTATCTAAGTGCAATCGGAGCACTCATGTATCTTGTAAATTGTACTCGACCTGATATATCATTTGCTGTTAATCTTTTGGCAAGATTTAGCTCGTCCCCTACCCGAAGACATTGGAATGGGATTAAACATATTTTCCGATATCTTCAAGGAACGATTGATTTAGGACTGTTTTATCCTAAAAATTCAAAAGGTCAAATGGTCGGTTTTGCAGATGCAGGATATTTGTCAGATCCGCACAAAGCGAGATCACAAACAGGATATGTTTTCACGGTCGGAGGCACTGCTATATCCTGGCGCTCTCAGAAACAGACGCTTGTGGCAACTTCTTCAAACCATGCTGAAATCATTGCACTTCATGAGGCAAGTAGAGAATGTGTATGGTTGAGATCAATAAGCCAACACATCAAATCAAGCAGTGGGATCCACGAAAATACGGAGCCAACCGTTTTATATGAAGATAATGCTGCATGTGTCGCTCAAACAAAGGAAGGATATATCAAAAGTGATAGAACCAAACATATCCCTCCAAAGTTTTTTTCATACACTCAGGAACTTGAGAAGGCTAAAGACATTGAAGTCAAGTATATTCGATCATGCGACAATGCTGCTGATCTCTTCACAAAGTCGCTCCCTACCACCACGTTCAGGAAACATGTCCATAACATTGGAATGCGTCATCAACGAGATTTACAAGATGACTCATGATCCCTCGAGGGGGAGCTTGCGTAGTTGCACTCTTTTTATCCTTCTATGGTTTTTCCCAATGGGTTTTCCTAGAAAGGTTTTTAACGAGGCAACAGATGACACGATGCAAGAAATATAGTGACAATTGGTCTCCAAGGGGGAGTGTTATAATAGTCAACAATAGTAGGCTTCGAGAAATGTATCGCAGAGTCAAAAGATGCGAGTAAATTATTATTTGTGTGGAGCCCACTGTCACTATGCATGCACAGTAACTTACTTTTCATTGTCTATATAAAGAGATTCGATCGATTGTAAATTTATAACATTCATAATAAGAAACTCTCTCTCGTCTCTCTCTAATAGTCTCAGTATACTATTCCTATCGGGTATAAAAATTTCTTCTTCTTTTATATTTATTGAGATAATAAATGATCTCTTTTTATTTTATAACAACGACCCTGTTGTACATTATATAATAAAGTATTTTAGATAAATTGTTATTAGCTCTCTCTTTTTCACAAACTATAGTTCTATTAGAATTAGAACTATTTTGTTGACTTTTTTCTCAACTCTTTAACTTTAGTGCGTATCAAAGTATAAGAACATCTTCAATAGGAAAAAGTTCAGCGAGTTTCTAAGATATATTATTTATAAAAAATCAACCAATAATAAAGTGACAAATGGCAGAAGAGTCTCTTAAAATGGTGAGAATTGATTCTCAATCTAGAACTGTCTCTTTTTCTCTTTTTTGCTTCTTTATTATTTTTTACTTCTTAAATGCTTAGATACCATGTAAGAACTTCCGTTGGTGGTGCTCTAAGATAAGCGATTTAATTAGTTATCTATTAATAAGGTGAAATATACCCATTTAGTTGGTATCCATCTTTAGCACGCACGATATTTAATATTGAGTCTCGCACCTTGCGTGTCGCGTCTTCTGTAGAAGAAAACGATTGAACAACCATATTACAAAAATATCATCGGCAATTATAGATATAAATAAATAAAAACCCAACAAATAGTAATTTAGTGCTATTATTACTCAAAAAATTAATTCTATTAGAATTTGTATATCTAACCAAAATCAAACGGAATGCATGACCAAAAAAATACAAAAACACAAACAAGACCAAAATTTTGCTTACACCAAACAATCCATTTGCAAACACTCACACGTCTGAAGTCTCGATTTTATTCAAACAACTACACCTTTTAAACTTTAAGACGTACACATCAAAAACAAAAACAAAATAAAAACGCATAGTGAAACAATTTTTTCATATTCAAATTACATGAGAATTCCAAATAATTTTAATGCCAAATGAAGACATTGTACTCGACCACAGCATTTAAACCATCAAGCTTAAAAGTCTTGGCCTGTGCATAGCCTCTAGCAAACCTGAAAGCCCCTGTACCTCCAATGATCGGCATCTCTCTCACCTTCGAAAATATAGAATTCCGTCCATAGATAGAGAAGGTGCTGCCTTTAAACTTACCTTCCGTGAACACAATGTTAAAAACCATTGTGAAACCTATGGTGTTCATGTCCGTAGATGAGTACATCCCCTGAGCTCTCCCCACTTCTTTCGAGCTCGGGTCGGGTCCCTCGGTCAACGGGTCATCGGCGATCATAACAAGGCCAAACGAGGTGGCGGAGGAGTTTGTGATCGCGGACGCTGCGACTCTGAATGCGGTTGGTTTGTCACCGGTGATGACATCATGGAAATAGAAGTGGATCTGGGTGAGTTTCTCCGGCTTGTGTTCTTGAAACGGCAACGTTTTGGAGTAAGCTTCGGATTCTGTGACGGTAAGAAGAAGAATAGTTGAGAACAGAGGAAGATGAAGAAGCAGAAATCGTTTAGCCATGTTTGTTGTTTGTAAGCTACAAAGTCAAAACATGATCGATAGTTTAGGCTATTGTATGGAAATGTGATTCATTTATATATACACAAAACAGAGATCAGTACGTAACAACATGAAAGCACGAATATGTTTGTAATAACATTTGTATATTGTTTCCAGATTAGTGACAACAACATGTCCGTTGACGAGGATTTAAACTAGGAAGTTTGATTAATAAACTGTTGACATTCTTAAGCGATTTATAACTATTTATAAATATTGACTTAGAATTCAATTTCCAGAATTCGTGTAAATAATAAATTAGATCTAGTTTCTTATTTCGAATATACCTGGATATTTGGCAGCGGAAAGATGAACTGAATTAAATCAAGGTTATGTAGCACTCCAAACGTTGTGCTTCTATCGGTATCCACACGCACACAAACTAGATCAAGACAGGATGCTAGTGCTGTAGAGATCTAATCTCGAGTATAAAGAGAAACTGTTTCTACTTTTCTTTTAAGGATTTTAATCGGCGGGTACTCAATGATCATTATCATCCAAACGTCACACATATCTATACAAGTCTTGTATATGTGACCTAATGGACCAAAGCCCATACGTGAAGAAGAAGAAACTTTGTGAGCAAGTAATGATAATTACTTCTCCTTTTACTTGACCTTCACGTGCACTCAATAAATATACCGCATGTATATATCTCATACATAACATATGTATAATTATTCTAAATGCATATATATATACAAATATATAAATATATCAAATATATATAATATATATTGTATCATATTAAAACCCATTAGTGATCTAGTTTGCTTAGATGTGTGACCCAATAGGATCATATAATATTAGTAATAGGTTTTAAGGCCCATAAATTATAAGTGGTTTCTAGCAAAACATTATAACCATCTAATATTATACGATTGTCAAACCTTGACATTTTAACTTTCTAGAGTAAGTACAAATGATTTCAGGACATTCCCAACAATCTCCCACTTGTACAGGAATCATATATTCCTATAATTCCTTCGTCTCTGTATCTCGATCTTAGCATAAGGCAAGAAATTGCGTCATCCTTATTAAGCTAGATCATGTTTATCGAACTCCGATTTATACTGATTAAACAAACGACTGACTTTCACCTCGTTTGAGCACGGCCATGCATTTTCAGTATCAAATCTTCGATAGGCCCAAAAATACTTATCTCCTGTTATATAGGAGGGACAAATCCCATCTTGTTCCATCTCTGCTCCTTACACATTTCATAGAATGCCCAAGCATTGTCTTTATAATCACCTTTTACGGTTGACGTTTGACAATGTCAAAACAAACTAATCCCCATGTAAGAAATCATGATGAACTCAGGTCAAAGGACTATACTCTATAGTTGTGATGAGAAACTCTTATGACACTCATATAACATTCTCGTAGAGTTCTCATAGCGGGTCAATCCAATACTGTGTTCTCTAACACATATCTACGTGATTGACTTTAATACAACATATCAATGACTTCACGAAACTTAGTCATCAGTCACCTCACATACCAGTCATATATAGTTATTAATGTCCCATGATAATAACTTTGACTGGGGACCTGTATAATTTATCTCATCTTTCACTTATAGGGTTTCATGATCAAGTCACGTACTTGATGACCTAATAAGAATGATATAAATTATTTTGGGACTATTATTTAATTATCCAATAATAAAATAATACTGAAACAAATTTCATTAATTTGAAAATAAAATCAAATGTAGGTATTCATGAACATCATATTAGAAAATAAAATTCTCTCACTAGAATCAAGATCACATCTTAAGAAATCTAATGCCTATAGCAGCAGTATGACTCTCATGCTTAGGCCGTGGAAGAGGCTTGGTCAAAGGATCAGCAACGTTTGCATCCGTCGAGACTCTACTAATCTTCACATCTCCTCTATCAACAATATCACGAATAAGATGATATCGTGTCTCTATGTGTTTAGATTTCTGGTGTGATCTGGGTTCCTTTGCCTGAGCAATGGCTTCATTGTTGTCACAATAGAGATCCACCGGCCCAGATATGTTAGGAATCACACCAAGCTCAGTAATAAACTTCCTAATCCAAACAGCTTCCTTTGCTGCTTCAGAAGCAGCGATGTACTCAGCTTCGGTTGTGGAGTCTGCCACGGTACTTTGCTTAGAACTCTTCCAGCTCACAGCTCCTCCATTAAGACAGAAGATAAATCCAGATTGTGATCGGAAATCATCTTTGTCTGTCTGAAAGCTGGCATCAGTGTAACCACTCACAACAAGCTCATCACTTCCTCCATAGACCAAGAACTTATCCTTAGTATTTCTCAAATACTTTAGAATGGTCTTCACTGCCGTCCAGTGACTCTCACCTGGATCTGATTGGTATCTACTCGTCATGCTTAAAGCACACGCAACATCTGGACGAGTACAGAGCATGGCATACATGATAGATCCTATAGCAGAAGCATATGGGATTCTATTCATCCGCTCTCGCTCATCATGTGTCGAAGGACACTGTTTCTTGCTGAGAGTTATGCCATGAGACATTGGAATAAAACCTTTCTTGGAATCATGCATGTTGAATCTGTGTAAGATCTTATCTATATAAGTATCCTGACTCAGTCCAATGATTTTTTTCAATCTATCTCTATAGATTCTAATTCCAAGAATATAAGCGGCTTCTCCCATGTCTTTCATTGAGAAACAACTACTTAGCCAGGTCTTAACAGACTCAAGCAAAGAAATGTCATTTCCAATGAGCAGTATGTCATCTACATACAATATCAGAAATGCAACTGCGCTCCCACTAGTCTTCTTGTAAACGCAAGGTTCTTCTTCCTTTCTAATAAAATCAAACTCTTTGATCGCTTCATTAAAACGAAGATTCCAACTCCGAGATGCCTGCTTCAAACCATAAATAGAACGATGAAGCTTGCATACTTTCCCATCGTTTTTAGGATCTGTGAAACCCTCAGGTTGTGTCATGTACACATCCTCCTCCAGATTTCCATTGAGGAAAGCTGTTTTCACATCCATCTGCCATATCTCATAATCATAATAAGCGGCAGTTGCTAGGAGAATCCGAATGGATTTAAGCATTGCGACTGGGGAATAGGTTTCATCATAGTCTACACCATGAATCTGCTTGTAACCTTTAGCCACCAATCTAGCTTTGTATATCTGAATATTACCATCCATGTCAATTTTCTTCTTGAAAACCCATTTACACTCAATGGCTTTAACACCATCAGGTAAATCTACCAAAGTCCATACTTGGTTTTCTGACATGGATTCCATTTCGGATTCTTCGGCCTTTAACCATTTATCGGAATCAGAGCCCATCATTGCTTCTTCATGAGATGTAGGTTCATCATTCTCTATAATTAATAAATCATGATGATCTGTCACCCAAACCCCATATCTATTAGGTTCGTGACGAGACCTCTCGGACCTACGTATCTCAGGTTCCACAGGTGTAGATTCTACGACTCTTCGTAGATCTAATTGATGCTCTTCTTGAGAAGTTTCAGCAATCTTCTGTGTTTCTCGAACCTCTTCGAGTTGTACTTTACTCCCACTGTTTTTCTTACAAAGAAATTCTCTTTCCATAAAGACGCAATTTCGAGCAACAAACACTTTGTTCTCAACAGGGTCGTAAAAGTAATAACCTTTGGTTTCCTTGGGGTAACCAACGAAGTAGCACTTATCTGATTTGGGTCCAAGCTTATCAGCAGTTAAACGTTTTACATAAGCTTCACAACCCCAAATCTTGAGAAAAGACAAATTATGAACTTTTCCGGTCCACATCTCATATGGAGTCTTTTCAACTGATTTTGATGGACATCTGTTTAGCGTAAACGCAGACGTTTCTAGAGCATATTCCCAAAAGGATAATGGAATATCTGTATGACTCATCATTGATCGAACCATATCTAATAAAGTCCGATTTCTCCTTTCAGACACACCATTCCATTGCGGTGTTCCTGGAGGAGTGAGTTGTGAAACGATTCCACATTCTCTCAGATGATCTTGGAAATTTTGGCTCAAATATTCTCCTCCTCGATCTGATCGAAGAGCCTTGATTGTCTTGCCAAGCTGGTTTTGTACTTCATTCTGAAATTCCTTGAACTTTTCAAAAGATTCAGACTTATGTTTCATTAGATAAACATAACCATATCTACTGTAATCGTCAGTAAATGTAATGAAGTACTGGAAGTTTCCTCTAGCACTTAAACTCATTGGTCCACACACATCAGTATGTATAAGGCCCAACAAGTCACTGGCCCGTTCACTGTGTCCAGTAAAGGGAGCCTTAGTCATTTTTCCCAATAAACAAGATTCACATTTCTCATATGATTCATAATCAAATGAGCTCAAAAGTCCATCACTATGAAGCTTTGGAATGCGTTTCTCATTTATATGGCCTAAACGACAATGCCAAAGAAACGTAGGATTAGAGTCTTTCGTCTTTAATCTCTTAGTACTAATGTTATAGACAGGCACATTTTGGTCTAGAATATAAAGCCCATTCTCTAATGGACCGCTACCATAAATAATATCACTACGATCAAATAAACAACACTTGTCTTTAATCGAAAAATGAAATCCTTCCAAATCCAAACAAGGAATAGAAATAATATTTCTGCTTATAGCAGGTACATAGTAGCAATTATTAAGTTCTAAAACCATGCCCGAAGGCAAAGACAAATGAAATATTCCCACAGCTAATGCAGCAACTCTTGCTCCATTTCCCACGCGCAGGTCCACTTGTCCTTTCTCCAAAGTTCTACTATTTCTTAGGCTCTGCATATTCGTACAAATATGAGCACCACAACCGGTATCCAATACCCAAGAAGTAGAACCAGAAGTAGTAACATTTACTTCTATAACATAAATACCTTTAGAAGAAGTCTCGAAGGTCTTCTTCTGTTTCAAATCTTCCAAGTATTTCTTGCAGTTTCTCTTCCAATGCCCAGAGCCATTACAATAATGGCACTTATCTTCACTAGAAGGACCGGGCTTGAACTGAGGAGCATGGTCAGGCTTGCCCGGATTCTTAACCCAGCTTGCCTTACCTTTTCCTTTGTTATTACCTGGTTTCTTAAACTTCTTACCCCCTTGTACCATGAGTACATGCGGGGTGTCCTTCTTGATGTTTGGCTCAACTGTCTTGAGCATTCCATGCAGCTCAGTCAAAGTCTTTGTCAAGTTGTTCATGTTGTAGTTCATAACAAACTGATCATAACTTGATGGCAATGACTGCAGGATAATGTCAGTAGCCAACTCTTGGCTAATAGGAGCATCCAGTTTAGCCAGGTTATCAATATAACCCATCATCTTAATGACATGTGGGCTAACTGGACTTCCTTTAGGAAGCTTGCACTCAATGAGAGCCTTAACGGTCTGGTATCTCTCAGTTCGTGCCTGCTCCTGAAACATCCCTTTCAGGCTAGTGATCATGTCAATTGGCAAATCCACGTTCTCATATTGTTTTTGCAATTCTAAGTTCATGGTAGCCAACATAAGACAACACACATCAACCCTATCAGCGACATGCTTATCATAAGCAGTCCTCTCTGCATGTTGAGCATTGGTCTTAGGTTTTTCAGGTGGAAGATTCTTTTCTAGGACATAGTCCTTCTTCTCCTGTTTGAGAACTATTCTCAGATTTCGATACCATTCGAGGAAGTTCGATCCACTCAGCTTGTCCTTCTCAAGGACGGAGCGCAATGAAAATGAACTGTGGGGCGTTGACATAGCTGGAGGAAAGAAGAGTAAAGATCAATATGATGTTCATTAATTTGAGAAGTCTCAACATTTAAGAAGACTCACATTATATTCAAAACATTAATATCCTCAAAATGAATATAATAATCCAAGATCCATATTTTACTAGAATTCAAGTGAGCTTTGGCTCATCGCCCGAATATCTAGCTACTTAGGTAAGCAACACACTTTGCTAATTATATCCAATATAATTCTTGGTTGTTGAACGACATCTTATGTCAATCTAACATATGCCTCTAAGCCCAAAACCATTTTGATAGCCTAGTCAAGTAAACCAATCTCACTACACATGGTAACCATTACCATCTGCCTCACTTATGTAGAAGTGGACACCCTGCTTGACAGGCCCATCACACAACGAAATAAGCCTTGACAATTGACAGAGATTGGATAGGAATCAATAATACTTGAAATTTATATCTATATTATAAATTTATATCAAATATAAAACATATAATATAATACATATCTAATATATTTTAAATTGGCTTTTAAATAATTAATTTTAATCTGATTAAAATTAAAATTTATAAGTTATATAATTAATTTTAATCTAAAATCAGTCCGAAACTCTAATCAAATTAGGATTTTAATCAAGCGAAAGATTAACACACAACAAGAGCTTCTGGATTTTAATTTAATCGAATCAATTAAAACAGAACTCAAACTAGTGATACAGTAGTCTAACACATGCATATAACATTATTATATCAAAAGTCAAACAGCCATGCATCAATTCACTAACGTATAAGTTTTCAATTATGCAAACAGCTTTAAACATGCATGCGAATTGTCAGTGACCGATTATGATCATATTTTAACATTAAAACTATCAGAATTATCATGCCGATTTTAACAAGGTTCTGGGTAATTAAAATCACATATCTCATAGTTTCAGTTTACGCAAACATGTTCCATAGAATTTCATAAATTCAAATTATTCACAAAATTAGCATATATATCACATATATATTAAACTAGACCAATTTCAGTATTATACACGTAGGCTCTGATACCACTGTTGACATTCTTAGGCGATTTATAACTATTTATAAATATTGACTTAGAATTCAATTTCTAGGATTCGTGTAAATACTAAATTAGATCTAGTTTTTTATTTCGAATATACCTGGATATTTGGCAGCGGAAAGATGAACTGAATTAAATCAAGGTTATGTATCACTCCAAACGTTGTGCCTCTATCGGTATCCACACGCACACAAACTAGATCAAGACAGGATGCTAGTGCTGTAGAGATCTAATCTCGAGTATAAAGAGAAACTATTTCTACTTTTCTTTTAAGGATTTTAATCGGCGGGTACTCAATGATCATTATCATCCAAACGTCACACATATATATACAAGTCTTGTATATGTGACCTAATGGACCAAAGCCCATACGTGAAGAAGAAGAAACTTTGTGAGCAAGTAATGATAATTACTTCTCCTTTTACTTGACCTTCACGTGCACTCAATAAATATACCGCATGTATATATCTCATATATAACATATGTATAATTATTCTAAATGCATATATATATAAAAATATATAAATATATCAAATATATATAATATATATTGTATCATATTAAAACTCATTAGTGATCTAGTTTGTTTAGATGTGTGATCCAACAGGATCATATAATATTAGTAATAGGTTTAAAGGCCCATAAATTATAAGTGGTTTCTAGCAAAACATTATAACCATCTAATATTATACGATTGTCAAACCTTGACATTTTAACTTTCTAGAGTAAGTACAAATGATTTCAGGACATTCCCAACATAAACAACTAGATATCCCTATCCGTATGGATCCTAATATATATATATATAAAAAATGATAAGGTATAAATAGATTAATAAGAATAAACATAAGACTCTACATTGCGATGACTTTATATAATTCTATGAAAACTCGATTTTGATGTAGCATAAGACATTTTTTTTTTTTAGCCCATGATGGTGACTGTAGAAAATTGATGTGATTGTAGCATAAGACATTTATTGTTGCTTATATTGATGAGATTGTAAAAAAAAAATTAGTCCATGAATGATCCAATCCAAACACTTTACAGAGAATCGATGGCTAAGACCATGTTCAATGGTGACTCTTAATGCAAGTTCTTAAGGCAAAATAGATTAAAATTAAATAAAAATTAGTTATATTATTAAGAACCGATCCTTAATAAGAGATTTAAAATGTGGTTCTTAGGTGGTTATTAGGTGACACATGTCACTCATTGATTTGGCGATGATTTTTTTGACACGGAGAAAAAATAAACACGCGTACAATGTTTATAAATTTTACCATTGGAGGAAATAAATTTTTTACTATGTTTATAAATTTTGAGAAAATAAAATTCTACTTAAAATAAAGATAAATTTTTAATAATGCCACTTTTCAAGTGCCACTTTTCAAAAATGCCACATTTTCAAAATCTTTGCAAAAATACCACTTTTTCAAAAAAAAAATTCATTATACCATTTATTTTTGGGTTAACTATGTTGTATTAGGGTTTAGTTTTGAGGGTTTTAGGGGTTTTAGGGGTCAAAACATTTTTAGGGTATATTATTTTAGGATTTAGATTTTAAAAATCCACAATTAGTGGCATTTTTGCAAATGGACATCCACAAGTTGAATTCTTGCAAATATGCACACCAAAAGTGATATTTTTGCAATTGTTCTATAAAATAATATATATTTATATATTTATTAAGAATCCCTAATGGGGTTTTATCATTGGAGAAGGAAAAAATTAAAAATTGTTAAATTAAAATATATAATAAACAAATTGGTTAAAACCCCATTAAACCTAATTGAGGCGATGAGAGAGAACTTCCGACTCTTTCAAGAATTTGCTTAAAATCACACACCACAGATCCTCCAATGGAGATTATCTTGTTTAAATTACAAGTGGATCTATTGAATCCAAGTGAATGGATAGATACAATGGCAATTTCAGTAATTTTCAGATTAATTTTGGATATTTTTTTAACTGGATCCGACGGCAGACACGCGGATCCTCTGTGTGACCCGGTTCCGACCCGTTTTCATTAATGGCAATTATGTAATTATTCAAAATTTCGATTGATCAGAAAAATGTCTAGAGAGAGAGAGAGTTGCGATTATGTATCCATTGAAACCTCAGGAGAAAAGTTCGATCTTTTGTCTAATCTTGAGGAGAATTTTGCGGGTTTTGATTTGGGTGAGAGATAAAAAAAAGGGAAAAAAATCCTAGAGGGTCGTGGAATCGGTGATGAGATGAAGAGAACTGAGGAGAATTTTGTTGGTTTCGATTTGGGTGAGAGATAAAAGAGGGAAAAAAACCCTAGAGGGTCGTGGAATCGGTGATGAGATAAAGAGAAATGAGGAAGAAGAAGAAAAGTAGCAAGTAAGCAATATGATGAATACTTCGTCTGGAATGATATCGGCTCCATCTTAGCTGCACCTTAGGTTGAGAGTTGAGAGTCTCTCATTAATCAATTCTCTCTGTGTTAGTGAATTGAATAAGAAAAGTAGTTTTACGTACAACTGATGTTGTTATAAATTAGGTTCTGTGGTTCCCATGCTTGAAGCCGTGATGGCAGTTGTGCCAGCAGAAAAGCTGGATGTTCACTTCCATGACACGTACGGGCAAGCGCTTGCAAACATATTGGTGTCTCTCCAAGTAAGTCGACGAAAAGAAGAAGACTTGACTATATATACCTTTCAAATATGGGTTTGACAAGTTTTGGTAAAAAAAATGTAATATATAGATGGGAATAAACATAGTAGACTCATCAATTGCTGGATTAGGCGGCTGCCCATATGCAAAAGGAGCTTCAGGGAATGTAGCCACAGAAGATGTTGTTTACATGCTCAACGGTTTAGGCATCCAAACAAACGTCGACTTGGGAAAGCTTATAGCTGCTGGAGATTCATCAGCAAGCACCTCGGCCGTCCCAACGGTTCCAAGGCTGCGGTTGCCCTCAACCGTCGGATCATAGCTGATGCCTCCAAGATATAATGAATGTTATAAGAGGGAGGAATCACATATCCAGACGACAAAGTGAATATAACTTTTATAAATGAATGGTTTTCATTGGAATAAATGATGCATTGTTTTGTTAGGTGAGCCTAATGCTGCACCTTTCTTCATACAATACATTGTGTTCGAACCTATGAAATTAAATCTGCACATAATAATAACCTATGAAATTAAATCTGCAAAATGTGTTCTTCGAGATTTTTCTTCAATTTATGTATTTGTTTTTTACCATATAATAATAGTCTTTTCATAAATTTATCTTTCTCAAGATCAACTTCTTTGTTAACAATACGACAGATATATGTACATGCACAATACAAAATATACTTACTCTCTACCTACTCTCTATCTTCAAGTTATAAAACAACCAACATACTTTTTCAAACTAATCGATTCTACTTACAAACTAAAACCATACATATCTAATCTTAGAACATATTATATACGACACAATACGAAAGCTAAGTAGAGTTTACAACATATATAACGAATGTTTCCGCACAAAATGCGGGTGAGAATCTATTTTGTGTTATGTTTGGAAACAAATTTTCAAAATTTAGTATTTTTGTGAGAACTTTCTTTTACAAAAATTTCATTTGCAACCACCAAAATAAAAAAAAAAAAAACCAAAAAATAGTTATTTAGTGTTACTATTACCCAAAAACTAGTTTTATCAAATTTTGTATATCTAATCAAAAACTTTTGATCTAATCAAACGGAATGCATTACCGAAAACCAAAAACACAACTAACTTCATTAACCAAATTTTTCCTACATCGAGCCCGCAGAACAATTCTTAGGTTCACCCTAGGGGTGAACTTCTCTTATTCACCCCTTTTTAATTAATCAATCAAAATTTGTCATGTCATCTAATTAGATTAAATCATTAGAAATAATTAAATTAAAATGTGTATTTTATATAAATTAGGAATAGTTGTATATATGTCTACTTTTTACATTTTAATCAAAATAAAGAGTGGGTTCATAAACCCTAAACCCTAGTATGGGAGCCTAAATCCTCACAAACGAACGTACAATATTGTATGATTTAAAACACTCTATTTGAAAAATTTAGTGGATTTAAAGAAATATTAAACCCTAAAATATCAGTCTAAACTCTCACAGACGAACGTAAAAAATATTGAATGATTTAAAACACTTGATTTGAATAATTTAGTAGATTTAAAAGGGGTAATAAACCCTAATATGAGAGCATAAACCCTAATATGGGAGCATAAAAAGTATACTATATACAACCATTAGTAATTTATGGAAAATACACATTTTAATTTAATTATTTTTTAATGATTTAATCTAATTTTTTATTTAGATAATATTAATGGTTTAATTAGATTACATGGCAAATTTTAATTGGTTAATTAAGAGGGGATAAATAAGAGAGGCTAAATCCAAGAATTTTTCGAGCCCAAGAATTTTTCGAGCCCAAATATGTCTACGGTGTGTTGCCAAGGTTGTTCCATCATCTTCTTTATATCTCTAAAGTCCAATCCAATTACAAACACAGTCTCGATTTTATTCAAATAACTAGACCTTTTAAACTTTCAGACGACACATCAAAAACAAAAATAAAACACATTAAAAGCAAAGTGAAACAATTTTTCATATTCAAATTACATGAGAATTCCAAATAATTCTAGTGCCAAATGAAGACTTTGTACTCGACCACAGCATTTAAACCATCAAGCTTAAAAGTCTTGGCCTGTGCATAGCCTCTAGCAAACCTGAAAGCCCCTGTACCTCCAATGATCGGCATCTCTCTCACCTTCGAAAATATAGGATTCCGCCCATACATAGAGAAGGTGCTGCCTTTAAACTCACCTTCCGTGAACACAAAGTTAAAGACCATTGTGAAACTTATGGTGTTCATGTCCGTAGATGAGTACATCCCCTGAGCTCTCCCCACTTCTTTCGAGCTCGGGTCGGGTCCCTCGGTCAACGGGTCATCGGCGATCATAACAACACCAAACGTGATGGCGGAGGAGTTTGCGAAGGGAGACTCTGCCACTTTGACTGCGGTGGGTTTGTCACCGGTGATGACATCATGGAAATAGAAGTGGAGGTGGGTGAGTTTCTCCGGCTTGTGTTCTTCAAACGGCAACGTTTTGGAGTAAGCTTCGGATTCTGTGACGGTAAGAAGAAGAATAGTTGAGAAGAGAGGAAGAAGAATAAGTAAAAAACGTTTAGCCATGTTTGTTGTTTGTATGCTACAAAGTCAAAAGATGATCGATCATTTAGGCTATTGTATGGAAATGTGATTCATTTATATATACACAAAACAGAGTTTAGTACGTAACTACATGAAAAGCACGAATTTATTTGTATAACATTTGTATATAGTTTCCAGATTAGTGACAACAACATGTCTGTTGACGAGGAATTAAACTAGGAAGTTTGATTAATAAACAACTAGATATTCCCACCCGTATGAATCCTAATACATATATTTTATACATCAAATATGTAAATGATAAGGTATAAAATATAAATAGACAAATATGAATAGGCTATAAATATGAATAGACAAATGAATCCTAATACATATATTTATATACCAAATATGTAAATGATAAGGTATAAAATATGAATAGGCTATAAATATAAATATGTAAATGATAAGGTATAAAATATAAATAGACAAGATGGGTTTCTCAAAATCAAAAAAACAAAAATAATAATATTTTATTAAGTGAGTATTTCGAAAAGTAGAGAAACCCTCCAAAAAAAATTCTCAATTGAGATACTTTGGTGAGAAATTCTCAACTATTTGAGATATTCATCTTGTTTTATATAAATCTCTCATGAGAATTTCTCATTGGAGATGGTCTAAGAGCATCATTATCCATGATACCATATAGATATCATTAACATTAGTTTAATATTAATTTTAATAATAATTTAATTTTTGAGACTCATTAAGATTTTTCTAAGTTTTGTATGTCCAATGATGATACTCAATGAATTTCAAAATAATAATAAAAAATAATTTACTTTTTAGAAAAAATAAATAAAATAAAATTACGAAATATAAATATACAAAATTCTATAAAAACACTAATTTATTATTTTTAAACGTATATTAAACAAACTGAAACATAAAATTGTTCTTTTAAGGTGCCAGAGAGTTCTCCCCATCTTTAAAGCTTTAAGCTACCAATGCTTCTTGTTGAAAGAAATTTTGTATCAAGCATGGTCCCAAGGAGTTCTCCCCATCAAAACCAAGTTGGCCATCCATTTACCAGTGATTTCAGGCAATAATGTAAGAAAAGTAGTTACCAAAAAGACATCATATCAAGCTAGCCATCGTAACATTCAGATAAAGGATACAAATGTTATAACCCCAACACCAAACCGAGCCATCATATGCCGAAAGCTTACAACGCACGGACACGGTTTGAACTTGACTTTCCCACTACGTTTGTTCTGTAAATCAAAGAAACCAAAATGAATTGGTGTTAAAGAACTTAGCTCAAATGATTAGTGCTTATGAATGATATGAAATCATTGACCAAGGACCTGATACTCCATAAACTTCTCAGTATAATCTCGTTCTTCAACACTCAATCATGGATATAGACATCCAACCTGTACCATCCAAAGTTTTTATTTAGAGCAGCAATGTAAACAACACCCACAATATAAGATTATATAGCACAACTGTCTGAAAATCTCAAACAAAGAGCACTTTCCAAAGAGGAACATAACATCAAACTTAACAAAATCCCAGAAACTAATCATCCAGCTAATAAAAGAAACACCAAAAGTGTTATATGTTCCAATCACAAAACTAGCAAAGTTAAGCCTTTTAAAGTCACACTTACGATACCAAAAAGAAGATTAAAATTGGGAAAGTAACACATGAAACTTGATGACACAAGAGTCGACCAGAATTGGATAATCCAGAAAATTTTCAAACCCCCTTTGACAAACACAACGAACTAAACTTTGGCCAAAACATGCAAAAACTTACCAAACTCAGAAGTACACATAACCACAAAACCTAAGCAAGAATGCTTTCTGTGAATAGAAACTAAAAAATCTACAAACTAGTAACACAATCCCCCTTAACGGCAAAACAAATCAAGAATGTCAAAACAGAAAAAAAGCTAAAACAAAAGCGAAAAAATTGAAAGGTATACAATAACCTAATCTAGAAAATCAGCAAAATCCAGATCAAGGATAAGCAATATAAGCTTTCGAAACTAAACTTCTCTAAGAGGAAACACAAAACCCTATAATCAACACCTTTACATAATCCGAACCCTAGAAACAAACAAGCAAAACCTAAAAACCACTTCAAAACACCCAGAATCTAAAACCAAACAGTAGCAAGCACAATATCAGTGAGGAAAATCAGAGCTTCGAATCCTCTGTCAAATTATTACACAACAGAAACAGAAATCAATGATTTTTCCCCCTTTTCACTTCCCCACCTAATTTTCCCAGAAATTAGCACTTGAAATTACCCATAGAAATTGGAACTTGTTGACGGAGAGCTGAATCATGACTAAATCGGATCTGATGAGTCGTGAAGAGATGAACAAGAGAGGGAGAGAAGAGAATCGTGTTTTGATTTGAGATTTTTTAATATTTTGTTTGGGAAAAAAACGATCCAATAATATTGTGACAAGTGTCCTCCTGATACCGTATCAAAAGTCTCGGCCAGATGAAACGGATCATCCGAAAATCTAACAAATAATTCATTTTTTTTTTTATTTTTTTTTTCATTTTTTTTTTCTTTTTATCACATGAGACTCACACGTTCTCATGGATAAAATAATGATACTCGCCAAAACACTCATAGTGCGGTGGTCTATGTACCACCCTCTTGGCATCCATGTAAGGGGTTTGACCCCTCCTCTTCCTTCTGGGAAAAAAATAGGCCAATGGACCGGTCTTTGTGATCTACATGATGACAAAAAAGAAGAAGATAATGAGTCTGTAAGACTCTGCAGTGCGAAAACTTTATATCTATGAAAACCCGATTTTAATGCAGTACATAAAGATATAGATGTATATATAAAAAAAAATATTAAGAAAATGTAAGACGTCTATTGTTGCTTATACTGATGTGATTGTAGAAAATGATTCCAATATGACATTCTTTTTGTAGAGAATTGACAATCCATCCACTTTACAAAGAATCGATGGATAAGATTCCTCATTGAGAAGATTATAGAGAACTTCGGAATCCTCTCAAGAATTGGTTTGGAACCACACTCTACATGGATACTTGAATTTCTAGCTTCTTCAATTACGTCTTGGTTGAGTAGTAATATTAGGTACAGTTTGATCCCTCCAATGGAGATAATTATCTATTAAAGCCAAGCGCACGTGATTTTATTTACAAGTGTTATGAGCAAAACTGAAAAAAAAAAAAAAAAAAAACCGTGCCTTTTTATTTTAAATATATATATAGAAAAGACAATTATTTTAGGCTACCAAATTTGTTAGTAAATTAAAGACCATATATTCATAAATATTAATTGTTTGGTATAGTTGTATTTATTATTATACTTTGTAATCACTATATAAAATGACACTGGTTGAATTTTTGGTTTCTTATTTGTGGAAATATATTTTAGAGTCAATTTGGTGAATAACCAAAAAAAAATTATAATTCAAAATCTAACAAAAATGGTATATGTGGCAATATTGTGACCATTAGATTAAGGGGAATTGGGTATTTAATAGGTTATAATTTTTTTTATAGTTATTGAGTCCAATTTCCCTATATTTTAAAAGGTATTACACATAAATACTTTTTTAACTATAAATGTCAAAACAAAATGTATAGACTATCGCATACGCAAGTTTTTTTTGTTAAACAAGTTTTTCTAAGTAATAAGTGTTACAAGGATTTATATGTGAACCAATTTCAGCACAAAAACAGAAAGAAAAGGAGGAGGGAGATAGGCAACCCATGGGCTTTTAAAAGGGAAGTTAGGGGACTGCTTTTTTTTTTTTTTTTTTATCAAAGGGGGACTACTTTTAAACCAACCTACTTTCAATAAACAGCAAACCATACACCCTAATAAGATACTCAAATGGGGATCTTAACACGACGACCAGCAAAGGAGAAGAGAGGAGCCACTGTTTGATCCAAGTGGTACTTGTGCTTTGTTTTACCACAAGAAATTATCTTGATCAATACTCGCAGAGGAGGTAAGGTAATCTCCTGATAAAAACGCCGGCTTCTCTCGCTTCAAATCCCATTTGTTTTTTTTTTTTTTTTGCTAAATAAAATCCCATTTGTTGTTTTGTTGTTTGAATGTCAAACTTGAAAGAGATCCAAGGGATTAGTTTTGTTGTTTGAATCATTTGGAAGCCAAAGTAAAAGTTGCTGCCACTAGGTACCGGAGAAAAGGTATCCGGAGAATAAATCGTCCCTCGACTCTTTGGCCAAAGCACATAGAAGAATGTCTACTCCACATCCAGCTCCCAAAATGTTATACGAACCATTGAGGTTGAAAAGACAATATATATGTTTTGGGATTGGTTCTTTGTGCTCAATCAAAGAAGCCCATGAAAAAAGTTTTACAATAAGTAATGTTACAACTGATGTCTCATTTGCAAAGCAAAATAAATTTAAAAAAAAAAAAACCAAAAACAAGCTTAATCAAGGGAAATTGGGTGGAATAATCCAAAAAAAAATTATAACTAATAACATAACCAATTAATCTAAATCTAGTGTATCTAATTATGTCACATACCCCTATTTTAGTTAGTTCTCTAGTTGTTTTTTTTTTTGGTTATTGAGCAAATTAACCTCTTAATCAAATCCTTCAAATTTTTGAATTTTCACTTGTACAACCAAATTTAAATTATTATTTTTTCATGTTTTACTCTTTTTAAATAATGGAAAAATTTGCCAAAAATATAACAAAAAAATTATAATTTGAAAATTAACAAAAAAATCCTAAATCCAATGGTCTAAAAATTGCCCCATAACCCATTTTTTTCTAACTTTTTAATTTTCTTTTTTTTTTAATTATTCACAAAAAAAACCCTTAAATAATTGAACGTACCGCAGGATAAAAACGAGTAAAAGCCTTACTTCTCACGCGCGTCAAACACCACATTCCTTGAAGAAAGGCTTCGTGAGAGACACGAGCAAAGAAGTACGTGGAGATACAAGGATTGAGGGAATGGTGGCAATTTATATAATTCACGTCCAATATCTTTTTTTCCCCTATCTCACTTTATTATTAGTATTATAATATTTATGCTTTTTCTCTTCTATCTTCTTCTCATTCTTATTTCATATCATTCAACCCTAAGAAAAGTATAAACTTTTATCTTATGACGAATCTAGTAATTACTAGATCTCTAATCTCTTTCCTACTATTTATATAGACTCCTTGTAGCCTACTTCTTGCATTAATAACCTTTGTGTCTCTCACAAGTGAACATAACAATACGGATAAGCTAATTGGGTTGTTGTACTCTAGAGAGAGAGAGAGGGTTTTGATCGGAGAAAAGAAATGGCGGGAGGAATAGGGTTGGGAGACACGACGTACACGAAGGTGTTTGTGGGAGGCTTGGCTTGGGAGACGCACAAGGAGACGATGAAGAAGCACTTTGAGCAGTTTGGGGAGATTTTGGAAGCTGTTGTCATCACCGACAAGGCTTCCGGCAGATCCAAGGGCTACGGATTCGTATGTTCACAACTACTCCTTGTTTCTATATGTATATATATTTAGATAGAGAGAGAGAGTGATATACATGAATATATATACTTGTAATAGAGGAACTAATTGGTAAAGTGGTGATGATGATCAGGTGACATTCAGGGAGGCGGAGGCGGCGAGGAGAGCTTGTGTGGACGCTACTCCGGTGATCGACGGGAGGAGAGCAAATTGCAACCTTGCATCCCTTGGTCTTCAAAGATCCAAACCCTCCACTCCTAATCATGGTAGTTTAATACATCATCTCTCTCTCTCTCTCTCTCATATGATGCTATGCAAGTTTAGATCAAGAAGAAGGATAATTCTTTGTTAATATATGGTTATAGTGTGTATACAAGTTGGTTTTATTAATCAGTTTGTGTGGCCAAGTATTGGAATTGATAACATTTAATATAGTTGGTGAAATGGACCATAGATATATATATATATAGCTTTGTGTTGATCATCAAAGTGTTATTGTTGATGATGATGATGATGATGGATGAATGTGTTAGGAGGAGGAGGAGGAGGAGGAGGAGGGAGGATTAACAATATGAGGGTGATGAGCACAATGCAAACTGGTTTTGGACCACCTCAACCACCCACCTTCCCCCACTATCATCCCATCAATCTCTTTGGGTATACTCTTCTTCTTTTTTTGTTCCATGATGATGATGATAGTACATGCGTACATGATGATGATATAACATTATCAACATAACATGATATATCATATACATACCATACAAATGCCAACTCACACACAATATGTACATTAGATTGAAGAAAGCAGTTGCACAACATAGCTGGCTTGTCCTGTTATGTTTCCATTTTTGATTGTGGACCGACACTATTATCATCACTCCTCTTTTTAATCTTTTTCACTGTCTATAGAGTAATTACTGACAAAGTGGTCAACGGACAGCTTGTAAAAAACAAAAAATTATATACTGATTCCCAAAGTTCTTTCACCAATCATTTTACTCTCTCTCCTCACATGCTTTCCTTCTCTGTCTTGTGTCATGACCACGTGCCACGTGCATTCATATTTGTTGTCACTCTTAAAGTGTTGTGAGAAAGAAATGAAAAAAAAAAAACATTGATTTGATATTCGCAGGTACTCTCCATACTCGTCTGATTACTCTCCATTCCCTACGGTCCGTAACTTTTTTTTTACTTTCTCTCTGACACAAGAGATAGTTGTATAACGAATCGAAGAATCTTTTCTTCTGTCTTTAACGAAGATGGCTTATAATAGATTATCTACTTAACTAGTCGTTCGTGACCATATGATATATAACCTTAATTAGTCTAATATGATCGATGTGTTATATATAGAGCTTGTACGGGGTGTACGGGTGCAATTCATCAGGTGGACAATACGGAGTCTATGGAAACGGTGGAGGCGGTGGACTAACAGCAGCAGCCGCTCCTTTTTATCCTTGCGGTGGTGGTGGTAGTAGCAATGGCGGTGCGGTTCACTTCTCTCAACCACAACCATTTTATCATCAATTCTCTTCTTATACCAACCCTCACCATTACTCTCCTCCCACCATTTCTCTTCAACAAGGTTCGTCTTCTCCAATATCGAAAATGAGATGTGATCTTGAGTAATATATATTAAGGACATGAGTCACTCCATTCATACCAAAGCCAAAAAGAGATACATAATTACAGTTATAAATTAATGTTGTTGGGATTATGACATTTTACTAATTTATTAATTAATCGAAGTACTATGTGATTGATAAACCAATTTCCGGACCAAGAAAATTTATTGATTTATCGAGGTATTAATTTATAGAAGTTGTAATGCAATATTGTTGACAATGTGTTTTGTTGTGCCACAGGAGTAACAGGCCTTCCGCTTCAACCACCTCTCATTCCTTACCGTTAAAGAAGCTTAAGAAAGAGTCTTGGTAACTATCGAGCTTCGCATCATCAACATCATCTTCTTCTTCTTCTAAAGCCAAGAGGCATCTATAATGGGTGTTCTCTGGCCATCTCCACGACCTTTTTTTCCTCTCCCTCTGCTCTAAAAGCTACCTCATTTTACGGAATTTGAGGTGGTTTTTATTTGCAGATCCTCATCTCCAATTTCAGATGGTGGTCATGTCTCTCACCTTTCTTGCAATTGCATCTTCTCCAGAGAAATGGGTTTTCTCGAGAAAGAGAGATATTGCTAATGGAGCATCATCATCATCAATCACTCATGTGCCAAAACTCAAAGCTGATGCATGTATCAGCTTAAATTTGTTATGTTGTTTGGCCTAGGGAGGGCTGACAAAGAAAATGTCTGTCAGGATTAATGTAAGAAATTCAAGCACCAAAACCATGTCCTGTTTGAAAAACTGAAAAATAATTGCATCTTTAAGCAAAATATCAGGACAACCCCTACAAGCCTTTTTTTGTTGCATGAACATGTTAGTCTTAGTAGCTTTAGGACTTAGGTAGTAGTCATGCCTTCTTCCCTTTGGAGGGGAGGAATGTCTCACTCAGATTATATTATCTTCAATAAAAAAATGCATTATTCAAAGTCTCTACAAATTAATATGCTACACATTAAGGAGAGCTTCATGCTTTTCAGTTTTGTGATAGCTGTTAGGGATAATGCTTTGACAGCTCGGGGCTTTTCATGTCTGATTTCGAGTTCTCTCCAGTCTTCAACTTGTGTTCATGTCTGAATCAATCACAATGACAATAGTGAGCTGAACAAAACAAGAGTACATGTTTTCTCACATATGGTTGCGTTTCAAGTCTGTGCTCTCAACATCTTGTAAGAAAACATTAGTGGGAAAAAAACTCCCATCATGAAAGCTTATTTCATCAACCCATTACGGTTGGAGCAAAAACCGAGTCTAAGACGCTACCAGTAAACAATATTGGCTTCAGATCCTTTTTTTTTGAGAGACGCCTGTCTTACACACTCTGCACTCAGTATAACGCCAAAACACGGGTTCCTCAAATGTGTTCCTCAAATGTGTTAGACCCATCAGAATTTTCTCAACGATGACCGTTAGTCTCTGGTGCAACAGTTGTGTTAGTGCAGCCTCAGGATCTCCATATATACCCCCCCCCCACACACACTGAAGAAAGTGTTAGCATGTTTTTGAATCAATCTATGTTGCTGGATTAGAACTTGTATCCTCAGTTTCTACATAATTCAAAGTGTCACTTAACCTCACAAATGATGAGTGAGAGGAAAAGAAAGCTCTTCCTGAAATGCTCCACCAATAAGCTCTTCCTGAAAGATAAAAGTGAGCATTATGTATGTTGATATATTAACATTGTAAGCATTTGAGTCAAGTTGGTATCAAACTCAAGTTGAATGCTGTTAAGCCCACCTTTGCTTGTGTTAAGGCAAAGAACCACGAAACATGACTAATAACATTTGTAAACCCAAATGGGATTCCTAAACATCTCAGGTGATAAACACAAGAAGCATCCTTGATTCCTAAACATTTTAATACAAATCACTTCAAATCATTTGAATACACCCCCAAGCTTATTTGATGATTGATTTGGCCACTTCCTTTGTCTGTTCAGCTAGCAAATATTGGACCGTAAACAGGCCCATTATGTGGAAAACGAAACGGGTCAGGTTATATTGGTGTGGATCAAACCCGCTAAATGCAGGAGAAGACATTGGTATGCTATGCAATAAACGAAAATGGTGTAAAGTCCGAGTTTTGAGCAAATTGCCAGAGATGAAGTACAGGTCTCCTGTTTAGGGAATTTGATTTCACAGATATGCTCTCTGTTACTGGAACTAGAAAAAGTTAAAGGACAAAATAAACTTTCTGCTCCAAAGCAATTTTTGAAAGTGCCAAACCTTTGATTCATACCAGTCATGTTAATGTTATTTAATAACCCAAAGAGCTTGCCTCAAGCAGATACAACACTGGAGATATATTTCTTTTAGGAAACAGTGTGCATTGCCTCATAAACTGGGTTCAAAACGAAAGCCAATTGCGCAGACAAAACAAAAGAATATCACCAATTTCACGATGTAATCATGGGTTCTGGATCCGATGGTTCGCTGGGAGCTTTGTTGGACTGATGTGCGGAATTGAACAAGATGTCTTTGATAACCTGCACATTGATGGATAAAACACTTGAAGAGTGAATCTCATGGATCCATGAACCAACATGAAATAAATGTCAGATTTTGTTAACTCACCTGTGACATTAGTCCATGGACCTGCTCGACAGTAATCTTTGAACTATCCCGAGTTATCTTAGTGAGTGGAGCCTCATCCTGAAAGTTATCCACAACACACCTAATTAAGCTCTGTAACTTCCCAAACAGATGATTTTATGTAGAAAATATTAAAACCACTTCAAAATGAGGTATACAGCCAGATATAATACAACACTGGGAGGCAGACAGAGACTAAACCCATTATTGGCAACAACTAGTTGACATATTGACACATCAAAGTCTCCCAGGTACATACTTGTCCAAACTTTAACAACTCTGTATGTTTTAACTAAATAAACACCCAATTGATAAATCCCACAACCAGAAAAGGTGAACCATAGTGTTCTGCAGGTAGAGTTCCTATTAGTTTATATCCAAGCAACAGACTGCCCGAGAATCAAGAGAGGATGCAAATTTTGATAGGTTGTAGAAAAGCTAGATGTTGATACTTGATAGAAGCACTTCATTACCCAAATGTTAAATTTCTAGATAGGAAGAGCTCAAACCATGGTGCAGTATCTCAGACAGTCACGAAAACATAGCAAATAAATTTACTTAAACCACCATTTATACAAACCTCTTTTCTCCTTTGGAGTGTGGATGGCACCATTCCTCCATGCCGGTTGTGACCCAGCTGACTCTCAGCTTGCTCAAGCTTCTCAGCTACATTGGTAAAGGATTAAATGATAAGAAAAGCGAAAAGTGTTAAACTACAACCAGGATAGAAAAGTAAAGTAATTTGCTCCTGCATATCCCAGAATTTACCCAAGTCTGATATTTGTCCGGCTACGTAGTCTCCATTGCCCAGCAGTGGGGAAGAAGAAAGTGTGTTCACCCAATACTTGTTCCAAAGGAGATCCAGAAGGTGACTATCGAGAGATGACTTGAAATAAGTGATGTCCAATGAATAGTACTGCCACATCAAACAAGAAAAATCAAACATAAGAACGATAAAAAAAGCCTCAAAGACTAAAAAATCAAGAAATGAGAATATACATACCTGTTTGCAATGTACACCAAAGTCCTCGATCTTATTAAGAGGGATAGTCTGATACTCCGAAACATGATCATCTGAGATCTTATGTCCCTCTGGATATGTTCTGAATGCCCCAATCTCAACCTTACCAGCCGAAACAGTCCTTGTTGGATCAATAACAACAGCTAAGAAGGGTTCCTGATACTGTTGGTTAAGCATCTGTGTTGACACGTCGATACCGGAGAGCCAGCATCCATAACCAGGGTGAGAGTGATACCATCCAACAACATTCTCCAACCTCCCAGCCTGTGGTTCAACTCATAGTAATAAACCAATCAAATACTTTGAATTTTTATAGCTTGTGCATAAAATTTGCATAACAAATCAGAACAAGTACTAGCTAAGTTAACCTCTGCAGTCCACCTTAAACCATTGTGCATAGCTTTGTTCACTTAATTGTGGCAGCCATCAAAGGTAATCAAACAAGAATAACAACGAGGACACATCTCTAAAACCCTAGAACACCATAAATCCATCAAGCAAAACCCTATTTAAGAGATGAGATTTACCAGCTTGTTGGTCTGTGAGTACTCAACCATGTACTCGTACGCATCAGCCTGGGCATTAACCCTAGTTTCGGTACCTTCGACAGGCAAAGCAAAAGCATCCATGACAATGATTGTATCACCAACGGTTTTACCCTGCATAAGACCCATAATCTCGATTGTACCACCGGAGCGAGCGTGGACAACCATCTTGAGAAGAGCGAGGGCTGAGATTTGGACACGCTTAAAGTAGTTAGGATCGGTTGTCCATGGCTTCTCCTGCTGGACCTTGGCCTGCGCAGTGTCGTCGTAGTAGAAGATGCCGTCGGAGGATGAATCCGGTGGTTCCACGGTTAGAATGTTGTTCTCCAGCTCCCATGTCTTCCTCGCGATGCTTGACGAACCCTCCATACTCGAGCAGCAGCAGAAATCTAGGGTTTTGCAAAATCGGAGAAATTATCGACCACTCAAGAGAAAAAAGCTCAAGGGTTGGGAATTTACACTTCTTTATATATATAATGGGATTTTAGGGAATCATCTTGAGAGAAAAAAACTCAATGGTTAATCCCAAACAATTTACCTTTTGTTATAAATCCATTAGGCGATGACGATTATAAGCCCATATTCTATAATTTTCTAGACTTACCTCTTCTCTAAGTTGTATTTCTTCCCCAAGTTTTATATCGTTGTATATACTTTGTACTTCTCATAGAATAATACACAACACAATTCCTTCTCTCTTTTTCTTATTCATAACACGTTATCACCACGATATTTATGAAAGTCCCAGAAGAATTCAATATAAGAAAATTTCGTAAATAATTTGCTATAATAGCAATGTATCTGATGATTTGAAAATCACTAGAACACCTAAAGAGGATTTAATTATGATATCTCCTGAACATAGTAAGTGACTAACGATGCAAAGTAAACCAGAAGTTTACTGACAATGTAATGTAAACAAGAAGTTTACTAAGATTAAATATTTGGCTTAACCGGATTGGTCATCCTGGTTTAATGATGATGCGAAAAAATTTATGTGGACATTCCATGAAGAACTATAAGTTTTTATTTAATGATTTATCATATGATGCTTGCTGACAAACCAATAAGATAATGTGGCTTTTACCAGATAAAAAGATTTTGCAATCTAACGGTAATGTGAAATATATACAAGGAAATGGTTATGGGCTGATCGTCCACCATGTGAAATTTTTGGTTCTTTATGGTTATAATAGACGCATCGATTCAGTGGACGCATTGACTCGATAGACGCATAAAATCGATGGATGCATCGACTAGATATTCACATTTATCCTTGTCATCAAACTGCATCATGAAGTTTGCAAAGTTATTTGATAATGTTGGTGAATTCACATCTCATGTTTTTGATGATTATTCTATGTCCACTAGAATAAGTGTTGAACATCCCGAAGTTCATGTTAATACACAAAAATGGTTTAGTATCAATGACTCGCATCAAGCCAATGAATAACTAATAGATCCCCCCATCATTATTGGTTTAGGGTCATAAACTAAATAGTTCCCATATGCGAATCTTTAAGTATGAAAAGTGCTCCACCACAATGCTCTAAGATGGGACTTCAAAGGAGGATATAAATATATGTTGGATATGAATGATAAATAAGTGCCTAAAACCATCCGATAAGGATTTATCTAAGGCTCGACTCGTAGACTCACATTTTAATGAGTCAGTTTTTCCAACAGTAGGGGGAGAAAGTAAACAACTGGAGAAAGAGATAAATATAAATGAATTATCAATGATCATCGGACTTAAGAATAAGTTCAAAGAATAATTCATTTGCAGAGTTTAGCGTATTAATTGTCATACGCTTTTTCTGATCCAACTAAAGTGATAAAGTCACCTATACCAGCTGTAAATGCTTCAATTATAAATGATGTCCAAAAAAACAATATCAAAGTACTAGTGAGTCTAAAAATCGCATGAAACGTGATAGACCTATTTGGTTCCAAATATAAGAATCCTCATAATAGAAGATGAGCATAAATTGAGAATGACCATATCGAGGAAAGAAAGATTTTGAATGATCTCCAGAAGAGACCGAATGAGCTCTAGAAGAGACATAAACATGACGAATGAAAATATTCAAGTTCTTGACAATTAAGAGAGCTAACTAGCTATGTCATGTTTGTAATGAAATGAAACTAAAAAGCAAATCGACGTCGTAATATTTTGCATGCTATGAGCAGTTGATTTTATGAATAAGAAGAGGATCATGAAAGTCTATTGAAAAGTGTACACAAAACAATGATTGGCCAAAGTGAAAAGAAGAAATAGACGTATTATCTCTTGCAGAGAATTAGACCATTAGTCTATGCACCTGAAGTGTAAAACAAGTGGAAATAAATGAGTCTTTGTGTGAAAGAATAGTGAAATTGTCACAAATACATAGAATGTATTATGAAGAGATGTATTCTTGTGGTGGATGCAATATTTTTATAAGTCTGGCAATAAAAGAAGAAACACTGGATGATACAATCCTTGAAGGATATAATCACTGAAGGATTAGTGATATCAGAGTTATAATCCCTCAAAGATTAGTGATATCAGAGTTATAATCTCTGAATGATTAAAGATATGTTTCCAGGAACTCTACTCAATCGAATGAATAGAAAATATATAACATGGGATATAATCATGTATTTATCAAAAAAATTTGATAAAGTGATTCTTAATTGAAGATCATCTAAAGTGATTCTTAATTGAAGATCATCGAAACTCCAGCAGAGTTATCACAAGTAGTACGATGATAATAATATATGACAAAGGATCACTGGATAATGATATACCTTGGAAAGATAAAGGTGAACATCTAGCGCAAAAGATGTTATCTCAATAAATCCTTACAGGATTTTACAGAAAATGCTCATATATGTTTGATCATGAAGTACCATACATAAAATGTAATGAGATTTTGTATGATAAAGGAAAATATGGTATGGACCAGAAGTCCAATCATCTCAGATATCATATGACAATTATATGAGTTTTATGGCTATGTTTATAGTAATTTCGAAAGATCGGAATTCATCTCCCGAAGAAGATGTTTTCGAGGGGGAGATATATAATGATGAGCGTGGATGTACTCTTTGTTCCTTATCATAGTTTTTATCCCATAGGATTTTTCTGTGAAAATTTTTTTAACGAGACATCAAAGAACACGCAAATGATAGACACTTAAAGAAAAATATTATCATAACAGTGATAATGAAAGTCTATTAATCTCTCAAATGTATATCATACATTGATGATATCGAGAGAAACAAAGAGAATGATTAAGATAAATCATCTGAAAGACCCATGAATTGCAGAAGAAAGGCGATGTACATGTTCTACATATTCGTCAAGTGAAACTTTGGCGGATTTATTTTCCAAGACACTTCCAGTTAGTACTTTCAAGATGCAAGTTCAACATTTGGGTACGTCGTCACAAAGATATCAAATTATGCACTCATCAGGGGGAGAAATAGCATATTGCACTTTAACCATGGTTTTGTCCCAATTGGGTTTTCTTGGTAAGGTTTTTAATGAGGCAACATCTTATGCGCATTAGTATTATTTTTAGTCTTTTTCACTATAATAGCATCCAAGGAGGAGTGTTCTAAACCCATTAGTGGATGTCCATTATAAACTCATATTCTATAACCTTCTAGACTTTCCTCTTCTCCAAGTTGTACTTCCTCCCCAAGTTTTGTATCCCTATTATTTAAAAGATGCCACCACAGTTGGCTATCCAACTTGGCGGAGTGTTGTTTACAAATGAAAAATGAAAACCTCTAGTATGTGTAGAACGGGCTAAACAGTCCGCCTTTAAATTAACCGAACGAGAAATCAAGGATAAAGAAAATTGGAAAAAGCACGTTCAAAAAATTTTTTTTTGTTCAGAATTTTTTTTTTGCAAAACCCATATCAAAGCACGTTTATTGTAATAGTATATTCTATGAATATTAGCCGCCTCAAAATCAATTCACCATATGATTTGATGAATGCTAGCAAGTTGATAACTTATCCGTCCCACAATTCAGCAATCTGATATACATATTTGCAGGGCCGGTCCTGAAGGCAAACAAGTTAAATACTCGATTGCCGTCCTTGTATTTATCATAAAAAGTTGGTCCAAATTTCTAAAAAAGTTTATTTAGTCTAGTGGCTAAAACCCTATATTTTTCTTAGAACAGGTTGTGAGTTTGAAGCTTAATGTTGTTTTTATTTTTATGTCATTTACAAACGTTTTTTTATAGTAAAACGGCATATTTTTTTGTTTTTAACTTGCGGTCCATTAGAACTCAGGACCGGGCGTGCATAGTTGTAAGCTTCTGATTCATTATTTCAGCTACGTAGTAAACTTCAATTTTGCGATTTTCTATTCCTGTTTAAATTAGAGTTTTGTGAATATAGTAACTGAAAACTAGTACAAGCCATTAAATTACATATATAATATTATATATATAGTTAGACCCAGTTCAGTTGTATAAAAGCCCTCTGCTGAAAAAAAATTTTAGGCTTTCATTTTACATATTTTTCTAAATAAAGGCCTTAATTTAATTTAATTTTTTTTCTTCAAATGGCGCCTTTATTTATCTGGTTTTGGGCTATGAAAATGAATAATAGTAAATGGACCATGTACAAATGTACTCGTTGCACATTCACAGGATCGAGCCGGGCGTTAGTCACAGGGAAACCTCCAAGTTCTTTCTAACCTCCGACTATGGATGGCTTATTTCTTATAGCATGGGCGATACCGCACTGCAAACTTTCTATATCTCTGTCTCCGACTAGTTAGAATTATCTCGAATTAGGAACTTTTACGCGAATTTTCAAGTGGATGAGATCGGTCGAGTGGTCTCAGCCTTTCCTCGATCCCCCAAACAACGGATGCAGACTAAAGCAATTAAACAAGGGGTTCCTTCGGCCTGTATGGAATATGTAACAATCATATATGTAACAATTTGGTAATAAAATATTGTATAAACCAGAAATTTTTATCAAATCTACCAATTCTCTCCAAATTTCTTGTGAAATCAAACATAATTGGAAATCTCTTGTGAAATCTACCACAATTACATTGTTTACGACGACAGAAAGATAAATATACCCCTACATCAACTTTGCTTTGTTTTTTGTCCACTATAAACGTATTTGTCCACCACCGTCTCCGACCATAACCACTATCTTCATCCACAACTACCGTCTTCGTCCACAACCACCGTGGTCGTCTCCGTCCCTGTCCATCATCCACCATCTTCTCCGTTTCTTTCCACCATCAACCGTCGTCTCCGTTTTCATCGACGACCATCGTCTCCGTCTCTGTCAACTGCCGTCATCTCTGTCCACCGCGCGCCGTCGTCTCCGTTCTAGTCACTATTCACCACCATCGTCTTCGTTCTCATCACTATTCACCGTCGTCTCTGTTTTTGTGAGTGAAACAGAGAGATGAGGGTGAGTGATAGCGAGGAAAAAAAAAGATTTTTTAAGAGGGTAAAAATATATTTTAGGTGAAGAGAGAGAAAGAAAAAATTAGATTTGTGGTAGAATTTCATAAATTAAAAATTGTGGTAGATTTCACAAAAAAAAAGAATAAATGGTAGATTGTGTAATTTTCTCTATAAAACGCTAATTTTTTTTTTGTTTTTGAAACTTAAACCACTAAATTACATAAAACAAAATATCGATTCAAGAAGGAAAAAAAACTTTGAAGTCATTAATAAAGAAAAAAGCGACTATGAAATTCTAGATTTTTGGGCGAAGTCTTTATCTTCGTCTACACCATGGAGCAAGGTTCGATTTTCCTTTTCAAAATTCAATTACAAGATTTGTTATTCATGTTTGATTTAGAGATTTATGTTGATTTCTTGATTGATTTTGGACATATGATTGTAAGTCAAAAACTTTGAACCCTCCCTCAATATTTTTAGGCGACTTTAGCTTGAAATCGAATTGATTGGATGTTATGACTACCGCTTACATTGTCTTGATTGCTAGTAGTTATAGCTTATGTGTGTTAAGTTACTTCCAAACACTTGCCTGAATGCTTTATAGTCAATTTCATTCTTTATCAAAATGAGGTTGTAATGAAAACAATATTGCTATATCATGGCATATATATATATATAAGGATTCATGTATGTGGATATTTGACAGGGGTGAGTTGTATCTAGGTGGAGATACTCATATATGTGAGTAGACAAATGTTAGAAATTAAAGAAGAAGAGCCTTATTAATAGTAATAGTTTTTGTAGAAGGGCATAGGGAAATATGGAAACATTTTCATATTTCCAACGGGAATAGAACAAACTAAGAAGATAAGTATGTGAAATTAGGAGGATTATATTGAGAACACGTTGATATTTTTGTAAAAGTAGGAACTGTCAACTGTTGACAACTCGATGAATAATAATAATTAAAAAAAAATGAATAAAAAAATTGTATAAAACAAATTAAAAAAGAATAATTGTTGAGAGGAAATGAAACAAATTGTCATTGTAAATGGTAATAAAAAAAATAAGTATTTCAAGTGATTAAAAGAAAACTTTTACGTAAAAGCAGTCATTTTTGTTCCTTGTCAAATTAAATGACAAATATTTTTGTTCTATATTTCGTCATATTATAAACAATAAAAAGGAATGATATGGATTTTTTTATTACTTATCCATTTCTTTCATTTCTAATGGTCACCATTTAGAGCCGGAAAAAAAAGGGATTCCGATCGAAACATGATCTCTGGCCAAACAATCCCAACAATCGGTGTTTGAGAGAAAACCTTTCTACATATTGATAGAAAGAAGAATTGAAATTGGCTATATATGGACTGATAACGAGGAGCATGATGCCAAGTTGGGATGATGAACGGTAAAATCCAGGTTAGTAAACTAGAAATGCTGAAATCTTCAATGCTCAAATCCTAATTTGTGTAACGTCGTTTTTTTTCTAAATCAGAAAAAGCTTCATATGGTGAAAGAAATAAAAGTATGTAAAATACCTCTTCTTCCTTTTCTTTGATAAATTAATTTTGGATTTGCTGAAACATATTTTATTTGTTGTGGTACTGACTTTCCAGAAAACGAAAGCAAAGCAAACCTTGAAGCACAAGTACAAGGCCCGGAAAAAGCTTGGGAAGCACCACAAGGAGAAGAAGGAAAAATATGAAAAATGTTGTGAAAGTAGAAGGCAATTAATGGGGTCTACAAATCTCGGGTGATAGGGGAAGGAAGAGAATGACCAATGTCTAGATGAATACCAATGCTCAGGCTGGTCTTCAATATACTCTTTTAATGTTCATAGACTCATGGAAATACAATGATACTAATGTTGTTTACTATCGGATCAAGATACACCTTTTTGTTTTTTCAAGCAAGACAAACGAAGTATACATAGGAGAAGAATAAGGGAAGATCTACAAAGTTGGGAGGAAGCAAGCTTATGTCAATTTCAAAAATTAGGCAAGTAATTAGATTACGATTACAAATAGCAATGTGATTAGTAAAAAGCCTCATTTTTATTATGTATAGGATAACGTCATATGTGTATAATTGTTCTTTTCCTTTTCTTTACCAATCCTATTTTTTGTGCTTCTAAAAAAGAATCCAATGTACTCAGGATGTTAATATTCGTAATTTAATAGATAAAAAATGGAAATTCAATTAATATATATTTTAAAAAAAATATATGTAACATTAGCCGGAAGGAACTAACGTTTATTGAGTATAAGATTAAGGAGGTTGATATTTTAAATTTTAAATTGTTCTTCTACAAAAGATTTGGTTTCCTCCATTTATTTTTGATATTTAACAATTTTCATTTGACGACCAAAAAAAAAAAAACAATAGATCAATTTTTATATTTATCTTGGGTCCATATCGGAATTTTTCAATAAAATAAAATTTTTAAATACATTTTTTTATCTTAGATCCATATATATATTAGATTTTTTTTTTAAAGCTGTTACAATATTTTTTTAGTTTAGTAAAATGTATATATAGAAAACCTATACCCCTGCCCCCGTGCGTATAGCACGGGTAATAATACTAGTTCTTTCTAATAATTTGAAAACAATTTCCTCCATTATTTTTGGCTTCGAATGGCAAGATCTTTTTTAAAATCTTTTATCTCTTATCTTTTTTTTTAACTTATTAAAACTTTTTTTCACTTATCAAATAACAGAAAAATATAAATAACAAAATATTTTTATATATCATTAATATACTAAATCACAAAAGCACAAGTCACTTATGCAATCAAATTTTAACATGTGGCATTTTCTTTAACAATTAAAAAACAATTTCTTTCTTTTTTGTCAAAAAAAAAGAACAATTTCTTCAAAAATTAAAAAGAAAGTGATCGTGTGTGTTGATATTTTAAGGACTAAAAACAACACAAATACAGGAAAAAATTTTTGACGAGAAAAAGAACTTCCTTTTATTAACTGATTTTTATTTAATTATTTTCCTATGAAATATAAAAAAATCTTCAAAAACTCCCTAAATTTGAGGCCACTATCTGACGATTTTCGAAACGGTTAATCTTCCTTTAGACATTTAACACATGGTGAACATTTATCTCGACTTGTATTTCAGAAATTGTAAATCCTAAATTCTCTTCAATGGTTTCTTCAAATTTTTCATAAAATGTTACAAAATTTCAAGCCACATAGATATATTCTTTCTACCAAACAATGGCAACAAGCCTACGAAATGAAAAAAAAAGATTGAGAAGTTGAAGGTTAAAAATACAGGTTAGTGAAATAAAAAAAGAGAAATTTCAGAAAATGTCACTTTTCAAGTGTCACTTTACAAAAATGCCACACTTTTGAAATTTTTACAAAAATGCCACTTTTTCAAAATTATTTTTTCCTTATATTATTTATGTTTGGGTTAATTATGTTCTATAAGGGTTTAGTTTTGAGTATTTAGGGTGTTTTAGGTATCAAAACATTTTTTAGGGTTTAGAATTTTAAGATATATGCTTTATAAATCTATAATTAGTGGCATTTTTGTAAATAAACACTCATAAGTGGCATTCTTGCAAATGTGCACATAAAAATGGCATTTTTGTAATTTCACCAATAAAAAACGCTCAAACTTTTCAATGATCAAATCCTCATTTTTCTTTCCTGATTTTTCCGTAATCTACTTAGATTTTGTTGTTAACTTTGTCTCTTTTGGATATCTGCAATAATAAGCTTAAGGAACACAATAAAAAAAAAAGGAATATATGGTGAAACGAGAAGGCAACGAGACAAAAGGCTAAGATCAAACCTAAGGTTTAGGTTGGTATTCCATTTTTTCCTTTTTATGTTCATAAAAATGAATTGATATTTTATTTAGTAGCTTCTTTCGAAAACAAAAATATAGAAACGAATATAGCATAAGTATGCATGGGAGGGAGGAATGGAGTGGAGAAGAATGTAATGAGTGAAAAAAATTCAAGAAAATCTATCATTCTGCATAGGAAAAGTGTGTGTTTTTTATTCATGTTGTGATATAAAAGATTCAATATAACTTAATTTCGTCATGTTAAATTATAATTTAATTGATAAAAATAATTTTAATGTAAATTAGAAAACATATTCTAATGTCGAAATATCTAAAAATAATAACATTAATCAATTTGTTCTTTTAAAGAGATTTGATTCCCTCAAATTCTTTTTGGTATTTAATGATTTTTATTTGTTTGAAAATCAATATTACATTAAAATAAAATAACGAATTTAGTTTTCGTTCATATTCAAAATAATAACCTTCAAAATAACATACACTATATTTTAATCGTAGAGAATATATTTATAATATTTGTTTTAGTTTAGTCAAATGTATATATAATACGAACATCCTACTCGTGCATAGCACGGGAATAAAACTAGTTTTTTTATAAAGAAAAGAGTTTTAGACTTCTTTACATGGAATATACGAAACATACACTTCTTCCGGCTTCTTCACATAAACATCCAATAATCATACCACGCAAAACAATTTTCTTAACTGTTGCCTTGAGTGCTTTTGAGGAGATGTCTTGGGAGATGGCGAGCTCAAAAATTGGACTTCTCAGACTTGTCAATTTTGTAATTTTCTGGCCTGGACAATTTCATTGTTAATCAGTTCGAATATGTATTTTTGATCGAACTTGAGATACACCAAGATACTTCTTAACTTCTACATTATTATTAGAAACAATCAATACTTCTATAGTAAAGTTGATCCATTTGATCACAAAAGTCTACAAAAGTAACTGAAATTGAAACGTTTACAATCTTTATACCACGTGCTTCTAATCTTGGGAGTGGCCAAGGTGTTACTCAAATTAAGGCTCAAAGCTCGAATCCTTAGATAACGCCAAGTGGAATAAACTTTAAAGCCAAGTTGCTAATTAGTTTTTCTTTCTTCTTCAAAAAGTATTCAAGTTTTGGTTGTGTTCGGCTCCATAAATTGAGTGAATAATATTGGATCATAGGTCCAAATCATGTATACAAAATTAAAAGCATTTAGCCTCTCTTACACTTATTAGTAACCGAACAGGACCACTTAACTTTTTTTTCTTCGTCGACCTTGGAGATGGTCTTAAAATGCAACTATCAATTATTATGGAATTCTCAAAGAGACTTGATTAAGAAACCAAAAATAATGGAACATTGTTTTTGCGTCAACATGAGAAAAAGAATAAACAAAATTGCTCGTATAAATGTATTTGCAAATTATCGATTTTACACAAGTTTCAAGATTTCGTTTCCAAGAAAATACAATCTGATAATGGATGCAAACTTTTTTTAAAAATGTAATGTAAATAATACGTTATCATCCGTAGATAATTGTTGTAATATGTTTAGATCTTCTAATAAATGATACTATATATATACAAAAACGACAAAATATTTTGCTTATAAACGCAAATATTATGGCATGTTACATGCCATTAGAGTTTCAAGTTTATAGACCTTCCAACGACCTTTTTGTTTTTATATCATGTTTTTTTTCCAACTAGAAAAATTCTAATTTCGTCGGAAAAAAAAAAGAAGAAGAAAATTTCTGTTTTTGAAACATTTTATCGTGCCTGTATTCATAAACATATTTGATCACGTTGGATTTATCTCAATCTTGATTAGCTGTCGATAAATTACTTTTAAATTTCATTATATTGCCATTTTAAGATCATGTGAGAATGTGGGTAAAATAATAATACTATTTATATTCTAAAGAATTTTGTAAGATGCTCTTAATGCTAAAAAGTAAATCAAATCATTTCGGAAGAGTAGGTAGGTAGAGTCAGGAAATTCCGGTACAACGAGAAGGGTAATATCGTCAGTTCAAGTAAAATAAAAAAACACGGTTAGGTTCGTCGCATACGTGTCGGGTTTTGAGATAACCTTTGAATGAAAAGAATACGCTTAAAAGTTAGTTTCGATCCACAAGGCAACGCTTTGTGACCAAACAGTCTCTCTTTTTTTTTTTTATTATAACAAAAACCGAATTTTTCTTTTGCTACAAAAGAAGAGAAAAAAACACAAAGCAAACTCCTTTTCTTGTTCTCTCTTCTTCTTCTTCTTCTTCTTCTTCTTCTTCAGAGAAAGAAATCACTTTTCTTTGTTTGCTGTTGAATAGCTCATCTTTGTGATCGTTTTCACTGATTGATTGATCGAAGCGATGGAGGAAGATCGAGGAGGAGAATCGATCCTTCTCGAAATCGCGACGGAGATGATTCCTCCTCCGACGACGGTGAGTAGAGTTCCTCGGAGGATTCGTGAGAGGCTTTTGTCTGATTCTAGTAAGAAGACACGAACTTCTGTTCAAGATATTCAAGACAAGCTTCTTCATGCCCATCTTCGTAGACAGGTTCCTTTTTTGTCTTTTTTTTTTTTTTTTTAATTTTTTCCCGATTAAGCCTTTATCCTGTAATGACCAATTCTTGATTCTAAATTTAAAATTTGCATAAAGGTTTGTCTTTTCGTTAAAAATCTGATTTTTTGTTTTTTTTTATTTGGCAGCAATTTTATCACAATGTTTCGAGAAAAGCTCGAGCGAAACCTAGAAGCCCATCACGATCGTCTGATGAAGAGCTTGGACAACGAATCGAAGCAAGGCTTCTTGCTGCTGAACAAAAAAGGTAATCTTTTTTCGATGATCTCTCTGTAGATTTGATTTTGATTTTGATTGTTGAAATTTGTTACTGTAGGTTGGAGATTCTTGCTAAAGCGCAGATGCGTTTAGCGAAGTTAGATGAGTTAAGACAAGCAGCGAAGACAAGCGTGGAGATACGGTCGGAGAAGGAAAGAGTGAAGCTTTGTAGTAAAGTGGAGTCTCGTGTGAAGAAAGCTGAAGCTAATAGAATGAGGATTCTCAAGGCTTCTCATCAGAAGAGAGCTTCGATGAAAGAGAGAACATCTCAGTCGATGATGAGGAGGATGGCTAGAGAGAGCAAGTACAAGGAAAGAGTTCGTGCTTCGATTAATCAGAAACGTGTAGCCGCGGAGAAGAAACGGCTTGGATTGCTTGAAGCTGAGAAGAAGAAAGCACGTGCTCGTGTGCAGCAAGTACGCCATGTTGCCAACTCTGTTTCTAATCAACGTGAGATGGAGAGAAGTAAAATGAGGGACAAACTTGAAGACAAACTGCAAAGGGTAATATTTGTATTTATATATAAGAGAGAGAGAGAGAGAGAAGAAGCTTTTTGTTTATCTCTATATGTTCTGTTTCTTGATCATGTGTTTTGAGAATATAGGCAAAGAGATATAGATCGGAGTTTCTTCGTCAGAGAAGAAGACAACGTGATTCGATTAGTCTTTATTGCGATATGATGCAGGAAGATGCTGATCTTCTCGCTATGAAGCTGTCAAGGTAACTCAATTCTCCTTTCCTTAATGGCTTCTTATGATTAAGTTTTATAGCTTTGTTCTTGGGTTGTTTTATTAGGTGCTGGAGGTGCTTTGTGAAGCAAAAGAGGACTACCCTGGACTTGGCGAATGATTATGATGGTTTGAAGATTAATGAGTCGCTGCCGTTTGAGCAACTTGCGGTGCTACTTGAGTCGCCTGTTACCCTTAGAGCTGTTAAATCTTTGCTTGATCGTATTGAAATTCGCTTAGAAGCTTCTAAGAATGTTACTGCTGTTTCTCAGCCGTCCATGTTGGATAACATTGATCACCTTCTTAGAAGAGTTGCCACTCCAAGGAGAAAGGTTACGCCGCCAAGTACTTTGAGGAGCAGAAAGGGAAAGAAGGTTTCTTCCGCTAGGAATGTCGCCGGGACATCGGGGAAGATGTCGAGGTATCCAGTCAGAGTTGTTCTCTCTGCCTTTATGATACTCGGTCATCCAGATGCTGTTTTTAACGGTCAAGGTGATCAAGAGGCTGCTCTCAACAACTCAGCAAAAGGATTTGTGAGCGAGTTTAAGTTATTGATAAAAGTGATTCAAGAAGGTCCTCTTAAGTTTTCTGGTGGAGAATCAAAACTTCGGACCTTGAGATCTCAGTTGGAGTTATTCGATAAGGCATGGTGCTCCTTTTTGAATTCATTTGTGATTTGGAAAGTTAAAGATGCTCGGTTGTTGGAAGATGACCTTGTAAGAGCAGCTTGTCAGCTTGAGCTTTCCATGATTCAGAAATGCAACATAACTCCGGCAGGGGAGGACACTATGCTCACTCATGATAAGAAAGCAATTCAGTTGCAGGTTTGCTTACTCAACTCTCTGTTGTTTCCCTTGTAATCTTTTTTTATGAAAGCAATTCACCGACTACGTTTTTATGATTAAAGGGAAATAAGCAGACCTTTTTGACATTTTGCCACGTGATGTGAATTCTCTTGGTAGGTAACACAAGATCAAAAACTTCTAACGGAAAAAGTACGGCACCTGAGTGGAGTTGCAGGAGTTGTGCGCATGGAAAGTGCGTTGTTGGAAACGCGATCAAAGTACTTCGAGGCCAAGGAGAATGGAAGCCCGATGGCTCATCAGCTCGCATGTTTCTTTTCTCCAAGTCCAGCTTCATCTCCAGTTCAGTCTGTGTCTGGTTCAAGCAGCAGAAGTAAAGACATTATAGGTGTTGAAGGATCAAAACGTGTTAATCGTTCTTTATTTAGGAATGATACTCCACCCTCATCTGGACCGTCTAGAGTCAGTAATGGCACTATGGACGAGGTTTCAAAAGAGAATGAGTTGATGGTGAACGAGTTCCTGCACGATTGGAATTTCAAGTTTCCGGGTGGATCCAGTGTTCAGGGTGAAGAGGACAATCTTAAGGTTTGTTTTCTTTGCATTGAGGGTCATTACTTTTGCCATTGTTTCCTAAATTAGTTATAAGGTGTCCTGATAGAATGATAGCAATTCATGGAAGACCGAATACACCTCTCGATAAGAGATGTTCTCCGCACTGACTTTCTTGATGTGTGCTGCAGAGGAAGATAAAGGAGACTATGGAGAAAGCTTTCTGGGATAGTGTCATGGAATCCATGAAACTGGAGGAGCCCGACTATAGCTGCATCTCTAACCTCATGAGAGAAGTGAGGGACGAGCTTTGCCAAATGGTACCAGATAGCTGGAAAGTTGAAATAACTGAAACTATTGATCTGGAGCTTCTCTCACAGGTTTGCCTCATCTCTCTTCTGGTGCCAAATTAAGCGACTGTTCTTTATAGATGTTTTGGTTTGTAAAATGATAACCGTCTCATTTCTTCTTTTATTGATATAGTTGCTCAACTCCGGCACCTTGGATATCGATTACCTTGGAAAGATGCTTGAGTTTGCATTGGCTACTTTGCGTAAACTCTCTGCCCCAGCTAATGACCGTGAGAATGAAAGCACTCACCAGAATTTACTCGAGGAACTTCACAGGTTGTGTCAAGCTAAAGATGAGTCTGGTAGCCTCCGTGCTGTTGCAATAGTGAAGGGGATCCGCTTCATTCTTGAGCAGATTCAGGTCTGTATCCACAAGCTCTTTTTCTCTTCGTCAGCTATAGCTTTGGAAAGAAAAACAAAGAATCTGTTTGTTTATTATTGTCTTGTCCACTTCTTCAATTTTTGTTCGTTATTCAACAGGAACTTAAGCGAGAGATAGGCATAGGGCGCATAACAATGATGAAACCCTTTTTGAGAGGACCAGCAGGCTTTGATTACCTTACACAAGCTTTTGAAAAGCGTTATGGACCTCCCACTCAAGCATACGATTCACTTCCACTGACACGAAGGTGGATATCAACTCTTTTGTCTTGCAAAGACGAGTGGGAAGAGCACACCAATACGCTTTCAGCCTTGAATGCAGTTGAGAGATCCTCCACGGGAATATCTCTCAAAACAGGTGGAAGCTTTCTATCCTCGGTAAAGACTGCGTCTCAGCCAACTGTTTCGGACACTGCAGGTTTTTTCTTGTTTCCTTGATTGAAAAACCAACTCTGTACATACGTTCTTTTTTCGATCATAGTACTTACGTTTTCATATGCTTTTGGTTCAGAAGGTCAACTGTCGGAGTGCAAGGGAGAAAAAGTTGATTTGGCAGTGAGGCTTGGATTGTTGAAGCTGTTGAGTCAGGTATCCGGCTTAATTCCGGATGTTTTACCGGAAACTTTTCAGCTCAACCTCTCTCGCTTGAGGGGTATTCAAGCTGAGATTCAGAAGATTGTTGTAGTATCCACAAGGTATGAATGAATCAGACTCATGATAGAAAGTATAGTTTTTACCTATAAAGGATTTGTGAGTGAAAATTTGTTTTACGCAGCTTGCTCATTTGGAGACAAATGCTAGCGAGTGAGAGAATTGTTAAGAGCGAAAGCGAAACAGAGAGCAAGGCAAGGAAATTGTTTGAACTGTTAGATGGGAAGGAGGAAACAGCAGGGCTAATGGAGATCGTCGAGACAACAATGAGTGAAGAAGAAGAAGAAGGAGAAGAGAAGAAGAAGATGATGAGAGGATTATTGGGGAAGAGTTTGGAAGAAGGTAACGCAGTGTATGAAAGAGTTACAGGTTGTATATACAAAGCAGCTCGAGGAGCTTTATTGGCTGGTAATAATGGTGAAAATGGGAAGAGATTGGTTGAGATAGAGATGAAGAAAGTCGGAGGAGGAGGAAGTAGTGATCTGAAAGAGAGGGTCTTAGAGACGGCTCGAGTCATTGGGGCCGTGGCTTGTGTCTCGGTCAGGGTCCATGGTCCATGGTTGACTCATCTCATGCAGCATTGAAACCACCACTAGGTAACATCAACAAACTTGTATAGCTTTTGTATATAAATATATATCTCTATGATTATAATTACACGTGTAATGTAATAAGCTGCTCTCTGATTTGATGGATGATGCATATGCTGATTTGTAAAACAAAAAACAGCTTTGGTCTTCTTTCTGCTTATTAGCTTATTTACTCTTTTAGTTTTATGGATGATGTGTACGAATGAATAAAGTTTGTGATAGTAACTTGTAACTAGTCTGAAATGTTGTATATATATATGGGTTAATATCAATTATATAAAGTTTGCTTCCAAATTCATCAAATTATTTATCTTTTCTTATTGTTTTATTCCTTTTTTCGTGGACTTCAAGTATTCTCCTTCGGCTCTCAGATATTTGATGTTCTAGAAAAACTTTTTTTTTTTTAATCGTTGTTTTACATTTTCTATTTTAATGAAGCAAGGAAGACGAAATATGAATTTTAAAACATATTAATTGATTTTATTAAAATACTATAGGTTAAAAATTTAAAAAAAAAATTTAACATAAAAAGTAATATATTTATTATTAAAATTTAATATGTTTTTTTAATATGTGTGAAAATTTTAAAAAATTAATTATGTAGAAACGGATATTAATGTAGGATGAGTTTGTATAATAACTAAATAAAAAAATTATAATTAGCCATCTAACCAAAAACTGACATCTAGTGGTTATAATTTTGTTAGGAGATTTTTGGTTAGATTATTAATTATAATTTTTGTTTGGTTACTCAAATCCTCATTGTAATGATTTGCTGAAATTAATTACGAATATTCTAGAAATTAATAAAAGTCAATAAAATAAAGTGAAGAAAAATAAAATAAAGAGAGGGACGAGAGAAATGGATAGCTTTGGAGGAATTAGGAGTTGGCCGGCGAGTTGGAGAAGCACGACGGCGACTATGACGACGACGACGGAGAGAGTCGGAAAGGTGGCTCAGGTTCTGACGGTAGCGGGATCGGATTCCGGCGCAGGAGCTGGAATCCAAGCCGACCTTAAAGTCTGCGCCGCTCGTGGTGTCTATTGCGCTTCCGTCATAACCGCCGTCACTGCTCAGAACACTCGAGGTGTCCAATCTGTTCATCTTCTTCCTCCCGATTTCGTCTGTGAACAACTGAAATCAGTTCTCTCTGACTTCGAATTCGACGTCGTAAGCTCTTCTTCTAGTGATTACTCTCTTTCTCTCTCTCTTTCTCTTTCTGTTGATGATCAATTGGAGTAATAACTTGACAGGTGAAGACTGGGATGCTTCCTTCTCCGGAGATCGTCGAGGTTCTTCTTCAAAACCTGACTGATTTTCCAGTCCGTGGTAGAAAACCAAAAACCTCACTTGTTCTGTATTCAGATTCGAAATTGCGTCTTTTCGATTGCTTATATAGTTCGTTTTTCTTAAGTTAGCTTTGGTTATTGATCCTGTGATGGTATCGACGAGTGGTCACGTTCTTGCTGGTTCTTCTATTCTCTCTATCTTCAGGTAAGCTAATGCATTGTTAGTTTATCATTTCTGTGTTTGATTGTGTTATGTTCTTCTGATTATGGTTTGTGATTGCAGAGAGAGATTGCTGCCAATTGCTGACATAATAACCCCAAATGTGAAAGAAGCATCTGCTTTACTTGGCGGTGTTCGGATTGAGACTGTTGAAGAAATGCGTTCTGCAGCGAAATCGTTGCATGAAATGGGTCCTAGGTTTCCATTTTCTCTCATTCTTTTTGTAGCTTACACTTATTCTTCTTAGTCATTCCTACCGAGACAAATCGGCACTAAACTGTCTTGTTCCCTGGTAGTTAAATGGGCATATAGTTGGCCCTTTTAGGCTTGGTTGCTATGTGGTCATGTTTATTCCAGGAGCATTATCGTGTGATCTTGATCTACTTCTATTTTACCTGTTTAGATTCGTGCTTGTCAAAGGTGGTGATCTTCCTGATTCATTGGAGTCGGTAGATGTTTACTTTGATGGTATGGTCTTCCCAAAACGAAATTTGTACATTATCTTTGTTGATGAAGCTTCACGGACTTTAAATTTATGGTTAATATACATGTGGAGCCTTTTTTGATAGGCAAGGAGTTTCATGAACTTCGTTCACCTCGCATAAGGACAAGAAATACTCATGGGACTGGCTGCACTTTGGCTTCATGCATTGCAGCAGAGCTTGCAAAAGGCTCTTCCATGCTCTCAGCCGTGAAGGTACATATGCTTCTTTTCCCAAAACGTTTCTTCTCTCATATGCTATGCTCCATGGCTCTCCGTGATTTATATTATTCTGCATTTGCTCTTCTTCAGTGAAATTGATTATAAGTGGAACGCTTTCTTTTCTAGAAGTTCAAATCTAGCAGAGATGTTTGGAGATTGATAATGGGAAAATGTATATGGGGGATGAATATATCTGTTTTGTATCAATAAAACTGTACTAACAAGGCTAATGATAAGTCCCAGACCTTTCTGATGTTGGTAGGTGGCTAAACGCTTCGTAGATAATGCCCTAGATTACAGCAAAGATATTGTCATAGGCAGTGGGATGCAAGGACCTTTTGACCACTTTTTCGGTCTTAAGAAGAATCCCCAAAGTTCTCGATGCAGCACATTCAATCCAGATGACCTGTTTCTATACGCCGTAACAGATTCCAGAATGAACAAAAAATGGAATAGATCCATTGTGGATGCCGTGAAAGCTGCTATAGAAGGAGGGGCAACCATCATACAACTGAGGTTTATCATGTTTGCTATAACTGAAGCTTCTTTCTGTATCTCTCTCTCTTATGGAATCCGATTACAACATCTCAGTGCTTTTGCAGGGAGAAAGAAGCCGAAACACGGGAGTTTCTCGAAGGAGCAAAAGCATGTGTTGAAATATGCCGGTCCAACGGAGTTAGTTTACTGATAAACGACAGGATCGACATTGCTCTTGCTTGTGATGCTGATGGAGTCCATGTTGGCCAATCTGACATGCCAGTTGATCTAGTTCGGTCTCTTCTTGGCCCGGACAAGATCATCGGGGTCTCATGTAAAACACCAGAACAAGCTCATCAAGCGTGGAAAGATGGTGCAGACTACATTGGGTCAGGAGGAGTGTTTCCAACAAACACGAAGGCCAACAATCGTACCATAGGACTTAGTGGGCTCAAAGAAGTATGCAAGGCATCAAAATTACCTGTGGTTGCCATTGGAGGCATCGGAATCTCGAATGCTGAGTCTGTTATGCGGATCGATGCACCGAACCTAAAAGGTGTAGCGGTTGTGTCAGCTTTGTTCGACCAAGAGTGTGTTTTGACTCAAGCTAAGAAGTTGCAAAAAACGCTTAAAGAGAGCAAAAGAGATGATCTAGAAGACGCCCAAAATACTTAAAAAGTGATTTGTTTTATATATTTTTTTTTAAACTGGTTTTGCCTCTCAGTTTCTGACGGTTACAAAAATGTTGTGAATCACTTGGTTTTTGTTTTCTTCCTATTTGTTGATTTTTGCATCTCTCCAAGCAGTTTACATGTATCATGAAAATACATTTTTAAATACCAAAAGGCAAACCAACTATATATATTATTAAATTTATTATTTATTATATAGCGACGTTAAATTTGTTCTTTTTTTAATCCATGAGTTTGCACAATATTTTGGCTTTGTCTTGCATTGTTGGTGAGAGTCCCTGCAATTCCTGTCTAGAGTGTGATGAATCGAGTATTTTAGTTTAGTTACTCTTGGATACCGATTAAAAATTACAGGCGAATGATTCTCAACTCTTATGGACTCGTATGGAACAAGAAACATTAGAAACTCTTGACTTCCCGTTTGAACTAGAACGGAGACAAAGAGGTCACAATCATGCAACTGAGATGGTTCTTGAGGGATCCAAGTTAAAATGCCTGGTTCTTAGGTTAGTTTCCATTTCTGTTTTGGTCTACATTTTGCAGCAATTTCTGGCTCTTCTTTATGCCTCTCAGATTGAGCGAAAACGATAGTCTCTGGAGCTTTGTCAAGTGCAGTCGAAAATCTATCATTCAATCCCTCGCAATTTTCATAGACCCTTGGAGAATGGAGCTTAGTGTTCCTGTGACGCTCCAAGGGATTGTCTCTGCAGTTAGAGAAGAAACTCAAAAAGTGTATTTGCCTGCTCTTAACCCTGATCTCACAATTTTTACTTGAAAAACTTTACAAATTCTCATATTCTCCAGGAGATGCAGTTAATATTCAGTAGGAAAGATTTATTAGTGGGTTTCATTTGGCTTCACTCCTCTAAGAAATTTATTGTTACAACAATCTGAAAAATGGAACAAAATTTACCCTTGACAAAAGGTAGTTTTACGCGTACAAACAAACTGTTTCCCTTGCCTCTATATACATGGTCACTGCAATGATACAAAGAAGATGGGTTTTTTTCCTGACTATCCCCTGCTTAGTTTAAGTTTTGTCGGCAGATGATCTTGAAGCGAGCTCAACAAGCGCCTTCTCTGCTGCTCTCCTCTCCAGTATCTGCAAATTACCCCCAAAACACACAGAAACAAAACCAAAACTACATTAGATAAATAGAAAACAATTGCTTGCAAAACATCATCTCCAATGCAGCATTGCTATACATACCTCTTTAGTTGCTTTAACTGAGGCTTGCTGCCTTCCCTGTTTATCAAGTTTGCATTCTCCGCACCAACTTGAGAAATCTCTTTGATAATTCTTCATCTCTCGAAAAGTTGAGCTACATGCGAAAGACAGAGAAAGTATCTAACACTGATGTAGAATTAATTTTGGAAACTTTAGCTAAATGGGAAAGCTTTACCTTCTACACCACAAAATCAAATTGACTCGGTGTCCAGAAGTTGTAGCTCTAGCACCGTGACGGTGACGTCCACGATGAAGAATGGCATGACCAGGTACATGAGGGTAATCATAAACTTCCTACAGAAGAATTAATAATGAAGAATCTTCTGAGTCATGGCTATACAAACTATGAATGTGCGCGTAAAATAAGCTCATCAGCTCTAATCACAGAGAAAACATCTTTGGGGTTGAAACCAAAATCACTAAATGCACAAGTATAAGTGACACTTGACTGCTAGATGGTTGGTTTCAAAAGTACCTTTTCACTGCTTTCGGAATTCACATGTTTATCACATCTCACGCCTCGGAAATACAGCTCCCCACCAGAAAATTGTTTACCCAAGCAGACATTCAAAGTAACCTCTGAGTCATCCACATGGAACCCTAAAAGTAAGAAGCAATTTTTTTCAGATATTAGACCAGTCCAAATCCAACTAACAAAAAAAAAGAGACCATTGTAGAGCTTCCCAGTACTTACCAAGATCAACATCCCTATCTTTCCCATACTCAACAATAAAGCCATGGTGAGAATCTAAAGAGGCTCCACAGACTTCCGGGAACAAAACTGACACAAGATCAAAAACCAAACCCATGAGTACGCATATATCTCACAAAAAAAACTAAAACTTTCTGCGACAAAACCCAAAATCTGCAACCACAATTAGAATGTTAACCTTGAGCTATAGGACTTATGAAGTCATCAACCATCTTCTGGAGCATGGCTTCAAAGCCAAAATCATCAAGAACAACACCGAATTTGTTCATCGTATTGGGTCTCATTATAGTTGATCTTGAATCATAAACCCATCTCTCCATATGTTCAACCTATCCAACAATTAGTTATACGCTAGTAAGAAAGACAGAGACTACAACCCAAACACACACACGAAAAAAAAAACGAAAACTTTCAAGTCATTTATTATACCTCAGCTAGTAACATCTCACAAAACCTTGGATTAAACATTTGAAAAGTGAAAATCCCTGGAGAAGATGGAACCATTATGCTTCTCAAACTCTCCTCTGACTTCTGCCTAACAGCTCCAAGAAACGAAGGCACGAAGAAACTAGAAGGGTCAAGAGAATAGATCTCTCCATGCAGACGCTACCAAAAAACCAGACAAAAAGATTCAATCAAACAATCCAGACAAGACCCGTTTTCCCCAGTTCGACGATATAGAAAGTAGAGAAAAACCTGGTAAGAAGACAAGATTTTCTGCCTGTACTCTCTATGCCTCTGAATCTGTTTCCATGAAGAAATGAGACACAAATTCAAGCTCAATTTCAAGAAACGGAAGCTCGCACTAACGGAGAAGAGCTCAGTTTTTACCCGGATTCGGTCAGTGTCAGGGGAGTATCGGGAAAGAAGGTCTCTCATGAAACGAGCCTTGTCGATTCGAGAGGAATTGAGAATCTGGTCGGGTAAGTAACGCTCAAGAGAGCTGAACAGAACAGGACTAAAATCCAACTGTAGATCCTCATAGTTGTCAGGCTCGTGTTCTTCGTTAGGGATCCTACGGAGTTTCAATCCGACATCGCCGTTGCCGGAGGAGGCTTGCGGTTGCTGTTGCTCGGATTGGTTGCCGGAAGAATCGAGAGCCATAGATCTAAGGAGAGTTTGATTGCACATTCAGGTTCAGAGACGCATTCTAGGGTTTAGGTTTGGTGAAGTGAAAGAGATGATGATGGTTTGGCTGGGGGGTTAGGGTTTCGGATTTTGTTGTATACAATCTCTCTCTCCCCCAAACAAACAAAAAAAAATTGGTGGGACCCACTGACATAGTTTGCTCGTACCATTTTTAGAAACGTTGATTATTATTATTTGTTTGTGTGACATAGTAACTCAATTCTAGATATCTAGTGAAGTCATTTTCTATTAAGGTTATTACACAAATTAACACTTATCTATATTGTTTGTAACTTTTGTTGTATAAGCAAAATTTCAAACTCTCAAAATAGATTTGGTTATTTGATTCGGTTCGGTTTGGTTTTTTTTTTTTAATTTCAAGTTCTAGAATTTTATTTCGATTTGGTTCAATTTGAAAAATTTCGGTTTGATTCTAATTCAATTCCAGTAGTTCACAAAAAATTATGGATGGTAAAAGGAAATATATATATATATATATATATATATATATATATATAAATATATATATATATATATATATCTAATACATTATTATGAATATTTACTTTAAAAATTATTTTTTTTTTTGTGATTTTCGGTTAGTTCTGTTCAAATCCATAAAACTTAAATCAGTTAAGATAATTCGTATATAAATTTTTATATCATTTAGACTTTATATCATCGTATTCTTCAACTTGGTGAATTTGGTTTGGATTGGTATTTTTACTTACTCTTATTCCAAAACTAGCAAAAAGTAAATATATTGGTGGAGCACTATGGGTTACAATCACATTTTCATTTTTCTTTGCCCCAAATAGAAAAAAGGAAAAAGAGAAACAGATTCGCATGATTTGTACAAAATGACTCAAAAAATGTATTACGAGAGAACGTGAAGAAGAAGAAGAAGAAGAACGTGACAACAACACAGAGAGCTATGCTTACAAAGGAGGCAGAACTACTTCTAGTCTTTTTACCTAAAGCATGCTTAAGAGTCTATAGAGAAGCAGAGCCTTTGTACTTTTTAGCTTTCTTCCCAAAAATGTCCTACAAACGAAATTCAATGTGTTTCACATTTTCTTTCTCTCTCTCTTTCCAAAAATGTTCCAAAGAATTAAACAATACACCATTTATGTGTCCATCTTTATTCCTATTCTTCTTGCCTCTGCAGTGTAAATAATATAAGCCATACTTTGCAGGTAAAGAATGAGTTAAAGCTAAAGCAATGAGCTTCCAACAACATTGGATCGATGATTCTGGCCATAGCTCAAGAGTATGTTTCCCCTGCAGAAGAAGCTGCATTACAATCTCAAACCACAGACATTGCAGCAGCTTTGGAAACCTGAGAGAAGAGTTTGTAACATACCAATCAACCTGAGCCATCAACTATACTTTGTGCATAGTAATTGTAAAATTGACCATATGCACTTGTTAGAGAGTTCTTCCGTATCTGCACCGAGGGACAAAATCTGCCAGCTCCATAGAAAAAAACAATATCACCTTTGCTTCCTCGTCAACTGTGTAATAACTTTTCAAGGAGCTCAACCTCTCGTGATCTGTGGTCTTTGTCCAAATGCTTGAACAAGGCCCAATGTGTGTAAGCATCTGGCTCAATTTCTTTATCTAGCATCTCTTTATACAGTTTAACAACCTCTTCCCATTTACCGTGGTCAGAATTCTTGTTTATAAGCATAGTGTAGCTGTATTTATTCGGTGGAATCCCCTCTTCTTCCATCTTGCAGAAGTATCTGTAAGCTTCATCTACATCACCAGATTTGCAGATGCCATGTAAAAGAGCATTGCACGTCATCACATTTGGACGAACGCCTCTCTTTTTCATCTCGGTTGAATACTGGAAGGCTTCTGCTAGCCTTTTTGCTTTCGCATGACCATGAATCAACACAAAGTAGGTAATCACGGAGGGAGATAACCTTTTCTTCAGCATTTCATGATACAAGGCTCTGGCATCCTCAAACTTGCGCTTCGCCAAATAAGCACGGATAATCGTGGTGTAAGTAACATGATCAGGGACAAAACCATCTCTATAAATCTTACGCTGAAACTCAATCGCTTTTTCTGGATTCCCAACCTTGCAGAGTCCGTCTATACAAACGTTATAGGTGATCTGATCTCGAGTATAACGATCATTGGCCACTATCTCTTCCTGCAGACGAAATGCATTGTCTGAATCACCAAGCTGCAATTCACCCACAATCCTTGTAGTGTATGCATATCTATCAGGTTTAATCCCTTTCTCCAACATCTCATCATAAATTGCAATAGCCTTGGATAGATTCCCATTCTTAACAAATCCTTTTACGAGAGTCGTGTATGTCTTCACATCAGGATTTATATTTTGGCTGGTCATCTCTTCTTTTAACTGCTGAGCAGCTTCCAAGTTCCCTAACTCACAAAGACCGTCTATCAGAGTATTGTAAGTGACAACACTGGGACAGATATTCCTAACTCTCAACTCATCAAACAAGAGAAAAGCCTCTGCAATTTTCCCCATCTTTATATATCCATACATGAGAGTGTTATAAGACACAACATCAGGAGCTGCCATACCAAGTAAAAGCTGTCTGGCATTATCTATTCTTCCCAACTCGCAGAGAGCGCGTATATAAATGTTATGCGTAGATGTAGTTGGAGATACATTCGCATTCAGCATCTCGTCCCCAACTCTCCAAGTTTCATCAAACAAGCCTTGTTTCCAATACCCTTCAATCAGCTGATTAAACGAATAAGCTGTAACAGGGAATCCAGCTCTTTGCATATCTCCATGAAACCGCCTAGCTTCCTCCATTTTACCAATCTTGGCATATCCCTTGATCAGTATATTGTAAGTCACCTCAGTAGCATCAACTTCTCTCCTCACCATCTCTGATAAAATCTTGGGGACTTGCTGCAAATCGCCAGCCTTGAAACAAGAATCCAGCATTGTGTTAAAGGTGACAACCGTTGGCAAAATACCGTTCCCGACCATCGTCCTGTAAGCCTCACGAACTCTATCCATCATCTTTTTATTCCTAAGAACCCTCAAAACTATATTACAGTTTCTAACACTAGGAAAGAAGCCTTTCTTAAACATCTTATCGAAACTCAACAAACACTGCTCAACCATAGATTTCTTGGTGTAAACCCACAACAATAGATCCAGAATCTTGAGAACAATCCGTTTATCATAATCCCCATCAATCAAAAGATCATCAATTTCGTACATACCAAGATCAATGCTCCTCTCAGCAACCCAATACGCTTTACACATCAAATCTTTCTCTGCTAAGATCTCGAGCATCGCAGCGAAAGTTTGCAATGACTGCTTCACGTCGCGCTGACTCTGACACCACTTGAAGAAATGATAAGCGATTTCTGGATTTTCTCTAATCATATTGAGAACTCTAACAAGCAAATATGGGTCAGTAAGAAGGAGACGAAACTGATGAGAAGACCAATTCCGATTAGGATTGTATCCGTGGGAAGTCAAAATGAGATTAGCGAAATAGGACTCAGAAGACGAAGGTGGATTAGGGTTAGTAGAGGATTGAAATAGGAAGCTTAGCTTAGAGACAGAGATGCTCTTGTTGTTGCTATTGAGAGTAGAGGAAGTAGAGAAGAAAGATCTCGAAGCTCTGAGACAGAGACGGAGACATAGGATCATTGAGGAAACAGAGAGGAACACATAGGAACAAAATCGAGTGTTGGATCGAGAGAAAGGGTTTCTGGATTCTTCAAAGATCCGAGAGAAGGAGGAGCGGCCATTAATTCTCCACGAAGCCTTGTTCCATCTCTCTCCTCTCCTCCCCTTGCGTCGGCGATCATCTATCTCCCGGAGGTTAAAAAACAAAACAAGGGTTTATCTCATTCGTGTGCAAACCGGACCGGTTTCATCGTTACCCAATCTAATATCCGGTTCTGTTCTCAAGTCAACATGGAATTTTGAGTATGATAGTTAAACCACAGTCTAACCGGTTAAACCACGACCCAGAAATGTCATCGGTTTGCCATCGGATTCGGTTTGTAAAAACATTCTCATGGGATATTACCTACTTGTCCTTGTCACTAAAAGTCTCACGGAATTAGCTACACTCACATGATCATGGCTATGAAATGTTCAAATCTTTTCTCATATGACAAAATCTAATTTCCAAAAACGAAATCTTAAGTTACATATCTATGAAATTTAGGAATTGTATATGAAGCACATTGAACAATACTACATATTACATGAATTTTAGTTAAATAAGCCAATTTCCGATAGAATCAAAAGTCCACGACTTTCCTGAAAGACAAACAAAAAATGAAACATTGTAAAAATCCAAACTTTTCTAACTGCCAAGAGTAACATTTTGCATTTCAACAATTACTTCAGCTTCACATCTTTTCTCTAATTCAGTGTCCATGTGTATCATCGAATTTCGCAGCTTTCTGCAAGCTCCCGAAAAGGCGTCTGAAGAATTCTTTAAACGGTTAACTTCGGACTCAACTTCATCGAGATTTCCCTGTATTATCTTTACCGTTTGCTTCATCTTGTTTAGCTCCTGCGGAGGATAGACGCAAGCTCCAAGCTCGTCGATTTGTACTCCAGTTCCTTGACACAGCTTGAGTAGCTTCTCTAGCGAGTCTACAAACCCGCTATTATCCTTTGGATTCTCCAATTTGATCATCCCGGTGATAACTCGGATTAGTTCTTTTATCATCGTGATCGTATCAGACACAATCTCAGCAACCATTTGAGCCACTTCCATTTCTTCAGGAGACAAATCATCGTCATCAGAGTTATTATCACCAGATGCCTCACTCTCAGGTGAAGGACAAGCTGGCTTCACTTCTTTCATCTCCCTAAGAACATCCTTCATAGACACCGCAACCTGTGTAATACCCCTGCCAATCGCGATGATATTACTTGCAGGAACCTTCTTGAAACCCGAACACGCCTCCCAAACTGCTCCTGAAAGCTGCGGAATAGATGGCTTCTTGTCCTTTCCATACGATCCCTCTAGTTAACAGATACAAAAAAAACACCGGCACACTCAGTACAAGTATGTTGAAAGCAATTCAAAAACGAGTTTTAAAGATAATACATGGAAAAATTGTTAGCAATTACAGCTGAATTTAAGCACTCACTAGAAGTATGTTGAAAGAAACTCAAAATATTGCTACACTACCCAACGAAAACAAGTTGACAAGATCGAAAGATTGTTGGCGATAACAGCTGAAATGATATAATGTTATAATCGTGTCGAGCAACGGAAGATAAGTATTAACATTACTTGAGTAGGGACATAGAACATTCCATCTAAGATTTTATCTTTTGAATAAGAACAAGCCAGAAGAATAGAAACGTATTTACCGTATAAAGAGACAGAACCCTGCAACAATCTGAAGCTGGAATCAACGATTTGCTTAACAGAGAGATGTATGATTGAAGAAAGTGTAGACCCAGCACCAACTGTGCTTCCATGGCAACAAAGCAAAAAGCCCTGAAGAGCATTGAAGTAAGACTCCATAGTCTCCTTAAGTGATTCAGATTTTGGAGTTTCTCCAGTCCATAGCATTCCCACTAACAAACAAACACAAAATCAGTAAAAGAAAAATCGAGAAAACTAAACAACGAAACAAAGTTTCAGCATCGAAGTTGTAATAACCTATGGTGGCTTGTTTAGAGAGATGATCAGACATCTGAAGAACATCGTTCCAGCTAACTTTCTCTTGTGTAGGGGGAGCTGGTCGATCGAACAACTGCAGAAATCCTTGTCCTAACTACGATTCTAATCCATCGCCCAAACATGAGACAAACAAAGAAAGAAATCGGTAAGAAGATAAATACCTGGAGAGTATCGTAGATGGTGTTGAGATGAGCAATCAGAAATTGATTCAGATCTTCTCTCTTTGGTTTCACCATTTTCGTCTTCCTTCAACTCTTAGACGCCTCTAAGCTAATAAGGGTTTTGCACGAAGCGTTTGCTAGCTATGGTTTCAAACGACGTCGTTTAATCACAAAGGAGACAAGTGTTATTGCGGCAAAGCCCTTGGTAAAATTCGGCTTTACTTAAAAAGTTCAAACTCCAGATCTCTCTATTAACCGATCCAATCAACCAACTAACCGACTATACTTTACAAACAAACAAAAAAGGGTTTTCATATTTTTACAGGGTTTTGTTTGTTCAAAATTTACTTGACCTGAAAAATATAGTGTTCTGATGGGTCTTGTGAACCAGCTCTAGGTTATTGTGTTTGAGTGGTTTAACAGCTTCGGTCTGATCTGGTTCCGGCTCAAAAGCAAACCAGATTTTGTCAGAACCATAAAAGAAACCAGATCCAGCCCCACCTGAGACAAGGATTGGCTGGTCTGTCAGCAATTCTTTCGAGTTGGTGAGAGTGTGACACAATAAGAGACCCAATCAGAGTCTGATTTAACAAGAAAAACTCATGAACATGAAGTCACAACCAGAGATTATATTGAACTTTGGACTACTAGGTGAAGCAGAAGAAACAAACAAAACTGAGATTGAAAAAGTATGAATCAACAACTTATTAGCCAATTCGGTATTGTCTCAATTCCAAACCAAATCGAAAAGACCTTAAAATCAAGTTTATGGACAAGCAATAGTGTCAATTATTCTAATTCTCCCCTCAGTGAAGTGAACATCACCAGATCAACAATATACAAATTATGAAAAAACCAAAAGAATTATCATCTGGGATGAGAAATTAGAGCTTTTAGACATTCCAAATATGTACAAGAAGAAAGAAGATGATCAATTTACAAAAAAAAACAAAAGTAAAACCTTCATATTAAGCTTAACCAGAGATTCAGGCGTCTTCCACGGAAGCTGCGGAGGCGCAAGCATCGGAATTTTGCTTCACCGCCGTAGATTCCAACGCCGGACGGCCGAAATTGGTCGGAGCATCAGGCCCCATGAGCTGAATCGCGGCGTTGTCGTAAGCGAGAGCAGCTTCCTCGGCGGTTTCGAAGGTTCCAAGCCAGATACGATCAGGTCGACCTTTGCGATGTCCACCGTGAGCTCTACCGCACCTGATCTCAGCCGCCCACTTCCCCCACGGCCTCTGCCTCACACCGCGGAATTTCTTCTTCCTCGTCGTCGTCGTCGTCTTCGCAGCAAGTAAACTCGCCGGAATTCTTATCTTAAACCGAGTTTTGCCGGCGTCGAGATTACCACCGGCGGAATCGGATGGGTCGATGACGATCTCCTTGACGAACCTCTTCCCTCGGCGGCGAGACGGCGATTCGGTCTTTGTCTCTTCGTCTTCGCTGCTGGAAGAATCGGTCGCCTCCAAGTCGGTGAATGATATCCTCACAATTCGTTTCATCCTCGCCGGGAAATTGGGAATTGACGGCGGAGAGGGTTGGTTGCTAGGGTTTTTTTCCGGCACCTAAAAAGAAGGAATGAATTTGGGCTCTGAGTTTAAAAATCAAGGATTTTTGGATTTTATTTATTCCACAAGATCAATCTCATTAGCCTGGCTTGGCTTGTGCCTTACTTAATCCATTATCAAGTCGGTTTTTGAACAAATATTCTCAAGTCGGTTTTGAACTTATATTCTTTATATATAAGAAAAGCATTTTTTTGATTAATTTGCTTATCTGTGAACCTTTAAAAATTAAATCATATTATTAACTGATATGATACTAGACGCATAAAGGAGGTTGGAACTTGAAGACAAAGCTAAAGAGCAGCTTGAATCAGAATTAGAATCTAAGGAGTAGCTCGAACCTGAGCTAGGAGAATAAGAAGCTTTGATCGTGCCTACTGATCCTATGACTCTTTTAAGGACTAAGCTATTCAATCAAACTATTGGAGGACTTCTCAAGCAAAGCTGGAAACCGGATGTTCAAGACAACAAGTAAGCTCGTCAAAAAAGTTTTGTTTTGATTCAAGCTATATGATTTTAACAATTGGGTAAGTGTTGGATTTATGCTCTTTTTCCCTTATCAAGTTTTGTCACAATGGAATTTTTTGACAAAGTTTTCAATAAAATATTCTCAGCACTTCATGATGGCTCAATTGTTAAAATAGAAGCTCAAGCCCACTATCATTTTCGGCCAAGACAAGAAGAAACATCAAAGTGGCGTCCCAACTGTTTTGATTATTGTTTTTATGTGTTTCTAGACCATGCATGAAGAGTTTAGTTCTTTATATTTCTTTTGAACCATTTCTGTAAAAATTATCTATCTTTTTATTCAAAAACTTTTTAAGTTAGATCTGTTGGTGTGTAATATCCAACAAAACCTCAATCTATTTGGTGTGTCATATCCAAAAACATTGAGTGGTTTATCAAAGGACATCTGCATCCTTTGGTGAAGCCCATCGATTCATCCATTGTCTCTGGATCTTCAAGGTTCAGTTACAGCAGGTTTCTATTCCCTTTCAACTTCAGACTGGCGATTCAAACGAGGTTTATATTATTAATTCTCTACTATACTATTATCCAAACACTCCACAATCCTATTAATTTCCTACTATCCTATTATCCAAACACTACACAATCACATAATCCTTCCAACCAAAGAAAACAATTTTTTGATTTGTTTTTTAAAAACAAAAAATAAAAAAACGTTTACTATATATATTCACTTACTCTTATAATTACCTTAAATCTATAAAATTCAATTCATATTTGCAATCTTCTATTTTGTATATTTGAGTCATAAACCGTATTTTTGAAAATTATGATATTAAATAAATACATTTTATTAATAAGTGATATATATTGACCAAGAACTAAAAATTTGTTGTTTTCAATTATTTCACCGGTGGGATACATTTTTATACAAAATAATTGCAAAATTCATATATATAAACGAGTTTTAGATTCTTGATAATAATTTTTCCAATAACTCGCGTATCAAATTATCCCGCGTATAACGCGGGTAACTATCTAGTTTTAGACGATAGTGAAAACTAGCGATTAAAAGGAAAATATATGATTATAAAAGAAGAAAAATAAATAAATGAAAATTTCAAGATTGATTTGAAATTGTGAAAATATTTTTTTTTACCGATTGATAGAGAAACATGGATGTTTTACATGATTAATCCTTTTTTGTACTTTTGTATGTGCAAATGTTATTGGAAAACTCAGTATATTACATATTAAAGTAATATAATAAACGTGATTGGTGGTTTTAAAATATTATTAAAATACAACAAATTTAATAGTTTTGCGGTACTTAAAAAAATTGTGTTAAATTTATATTTTCACGGTTAAATTATTTTTTTTTTATATATAACAAATATTTCAAAATTGGTTTAACTTTCAGTTTTGTTGTTGTTGTGGGGAATATATTATATATGCAGGCCCGGTCCATTGGATATAAGGATCTTGTGCCAAAAAAAAATTAGTATCTATATGTTACATTTTTAAATTTTAGGACCCTTTTAAAAACATTTAGAATAAAAGGTCCTATTTACAGAAATATAATGAATATTTGGGCATTTTTGAAAACAAAATTTAAACAAAATCAGTGGGACTTTGTGCATAAGCACTTGTTGCCCCCACCTACAGAATCGGACCTCTATATATATCAAAAGATTGAAAACTGGAACCAAATTTATTTGCGATTAAATTTTGGATACAAAATCTCTACACTATTAAAAGAGAAATCATTTAAAATAAATGTCAAAAATCTATTCAAATATTACTGAAATTGTCATTTGATTTAAACTATAGAAATTCAATTGAAATAGGTAATTTTGGAATTTTTCAATGGCAATTTCAGTAATATTTAGCTCAATTTCGGTCAATTTTTAATAAATTATCTTCAAATAGTCAACAATAAAGATTTGGTATATTTCGAAAATTATATAGATTTTGAAAGTAGTTATACGAATCTTCTAATGCAATCTTCGGATAGTCAACCTTAGAGATTTGATATATTTTGATTATTTTAATAGATAATGATTATTTTTTTTAGTTAATATTTTAATTATATTTTACCAATAATCACGAGATTTTTGTTTTCCATAACAATGAAATTTTCCTTATTCAAATTTGCGTATTAGCATTTAATTACTCATTTATTTATAATAATAAAGCTTTATAAAACACTAAGTTTGTTACAGAAATTTTAAAATAAAAACTGTTTTAAACTAAAACAATTCAAGGATAAATTTTCTGAAATTATAAAATTTAATATTTAGTTATTAAAAAATATTTAGAAAATAATGATATATTTAATTTTAAAAGTTATATTTTCACATTTAATCATTTACATAAATAACTAATGAACAAGTTATATATGACACTATACGTTTTATGAATATTCACTATTATTGGAAATTATTTTTTTCCTTTTTAATTATCATAACATATCAATTTTGAATCTTCCTATTTATATCCTTAATATACGGAATTGACAAATATTGTTGATATTACCTAATATTTAAGTTTTTTTGCAGATTTTTTTTAATAAAATATTGATAGCTTTCATTATACGCTCCCTTCATCTATTTAATGGCCTATATAAGAGAACAATCATCATAACATTTTTTTACCCACAGAAATGTTTTTGAATTTAAAGGGTTTTATTGCATTTTTCTATTTTTCATGGTTGTGTTCATATTCTTTAAATTCATTTTTTTATATAATTTTTGTGTTGGCTTTGATGTTAGATAAAAACATATAAGCGGTGAATGAATCCAAGTTGAAGTTTCATAGCTCCAAGATGCAATCTTCTTCTCCAAAAGGATGGAATAATCTTCTTTCTTGGTACTTCTTCTTCTTTTTTCCTTTGTATAGAAAGGTAAAGATGGACATGTGAATCACACCAACAACATCAATATTTTCACCGGGTTCATTTTTTTGTAAAAAATCTATTTTTCATATTTACAATTAACTAAATAAAATCGATTAAATGATATTTAATGAGAATTTTAAGGAATCTTCATATGTTTTGAAGATTTTGTTAAGATTGGTTTATTAAGATTGTGCAGCAAGTTTCTCATAATTTTAAAGAATGTTCTGATATTTAATGTTGAAGTAACACTCAATAGTGATTCCAAACTGATTTTTTAAAATGACACGGTATGTAAATTGTTGTGTTCATAAATATACGTACAAATGACATTAATATGGTGTTTTAGTACATGGATTGTAGACAACATACATGGATCCTATCACTAGAAGCATGTGTGGGATTTTATAAAAGTATCACAGAAAGCATAAGTTATTGAAGAATTGTTTTAGAGATGTACACACTTTAAAACAAGTATTAGACGGATTAACGCATACATATCTTAATTATATTAAACAAAAATAAATATAAATAAGTTGTATACTTTATATTGGTTATAAACTTGGTTTTTGGTTCTGAGAAGTTACCAGTGAGTGTAAAATTGACATAAACAACAAAAGTTTAAAATAAAATTCTTTTTTGTCAACTACACATTAATCCAATTAGGTAGAAATTTGTTTGCAAAAAAAAAATCTACATGTCTTGAACGTGCAGAACATGTCAAACAGTTCATCTTTAAAATAAAACTATGAAATGGCCAAATATAGAAAAATGGGAAAAGCGGTTCTTCATCTTCCAGAATATTGCCAAGAGGATAGAGAAAGTTAAATACATCTAATACTTTTAAAATGGAGAAAGTGGCCGTGCTTCTCATTTAACCGAAAAAAATATTTAATAGACTAAAATTCATAGGAAAAAAATATTTTTATTTAACCGAAAAATTAGATCACATGAAATAAATAACTGCAAATTATGTAAACATATAATAGTTTCTAAATTCATAAATTTATCAATTTTTAATATATTTATTGTGATAAATATGAGTACTATTTATATCAACAAAACTATTTTATAAACTATATTTGAAATAATAGAAAACATTGAAACATAAACAATAAATTTTTATTGGAAACTACTTAATCTTTGTCTAAACAAAAAAAAAACTCATATGAACTTACATGTAGGTGTGTCAAAATGGGTCAATAATCATGGGTTATCCATACCGGTCCATAATTTAAGTGGGTTAGGTTTATATTTTTTATCCATATCAATAAATGAGTCTTCAGTGGATTACCCCTAATGGGTTTATGAATTAAGCAGATAAACTCATTAAGATCATGAATTACCGCTTGATTTATCACAAAATTTATCAAAAATAAAATAATAATATATATGTAAATTATTCAAAAAGGTTATCAAGTGTTTTTAAAAAAATTAACAGATATGTTTTTTTCTTCTCATCATCCAGCTAAGATCGAAGTATCTTTTAAAACTAATCAATGGTTTATTGCTTTATTGCTTTATTGATTTTATTAGGTTTATGATTTTTATTTTATTTTAAGATGCATACACATTTTAATTTAATTTGTTAGTTGAAAACGTTTGTCCGATTTATAATAACATGGATTGTTTTGATTTATCTATTAATTTATAATAATCCATTAAGTCAGTGAGTTTTATATTCTTAGATTTGGATATGTAAATTCAACTCATATAACATATGGATCCGGATCAAACCCCATTTAAATTTCCAACCCATGTGGGTTTGAGTCGGGTCGAGTTATCCATTTTGACACTCCTTGGCTAAACATCTAATTCAAAATTGTTAAGCTGATATTAATATTTCAATACAATACGAAAGTCAAGTTTAGTTTACAACATACCCAACAAATATTCCCGCACATAGTGCGGGTAAAAATCTAGTATTTCATTAAAAAATCTTGATTTTCTTTATGTAAAATATCATTACGATTTGATTAAAGCAAGACTTGATTTGGTTTTGTTCAACGATTCTAAAAACCGCTCAAAGTTTCATTCGATGGTTCTTCGGCTTGATTTGCTTCGGTTGCACCAAATTTCGATTTCGGATTGGTTCTGGTTTGCTTTATAAAATTTATTATTATTTGGTTAAAACGAGATTCGATTCGGTTTGTTCGATGATTCTTAGAACCGCTCAAAATTTTGTTCGACATATTTTAGAATCGCTCAAAATTTTGGTTGGGATGGGTATACTAAAAGCTACAATGGTGATTCGAATAGAGGCAGAGGTTCTATCTCGACAACTATTTCGACATCATGGGAGGCGATTCTTGTCTCTTTCACAAGCTCATAAATGGTGGTCCGAGGCGGTCGTAGTCTCACGTGCCGCCAATTCTGGAGTAGTTTGTTGATTTGTTTATGTTTTTGTGTTTGTCTTCACAGAAGTTGTAATCGCTGATATTTGCGAAGTTTGAGGACTGGCAACGATGAGAACTCGAATTTCACATAATTGCGGCAACAACAAAAATGTCCGAGCTTAAATGTGAAATCAGTATTTTTCATCGGGGATTTTTTTACTATGGCGTGTACCTAGCTTATTCAAAGTTTTGTTCGACGGATCTTTGAATCGCTCAAATTTTAGTAGGGGATGGCTACGTCAGTGGTGATTAAATGTCGAATAGAAGCGACTATTCTATTTCGACAAATATTTTGATATCATGGGAGATGATTCTTGTCGCTTTCACATGCTCATAAATTGCGGCCGTAGTCTCATGTGCCGCCAATTGTGGAGTGGTTTGTTGATTCGGTTTTGCTTTTGTTTTTGTCCTTAGAAAATTTGTAAGCGCTGTTAATTGCAAAATTTGAGGACTCACCTCGGGTAAGGGTTGTTTGTGGCAACTACGATTATCACTCAAATTTTATTTAATTACGACAACAACAAAAATGTTCAAGCTTAAGTGTTTGAAATCAGCATTTTTTGTTGGAAATCTTCTCGTTACTATGCTTAGCTTACTCGACTATTTGTTCGTTTTTTGTTTCTCGGTTTGCTACTAGTAAACTTATGTAATCTAAGTGGTATTTATAATCGCTATCACATGTTATAAAATGGTATAAAACTTAAGAGCAAAGAAAAAAATCGAGTTTATTTTTGAAAATATATCAATAGATTTGGTTTCGACTCGATAAGATACTAGTTTTCCAATCTCTAATCTTTAACAAATTAAAGATTTAATGATGGATGGTGGAGAGGAGTGGAAGTTTCAGCTATTGCAGGTGATTTCTTTGAAGAAGATATGAGATTGATTGAAAAACTTAGGCTTGGTAGTGAGAATGTGGCGGGGATGGCTATAGTTGGAGATACACAAAATCAGGACATTATACAGTAAAGTATGGCTCATCTACAGTAGAGATTGTTGACTAAGGAGAAAACTGAGGAGAAACCAATTTTGCAGTTAAGTTTGGATGCAATATATGAGCTTATTTGGAAGCTAGATACGAGTCCAATGATCCAACATTTCCTCTGGAAATGTATGAGTGATTGTTTGGATGTGGCCTACAACCTAAACCATAGGTTTTTGAGAATGGACTCGAGTTGCATGGGATGTCAGGGTGGTCTAGAGACAACCAATCATCTACTCTTTGAATGTAGTTATGCTCGATTGGTCTGGGTAATGTCAGGTATACCAACTCCGCCTATGGTTGAGGTGTCCAGCTCATTATACACAAACTTCTACAAGCTATTTAAAGGACCCTCAACCACCCACTTCCAGATTTCAGAACACCATAAGATCATTTCGTGGCTTCTATGGAGAATGTGGAAGAACAAAAATTACATAGATAATATGTTATTTAAAGGTCAGGAAGATCAGATAGAGTGGAAAGAAAGAGAAGGGGAGGAGGAAACTTTGGAAAATGAAGATGGAGGCTTAAGAATAACCTTTGCTTTGCAAAAAAACAATTGTCATTGGGAACCCCCTCCACATGAATGGCTCAAATGCAACTCAGATTGAGCATGGACTAGTGTTGGTAACAAGTGTGGGATTGGTTGGGTTCTATGGAATGAGGAAGGTAGAGTGTTATGGTGTGGTGCAAGAGCTCTACCAAGACTCCAATCTGTCTTACACACAAAAGCAGATCTCTTAAATGGGCAATTGTCTATGCATCCTCTCTTTGATACAGAAACATCATTTTTGAGACAAATTCAAAGGAACTGGCCGGTGCTTAGGGTGGTTCATCATGTTATCAGTCGGGGTCTAAAGAGAGTGGAAAACTTCATGATCAGATTCTTTCCCAAAAAAGTAATAAAGTAGCCGATCGAATTGCAAGCGAAACTTTTTCTTTTGAGATTAATGCTTCCATATTGTACTCATTGGCAATGTTCAAAAAATCGTTAGGCGGTAGCTAGGCGTTCGTTAGGGGCCTAGCGCCTAGAGGGATTAATCGGGGACTAAGCGGAGTTAGGCGTTAACAAATTTATCTATATAATTTTTATAATATTTATAATCCTGCGTGATAATATAAAAAAAAAAAAAAACCATGTGAAAATTCTTTTATTATGTAAAAGAAAACAACGAAAGATAAAATCCTCTAATTCCAAATGAAAATGAAGTTCAAACATAGAAAAAAGAATAGAAAACAATGAAGTCTAAAAGCTATGATGTAATTAAGTACGGACCTAGACCTAATTCATGTTTTAACTTTTAGGCGTCTAGCCCACTAGCCCACGTTTTGTTATTCTTTTTGTTTGTTTTCACTTATTAAACCATTATACCAACGAGTTGACCGAGTTCACCGCCTCGACCGATTTGCACCGACGTGGTTGACTTGAACCGATTTGTGACGATATAGACTGAGTTTTGAAGAGCTCCGATTTGGTCCTCCGATATGGGCATAATCGTTTCGTCAGGGTCCGAGTTGCCGATTATTGGCCGATTAATTGCCGACTTGGCCGATTTTTTTAACCTTGCTCATTGGTGCCTAGTTAGCTAAATATTAGTATCGAGATATGTCATAATTGTATGATACTTTTTTTATTTAATTTTTCAGATTTATGAATTATTACAAATTATTAGAACAATTACACGGACGATTATACAATGGACAATTTTACTTTTGATATGCAGGACTACTCTGGACGATTCTCTTTACACCATGCTGAAAATTTCACGACTCTTCTTACACCATGCTGAAAATCTCCTGTAAATTTTGCATCCATTATAATTTGTATTCTCTGGGATTCGAACTCTATATTTGTAGGTATAAAAGAATTAATGAACTATTTGTCAAACCACTAGACTGAGAGGGTTTCTAGTACTTTGTTTAATGCTTAGTATGATGTTGAAAAAAAAAAAAAAAAAATACTAGTTTTCATGCCCACCTCGAAAGTCTCAAATCCAACGTGCAGAGAACTGGACTTCAGGTTCCTCATTTTTGGGCTATTGGGCCTTAAACTATATAGGCTTTCCATGAGACTATGTTGGAATTATTAAAAATATTGACGAGAAAGTTTCTCCTTCTCTTATTTTCTAGAGAATATTCATTATACCAAGTTGCTTTCTAACTCTAGACTGCAATTTTCGTTCATCAATAGTATTTTACTTTTTTATAACTTGATCACATTAGTAATTGACATTTTTGACTATCCATCAAAGACAATTTACAAACGTACGTATCTGATTTTTAATTTTTATCACTAGGTAATTTTGATAAAACCAACCATTATTAGTATATGTGCAATATTTGCTCTAATGATGGTGAATTAGACTATGTATCGAATGGACAACTCACGTGACCCAACTGGATTACAGACATTGATCAAAGTTTTCGTGCATAAAGCATTCGGAACCATTTAATTTTCATGGAATGCTTATAGCTAAGTCTGATAATTAAGATATGTTATTGGAAATTTAAAAAAAAAAATGATATGGTATTGGAAACATATATATATAGTTGCTTAACCCTAAATCATAATCAACAAGAAAACGTAAATATCCATTTTGTAAATCTTGAGTTTTCCACATGCCAGGTGGTTTCGTAATAAACCAAAGTATAAGAAATCAAATCATCAACAAAATATTGTAAATCACATGAGGTCATATTTAGAAGAAGTGAAAAACTGGGTTTGTAACAAGTTTGAATAGGAGTATGGGACCTTTCGCCTCAAGCGAGATCTTTTCGTATGATTTCGAACTATATACTACTCAGAAAGTCACAATGATATTAAAATATATTTTAAAATAGTATATGCATGATACGATACATGACTGATTAATTTATTCGTCTCCACAAGTTATTGGACGATTAATTTATTCGTCTCCACAAGTTGCCTTGAACCACTAAACATAAAGAGAATTAAACGGAATAGGTTAAAGGGACGTTTACCAAAATATCAACCTAATCTGCCCCAAACCCATTTTTTCCAATTTTGATTATTATTAAGCACAATCAACTCTGTAAAACTAAAGTATATTTGTGGCCACTGATTGTTTTTGTTGGTATATAATTGAATACCACACAAAATATAATAAACATGACGTAAGAGTCTATTTCATGCTTATAGCATAGACTCTTATATAAATGAGTCTATAAATGAAGGTTGTATCCTTTGAAACGGCACTTTTGTTAAACGGATTAATTAGGATATATTTTCTGAATTATATTTGATATTTTTATGTAAAAATGATCTTTCTATAGTTTTTCTTATTTTCATGTGTTTGAGTTAATAACTTTCCGGAAATGATCAATGTCTCTGCAAAGTTTGTAGTTGCATAAACTACTAAATATTTTTAAAAGTGATCGCTAGCTAATAGGCATGATTCATCGTCAATTTCTGTAAATAATTGCCCGAGCTCCATTCCACAGGTCACACAAATGAAATCATAAACTTTAAAAATAAAAAAAAATGAAATCAGAAACCTTTATGATTTTCTTTTTCTTTACATGAATATGTGAAATAATTTCCTGTGAATGTTATGACTACGATAGCATAATTCTCTAATCAAAGATCAGCTAGATAATAATGGCTAATGCATATACATTTCTTCAAGGGAAATTAGCAAAAAATTATTTTAAAAAACTATAATCCAAAACTAACCAATCTTTACCTTTTTCTCTTTCTATCTCTTTCTATTTTTCTCTAACCAATTGGTTATTTTTTAAATTATAATTTTTTTTTTGATTATCCCACAAATTGACCTTTTCTTTGAAACTTTGTTTTAAAGAAAAAAAACCAAATATCCAACAAAATTGTGACATTTGACCTATAATTTTTTTAGTGAATTTTACGAAACGTGCCATTATTTTTGAAATTTCTTACAAAATCTCCCTTAGATCCCAACTGCAAGATATTATAAAAAAATATCCAAAATCTGTCATGTAACCAACTTTTAATTGGAAGAAGAGATTATTTAGGGTTGGGATCTATATTACAATTAAAATTCCCGTCTATATTTTCACGTTATGCTTTTCATTTTTGGTTTATTTGTTTCTTTTTCTTCTTCTTAATTTTGGATATTTTTTATATAGAGATATTGTCACTTTTGTAGTAGCATTTACATCTTCTTACACACAAAACAAACTATGCATCTTTAAATGCAATAAGATCTTTGGATGAATCAGTGTGACAAAGGCAATCGCGATATAATAGGGAAAAAATGGAAAATGCATGTATGTCCTGCATTGGTTGAAATATATATGTATTTCTAGTGTGCAATCTCGGGAGGCCGGCTCCAGTTTGTTTACTATATAAATATTAATGTTTCAATTACTGTATTTTCCATTTGTGTGGGTCGCAAATGATTTATGCACCATTTTTTTGCTGTTTAGATTTGGGCTGTAAATACTGTAACTGTTACTTTAAATATAAATAGAAATCTGTTTGGTTATACAAACTGTAGAACTTGTAACTGTTATTTAATAATTAAAGATAACATTTTGTCAATAATATAAATTAGAGAAATTTCAAATAATGCTATTTTTCAAGTGTCATTTTACAAAAATACCACACTTTTAAAATCTTTATAAAAATGCCACTTTTTCAAAATTATTTTTCAATATATTATTTATGCTTGGGTTAATTATAATCTATTAGGGTTTAGTTTTGAGTGTTTATGAGGTTTTAGGTGTCAAAACATTTTTTTAGGGTTTAGAATTTTAAGATATATGCTTTATAAATCTATAATTAGTGGTATTTTTGTAAATGGACACCCCTAAGTGGTATTCTTGCAAATATGCACACAAAAATTGCCATTTTTGTAATTGCCCCTATAAATTATAAAATATTTATATTAGTAGCATAATTAAGCAGTTCCAAAATAAATATCAACAAAAAAATACAAAATCATAGAAATTAAAAATTTTGTATTATTAATATAATTAATCATTACCAAGCGGCTAATAGATTAGCGTAATTTTAGTTTTGATTTTCCAAGATTACATGTTGAAGTACACACATATAAGACTCGTCCGACACAAATTATATTATTCGCCTAAATAATACTTTTAATAAATCATTCTTTAGCAAAATTAAAAATATATCTAAATATACTTAAAATAGATCTCAAAAAATAGATAAAAATAGATAATAATTAATCAATCAAAATATTTAGTAATAAACAATGTATAAATCTGCAAACAGTTTTGAATACATTTGGGAAAAGAGAAAATTTAATGGCTAAATCCTCATTTACCCGTCTTTAGAACAAAAGAGCAAAAAATGACAAAAAAATAAAGACAAGCTTTTAAAACTTTAAAATAAAAACTTTAAAGCATGTTTGGCAAAAAAACAATCTTTAAAAATTGCCATGCACCCTCTTAATGAAGTGAACTTTCTTAGGGTGTATATGAAAAAGTTCTTTGGGATGAACTTATTGAACCTTCTTGTTTTTTGTGTCAAACTTAATTTAATTTTAAAAAATTACTTAAGACACTATTAAAGTGTCACCATTAATGATGCTCTTACGTTTTAAATACAATATTATTAGTGGTTCGTTCCGGACAAAAAATAGAGAATCTAAATTTCCAGGATTAGAAAGAAAAAAAAACAATTTGCGTGGTAATAATTGTTTCATACTCAATAGTCAATAGTATGTTTCTCCTTTGTAGTTACTTCTTAATTAGTCTTCGTTCAGGTTTGCTAGATAATTCGATTCCGAATCAGAACCAATTAACCAACCAAATTTTTTTTGTCAAAAAAGTAAAACACGGTCTAACTTCAATTCCAATTAGAATATAAAAAGGTGTTAACATATTAGTCCGATTTATCTGGTTTATTTGACAGATTTTTGTTTCATATATCGCCAATATATCTGATTTACTGATGGATTTTTTTTGCCGTTTGGTCGAAAACCCTCTATCCATTTTGTAGCATTTTTTTTTTGTAGCATTTTCGCCAGATTAATTACACAAGTTTAAGCCATAATATATCCTATCAAAAAGAAAAATCGATAAACAATTTAAATTTATATAGCACAACGAATTAAACCATTAATGAAAAAAAGAAGAAAATGACCCGATGAGTGAAAGAGACATAAGAAACGGCCTCGTTGTGCCATGAAATATTTTAGAAGAGCCCATCCGTAATCTATAGATTAGTAGGACACCTCTAAGTTTAAATAATTATCGTTATACCTAATGACATTAAATTAATGTTCCATTTTTTGTTGTTGAGAAAAGGCATTTTAATTAATGTTCCATGCATCAATCAATAAATTAATGTGTGTAGTTTGCTAATTCCTCGGAACATAATCCATCCCAAACTTCCCTATATATATAGTTATGTACACTACTCCCATACGAACCATCTCTCTCTCTCTAGATCTCTCTCTCTCTTGTGTGATAAACATGGGAGCTCTTGATTTTCTCTCCGACTATCTCTCTGATTATTTCTACGTCTCAATAAGAAAAAGGAAGAAGCATAAAGTCATGCAGGTAATTACCATCCATATCTTTTTCAAAAAAAAATTACCATCCATAGCTCTTGTATAGTTCTTGTTTATTAGTTAATTACTTAACCTTTTTTGCTAAATTTGGTAAAAGAGCAGACGGTGAATATAAGGGTGAAGATGGACTGTGACGGATGCGAACGCAAAATCAAGAACGCTGTTTCCTCCATGAAAGGTTCGACCCTCATCCAGTCAAGGCTCATCTAGTCAAACACAACTCTTTGCTTCTTTCGTATTAATTAGGGCAAAATTTAATTGTGCTACAAGTTTAGTAGTATAATAACCACACGAAATTACGGTACCACGGGCATATAATAACCACGATTATGTAATCTGACGTGTCAAGTTTCCAAAATAACACAATTCGTTTTCCAAATCAGCCAAACACGGCCTTATACTAAATTATACACCACTTGGTTTTTTTTTTTTTGAAGGAGCAAAATCTGTGGAAGTGAATAGAAAGATGCATAAAGTGACAGTGAGTGGTTACGTGGATCCGAAGAAAGTGTTGAAGGAAGTGCAGAGCACTGGGAAGAAAGCTGAGTTGTGGCCGTACGTTCCGTACACAATGGTGGCTTATCCGTACGCCGCCGGAGCTTACGACAAGAAGGCACCACCGGGTTTTGTGAGGAAATCGGAGCAGGCTCAAGCGCAGCCTGGAGGTACAGACGATACGCTCATGTCTCTTTTCAGCGACGAGAACCCTAATGCATGCATCGTCATGTGAATGAGTTTTTAGCACTTTGGCTATAGTAATTTTTTTTTTTTGGTAAACCGTTTATAGTAATTATAGTACGTATAATAGCGTTTTATAAAGTTTGTTTCGGAACCCTTTTTTTGTTAATGTGTATAGAATCAGAAGCAAAGCAACTTATAGTAATTACTAATACTACATGTATTATTTTCATCATACTTTGCGTTTAATTACGTATTAGTGGATGTTTATCTTACCCAGTTACCTTCTTTGATTTGCGAGTTCATACGGCATGCAGAAATTAAGATTTATGCCAGAAGCATAACCTTGTAATATATATACGCCTTCAAATGTTACATTATATTTTGGATGTTTAATTTGGAACGAAATTAATGAATATTTAATGCGAGCCGGAAGAAAAAACACAAACGCAATTTCAATTTCGTTACGATGCGGTTTTTTGTTTTCTCAGTGTTCAGAAAACTAAAATTAAATCGAAATCAAATTGAGATTTTAATTCCAATTTTGCGTTCGGTGTGAGAAATCATTCATCACGTTGGCACTATTCTTCATTAGCCAAAAAAAAAAAAAATACTCCGTGATTAAAGGACGGATTACTATATGGCGGTGTATAATTAAATTATAAGTTTGGTTAGTTCCAAAAAAAATATCATACATAAGAATATACTATAGTAGTATCAGTTCATATCCTATCCGAAGAAAACAAATATTTTGAATAACTATCTTCGACCTGTTATAATAATGCATTTCACTATATGCATTCCACTATATGGAGCCCATTTACCTACTCCCAAACACTAACTTATGCTTTTCATCTTCTATATAAATGATGCATTTCCTTCATTTGTAAGAACACACAATTCATAACTTCAACAAGAAGAAATAGCAAATCATTCATTCTCTCTCAATTTTATTTTCATCAATATCTCATTCTTTACCGGGTATAATATTTTGTTCTTATTAATATTTATCGAAATGATAAATTATACCATTCTTTTTATAACACGTTATCAGCACGATCACTCTAAAAAGATCAATTTTCATACGCATACTTATTGTACCATTTGGTGTGCGGACTACCGCCTCCATAATAATTCTATGTGGTTGTTTCACACACCATAATTTATTTATTTATTGCTTTAATTATTTATGGTCGGTTTACCGCCTGATTATTTATTTATTATTATGGTTGTTCTACACACCATAATTTATTTATTTATTGCTTTAATTATTTATGGTCGGTTTACCGCCTGATTATTTATTTATTATTATGGTTGTTCTACACACCATAATTTATTTATTTACTGCTTTAATTATTTATGGTCGGTTTACCGCCTGATTATTTATTTATTATTATGGTTGTTCTACACACCATAATTTATTTATTTACTGCTTTAATTATTTATGGTCGGTTTACCGCCTGATTATTTATTTATTCTTATGGTTGTTTTACACACCATAATTTATTTATTTACTGTTTTAATTATTTATGATCGGTTCAACCACCCTGAAAATTTATCTATTGCTTTAATTATTTATTTAGTATTCTCTCTTGGATGACTTTTTCACCATAACCTTGTTATTACTTCTATGTTAATTTTATGTCTAGTATATATAATATTCAACCAGTTTTTTTCTAAAATTAATATTTGAACTGGTAAATTTATCTGATTGATTATCAAATATTTTCAGAATAATTTTTCTTTCTCATCCGATTTTAACGGTCACAAAGAAAATATTTCAAAATAATTTTTAAAATTTTTTCACTTTAAAACGGCTATATAACGGCTATGAACAGTATTTTTCATCTATAAATACACTCATATTTCACTCTTTCAAAATCACTCAAACATTTCATCTTCTTCCAAACAATTTCACAAAAAATATTTTTAGTTCTCATTTTGTAAGAAAAATGTTTCGTTTGTTTTTGATTTTTATTATCGGTGTATTTCTTACCGTGATTTATGGTCTCTTCGCCGGAGAATTTACTCGCGAAGAGTTTATCATGAATATCGGTTTACTTGTTTATGCTTTAATGTTCTTTGTAATTGCGATTTTAATTAATGTATATGGTTTCTAAAATCATGTTATATTTCTAATAATAATATTTTCGATTTTATTTTTTTTAGAAACAAATGGCAAACATCGAAAAGCTTAAGATCCCAGCTCTCAGAGTCACTGGTGAAAATTACATAGCATGGTCCACTGATGCTGAACTTTATCTGGATTCTCAGTCTCTATTAGATACTATTAAAGAAGAAAAAGAATCGACTGCCCCTGCAAAGGCAAGGGCGGTAATTTTTCTGAGAAAACATTTAGATGAAAATCTAACGCATGATTATGCGAATACAAAAGACCCTGTAGAGCTGTGGAAAGCTCTTAAAGAAAGGTTTGACAACCAAAGGGCAATAACTCTCCCACATGCTCTTGATGAGTGGGCAAATTTAAGGTTCCTTGATTTTGACAAGGTGGATAATTATAATTCCGCCATGTTAAGAATTGTGTCCCGATTGGAATATTGTGGTAAGAATGTGAGCGAAGAGGAAATGCTCGAGAAAACTTACCTAACATTCCATAAGGAACATTTTGTTCTTGCTGAACAATACAGGAACTGTAAATACAAGAGGTTTTCTGAGTTGATTGTGGCTCTAATGTTGGCTGAGAAGAATAATGAGCTTCTCATCAAAAATCATAACGCTCGACCTGTAGGAACAATTGCTGTCCCTGAAGTGAACGCAATGGATGGAAAAAATCGTGGACAAACGGATGTGAGGTATCCGGGGAGAGGAAATCAAACCAACCGGGGTCGTGGTGGTCGATTTAATCGTGGCCGTGGGAGAAATTATAATCCAAAAGGACGGTCATTTAAATGGGTCCGGTCTGAACAAAATCTCAAAGGGAAAGAAAAGAAAGACAATTTCACCCAGAAGCGTGAAGGTGTTTGTTACAGATGCGGATGTAAAGGCCATTGGTCCAAAGTGTGTCGTACTCCTTTGCACCTTTGCAAATTGTACCAAGAGTCAGTTAAAGGCAAAGGAAAGGAAGTTAATCTTATGGAACACCCTGAAGGTGATACATACCTTAACGCTTCGGACTTTGATGATGATGCCGAAATGACAGACCTTGCGGATAATCAAGATGCTTGTAATGAGACTACTGTATAGTCTCTGTTTATGCCATGTATAATATTATGCTTTTCCGTTGTTTGAAAAAAATAATGTTGTTTTTTTTAACAACAATTTAATATATAATCATTGTGTATTTTTCTTTTAATGAATAAAATTTATTCTTCTTTTATTGGTGTCTATCTTGATCACAGGAAATGGAAAGCAAAACAAACGGAATGATATCTAAAGGAAATATTAGAGAAATATGTATACCAGATAGTGGAACAACGCACACTATTCTGAGACATAGAAAATATTTCACTGATTTAAAACCAACGAAAATCGTTGTGAATACAATATCAGGTCCTGCAGACTTGATTGAAGGAACTGGTAAAGCCAACTTTATGTTGCCAAATGGAACAAAGTTTTCCATAAGAAATGCCTTATTTTCTCCGAATTCTAAAAGGAATTTGTTGAGTTTCAAAGACATATACCTTCAAGGATATGATACTCAGTCTGCGACTGAAAATGGAAAAAAATATATGTATGTAACTTCCGATAAATCTGGAAAAAGGCTTATATTGGAAAAATTCCCAAAACTTCTTTCAGGACTGCATTATACTCATATAAATGCAATCGAATCACATCTAGTGGTTAAAAGAAATCCAGAAGATTTCACATTATGGCATGATCGCCTTGGTCATCCAGGCATTTCAATGATGCGAAAGATCATAGAGAATTCACATGGTCACCCACTGAAAACCCAGGAGGTATATCAGGGGAATGGAAAGACATGTGTTGCATGTTCTCTTGGAAAATTGATCATAAGGCCATCTCCAACAAAGGTTGATAAAGAATCACCAAAATTTCTTGAACGGATTCAAGGCGATATATGTGGACCAATACATCCATCATGTGGACCATTCCACTATTTTATGGTGTTAATTGATGCATCCAGCAGATGGTCACATGTTTGTCTATTATCATCTCGAAATATGGCATTTGCGAGATTTCTAACTCAGATAATCAAACTAAAGGCTCAGTTTTCTGATTATCCAATTAAAAGAGTTAGACTAGACAACGCTGGTGAATTCACATCCCAAGCCTTCAATGATTATTGTATGGTAACGGGAATAGAAGTTGAACATCCTGTAGCCCATGTTCATACACAAAATGGTTTGGCTGAATCATTAATTAAACGTCTGCAATTAATTGCAAGACCGTTGATCATGAGATCAAAACTCCCACCTAGTGTATGGGGGCATGCAATTTTACATGCTGCAGCACTTATCCGAGTAAGACCAAGTGCATATCATAAGTATTCCCCATTACAACTAGTATTTGGTCATGAACCAAATATTTCTCATCTAAGGGTTTTTGGTTGTGCGGTGTATGTGCCTGTAGCACCCCCACAACGTACAAAGATGGGACCACAAAGAAGGTTAGGGATATATGTTGGCTATGATTCACCATCTATTATAAGATACTTAGAACCTCAAACTGGTGATGTCTTTACGGCACGGTTTGCCGACTGCCATTTTGATGAAAAAGAATTCCCAGTTCTAGGGGGAGGAAACAAACAAGTAGGAAAAGATATAAGGTGGAGTGTGCCATCTTTATTACATCTCGATCCTCCTACGAAACAGTCTGAACTGGAAGTTCGACGAATTATGCATTTGCAGAGTATAGCGAATCAGTTACCAGATGCTTTTGCAGATACTAAGACAGTAACTAAGTCACACATTCCAGCTGCAAATGTTCCTGCTCGAATTGAGATTCCTACAGACTCTGGAAGAGCAGATGATACACGAGAGTCTAGGACACGCCTGAAGCGTGGAAGACCTGTTGGTTCTAAAGATAAAAACCCTAGGAAGAAAAGGGAAATTGAAAAGGTTGATGTTCCCAGAGTAGCTGAAAATACTTTGGAAGAATCACATCAAGAAACGAATGAAGATGTGGAACATCATGAACCTAAAGAAAACCATGAGACCTCTATCAACTATATTCATAATGGAAAAGTTTGGAATCGAAATGAGATGGTTATTATGGATGACGTTTTCTCATATCTTGTGTCAAAAGAGATAAATGAAGAAAACGAAGATCCAGAACCTCAGTCCGTATATGAATGTAAAAAGAGGGATGACTGGAGAAAATGGAAAGAAGCCATTCAAACCGAACTTGATTCGTTAAACAAACGAAGTGTATTCGGGCCGATTGTACTTACACCTGTAGATGTAAGACCGGTTGGACATAAATGGGTTTTCGTTCGGAAACGAAATGAGGATAATGAGATTACGAGATATAAAGCTCGTCTTGTGGCTCAAGGTTTTTTTCAAAGACCTGGGATAGATTATGAGGAAACCTATTCTCCTGTCATGGATGCAATAACGTTTAGATTCCTGATGAGTCTAGCCGCTTGCGAAAATCTAGAGATGCGTCTCATGGATGTTGTTACTGCTTATCTGTATGGATCATTAGATACGGATATCTATATGAGAATCCCTGATGGGTTTAAAATGCCAGAAGCATTAAGTTCCAAACCCAAAGAATTATGTGCAATCAAATTGCAAAGATCATTATATGGACTAAAGCAATCTGGACGTATGTGGTATAATCGTCTCAGTGAGCATTTAACAAAAGAAGGATACGTGAACAATCCAATATGCCCATGTGTTTTCATCAAGAAAACAACATCAGGATTTGTGATTATTGCGGTCTATGTTGATGATCTAAATATAATTGGAACTCAGGAAGAAATACATAAAGCCTCAGAATATTTAAAAGGGGAATTTGAAATGAAAGATCTCGGACAGACAAAGTACTGCCTTGGTTTACAAATTGAGCATTCTCAAAAGGGTATATTTGTACATCAATCTACATATACCAAAAGAGTGCTAAAACGATTTAATATGGATGAGGCAAATCCATTGAGTACCCCCATGGTCGTTAGATCACTAAATGTCGAAAATGATCCATTTCGACCACATGAAGAAAATGAAGAGATACTTGGTCCTGAAGTACCGTACCTAAGTGCAATCGGAGCCCTCATGTATCTTGCGAATTGTACTCGGCCTGATATATCATTTGCTGTTAATCTTTTGGCAAGATTTAGCTCGTCCCCTACACGAAGACATTGGAATGGGATTAAACATATTTTCCGATATCTTCAAGGGACGATTGATTTAGGATTGTTTTACCCTAAAAATCCAAATAGCCAAATGGTTGGTTTTGCAGATGCAGGATATTTGTCAGATCCGCACAAAGCGAGATCACAAACAGGATACGTTTTCACGGTCGGAGGCACCGCTATATCCTGGCGTTCCCAGAAGCAAACGCTTGTAGCTACTTCCTCAAATCATACTGAGCTTATCGCACTCCATGAAGCAAGTAGAGAATGTGTATGGCTAAGGTCAATATATCAACACATTCGATCATGTAGTGGATTACTTGTAAATATGGAGCCGACAATATTATATGAAGATAATGCCGCATGCGTCGCCCAAACAAAGGAAGGATATATTAAAAGTGATAGAACCAAACATATCCCTCCAAAGTTCTTCTCATACACCCAAGAGCTTGAGAAGAATAAAGACATTGAAGTAAGATATGTCCGATCATGCGACAATGCTGCAGATCTCTTCACGAAATCACTACCTACCTCGGTGTTCAAGAAGCATATATATGACATTGGAATGCGCCATCAGCGAAATCTATAAACTTTATCACTCGAGGGGGAGCATGCTAGTTGCACTCTTTTTGCCCTTCTAAGGTTTTTCCCAATGGGTTTTTCCTAGAAAGGTTTTTAACGAGGCAACAAAAGACACGAGTCAAGAAACATAGTAAAACTGGTCTCCAAGGGGGAGTGTTATAATAATGCATTTCACTATATGCATTCCACTATATGGAGCCCATTTACCTACTCCCAAACACTAACTTATGCTTTTCATCTTCTATATAAATGATGCATTTCCTTCATTTGTAAGAACACACAATTCATAACTTCAACAAGAAGAAATAGCAAATCATTCATTCTCTCTCAATTTTATTTTCATCAATATCTCATTCTTTACCGGGTATAATATTTTGTTCTTATTAATATTTATCGAAATGATAAATTATACCATTCTTTTTATAACACGACCAATATTATTTTGTATTCGACTAGATATTAGTTTGCGGCAGTGATTGGTTGACAAAAAGTTAATTGATTCTATGACGCTTGAGAAAATCCGTGGCAAGTGAAAAGCCAAACATCAAAACATTACATTTATGCCCTTCTGTTGCACAGCTATGACACTTGTAAAATCTGACGGTAAGAGTTTATTCGCATGGGTCCCATTGTATCTCAACGTAATTAATGGTATTGTTCCTCGGTGGAAGTAGATATGTCGCTGATGATGTCTTTGGATAAGATAAGATATTTGTTACTATAAAAATTGAATGCAAAGTAAACTAAATAATTCAAGACAGTTTGATAAGTATGCAATTTGCTTGTCTTTTTGTGTGCTCATTTTTCCAAGACAGTTTATTAAAATTTGGAGCATTGCATATTTTGCCGACCACCAGTAAGGGAACAAGTTTTGTTGTTAATAGTAAGGTTTTTAATCCCTCAACTAATTCATGAAAAATCCGATCAACCATATTTTAGTAAAACAATCTTTTAACTATATTTCGTTAATGAAATCAATTATTCATTTACAATAACGTTTAATCCTAATAAAAATTGTTGTATATTGTTACAAAAATGACAAAACATCTCAAATATTGACCAAAATATCAAGTTGTTTACAGGAAAACAACACAAAATGAATCTTATGAAAAAAATAAAGTGATCCTAGGTGTACTGTAAATCGTGATTAATGATAAAATTATTCAGAAAACCAGCCGCAATCTTAGACGCGCTGTAGAGATTCACCACACCTATTTGAGTAACATATGTGAGTTTCGTTGTAGGATCTCACAACCATAGACTGATTGTTTATTGAAGCATATAATCTCCAATCAAAGCGATCATGGATACAAGTTGCAGCTAATTTCTTCTTTGCGCACTTCTGTTGTTTTCATGTAAACGACTTGATGTTTTGGTCAATTTTAAGACGTTTTGTAGTTTTTGTAACAAAAGACTACAATTTATATTGGGATTAAACGTTATTGTAGACAGAGAGTTAATTTCACAAACGAAATATAGTTGATGGATTTTTTACTAAAAAAATAGTTTAGGGGATTTTTCAAGATCCGATGATAGTTAAAGAGATTTTATATTAAAAACCCTTAATAGTACAATTTAAATTAAATGTATTTCTTATGATATTACGCGGTTGGTTAAGAAAATGATAAACTTATGCGATTAGGTCACCGTTTAAAAAAAATTCAATTCAATTCAAGTTCTTTTTCACTCTCACCGTTTTAAAATATAAATTGTTTTGGAGGTTTTTTATAATTCAAAATATAAGTTATTTTGATAATTCTAAATATTTTTTAATTTTATTGATTACTGTGTGACCAATAGTATTTTACAGTCGTTTTTTCATTGGTTAAATTATTTTATTATATATAAGATGATACTTTTTTAGAAGAAAAATAGTTTTTTAATATTCGCAGTTTAGTCAAAACAACTTATATTTTGGAACGGAGGAAGTAAGAAAATATTTATCTACCTTATATCATATATATTAAACAAATTTGTGGCTAATGTGCTTGCGGCCCAATTTTTTTATGTTTTGTTTATATATATTATCGTTCCATAATTTATTTAGTTCAATTGGTTCATGAACTACATAAAATAAAAAAGAAGTGGAGGATTCGATTAACCTTTTAAACATTTGAACTTTTTTTCCAAATATAAATAGTTACTGGCCCAAATTTTTTTTTTTGGTTTGTGGTTCTTAAATTCTCAGAACCGGCTCGGGTTGTTTACTAAAAAATTACGTGCGCGGTCAGTTGTTTACTAAAAAATTACGTGTGCGGTCAATTAAAATATCCATAGCTGATATATGTCATAAGCTATAAACCACTACAAAATTTCAAGATTAGTCAAATAAAAATACACGATAACAAGTACATATGATATGCCATTGACACGATGCATTGCCGTATGCAAAATGTTTGAGGAAGTAATTATATTTCTTATCAAAATTACAAAGAGAATATTCAACTTTTTATACCTTATCGTCCAAATTTAAACCAATAAAGGACTTCCCGAGTTGACTAAAAAAAACACTTGTAAGTACCTCAGTTACATCTCAAAAATCTAATTCGATGTAGCAGCGAACACGTATATTATTATGGACAACTAAATACATCATATTGTCAACGAGAACCCTAAAGATATACCGTCTAACAAAAAAAAGACTATACGATTAGAAGACATTTAAGTACGTACATCATTGTCGGGTGATGACATGACTAATTATTAATTACGACGACCCCAACAGTTTCTAAAAATCTATTATGGCATGTGAAAATCTGAAATAGACACGTAACAAATGGACATTTGAAGACTAACACAGCAAACGCGTGGCGTATAAGATAGCTAGAGACTTAGAAATTATGAGTCAATGTTTCGTTGATGCGTATAGGATATTTCGACCAGGTAAGGCCCATGGTTAAGGAGCTTCTAGGTAATTGTCAACCGCTGAATCATTCGACTTGAAACACTAATCACGGCGAGGAATCCACCGGGAACAGATGATGATATTGAAATGTGCAGTTTACATCAAGAGTTAATACATATGTAATGTTGGATATGGATCTAACAGGTCATGTGACCAGAACGAATCAATTTGGTAACTGATTTTATTTTTGTTAAAGCAACGTGCATTGGACTATTGGAGGTGGCAACTCCCAAATCTGAAGCGACTCTATCACACATAGTTTCGAAATATGCAAGTATATTATACTTTTTGTTGTGTGCGTCTATAGACTATAGTTTACAAAATGTTGTGTATTATTATTTCAGAGTTTGTTTGGAGATTTTTTATACACTGAAAGCTTGCTGCATGGTCATGTGTGTTTCCATTTTCCAAATTAGTATATTTATTGTGGACCAACATTGAACGGCAATTATTTCATTCATGGGCCAATATGGAATGGATCTTGTTTTCGTTTTCGCCCATACTAGATCTGATATAAAGGGCTGAAACTATTAAACAGCAGTACAACATCGTATCTCGGTTTGGGTTAGGTTAATTATTGGTTATGAGTAAACCACATCGTACTTCTCTCTATATAAAGGAAAACGTCAAATTCACCTTCAAAAGTTTCATATACTTCTACATTGACCCGATAAAATATTCTTGTACTATTTTCCCATAGAATGAAAACTTAACGTCTCATTCCCCACTGAATGAAATCTTAACGCTTATTTGACCTTGCAATAAAAATAAAAATAATATTTACACCCTAATCCGTTTAATCTCGGTTTACTGAATACCATATATATTTTAACCAAATTAACAGAAAACAAAACTGTTTCTTAACCATATAATTGACCCGATTAAAAAACCAAACCCTATTTTAAACCCAATATTTTATACCAACCCAAAATTAAAAAACAAATCACCAATTCACAAAAATTCCCAATTCACAAAAATCCCCTTGTGAAATTTTCTATCATGAGAAGAAGGAAGCCATTAGAGATACTTTTTGTTTTCTTTATCTTCTACTTCTCTCTACTGTCTCTCACCGGAGGAACTTATGTCTCCGACGAATCTTGAATTAACAATTTAACAAACACTTTATCAAAAAGAAAAAACCAATTTAACAAACACTACAAATCTCTGGCCAACAGAAGACGACGATGCGTCGGTAATGGATGCTTTCATTAGCTCCGATCACTCTTTCCTTTGGCCACTACAACAACAACCACCGTCTCTTCTTCCTCATCCAACAAAACAAATACCGTCTCAGATCAACGAAGACCATCTCCAAAGCTCCAAGCTTTAATCGAAGGAGCAGAACAAAACTGGACTTACGCCGTTTTTTTGGCAATCCTCTGACGATTTCGTCGGGGAAGACGGTGGAGACGATGTGGAGGCCAAAACCAACACAACTAGATTTGTTAGGGTTTGTTTTAAGAGGTAGAGATTTCTATGGTTAGCTAAGATCACAAATGTATGAAAATGTTTGTTTGTTATTGCTCTGTAGGATTTCTGTCTACAAGATTTTCTTCCTCCCCTTCAACTCAAGGGAGATGTACTGGTATTTATAGGAAACTGGGTTAGCTAGGACTGTGCTAGGCCCACCACGTTGCCAATAGTAGCGAGCTATGATGTGACGCCCACCTTGCCAACCCTAGCGAGCTATGATGTGACGTCCATTTTGTCAAGTGGGACAAGCTATGATGTGACGTCCACTTTGTCAAGTGGGACGAGCTATGATGTGACGTCCACTTTGCCAGTCCAGTCGGGTCGCCTATGACGTGACGTTCACCTTGTCAAGTCTATTTTTGCGAACGTCGGTTTTTCCCGTCTGGACCGGGCTTCGGGCTATTTTTATGTCATTGGGCCGAAGACTGCACTGGACCGAGGATGTGATCAGCAGACGAGGAGAGGACGTGGTCGGCCCTTGGACCGAAGCTGTGGTCGGCCCTTGGACCGAAGCCGTGATCGGCCCTTGGACCGAAGCTGTGGTCGGCTAGACGAGGCTGAGGCCGTGGTCGGCTAGGCCTGGCGAGGGCGTGGTCGGCCCCTGGCGAGACCGTGGTCGTCTCCGTCGGCCGAACACGCCTCCATTCGTCAAGTCTTAGTTGGTCCTCCACCTCGTTCAAAGACGGTTTTCATGGTTACTTGCTTTGCTTCGTTGTGAAGACTTAGGTGCTACTCCGCCTTGTCCGTCGAGAGTCCGGAGAGTCATTTCTTTAGTTATCTGTCTTTGAACGGTAATGTTGAGCGGGTGAATACCGACCCCAACAGTTAGCCCCCCAGCTCGGTAGTGTTAGAGATAATAGTGCCGAGCTATAGATGTTCTGGACATTAGCATTGCCGTTCAGAGACAAGGTATCTGCCTATCTTTTCTTACAGTAGTAGAGAGTGACTTTATGCTGGAGGTTTTAAGACTCCGTAAGTGTTGTCAAGATTTCAAGACTTCTCGCTTCGCTTACTGAAGCTACTGTGCTACTGCAATACTGTAGAGAGAAGATTTTTTTTTTTTTTTTTTTTTTAAGACTCCGTGTTTCCTGTGAAGGTTTTAAAACTTCATGTTTCCTACGAAGATTTTAAGACTTCGTGTCTCGAGCCTCGGGTTTCTACGTTGACCCTAGACGACCAGGTTTTTTTTTTTTTTTTTTTTTTTTTTTTTTTTTTTTTTTTTATTTACGTTTGGAGGTTTTAAGACTCCGTGTTTTCTGTGAAGGTTTTAAAACTTCATGTTTCCTACGAAGGTTTTAAGACTTCGTGTTCGAGCACTGATACCGACGACACATCTGGCGTCCGAGAAATGATTTCCGAAAGCCAAGAGTGTTATGACAGGAACCGGGACCCGCCTAGTAGGATGAGGGAAGGAGAAAAAGATTTTTTTTTTTTTCTTCTTCTTCTTCCTTCCTTCTCCTTCCTTCTAGGTTTTTTTTATCTCCTCTCTTCTCTCTAGCCGCCGCCGACCATCCCCTTCGGACGCGAGCCCGCCGTCGTCGATCGTGAGCTCCGACTACCGCCGTTGTTCGCAAGATCCGACCACCGCCTCCTTCATCCCCATCTCCTCCTTGCTTCTCCATGGTAAACATCTCAAACTTCCAAATTCCTTCTCTTAGATCGAGAATCCCATAGCCAAATCATCTTAGCTTTGTGTGATTGCTAGTGTTAGTTATGGATTTGCTAGTAGGAATCCTTAGCTTCATCGATCTTGAAGTGTTGAAAGAGGAAGGATTTTGATGTTTATGTTTGTTTTTGATGGAAGAGGGAAATTATTGGCTTTTGATCCTTTATTTTCGTGGTGTGTAGACAAATTCGGTGTTTATGGACGAACAAGCACTTGATTCGGTTGAGGAAATCGGTGAGCCTTCAGCTCGGGATGATTCGACCACGTCTCCGCTCTCGGGTCCGATCACGGCTTCGCTAGCGAATTTGACCATGGCTTCGCTAGTCGACCCGATTACAGCTTTGCTTCATGTTGACTCGCATGCGGATCCGACTTCGGCTTCGCAACACGCTTCGGCGTTGGATCCGACCGCGGCTTCGCAACTTACTTCGGCGTTGGATCCGACCGCGGCTTCGCAACTTACTTCGGCGTTGGATCCGACCATGGCGTCGCAACCTACTTCGCCGGTGGATCCGATCATAGCTTCGCAACCTGCTTCGCCGGTGGATCCGAAGCTGAGCTCGGTATCTCCAATGTCAACAAGAGGTGTGACATCGCGTCACGAGAGCGTTGATGTGGGGACTCATCACCGTAACAAGGTCGTTGTATCACGACGTTGTCTCGGCGAACCCAATGATAGTGGCGACGGTGTCTTTGACGATTTGGCAGACCTCGAGGAGGAGAGGAGACCTAGCGATGATGAGGATCTTATGGACAGAGGTCGAGGTGTTAGACTCCATTTTCCTTTCGATGATGAGGACCCGCGGCTTCCAGCTGGCGAAGCCGACGCCGTTCTGTCGTCAGACTCTTCCTCCACCTTTAGGTCGCTTCCCTCTGATGCTGAGGTTGGTGATGATGATTTTCTTGCAGAGGTTGACCAGCATGTGGTGGCTAAGAAGAAAAAGAAACGTCCGGAACCTCCGGGATCTACCCTTTCGGATGCGGAGTCGTTACGTCTCCTCCGAGGGAGGTGTGAGATTTCGGATGAGATTACGCTGGTTCTCCCCGACTCTTCTCAGCGAGACGATGCTCCGCCGCCGGGGTACTTTACCTTGTACGAGAACTTCCTCGAGCAATGCCTGCTGTGGTTCCCGGTGCCTGGCTTCCTCCTTCGCTTCTTAGAGGCGAACGGTATTTCCCTTGCTCAGATTAACCCCAGGGGTCTGAGGCATATCATTGGTATATATGTGCTGAGCAGGGAGTGCAACGTGGAGATTAGTACCGAGCAGCTGTCTTGCCTGCTGGATTTCCGGCCCCGTGGTCGTGTGGAGGAGCTTAGGTACCTCGTCTCTCCTGTTCCGGGCCGTACGCTTATCGACGGGTTCCCGAGTAAAGATGACCACTTCGAGGACCGGTTCTTCTTCGTCGCGGTTTCAGAGAAGACTGTTGAGGCAGATTGCATCCCCCTTGTTAGGACGAGCTGGGAGAAGAGAGGTAACTCTTTACTTAGAAACGATTTTCGTAGCGTATTCTTATTTCTTATACTGATAGATTGTTGCCCTTGCAGTGAAGCCAGCGTTGCCGACCATCGGCCGGAGTGTCGCAGCAGCCATCCACAGTGCTCTTGTTTCTGGAGGGAGCGGCTACTGGGTAAAGTCGTTCACTCGTCAGAGGGTCCGGAAGGCGCTCTCTACCAGGATCTTCCCAGGGAAGGTTCTCGGACGGGGCGTGCCTAGGCTTTCGGCTCATCAGCGAGTGGAGCAGGCGAAGGCGACGCTGGCGAGCGTTGCAGCGCCGGCGAAGGTGTCCTCGCGACGAGCTCCGTCAAATACGACACCAAAGACTCCTGCTATGACGGTTCAGCGTTCGCACGCTCCTGACCTTACTCCCGACGAGCTCGAGAGACGACATGAGCTATCGCGGAAGAGGGCTCTTCTTTCGGAAAGCAAGGGGAGAAGTGGTCCCGACGGACCCCTTCCGAAGCGACAGAAGACGGGTTCCTCTCACACCGTCGTGGCTGGTTTATTGGCGGGTCAGGGTGTTGCAGCTTCGTCGCCTCCGGTTGCTGGTTCTGCAGCCCGTGGTGCCTTCTCTTCGCCAGTTGGCGGGTCGATTCGCGGGAAGGTTTTCGCATCAGTGAAGACCAAGGCTTCTGAGGTTTGTTTTCCTTTTCTCCTCATGCCTTTACTTTGTTTTACTTCGTCGTCTTACCCTTCTTCTTTCTCTCTAAGCAGCTTTCCGCTCTCCTGGATCAGTTGGCTTCCGGCGTTGATGAGGACGCTCGCTCCCGGGACAAGGAGCTTAGTGACATCAGGAAGGCCAACATCGCCCTGCAATCAGAGCTAGACGACCTTGCTGAGAGGAATCAGGCTTTTGAGGCTGACGCTGCTTCTGCGAAGAAGAGAGACGAAGAATGGAGTGGTAAACTGGCGAAGGCATCTTCGAGGCACGCTAAGGATAAAGGGGAGATAGCTCTGCTGAAGAGTCAGCTGAAGGCTGCTGACGATCTCCGGGATGCAAGGGTTGAAGCGGTTATTATCGAAGCCAAAGATGAAGCGGCTCGTGGCTTTGCCAGACGAACTCGAGAGGTTGCTAGGTTGCTTGTGGAGATTGAGGGGACAGCGAAGACCAACATGCTGGATCTTGCTGAAGTGGATGCGAACCTCGAGTTCATCGGGCGTCTTCGCAGCTCTGACGGACCGCCCTTGGATATCGCGGAGCAGGACTTACTTGAGAGGCAGGTTCCGATTTATGATGCTCGTGATGAGTTTGATGAGCTTGTCTCTGGTGTGAGGCAAGCCTTAGGGATCCCAAAGGCTGATGACGGCGATGAGGTTGACGAGGATGACGCGGCTTGATGGCCGATCTTCTTTCTTTGCTCATGATATGTTTTTTTTTTATTAGTCCTTTTATGACTTTGTCGGATATGATGACTTTATAGCATTGGATGGTTTGTATCCTTGCTATTATTTTGGATCCATGCACCGCGAGAAATGTAGGATGACTGTGATCACCGTTCTTTATTGAGCTTTGCTTGTTTAATCTTATGATGAACCCAGAGGGCTTCGTACTCGTTTTTAGACTTACGAGCGCTGTGAGGCCGCTGTGCGTTTGTGGCGTACACTTGCCAACGTTGTTGTTGGGCTTTGCGACTTGGTGCGTGCTCTTGCCAACGCTGCTGTTGGGCTTTGTGGCTCGGTGCTGTTTTTCTGGACACGTCTGCCCGAGAAACAAGTACACCCTATGTTTTACCAGAGTGCATCCTGGGTTTACTGAATGACCGTTCAGGATACATGCCGAACGAATCATCGGCAGCTGCAATTTACCAACAATGCTTGTTGGGTTTTCGAATGATCAGTTGGGTTCGTCCGCCCCAGTTCTGAACATTAGTATTTATATAGCGCGCGTGGATCCGATGCTGGATGTCATTGTGTTCGTTTTCCCGTCTCATCACTGTGGCCAGCAGTAAGGAATACGGAACGACTCTACTTGATTGAAGCTTTGAGTATCCCATAATGGACATAGCTGTTCTCGTGTTGAGGGCAACCGTCAAGTGTTTGAAGTTTTTTTTTTGGCTTTGATGTCGTCAAGGAATTGATTATGGGTAGCCCCACTTCCCCCTCATTAGACAAATGAAGTTGACTGAATTTGGCTAGAGACATGTTGATGGAAATGGTTAGACCCCCCTTGAAGGCGGGAGAGGTCAAGTGGGCGCATTCGGAGACAAGGCTTGTCCAGAGACAAGGCTTAGAAAAACGCGTACTCCTCCTCTATATGGAGGAGATCGTTGGCGCTCATCCGGAGACAAGGCTTAAGAAGCGTGTGATAACCCCCCATTGTGCGGGGAGGAGCAACTGAACTTGTCAGGAGACAAGCTGCCTACGTACCCTTTGGAAGGGATCAAGTCGTCTCGTAGTTCATACTGGAGAGAGAAGACTAGTGATAGTACTTCTTCAAGTGCTTGGCATTCCAAGAATGGAGGATTGGAGTGCCATTGATGGTGGCGAGTTCATAGACGCCATGACGGATGACCGTTGTGATCCTATATGGGCCTTCCCAGTTAGCTCCGAGCTTGCCTGTGTTTGGCTCCGCAGTATTCTGGAACACTTCTCGTAGGACTAAGTCGCCCTCGCAGAAACGTCTTTCTCTGACTTTGGAATTGTAGTACCTTGAGGCGGCGTTCTGATAGTTGGCAATCCTGACAAGGGCTTGGTCGCGTCGTTCATTTATGAAGTCCAACTCATCAAGGAGCATAGACTGGTTGATCGCTTCATTGCCAGGTAAGAGGCGACGACGTACTCCAGGAGAGGAAACCTCTGACGGGATGACGCATTCGGTTCCATAGACAAGGGCAAAAGGAGTTCACCCGTTGCCCGGCGTGGAGTGGTGCGGTGGGACCACAGAACTCCTTCAAGTTCGTCGGCCCAGCGGCCTTTTTTTGCTTCCAAGCGTTTTTAAGACCATCTAGAATTGTTTTGTTGATTGCCTCTGCTTGACCATTACCCTGAGGGTATCGAGGTGTGGACTTGCTAAGTCTGATGTTCCATTGTGCACAGAAGCTCTCGAACCGGTTGGATATGAACTGCGATCCGTTGTCTGTGACAATCTCATATGGAACTCCATGTCGACATATGATGTTACGCCAGACAAAGCTTTCTACTTGGACGTCCTTGATGCTGGCGAAAGCTTCTGCTTCTACCCACTTAGAAAAGTAGTCTGTTAGGACCAGTAGCCAGCATTTCTGCTTCGAGGGGTGTAGCGGCCCGACTATGTCCATAGCCCATCTCATGAACGGGTAAGGAGATGCGACGGAGGAGAGCATCTCGGTAGGCTGATGAATTTTTGGAGCGTGTCGCTGACACTTCTCACACTTAGCAGAGAACTTCATACAGTCACCTACTATAGTGGGCCAGAAGTGGCTATGTCTCTTGATCTTGATTGCTAGAGCTTTGCCTCCTGAGTGATTGCCGCAAGACCCACTATGGACTTCTTCCATTACTTGCCTTGCTTCCTTACCTTCCACACAGGTGAGCAGGGGGCCTGAGAGTCCTCATCGGAAGATGTTGCCATCAAGTAGGGTATAACGGGCAGCTTGTTTCTGTAGCTTGCGTGCTGCCCATTTGCTGGTGGGTAGCTTCCCATCAGCAATGTATTCTCGTATTTCGCCCATCCATGGCTTGTCAAAGTCATATTTAGGTTCGGCACCGTCTTCATCCATTGGGATTACTTCGGGTTGAGGAGAGCTACTAGCGGCGGTGATATCGTTGCCAAGGATGTCATCACCATGGATGTCAACGTCTTGGGCTTCAGCAGCTTCTGCCATTTCACTATCTTCGTTGGTTGCTTCGGCAAGCGCCCTTGCTTGTTTGGCTGCTTGAGAGCGTGTTGAGATAGCGAGCGTCGTGTCTAGTTGAATGCTGGGGAATTCAATGAACTCAACAGGAATGATTCGCTTCAAAGCAGGATCTTCTGGTGTAGCGGTGGCGGAAGCCAGATTAGCCAGTGCGTTGGCGTCCATGTTCTCGCCTCTTGGAATCCTTGTGAGTATGAACTCCTGGAAGGTAGAGGCGAGGTCTTTTACTATCCTTAGATAAGCCTCCATGCGGTCATCCTTTGCCGCATACTCGCCGCTGTATTGGCTAGTAACCAGTTGAGAATCGCAGAAGGCGTGGATGTGTGGGATGTGGAGTCCTTGAGCGAGCCTCATGCCAGCTATGATGGCCTCGTACTCTGCCTCGTTGTTGGAGGCTTTGAATCCCAGTCGGAATGATTGCTCAAGGATCTCTCCAGTTGGCGATACCAGGCGTATTCCAACTCCAGATCCGTTCTTTGAGGAAGAGCCATCCACATACAGCTGCCAAATCCCGGGTTGTTCCTTCTTAGAATCCTTGTCATCTGGAAGCTCTATGAGGAAGTCTGCTAGGACCTGGGACTTGTTGCATGTTCGTCCCTTGTATTCTATGTCGTATTCGCTGAGTTCGACAGCCCACTTAGCTAGCCTGCCAGATTGACTTGGGCTATGTAAAACTGTACGTAGCGGGAAAGTACTAAGGACAATAATAGAATGAGATTGAAAATAAGGCCTTAGCTTTCTTGATGCCATGAGGACGGACAATGCTAGCTTCTCCAGCTGGGGGTATCTGGTTTCGGCGTCTGTGAGCGTCTTACTCACATAGAAGATGGGCTTCTGTTCTTCTCTTTCCTCTCGTACCAAGACAGCGCTGACTGCTGTTTCTGAGACAGCAATGAAGAGAAAAAGAGGCTCTCCAGTGACTGGCTTAGCAAGGATAGGTGGCGTTGCCAAATACTCCTTAAGTTGTTTGAAGGCGTCTTCGCATTTTTCTGACCATTCAAACTGCTTGTTTCCTCGCAGAGTGTTGTAGAAGGGGAGACACTTATTCGTTGATCGTGAGATGAAGCGGTTGAGTGCAGCCACTCTCCCAGTCAATCTCTGTACCTCGCGTTTGTTCCTTGGTGAAGCCATCTGGATCAGTGCATCGATTTGTTTTGGGTTGGCTTCAATACCTCGTCGGGTGACTAGGTATCCGAGGAACTCGCCAGAAGTCACGGCAAATCTGCACTTTGCTGGGTTCAGCTTCATGTTGTGGAGGTTTAGCTGATTGAAGCACTCCTCCAAGTGGGAGATATGGTCTTCTTCTTCAAGAGATTTCACGAGCATGTCGTCTATGTAAACCTCCATAGTCTTCCCGAGTTGTTCCTGGAACATGCTGTTTACCAGTCTTTGATATGTTGCACCGGCGTTTTTCAAGCCGAAGGGCATTACCTTGTAACAGTAGATGCCGCGGTCTGTGATAAAGGCTGTCTTCTCTCGGTCCTCAGGGTGCATTAGAATCTGGTTGTAGCTTGAGAAAGCATCCATGAAACTCAGAAGCGTGTTTCCTGCTGTTACTTCCACCAGACGGTCGATATGAGGTAGTGGGAAGCTGTCCTTTGGGCAGGCCTTGTTGAGGTCCGTGAAGTCGACGCAGACACGCCATTTCCCGTTCTTCTTCTTCACCACGACTGGGTTGGCGAGCCAGTCAGGGTATTTGACTTCGGTGATGGACCCAACTCTTAGAAGTCTTTCGACTTCGTCATTGACAGCTTTAACACGTTCAGGACCAAGCCTCCTCCTCTTTTGCTTGACCGGTTTGAATGTAGGGTCAACGTTAAGCTCGTGGCTGGCGATGTTGATGTCAATCCCGGGCATGTCTTCAGCGGCCCAGGCAAAGGTGTTGATGTTCTTCTGGAGAAACGCAACCAGTTTTCTCTTGAGCTTTTCATCAAGGGTAGCTCCCATTTCAACACATCTCTCCGGGCGTTGCTCATCAATGCACACGGAGATCACAGGTTCGCAGATGGGTCGTTCTTCCTCTGCACGACCGTCTGTAGTCTGTAATTGTTATAAGAGATTGGTCAAATCCTTGACCTGATCGGGGCTAGTTCTTGCTCTCTTCTTTTGTCCTTGGGACGCTGAATTCCCCTTCTTTTCTTCTAGGTTGCGTAGCTTGTGCTCAGCCAGAAAGCACATCCGTGAATCCTTCTGGTTTCCGAAAATTGTTTTCACGCCATCGCTGGTTGGGAATTTCAAGCATAAGTGGTATGTTGATGGTATAGCCCGCATCTGGTTGAGCCATGGTGTTCCCATGATTAAATTGTAGATAGCGGGATGATCAGACACTGTGAAGTTCACCATTTTCTTGACGCCACCGGCCTGTACTGGAAGGCGAATTGTTCCCATCGTCATGGTAGTTTCACCAGAGAAACCTGTTATGGGCTTTGGTTGCCCTCTGATGAGTGACAGGTCGATCTTCATTTTCTCAAGTGTGTTTTTGAAGATGACATCTACCGAGCTCCCGGTGTCGATGAGGACTCGAGCAACGTTGAAGTCGAAGACGATTAAGTTGATCACCAATGGATCGTTGTGAGGATGATCAATACCTTCGGCGTCTTCTTCCTCAAAAGTGATGGGATCGCTGGTCCGCTTAGTCCTTGGAGATGTTGATATGTTAGCGCAGACCTCAGCGCGCCTTTGGAAAGCTTCAATTGCTGGAATGTTGTCTGCGCAGTACGCCGAACCTCCCATGATCATGTAAATAGTGTCTTGCGGGTTACCGCTCTCTGAGTTGTCATTGCGACGCTGTCGCCTGGGATTTTTCGCCTGGTTTTCATTTGTACCCTGAGGCTCTTCTTCTGGCTTGAAGTCAGATAAGCTGATGTTGCCCTTGAGGGTACCTTCGGCGAGTTTAGCAGCGAGCTGGCGTCCCAACTCGCGGCACTTCGCTGTTGAGTGCCCAGTCGCCTTGTGGAACTCACAGTACAACTTTTCGTCATACCCCTTTGGATCTCTGACCCATGTGAAGCTTCCTCTATCGCGTCCGCGACCGCGGCCTTGACCTCGGCCGTAGCCAGGTGATTCAACTTGATAGTTGTGAGCTCCGCCTGCTCCTCCTTCGAACTGGATGAAGGCGGGATTACCGTTCTTGGCTTTAGCAGGGGTCGAAACTTGAGCGGAGTCGCTGGTCTGTTTAGCCTTTCCGCCCCTCTTGGCAAGAAGCTCTTCTTCACTTCGAGCAAAGTCAGCTGCACGGTGAAGAGCATCCTGGATTGTCGTTGGGGGGTTGATGGTGAGTTCTTGCCAGAATGGAGACGGACATCGAAGTGCTCCTCTCAATGCCTCCAGTGCAGACGTGCTGCTGATTTCGTCTACCTTTGCGAGAGTGTGCTTAAACCTTGTCATGAAAGATCGTAGGCTCTCGCTATCGCCTTGTCGATTTGTCCATAACTCAGCATCATAGATCTTGCGCTCTGTGAAGATGTTGTAATGCTGTAAAAACATCTCAGAAAGGTGGTGGAAAGTGTGGATTGAGTTCTTTTCCAGCTTGTAGAACCATTGGAGAGTTGGCCCCTTGAGACTTTCCACGAATAACTTGCAGTAGCCGATATCCTTCTCGGCTTCCCTGAGGTTAGCTCTCCCTAGAGCCACTTCGAATTCCATGAGATGATCTGAAGGATCCGTGGTTCCTTCATAGATCGGTAATTTGATTCTTCCTGGATCGGAGATTTTAGTCCTCGTGATCCGTTCGTCGAAGGGTGTATTCCGTGCCTTCTCGAGCACGTGGGCGATTGCGGGAGCCTTTCCTGAGGTGTGATGTACTTGTGATTGAGTAGTCTTTAGGTCAAAGACAACTCGCTGCATCTGGGCTCGTATCTCGGCAATGTCTGCATCCCGAGATCTCTTCATCTCTCTGTGCTCCTGCTCCCTCCTATAGAATTCTGCTATGGTGGGAGCTCCTTCTCCACCAGCCTAGCGTTGTCAGCAATGTCGGTTCGGATGCGTCTTCGAGGGGGAGGTTGATCGTCGTCTGATACTTCCATAGCACTTTCGGGGGTTCCGTCGGTGTCCTGACGCGGTGGTGGTGGAGGCAAGTTTTCTGGATCTGTACGAGCGGTCTGAGGCGGCAACACGTTGGGCTGATCCCTCCGACCGGTCCGGGGAGTGTTGAAGAGGCGATGCGGGGTGATCTGGGACCTCTTGCGCTTGCGTGACAGCGATCGCAGCTCAGTTGTTGTTACTTCATTGAACTTCTGTTGTTCCTGTGCTCCCTTGACGAGAGTCTCAAGCATCTGCTTTATCTCCGTCATGGCCGATGGGTTGTTAGCGGTGTTAGGTACAGGGTTTTTCACAGAGTTCTCCTTCTCCTCGTTGTTCCTGTGGGACGAGGATCCTTCGCTTGCTCCGCCGTTGTCCCCAGACATCTTCTTAAGTCTTTGTAGAAACTTAGCTCGTTGTGTCAGAAATTCTCTGCGTATTCCCCTTAGACGGCGCCAAATTGTGGAGGCCAAAACCAACACAACTAGATTTGTTAGGGTTTGTTTTAAGAGGTAGAGATTTCTATGGTTAGCTAAGATCACAAATGTATGAAAATGTTTGTTTGTTATTGCTCTGTAGGATTTCTGTCTACAAGATTTTCTTCCTCCCCTTCAACTCAAGGGAGATGTACTGGTATTTATAGGAAACTGGGTTAGCTAGGACTGTGCTAGGCCCACCACGTTGCCAATAGTAGCGAGCTATGATGTGACGCCCACCTTGCCAACCCTAGCGAGCTATGATGTGACGTCCATTTTGTCAAGTGGGACAAGCTATGATGTGACGTCCACTTTGTCAAGTGGGACGAGCTATGATGTGACGTCCACTTTGCCAGCCCAGTCGGATCGCCTATGACGTGACGTTCACCTTGTCAAGTCTATTTTTGCGAACGTCGGTTTTTCCCGTCTGGACCGGGCTTCGGGCTATTTTTATGTCATTGGGCCGAAGACTGCACTGGACCGAGGATGTGATCAGCAGACGAGGAGAGGACGTGGTCGGCCCTTGGACCGAAGCTGTGGTCGGCCCTTGGACCGAAGCTGTGGTCGGCTAGACGAGGCTGAGGCCGTGGTCGGCTAGGCCTGGCGAGGGCGTGGTCGGCCCCTGGCGAGACCGTGGTCGTCTCCGTCGGGCCGAACACGCCTCCACTCGTCAAGTCTTAGTTGGTCCTCCACCTCGTTCAAAGACGGTTTTCATGGTTACTTGTTTTGCTTCGTTGTGAAGACTTAGGTGCTACTCCGCCTTGTCCGTCGAGAGTCCGGAGAGTCATTTCTTTAGTTATCTGTCTTTGAACAGTAATGTTGAGCGGGTGAATACCGACCCCAACAGACGACGACAACAGCAACGCTTATACTCTGTTGTGTTGGGGAGATGGTTATTACAAAGGAGGAGAAGAAGATAAATCTATAAAGAATAAATCTTTGAGTAACCCAACAGAGCAAGAACATCGAGAGAGTGATTCGAGGACTCAACTCTTTAATCTCCGGTGGTTTTGTCGTCTCCAATGGAGAAGCAGGAGATGAAGAAGTTACATATACAGAATGGTTCTTCTTAATTTCAATTACACATGGTTTTATCAATTGCTCTGGTTTACTAAGTCAAGCTTACACACTGAAATTGTGAGCTTCAATTTCAGAAGATTGCAAAATTAGGGCTCTTTAAAATTGGGGATTTTTGAATTTTGATTTTGTGTGCCGTTTAATACAATTCGGGTTACCAATTCGATTTATTAACCAATTTACTGGTTTACTATCGGATTATCTAATAAACCAATAAAACTTAGAATCAAGGGGGAATGAGACGTTAATTTTACAGTCTATATGGGAGGATATGAAATTTTTGAAGGGGAATTACTACGCTTTCCCTGTATAAGAGAGTATCTTATCTTTTATAAAGCTAGAGGTTGATTGGTTGATCCGCAATCATCCGCAAACGGGCGGTAGCGGTTATTGGTGTTTACGGATGGTAGTAGTTGTTGGCGTTTGACACAATCATGGAACATGTCTTATACCGTTTGTTCCATGTCGTTCCAAACGTCTCAAATCCAAAGCTGATTCTCTCGAGCGTTTGCAGACAGTTGCGATTGGATAATTACAAAAAAAAATTGAAGATTTACTTAAAAATCAAAATAAATATAATAAATTAAAAATTTATATTTTAGTAACTATAATTACGAAACATATCAACAATTTGAAACTTTCTAATTAAAACTTAATAACCTATCATAATTTTATATTTATAAAATCTTCAAATCATAAACTTTTCGATAAATTGTTCTTATTCACTGATTAATAAATCTAACAAGTTAAAATGTTCAAAATCACACAAATCTCTCTAAAATAAAATAAATTCTCCATCAAAATCACATTTTTCATTTTTTTTTTCTAGTCACATTCATAAATTTCGTCTAAATAAAAAATTTTAAAAAGGAACATATGAAATATATTCATGGTATTCTATAACATTATATTGAATCAATGATTTTTTATATTTTATTTTAATAGTATAGTTTTTGATTTTTTATATCTATATTTTATATTATTAATTTAATGTTTAACCGCTACTCCACCCGTTGTTAACCATTTATAAATATTCCGCAAACGCACCAGTTTTCAACCGCTGTGCCAGTCGTATAAATCGCTCAATAATGCTTGAAACTACTATCGTCCGCTTCTGCAATCTCTCGCAACCGCACCCACGGAACCAGTCAGGCCCTTAGTTGAGATAAATAACAGAAAACTCTACCAAATCGTCGTTTCCTAAGCTCCCTCAACTAATAGAACACTACCCTAACATGCCAGAAAGTACATATTAATAGCGAGGCCGTAATATTGCAATTGCATGTACATTATTTTCTTAACAGATAAGTTTCTAAATTCATAAAATGGTGGAAACGAGAGATAAAGTTTTTTTTTTTTTTGATAATATGTGAATTATATACCAAAAGAGCTCGGCGAAGCTAAACAGTTTCAAGAGGTCCAAAAAACAAGTAAAAAAGCCTAATCGAAACAGAGAAAGGAATAACAAATCTCAAAGGATGCTAATCTAACTATTTAAACAAGAACCACATAGAAAGAGGTTCTTGAAAGACTTACGATGTCTGCGAGCAAGAATGATGTCTTTGATGCACTGTCTATTTGCTTGAAGACTTCCAAATCAGAGATAGCGGAGCCATTGTGAAGCTGATTGTTTCTTTCTTTCCAAAGAAAGAAGATCGTTGTTTAGATCATTAGCCGTTGCAAAGTAGCTTTCTTCCTTGAAGAAGTGAAGGAGAGCCAAGAGATTAAACTAGTCCAGTCTGCGAAAATGAAAGCAGATTGACCGAACCATCTGAGAACATAAGTTCAAACCTGAAAACTGAAATAACAATGCAAGCAGAGGTGGTCTCTAGTTTCCGCTTGCTAGTTACAAATACAACATGAAATTGGAGTGATAATACAGTGCATGCCCTTGACAATCAACCGTGGAACGGTCGGAAAAGTGATAGTAGAGTATACGTGACGGTCTAAAGTATAGTAAAAATACATGCATTCATATTTATAAATATAAATTTGTTAGAGCATCTCCAATGTATTTCTCTATAATTATCTCTATAATAATAGAGTAAAAATAATATTTTTCTATTTTTTTTTCAATGTATGACTTTATTTTAGGAAAATGCTAGTTTTTCTTGTCTTTTAGGACATGATAAAAAAATTCTCTATTTCTATTTTCAAGTATAGAAAAAAAATAGCAATTTTTATTATAGAGATAAAAATAGAGATGAATTAGAATAAATTTAACTCTAAATTCTATTTTAGAGATAAAAATAGAGATAGATTGGAAATCGACTTACTATATATGGTGCATACCGATTTGTCTACACTCCGAAATAGTGAGTGTAAATGTTTTCTATTAATTTTTGGTAAAATATAACACGAAATTCTAGAAATGTGAATATTCTAGATCCTTCTACGTGTATTTTACACTATTGCCTTCTCCCATATCATAATTATTTTCCTAATTTTTATTATTAAAAAAATTAAAGGAGAAAAAAAACAGTTGGGAAAGAGAGGGAGAAGCTCGAGAAGAGTGTGGGAGAAGGCAAACCCAAAACACTGACTAGACACAGACCGTTGGGCCCGACTCTTCATGCATGCACTCTTCTGACATTTTCTCTATTACTCCCTCCGTCTCCGAGATATTTAAACATTATTTCTTAATTACTCTCTTTATCTCAAAATTTATTGTATATGATCATTTATATTCTGTCAGTATTTTTTTTTATTGGTTGATAAATTTTTACTTAGATATTAGATGATACTTTTAAAATTAGAAAAACAAAAACAAAAAAATTTATATCGTTTTTAAAATTTACACTTTTTGCTAAAAAAATGGGACAAAAAGAGTATATATCTATTATTATTTAAGTTTTATGAATACTGGTGTTATTATAATTTATCAGGAGTACTAAAATATAGTACTAAAAAATACTATGCATTTGCCTTAAATAATGCTGCTTAAATGTTTTGTTCGAATGCAATTTCAAACTCCAATATTCAAAAGTTTAATAAAAGATGGAGTGCTTAGAGCATGATTATAGGTGGGTAATAAGAGTAAATATAGGAGTTTTTAAAATATAAAATTATTAAAATTTGAGTAAAAAATGAAAAAGAGTGTTTTTGTGGGGTGTATTGAAATATAAAATTAATAAAATTTGAGTAAAAAGAGGAGATAGTGGATATTTTTTGGAGAGATGGTAAATATAAATTAAAAATTTAGAAATTTTGGAGAGGGGTTTTATGAGTGTTTAAATATAAAATTAATAAAAATTGAGTAAAAGGATGAAAGAGAAAGTATAAAGTTGAGTAAAAGGAAGAGAGAGTGTGTGTTTTAATAATTTTATATTTAAGAACCCCTATATTTACTCTATATTTATTCTAATTTACTATCGATAATGATGCCCTTAGGTCGCTGTTACTTTTAAGTGTCAGTCTCACTCACTCGCTCAACATTGTTTCAAATTCCAGAGCAAAAGTCTCTAAACCCAAAGCCTCCACTCAATTACCTAGCTACTTCAAAAGTCGAGCTTCTTCTTTTAAAGTTATCAAAAACCTTTCTCTCTTCCAAACCACATCTTAAATTACTTTTACTTATTTGCTCTTCTTCTTTCTTCATTAGCCATGACTAAAGATGAAGAAGACTTTAAGCTCCTAAAGATCCAGGTACTTTTTTATCAAAGACTTTCCCTACTTTTTGTTTTCTTGCATTAGTCTCTCCATTATGTTAATTACTGTTTCTGCTTATCGAAAAACACAGACATTTTCCCTCAGAGTCAATATCCATTGTGAAGGTTGTAACCAGAAAGTCAAGAAACTTCTTCAGAGAATCGAAGGTTTCTCTTCTCCTCTCTTTCTCTCAACCTCGAATTCACACATGCATTGGATTCTTGATGTGTACATTGTCTGGTTCTTGACCAAAACAGGTGTTTGCCACGTGAAGATAGAAGCAGAGCATCAAAAGGTGACCGTTTCAGGATCAGTAGATTCAGCCACACTCATCAACAAGCTCGTTAAAGCCGGCAAACACGCCGAGCTCTGGTCCACCAACCATCAGCCACACAAGCCCAAGGTTAATGACGTCGACAAGAACCCTAGTCAAAAGGGTCAGAAGCAAGGATCTACCAAAACTGGTCTCGAGACTTTGAAGCCCAAGAACAATCTTAAAGGTCCGACCTTTGTCACCGAAGAAAAAGAAAACGGCGAGGAACAAGAAGACGGAGATGTCCAGCCTCCTAAACCGGCGAATCAGCAGCAACAAACCAAGAAAACTGGTGGAGGTGTCCCAATAAACAACGAAGTCAACGCATCAAAGAAAGTCAACCAAAAACAGAGCAACCAAAACCAGAACATAACGGCTACGAGTATGAGAAACGCCGTAAAAATGGGTTCTGGCGTTGATAGCACTGAGATCGGAGCTCTCATGGGACTCGCAGGATTTAACGGCGCAGCAACAAACGCCGTGAGTGTGATTCAACAACAACTTCAAGCCCTTCCACCGTTAAACAACATTAACGGAGTCACTAATCACAACGTAAACAATGGTAATGGAGGCATGATGATGAACATGAATGGATACAACAATCATCATACAATGAACATGCAGAATATGCAATTGATGCATCATCATCATCAGCCTCAACAAATGATGTACCAAAGATTAACTTTCGTTCCAACAACAAGCAATGGGTATTATTACAATTATACCCCTAGTCCCTACGGTTATTATCCTTATTACCCTTACCTTTCTTCCACCATTGAGGAGCAGCAACAACCAAGTGGTCATTTATCTGCAACAAACATGTCTAGTGATGAAGACACTAGTAATAATAACAGCTGCAATATCATGTAAGTGTGGTTACTTGAAGAAGAAGGTATCTTTATGTTTTTTTGGAAACAAGATAAAATGTTTAGTCTTTTATTTTGTTAATTGCTAATGTGATATATTTCATAGTGTGTATTTAATCGGTTTGTTTGTGTGTGTGTCATGTAGCCATTTTGAACTTATGTGAAATGTGTTTGGTATATATGAAGTTGATATTCTCTAATAGACAATATGAGTTTAATTCATGCATATATCGCTTTGATAGTTACCAAGCCCAAAAACGGGAAGATTACCATTGATCTATATTTTACCGCTTTTTAATTGTTTCCGTTATCTCTTTTGCTAAACGAATTGTTTAGATTATCGTTTTGTGTCACCCAACACGTATTTGAGATGTTTTGCGTTAGTTTCTTGGTTTTTTTGTTATGATTTGTACAAGTGTAATGACATTCATGAAATGCGGTTGGTGCGTTGCCACGATTTGTAGAGGAGCGTTTAGAGCGGTTGGGTTTTGTCAGAATGTGGTTTGTGTGTATCTCTCGGAAAAATATTCTCTCAGTCTACTCAAAAGTTATTCCACCTGCTTGCTGCTTCTCGGTAGGTGTCTCGTTATACGGGTCACTTATTTAATGGGACATGTCTCCAATTTAAAATTCGACTAGTATTACATCAATCAATTCTCTGTTTTAAAATTTGAGTTTTACAAGTAAAGACGAGGAAAATTGGTATTTAACATTTTAACTACAGTGTTTTATTCTTTTGGAAATCGAAAATCGGAAATAATTGGATCTGATTCAAACCATGTTTTTCATCTTTTTTTTGTTGGGCCGCAAGAATTTTCAATGTAATGTACTTACCCAACAAACCGGTTTTTACAAAACCTCTAGAAAACTGTCATTTAAATACCGAACTATCCAGTTTAAGCCAAAACAAATACCAACTTGTTAATGAGTCATAAAAATCACAAATTTGTATTGACTGAACTAAATTATGTATACAATTAGTCAACTTGAATAGTTTTTTAAAAAACGTTAACTCCGTTTATTGCAACCGTTAAGTCTCAAAACAACGTCATTTTGAGATTATGAAAAAATGACCATTTAAATATGAAATTCTCCGTTTTGCGCCAAAACAAATACCAACTTTTTAATGAATCATAAAATACACAAACTTATGTTGACTTGGCCAAATTAGGTATAATATTAGTCAACAGCAGATCGGAACCCGGATCCGGAGACATTGAAAGACGAGACCCTCCAGGTTTTAGCATGAGTCCAACAACATGTTAGGAAACGAGATCCCTGAAGGCTGTAGCCTGAGTCTTAAACTCTAGGAGGGCAAGAGATTGCGGTAACCTAAGTCTGGAGACCTGACGAGTTAGTATGAGGAATCTCATGGAGACCTATGACCTGAGTGAACCGACTTGTCCCCTCTGAGACTACTGAGAAGTTCTCATCATTTTGTGGAGCAGAGCCGGAGGCGAACCTGGTCCTTCGGGCTGAGCTGCATTAGAGCGATACCAGCATGACCTTTCGGGAGACTAGGCCACTAATCCTGACAATTGTGATTCTCCTTTCTTTCTTATAAAAAATCTTGCTATCTCCTTTTTTATTTATTATAAAAAACACATGATAAATTATGCAATTGTTAGTCGCATCCGAGATTAAGTCTAACATCTCGTGAGTACTTTCAGGTAAAGTGAAAGGAAACTAACAACCCCAAAAAGAGTGATTATGTTACTCACGCTACAATCTAGCAGAGTCTCGTCTTTCTATGTCTCTGGATTTGGACTCCGATCTATAGTTGACTTATATTATACCTAATTTAGTAAAATCAACATAAGTTTGTATATTTTATGACTCATTAAGAAGTTGGTATTTGTTTTGGCACCAAACGGAGAATTTGATATTTAAATGACCATTTTTCATAATCTCAAAACGACGTTGTTTTGAGACTTAACAGTTACAATAAACGGAGTTAACGTTTTTTTAAAAACTGTTAAAGTTAATTGTATACCTAATTTGGCCGAGTCAACACACGTTTGTGATTTTATGACTCATTAACAAGTTGGTATTTGTTTTGGCTCATAGTTCGGTATTTAAATGACAGTTTTCCCATTAACTAACCGAGAAGACAATAGAGAGTAAATTTTTTGTCGTTCAAAGAATAATTCAAAAAACACCTCATTTAAATTAACCAATTATAATATTTAACTAGATTCTCATCCGCACTTTGTGCGGGAACATTCGTTTTATATGTTGTAAACTATACTTAGCTTTCGTATTGTGTCGTATATAATATGTTCTAAGATGATATATGTATTGTTTTAGTTTGTAAGTAAAATCGATTAGTTTGAAAAAGTATGACGGTTTTTTTAGTTTAAGGTAGAGAATAAGTATGTTAAGTACTGAATTTTATAATGAATAGTCATTGGAGTTGGTATACATAAATTATAATATTTAGTTTTGTGCATATACATATGTCTGTCGTATCAATTATTTAGTTTTGTGCATATACATATATCTCTCGTATTTACTTATTGAATAATTTGAATATCTAAAATATGTTATCTTAATTTAACTATTTTATGAATGATCTTACCTTGCATTATATCTAAATATAATTAAATATCAAAAACTATTAGGAAAAACATTGTTTTTAAGCTTGAAGAAATACAATAACCAAAATCCATACTAAAACATAATGAAAATACAGAAGAACTAAAACCAAATTATTTAGGTGTTTTCTCTTCTCTCACGTCAGCCTGAATGATTGAGATCGAGATTTAAAATTGTTTGAATAAGAATGGTTTATAATATGGGCAACGTACTAAATCTCTATGTAATAGAACAAATATAAAATAACTAAAAAAACCAAAACATAAATTGTAGGTGTAACCTTGAAGATTTGATCCAAAAAGCAAAACAATAGTACTTGAGACTCTTTATCGCCAAAAATTGATCAAACTCTTTAATCAAGTTCAAAAACTAATCTGTTAAAAAAAAGAAATCAAAATATTATAAAAAATAAACAACTTTTTTTAAGAGACGAATTTGAAAGAAGTTAAATAGATGAATCTCCATACCTTTATCATACAACAATTGTGAGTCAATATTTTGGAAAACCTCTTCGAAAACAACGTTCATAGTCTTCTTCTGAGTCTTACCATCGTTATCTACAATAAGAATTTTCAAACCTTTCTTGGAAGTCACTCTAGAAATAGCCACATATAGCTGACCATGCGAAAATACTGGCCGAGGCAAATACAACCCAACTCCGCTAAGAGACTGTCCTTGAATTTTGCTGATGGTTATCGCAAAGGCAACAGATAAAGGTAGCTGTCTACGACGCAGTTTGAAAGGTAATCTTGTGTCGGAAGGAGTAATCAATAACCTAGGAATCAAAACCTTTTCACCAATTTTGTCTCCTGTAATAACACTTACTTCAATCATAAAATCGTACATTTGTGTCACTTGAAGTATAGAACCATTCATCAAGCCTTCTTTCAGATTGTAATTCCTAAGTTGCATGACCGGACAACTAACCTTTAGTCGTAAATCATGATTTGGTAAACCAGGAACCTTAATGCTATTAAGAAAATCTGGAGTGAAACCATGATACTTTAATGGTATTTCATCAGAAGGATCGGTACTATCAGAACTTAGGTACACCTTCTCTTCACCTATTTCCCGAATAATGCATACACTACAAGAAAAAAGGGATTTAGCATCGGCAAAATCCGACGCTATTCCGACGCTAAAAGCACTTAGCATCGAAATAGCGTCGAAAAATAAGTCGACGCATATCTCTCGACGCTAAACAATTTCCGATGCTATTTCGACGCTAAATTTGCGTCGTAATAGCATTCGACGCCATTTAGACGCTAAAATATGCGACGCTATTTCGATGCTATTTTAGCATCGAAATAGCGTCGCCTACCGTTCTGTATAACATCCATTTTGCGTCGATTTAGCATCGTATTTTGAAAAATTTATTTTAAAAAAAAATATTAAAATTAGTTTTATAAAATTTATATATAATCCGAAATCAAATTAAAATATTTTGAAAATCCATAAAATAAAAACACCAATTTAAATTATCCGAAAACAGAAAAGTAATAGTCTAAAAACAGTGAAATAAAAAAGAAATCTACTGATGTTCGTCCCGAAGAAGATCTTCGGCTTCCTGCTCGAACTGTGTTGGACCGGTAGGTGGAGAAGGCGTTGGAGGACGCGGGAAATGTTGCAAGGCAGCTGCTAAAGTCGGGTTATCCACCGCAATAATGTTGAAGAGACCGGTCAACTGCGAGAGTGTACCTTCGACCGAGTTGTACTTCTCCTGGACCGAAGTGTAGGATGACTGAAGTGCCTCTTGTGACGTCTTTAGCCGGTCAATCTCAGCATGAGCAGCGGTCAACTGCGTCATCAACGGCTCCGAGTACTGAGAGGCGTAAGAATACTGAGATGACGAAGAAGCTGCTGGAACATCTTGGATGGATCCAACACCCATCGTCCGTCCTTTCTTCTTCGGTGCAACCTATAAAATAAAAGTGTTATACAATAAATTTATTAAAATTGTAATAAAAAATAATTTATAAATTTACAAAAATTATCTCCTCGTAAAGTCGATCGTAATCTTCGAGACCCAAATCATGAGATCCTTCTGACTCAAGCTCTGCCAATCGTTCGTTGTAGGTGTTAAACGTTTGTTCCGCCTGAACGGTAACAAACGTTCCATCCTTGCGCCGATGAGTTTTCTCCATCACTTTAATCATCGGGGGAAGATCACCGCCATCAGCCTGTTAAACAAAAATAAACATATATAAAAATATATGTAAAAGTAAATAAATATATAAAATAAATAAATCCAATAATTTAAAATTATAATTTTATTAAAATAATACCATATCTAATCGTATAGTGGCATATGATGATGGACCCGCACAATGCTTAGAAGGTCCATCTCCTTCGGCAACGGGCGTCAGACGAGCTGCAGAACACTTCTTTGATTTGAGCTCCGATTTGGGATCCATCCAAAACCGTACTAGACCAGACCAAACATTGGGATCCCAATTCCTCGGCATCGCTTCATCGCCCTTCTCGCGCCAAGCTTTCTTCAAATTACCGATTGCGCCGTTGAGACGTAACATGGCCTTCTTCTGGAAAGCCGCTCTCACGTCATGGCTATGCATGTCATCCCAGTACCACCGTTGCTACAAAATACGATTAATGTAATTAATATATTTAAAATCAATTAATTTATTAATTTTAAATAAATAATTTAAATTTTACTTACCGCCCATGACTCAAACCAAATATCCCGAATGGACTGCGGGGTCTGGCTCCAATTAGCATGCGCCATTGTGAAATGGGCCATGCAAGCTTTGGTGACCGATCGAGCAACTTTGTTGTCGGTAAACCTGTAAAAAAAATTTAGATGTTAATAATTTAATTATACATTCTAATTAATAACTAATTATAAAAAAATTAAATATTGAAAAAATTTATCCTTACCATAAAGTGCCTCGAGGTCTCAACGGATGGAGGGTTGGAAGCCGGCTCTGACGTCCAGGTTGGCTTTGAAGCTGACTAATCCGCCACATAAGACCAGGGTTTGGCGGTGGAGGCTCCTCAACGTGATCATCGTCATGGGCTGCTTCGTCTTCGTCCGGCTCCGCCTCATGATCTGGCTGTGGCGGTTGCGGTGTCGGTGCCGGTGCCGGAGCTCGACGATAACCATAGGTTGGCGGTGCCCATCCTGCTGGAGGCTGTCGTGTATGATGGGTCGAACGCTGCGAACTCGACCCTGATCCTGATCCGCGACGACCTTCCCTGGATCTGGGAATCGTAGCATCCTCGGAAAATAAATCTCCGTATGAAGGTGGTCCATCAGACTGTAAAATAAAATAAATTTATTAATTCTACTCTTTTATATATAAAATATGAATTAAAACACACAAATCAATTTCAAAAATTAATTTAAAAAATAATTTATATTTTCCATAACTAACTTATAAAATACTTGTCAACTCACAAATCCATAAATTTATATTTAAAATTCATTTTATTTTACTTTGTATAAAAAACTTGTAAAATAATTTTATAAATTTTTAATTCATAAATTCGTTTTTATTTTCCATAAATTTTGAAGTTTTATATATAACTTATCATTACTTGTAAATTCGTTTTTAATTTTAAATAATTTTTATTTTAAATTCATAAAATCTATAATTTAATATCTTAAATTCTTTTTTATTTTACTTTCCCAAAATAAGTTGAAAAATAATTTCATATAACATTAATATTCATAAATTCGTTTTATTTACCATAAATTTAAAAATTTGATATATAAATTAGCAATACAAACCCATAAATTAAGAAATAAACCAATACAACAAATCTAAATTCATAAATAAATCATTACTAAAAACCATATCAAATCTAAATTCAATTCCATTTTCTACATATATAATTCCTACAAATCCATTCCATTTCCTACCAATCTATTCTAATTCCTACAAATCTATAACTAATTCACATAACTAATTTATAAACCAAAAAATTAATCAAATTACATACCATGATTTGAGGAGGAGGAGGAAGGAATCGGTGAGGAGGAGGAGGAAGTCGCGTGTGGAGGAGGAGGAGGATGACGGTGTGCGGGAGAGAGGAGGAGGAAGAGGACGGTGGAGAGAGAGAGGAGAACGGTGGAGAGAGAGGAGGAGGAGAACGGTGGAGAGAGAGAGGAGGAGGAGAAGTGTGGAGAGAGAGGAGCAGATCGGTGGAGAGAAGAGAGAAGAAGGAAAGTCGAGTTGGGATTTTAATACCCTATTCGACGCTATTTCGACGCTATTTTGTTCCGCGTGTTGGCGCGGGTATTAATTAAGCGGCAAATCCAAAATATTTCAGATATAGCGTCGAATTAGCGTCGGATTAGCCAGATCCACGGCAGTTTCATATTAATGATGATATGTAATTAAAACTATATAAGTTTTTTGAAATTAGAACAAAATATATATTACACATATGCTTCGCTGTCTGAATCTTCATTTGAGTTATCATCATCCTCATCGGTACTTTCTCCACTCTCATTTGTAAACTCGTCTTCGGGGTTTTCTGCATCGGTAGCATCCGGAAGTATGTCAGCTTCTCGATTCAATCGGTCTGTAAGAATGATGTTGTCCAAATCTTGTTCTGGAGTTGTTAGATCCACGGCAGTTTCATATTGCATAGGGGCATCGTCGGATTGAACTATAATTCCTCTTGGAGCTATTTTAATCACTGATAACCATGAAATCCCTGTTTTCCTGACCCGTGGATATGGAATGAAACAAACTTGATCCGATTGTGATGCAAGAACAAATGGATCATACTTTCCATAAGAACGCGATTCGTTAACATCGATGACACCAAACTTTCCAACTCGAACCCCTCGCCCGACAACTGGATCAAACCACTGGCATTTGAAAAGTGTGCACTTTAAGTTAACAAAACCAGGATATTGAACTTCGACAATGTCTTCTATAATGCCATAATAATCGATATCTTCGCCTCGAACAACGACACCGTAGTTCGCAGTTGCTCTATTTTTGCCACGTTCGAACGTATGGAATACATAACCTCGTGTAAAATACATTGGAGATGACGTAACTTTTTGCAGCGGACCTTGTATCAACTCTCTAAACCATTGAGGGTATGACGTGTCTCCATAATCAACCTGACAAATATAGTATACACATTGTAATTATAGTATATATACAGAAATTGTATATATAGGTTTCTTTTAACTTACCTGACTCCTCAACCATTTAGCAAAGTGTAGCTCTTTTCGTTTTTCAATCTCCACGGATGATGCATTTGGGAAAGCCTCGTTAACCTGACGAATGAATTCACTAACAGAAAATATAGTTAAAACAAATATTTTCAAAGCATATATATGGTAAAAATAAACCTTTAATCCATAGGTTATAATATGTACCTCAAATATGGGCTAACTTCGTCGCATTGTAAGAGAATATATGTGTGTGCACAATTGTATTCTTCGTACGAGGACCAGTCTTTTTCTGATATGATTCCGGCATGCCTACCAACTGCAGAAAATATATCTGGGACATCTGAAACTTGATATGTTTGTGCGATGCCACCATCGTCGTACCTACCTGGAACTCTTTTTCGTGTTCGGACAGTTGGAGCGAAGTAATATGAGCTGAAATTAGAGGTTTCTTCGGTTAAACTTCCCGCAACAATTGATCCCTCAACCCTAGCCAGGTTTTTTGCCTTTCCTTTTAAGTGTTTCATGAATCTCTCGAAAGGATACATCCAACGAAATTGAACGGGCCCTCCTAAATCGGCTTCGTAAGGGAGATGGACAGGAAGATGCTCCATCACATCAAAGAAAGATGGAGGGAATATCTTCTCTAAGTTGCACAGCAATATTGCGATGTTATTATTTAGTTGTTGAATTCCATCCTGAGTAAGAGTTCGCACACATAGATCCCGAAAAAAATAATTTCATATAACATTAATATTCATAAATTCGTTTTATTTACCATAAATTTAAAAATTTGATATATAAATTAGCAATACAAACCCATAAATTAAGAAATAAACCAATACAACAAATCTAAATTCATAAATAAATCATTACTAAAAACCATATCAAATCTAAATTCAATTCCATTTTCTACATATATAATTCCTACAAATCCATTCCATTTCCTACCAATCTATTCTAATTCCTACAAATCTATAACTAATTCACATAACTAATTTATAAACCAAAAAATTAATCAAAATTACATACCATGATTTGAGGAGGAGGAGGAAGGAACCGGTGAGGAGGAGGAGGAAGTCGCGTGTGGAGGAGGAGGAGGATGACGGTGTGCGGGAGAGAGGAGGAGGAAGAGGACGGTGGAGAGAGAGAGGAGAACGGTGGAGAGAGAGGAGGAGGAGAACGGTGGAGAGAGAGGAGGAGGAGAAGTGTGGAGAGAGAGAAGCAGATCGGTGGAGAGAAGAGAGAAGAGAGAAGAAGGAAAGTCGAGTTGGGATTTTAATACCCTATTCGACGCTATTTCGACGCTAAATAGCGTCGAAATAGCGTCGAATAGGGTATTAAAATCCCAACTCGATTTTTGTTCCGCGTGTTGGCGCGGGTATTAATTAAGCGGCAAATCCAAAATATTTCAGATATAGCGTCGAATTAGCGTCGGATTAGCCAGATCCACGGCAGTTTCATATTAATGATGATATGTAATTAAAACTATATAAGTTTTTTGAAATTAGAACAAAATATATATTACACATATGCTTCGCTGTCTGAATCTTCATTTGAGTTATCATCATCCTCATCGGTACTTTCTCCACTCTCATTTGTAAACTCGTCTTCGGGGTTTTCTGCATCGGTAGCATCCGGAAGTATGTCAGCTTCTCGATTCAATCGGTCTGTAAGAATGATGTTGTCCAAATCTTGTTCTGGAGTTGTTAGATCCACGGCAGTTTCATATTGCATAGGGGCATCGTCGGATTGAACTATAATTCCTCTTGGAGCTATTTTAATCACTGATAACCATGAAATCCCTGTTTTCCTGACCCGTGGATATGGAATGAAACAAACTTGATCCGATTGTGATGCAAGAACAAATGGATCATACTTTCCATAAGAACGCGATTCGTTAAAATCGATGACACCAAACTTTCCAACTCGAACCCCTCGCCCGACAACTGGATCAAACCACTGGCATTTGAAAAGTGTGCACTTTAAGTTAACAAAACCAGGATATTGAACTTCGACAATGTCTTCTATAATGCCATAATAATCGATATCTTCGCCTCGAACAACGACACCGTAGTTCGCAGTTGCTCTATTTTTGCCACGTTCGAACGTATGGAATACATAACCTCGTGTAAAATACATTGGAGATGACGTAACTTTTTGCAGCGGACCTTGTATCAACTCTCTAAACCATTGAGGGTATGACGTGTCTCCATAATCAACCTGACAAATATAGTATACACATTGTAATTATAGTATATATACAGAAATTGTATATATAGGTTTCTTTTAACTTACCTGACTCCTCAACCATTTAGCAAAGTGTAGCTCTTTTCGTTTTTCAATCTCCACGGATGATGCATTTGGGAAAGCCTCGTTAACCTGACGAATGAATTCACTAACAGAAAATATAGTTAAAACAAATATTTTCAAAGCATATATATGGTAAAAATAAACCTTTAATCCATAGGTTATAATATGTACCTCAAATATGGGCTAACTTCGTCGCATTGTAAGAGAATATATGTGTGTGCACAATTGTATTCTTCGTACGAGGACCAGTCTTTTTCTGATATGATTCCGGCATGCCTACCAACTGCAGAAAATATATCTGGGACATCTGAAACTTGATATGTTTGTGCGATGCCACCATCGTCGTACCTACCTGGAACTCTTTTTCGTGTTCGGACAGTTGGAGCGAAGTAATATGAGCTGAAATTAGAGGTTTCTTCGGTTAAACTTCCCGCAACAATTGATCCCTCAACCCTAGCCAGGTTTTTTGCCTTTCCTTTTAAGTGTTTCATGAATCTCTCGAAAGGATACATCCAACGAAATTGAACGGGCCCTCCTAAATCGGCTTCGTAAGGGAGATGGACAGGAAGATGCTCCATCACATCAAAGAAAGATGGAGGGAATATCTTCTCTAAGTTGCACAGCAATATTGCGATGTTATTATTTAGTTGTTGAATTCCATCCTGAGTAAGAGTTCGCACACATAGATCCCGAAAAAAATAATTTCATATAACATTAATATTCATAAATTCGTTTTATTTACCATAAATTTAAAAATTTGATATATAAATTAGCAATACAAACCCATAAATTAAGAAATAAACCAATACAACAAATCTAAATTCATAAATAAATCATTACTAAAAACCATATCAAATCTAAATTCAATTCCATTTTCTACATATATAATTCCTACAAATCCATTCCATTTCCTACCAATCTATTCTAATTCCTACAAATCTATAACTAATTCACATAACTAATTTATAAACCAAAAAATTAATCAAAATTACATACCATGATTTGAGGAGGAGGAGGAAGGAACCGGTGAGGAGGAGGAGGAAGTCGCGTGTGGAGGAGGAGGAGGATGACGGTGTGCGGGAGAGAGGAGGAGGAAGAGGACGGTGGAGAGAGAGAGGAGAACGGTGGAGAGAGAGGAGGAGGAGAACGGTGGAGAGAGAGGAGGAGGAGAAGTGTGGAGAGAGAGAAGCAGATCGGTGGAGAGAAGAGAGAAGAGAGAAGAAGGAAAGTCGAGTTGGGATTTTAATACCCTATTCGACGCTATTTCGACGCTAAATAGCGTCGAAATAGCGTCGAATAGGGTATTAAAATCCCAACTCGATTTTTGTTCCGCGTGTTGGCGCGGGTATTAATTAAGCGGCAAATCCAAAATATTTCAGATATAGCGTCGAATTAGCGTCGGATTAGCCAGATCCACGGCAGTTTCATATTAATGATGATATGTAATTAAAACTATATAAGTTTTTTGAAATTAGAACAAAATATATATTACACATATGCTTCGCTGTCTGAATCTTCATTTGAGTTATCATCATCCTCATCGGTACTTTCTCCACTCTCATTTGTAAACTCGTCTTCGGGGTTTTCTGCATCGGTAGCATCCGGAAGTATGTCAGCTTCTCGATTCAATCGGTCTGTAAGAATGATGTTGTCCAAATCTTGTTCTGGAGTTGTTAGATCCACGGCAGTTTCATATTGCATAGGGGCATCGTCGGATTGAACTATAATTCCTCTTGGAGCTATTTTAATCACTGATAACCATGAAATCCCTGTTTTCCTGACCCGTGGATATGGAATGAAACAAACTTGATCCGATTGTGATGCAAGAACAAATGGATCATACTTTCCATAAGAACGCGATTCGTTAAAATCGATGACACCAAACTTTCCAACTCGAACCCCTCGCCCGACAACTGGATCAAACCACTGGCATTTGAAAAGTGTGCACTTTAAGTTAACAAAACCAGGATATTGAACTTCGACAATGTCTTCTATAATGCCATAATAATCGATATCTTCGCCTCGAACAACGACACCGTAGTTCGCAGTTGCTCTATTTTTGCCACGTTCGAACGTATGGAATACATAACCTCGTGTAAAATACATTGGAGATGACGTAACTTTTTGCAGCGGACCTTGTATCAACTCTCTAAACCATTGAGGGTATGACGTGTCTCCATAATCAACCTGACAAATATAGTATACACATTGTAATTATAGTATATATACAGAAATTGTATATATAGGTTTCTTTTAACTTACCTGACTCCTCAACCATTTAGCAAAGTGTAGCTCTTTTCGTTTTTCAATCTCCACGGATGATGCATTTGGGAAAGCCTCGTTAACCTGACGAATGAATTCACTAACAGAAAATATAGTTAAAACAAATATTTTCAAAGCATATATATGGTAAAAATAAACCTTTAATCCATAGGTTATAATATGTACCTCAAATATGGGCTAACTTCGTCGCATTGTAAGAGAATATATGTGTGTGCACAATTGTATTCTTCGTACGAGGACCAGTCTTTTTCTGATATGATTCCGGCATGCCTACCAACTGCAGAAAATATATCTGGGACATCTGAAACTTGATATGTTTGTGCGATGCCACCATCGTCGTACCTACCTGGAACTCTTTTTCGTGTTCGGACAGTTGGAGCGAAGTAATATGAGCTGAAATTAGAGGTTTCTTCGGTTAAACTTCCCGCAACAATTGATCCCTCAACCCTAGCCAGATTTTTTGCCTTTTCTTTTAAGTGTTTCATGAATCTCTCGAAAGGATACATCCAACGAAATTGAACGGGCCCTCCTAAATCGGCTTCGTAAGGGAGATGGACAGGAAGATGCTCCATCACATCAAAGAAAGATGGAGGGAATATCTTCTCTAAGTTGCACAGCAATATTGCGATGTTATTATTTAGTTGTTGAATTCCATCCTGAGTAAGAGTTCGCACACATAGATCCCGAAAAAAAGCACCAACACCTGAAACCAAAGTGTAGATATCCAATATCAACCAAAAAATAAATGTAATTACACACATCATTATATATCGCCATGATAAAAAATATACCTGCAAGTGATTCATTCACGTTCGCTGGCAAAAGCTCCGTAAAAGCGAAAGGCAATAACCTCTGCATAAACACATGACAATCATGACTCTTCATACCAGAAAATTTTTTTCCTTGCTCCACGGACTTAGAGAGTTTTGACACGTATCCATCTGGGAACTTAACTTCGTTGGAAACCCAATTGAAGAATGCTGATTTGCCTTCGTTTGACAATCTAAATATAGGCACTAGAGCTCTCCCATCTCCCGTGAGATATAACTCAACTCTAGAGCATATGAGAGGCAAATCCAGTCTAGACTTCAAGTTATCTTTGGACCTGCCTGGAACGTTTAAGATGGTGTGCATGATGTTATCAAAAAAGTTTTTCTCAATGTGCATGACATCAAGATTATGGCGCAATAGATGATCCTTCCAGTACGGTAGATCCCAGAAAATGCTCTTCTTATGCCAATTATGTTCTTCAAGATATCCATCTGGGAGATTGGTCGGAATATTAAGCCAGTTACCACCACGTTGTGTTGTGTCCTGAGCTCCATAATAATCAAGTTGACATTCAATTTGCTCTCCTGAAAGATATGGAGGTGGAGGGACGCGTACACGTTTGCCCTTTGTGAACAACCTCCTGTTCCCCCGGTACGGATGGTTCATAGGGAGAAACCTCCGGTGACAATCAAACCAACAAGATTTTCTACCATTTTTGAGTTGGAAGGCATCTGTTTCATTTTGGCAATACGGACATGATAACCTACCATGTGTTGTCCAACCAGATAACATACCATAGGCTGGAAAATCGCTTATCGTCCACATAAGCACAGCTCGCATGGTAAAATTCTTTTTCCTCGAGTAATCAAAAGTACGAACCCCATGAGACCACAACATCTTTAACTCGTGAATCAGCGGCTGTAAAAACACATCAATAGATCTTCTTGGATGCTTCGGACCAGGGACTAAAATACTCAAAAACAGAAATTCCCTCTGCATGCACATATTAGGCGGAAGGTTATAAGGTGTCAATATAACCGGCCACAAAGAATATTGCCTGCCAGACATACCAAAGGGACTAAAACCATCTGTACATAGGCCAAGATAAACATTGCGCTTCTCTTTAGCAAAATTAGAGTGTACCGATTTGAAGTGTTTCCAAGCTTTTGCATCAGAAGGATGCTGAACTTCTCCTTCAATAGTTGAATGTTCTGCATGCCACCTCATTGATGCAGCTGTTCGTTCGGATTGGTATAACCTTTGTAGCCTATCTGTTATGGGCAGGTACCACATTCTCTGGTACGGCACTTTACTTCTACTACCTCCTTGGGGCTTAAATCTTGGTTTTTTGCAAAATCGACATTCCTGCAGATCTTCATCATCTTTCCAAAATATCATGCAATTGTCAATACAAACATCTATCATCTGTGAGGGCAAACCTAAACTAGAAACTAGTTTATGTATGTCGTAATATGACTCAGCAGCTTCATTACCCTCTGGCAAATATTCTTTTATAAGAGCTGCCCAATCATTCATGCAACTCTCAGATTGATTATGATCAGACTTTATTGTCATCATCCTAGATGCCAATGATAATTTAGATAGACCTTCCCTACAACCTTCATAGAGTGGCTATTTAGCAGAATCAAGCATAGCGTAAAACTTTTTAGCATCTGCATTGGGCTCCTCAGCAACATCATCAGGAGTAGACATAACTCCCGGAAATGCATCGGTTACCATTTCTTCGAACCTATTATGTTCTAACCCGACATCATGATCATAACTATTAACAAATTGATGCTGATCATATTGCTCATTCAAATAACTCTGACCCATAGGTTGGTAACTAGTACTACCCTGATCATATTGCTCATTGGTTTCATCTTCATATCCCTCTCCATGATAAAACCAAACATAATAATCAGGTGTGAAACCTCTATTAAATAAATGCGTACCAACTTCATCAATTGTCTGCGGCTTCTTCGGGGAATTTTTGCACTTTCGACACGTGCACACCATCACTCCGGTCTTTTAAATTGCAGGCACAGTACTCGCTTGAGCAATGAAAATTTCAACCCCGTTGAGGAACTCTGCTGATATCCCTCCAGTTTCATCTCTACGGCGATACATCCAACTTATTAGTTCGTATATATCGCCCATCGTAGTCGGAAAATATAAAAATTTTTGGTTGAAATTTTTTTTTTATTTTAATATTTTTAAATATTTTTTTCATTTGATGGAGGATGCGGTCGGTTGGGGTATTTATAGGAGAATTTAGCAACGATTTAGCATCGTTTTAGTGTCGGAATGAACGAAGTAGGTAAACCCATTAAAAACGTGTTACCTAACTAACAACTTCGACGCAATATCCAATGCAATATCCGACGCTATTAGGTCGACGCTAATTCGATGCTATATAGCGTCGATTTAGCGTCTAAATAAGCTTCTAGAAGCAATATCCGTTGCTAAATTCGACGCTACATTTTCGACGCTATTTTCGACGCTAATTCGAATTAAGCAGTCCGAAGCAATTTCGTTGCTAAATCGACGCTATATAGCGTCTATTTAGCGTCGAATTAATCAGTTGCAAAGTAGCGTCGGTTTAGCATCGAAATTGAAAACCAACACAAAATCGACGCTAAATTAGCGTCGGATTAATTCGATGCTAAATTTCGTTGCTAAAACTGTGCATTCTTGTAGTGATAATGTTATTACTAAATTTAGTTAAACCAATGAATATTTAGTAAATTGTATGGAAAATTCTAATATAGACTAACCTTGCAATTGAGAAAGCATATATTCATTTATCTGATTCACATCATCATTTGTAGGACACAAAATTGCTCTCTCTTGCCATAATTCCGGTTCCTTATCTTCTTCCAAAACTTGCAAATCTCCATAAACTATTTTGGTGATAGTTTCAATTGGGTCATTTGAATCTGTAATAAGAAACTCATCTGGAATATCAATAAGTGCTTCAGATAAACTACCAGATAAAAGCATAACCGCAAAAATTGATCTGAAAAATTTCCTTGTTCCAGAGAAGAAGAATACGGAGAAATCTCAGCGAATCCATGAAATGCTCCAAAGGATTTTCTCTCCAATTTATCACACACAAAGCAATGAAGTAGAGAGAAAACTGAAGACGGAAAGATTAAATAATTAAAAAAAAAAAATTGTATACATCTTCCACCTTTAGAATTTGTGTCTCTAGTTCTCACTCTCCTACATAACAATGACAAAGAAAACAACTCTCACATCTTCCAGGCAACTCTTAAACCTCTTCAATTTTCAAAACTCTCACAAATAGTATGCAAAAATTTTTTTAGCTAATTTGTCCTTTCGAGATCTCGGTTCCTCTTAACCTATAAAATGGAAAGTCATGGTGACTCACAAGGTTAGATACTTCCAAGTCTCTTGCGTAGAAGTCATGAGCTCTTGGGAAATCGATATTTGCAAGAGGATTGAGCCGCGGCGGAAGTCAATCTGATTTTATGGATTAGCTAATAAGCTTTAACCTCTGTTCTAATGATCTCACCACATGCATATTAATGACTCTCTGGCAACCTGCAAAAGCAGAGTAATAGGAGGAAAGAACAAATAGTGATAAGGAAATATCTTGAGGAATTTCAGCAATCCTCACTTATCAGAAACCTCGGGTTATCATCTAGAAAAAGAAATTGTTATGGTTTGGTTCCACTTACCGCCATGGGAACTCGCATGTGTCTATTCCAGCTTGGTGAAGCTCATCGACATATTGTAATGCTTCCCGGCATTCCTCTAGGTCATCATAGAACTCTTTCTTATCACCTTCAAGCTGATATACTTCATGGCCTTTCCCTGCTACAACCTGCAAAAAACAGAGCAATGTCAAGCAAAGCTAAGCTTAGATTATTTTATGTTGAAGCTGAGAATGCTCCTTAGAGGATTTAAATCCAACAACTTTGGAAAGACACTTAGAAATAAAATTGAATGGGTTTATACTCAATACTTACAACCATGTCACCTTCTTCACCCATAGCAACAGCCGCATATTCATACGACATTTCCTTGTTCTTACCCTTCTTGGTCCTAACTGCTCCATCGCAAACGCCTTTTATAACCACAACCATCAAGAGAAACACATGGTAAATTAAAGATTAAATCAAAAAGAAAAAAATGAAAACATAATCTCGTAAATGATTCTTCAAGTCAATAACAGGGGAAACGCTTTGCTAAACTCAGAGTACACCACACAAGCAAGTAAAGGTTCAATTTTTGATCCTACCAATCAATCATGCCAGTCAAAATCAAACTACTATTCTCAACAAACTTCATAAACTAATACAAAACCAGACATATGTCTTAATCCTGCATTTCACAAGGAATAAGCAGAGTAAAAAAAAAAAAGAGTGATGATACCTTCCTGAGAACGATGGCTCTACGTTCTTCCAACTCATCTTCTTCTTCTTCCTCCTCGATCACTACAACACGCGCTTTCTCCTTCTTCTTACTCTTCTTCTCCGGCGAATCAGTTGGTACTTGCAAGACGACGGAGACACCAGATCCGTCACGGTTTCGAATAGATCGAGTGGGAAATCGAGATCTTCGACTTCGTCGACGTATTGATTGCTTCTTTCAGATCTTCGGTTGCTTCCTTCGCCTCTTGGAGAGAAGGAGGTTTACTGAAAATAACCCTAGGAATCGGCTCCTCTTCGGCGAATTCCCAATCGTCCCAAACCGGCCTATGCATAATCATCGAGTCTTCTTCGACGGAAGGATGAGCCACCGATGAAATCGAATCCTCCTTTTGAGATTCCGATTCCAGCCACCTTCGCTGCCGTCGCCATAGCTCTTTCTCCTCTCATGGTTCAATCGATACACAGTTCAAGTAATAGATTCACATGGAAATTAAAGATTTTTGCTTGAATAATCGCATGAATAATCACATGGAGAGAGATCGAGAAAGAGAGATTGTGAGAGAGATGAAATTCTCTCTCTCGAAGAAGAATTAGTATGCGCAAGGTTTTTTTTTTTCAATATTACACAAATGCCATTAATGATTTCAGGTCATCCATGCGGGTCGCGCGGATCCAGGTGTGCGCAGTTGGATCCAATCCAAAAAATGTCTGATAATTACTGAAATTACTACTGTGGATATGTACAAAATTATCTTTTTCAATTGAATATCTATAGTTAAAAAGCAATGACAATTTCAGTTATATTAGAATGAATTTTGGACATTTTGATAAATATACTTCTGTTTTAATATTATAGAGATTTAAAATTATATGTCATAATAGAAATATCTACGTATTCTTTTTTTTTAACATAAGCTCATTAATACATGTTTTAAAAATATAAATCCAACTAAATATAACATTTTAGATTTACCATATCATTTTTTTAATATATATTAACAAGTTTTCATTATCATATTTATAACAGTATTATCTATTGTGTATATGTATTTAGATTAGTACATTATACAAATAATTTATTATGATGTAGTCTACATATTTAATCATACTTACAAATATCTATACATTTCACTATTAGAAAACATTAATTATTATTTTTTTGTTTGTTATATCTAATAAATTCAGATAAATGTAAAGTTTATCAAATTTATCGTATTCTCTACAATTTACACGAATAAAGAAAATCAATTTTACACTTAAACATTTGCATATGTTTTGATTAATTTTACATATTAAAATATTTAAACTAATTGTATTAACAAATGTTTGATCAAAAGTCTTGAATTTTATTATATTTATGCACAATACGTATCATTTTTGTATTTTTATAGATATTATAAATTATATATTTTGTCATTTGTTTAAATATAAAAAATTATATATATATATATATATGTTAAAATCGATTAGTCTGATCAAAATCTAGTAACCTAATTTTGATAGCCACACAACACAAGATTCCCCAACCAGCTGACAAAAAACATGCGAAGCATTTTGTTCGTTTATATCTTCATGAAATAATAAGATTTTTTCATTATAAACACTCCAAAAATCGTATCCTAAGTTTGAGGTCTTGAATAGTTACAGGCTTATAGCATTGGTTTCGCTGTATCTAAAGCGACCGCAGTCACCACGTTTTGGTCGTTAATCGTACTTTGGTATAGGAATTTGCTTTATCACCGTACCAAACATAAAAATTGGTTGTGTTAAATACATTGATACTTCGATAGTGTTTGCATGTAGTTTGAGTTTAGGCTTTTTCTTTCCAAATAAGCCATAAACTAAGCCACTCCATAAAAACTTACAATCCATGCAACGACGTCCGTCTAACAAATTAACAAAAAGAGAAGATTATAACCAGGAGCCAATAGTTCAACTGATAAAGATCTCAGACAAACTCTAGAGGTCGCTAGTTCAAGTGGTTCTTGAGTCGAAACTATTGTAGTTTCAGGTCTGAAAGGATTACGGGTCTCGGCCCATAACCTCATGGTAATTAAAAAAAAATATTATAGCAAGGCAAGACATTAAAATATAGATAACAAAGAAATTTTTTTTTTGATAAACCGTAAGAGTTCATTGATCCATAATTTATTCCAGTGTCCGGAACCAGCCGTTGATTATACCATATTTAAAACTTATATCACTCTTTTATAAATGAACTTGAGATAGTGATCTTAATATTTAATATTTACTCTCAAAACCACTAGAACGATTTGTACCTAAATAAACATTTGGGACAATGACTTTACTTGATGTTCGGTCTGTTTGCGTACTAATGATAATAAATAATGTAGTTTGTGCATTATTATGGATTACCAACTGGACACTTAGATATAAGAAGGATGGAGGTTAGGATAGTGGAGCAATCACCCAAATTCCTTTCACACTTTTTTTTGGGTCACAATTCCCTTCACACTTACGTTCCTACTTTTTGCGACACGAGCCGTGGGATGATATATGAAACATATAAAAGTATATGGACAATTTTGTGTGAATCCCCTTTCATAAATAGTTAAATTGACAAAACAAGAGGATTTGATCCTAATTAAATTATGAAAACCTTACTTTTCACAAACATTTTTTGGGAAATCCTATTATTTTTAGAAAGGGTCATTTGCAATAATAACAAAAAAAAAATTATAATTAGGAATCTTAGAAAAAAACAGAAAGAGATAGTGAGATAAAAAGGAAAATTTTGGTTAGTTTGTCTATTATAGATTTTTTATTGTATTTCTAACAAATAATCCTTTTTAGAAATATATTAAAATATACAAAAATAAATTTTGTATAAGTCCCCCAACATTTTTTTTTCCCGTCCCTTAAGTTAATTATCTTTGTCAACGTGTCTAGGACAGATAGTATCATAATACTAGAGCTTTCGTATTCGAAGAAAACAATAGTGTGATTCTGTTTCGTTAATTTATAAATTTATAAATTTTAGAAGGTTTCAAGCAATTATCTGAGATATTTTAGAAGGTGGCGTCTGGACACATATTACAACAAACTTTTTATTATTACAACAACTTTTTATTATTCATTTTTTTTTTATAGAGCTCTTTGTTATTAGTTAGAGCATCATTATTAATAACACTTTTAAAAATATTTTAGAGGTAAAAATAATTAAAAAATTATTTAATTTAATGAATTTTCTATAGAAAAGGTTCATTAAGTTTTTTGGGAAAAACTTTTTCATAGGGTGTCAAAACTAGTTTTATTAAATTTAATCTTAAAAATTACTTATGACACTCTTGCAAGGATTACCATTAATGATGGCCTTAAAGCCTTTCTTTGTATATTTTCTCATTATTGTTCGCTTTCTCTGCTTTTCCTACAAATGACAAATGCCATTGTATTTGTAAAATTTTGTAATTGTGTATACGTCGTTTAGTAGCTTTTTCACCTGTGAAACCCAACACGAACATATATTTAAATGAGATTTCTCTGATTTCGTAAGACAGAGACTCGGAAATGATTGCTAACAAACAATCAAATTAAGGAACTTAAGATCTAATCTCGACCACAGACTGATAGTTACACGTATTAATCAACCTAGCTACCTACCTACCTAGCTCGAAGACTATGCTAAGCTATAAAGATGAATCATTCGAGTTAGGCTCATTAAGCTTGGCACATTTTATATCAAGTTTCATTAAATCCACAACTTCGATAAATCCGGTACTAATATTAAAGACTAATGAGTCTGAAATCTCATAAAATAATATAAAGACAAACAAAAACTCCCAAAGTAAACATTATTGAATGAAAAGTCATTGTATAATAAAAAAAACAAAATGCCATCTGCACATCATGCAACCATTTGAACAAAAGAAAAATAAAAAGTTATACAAAAAATGAGATTAATGAGAGAATAAAAATGTACAAGATTCTATACTTTGTAACAAAACTCAAAGGTGTGAACCAGAGGCCCCCACGACGTTCTCTCAAAAACACACACACACACACACACACTCCTATATATAGATCTATCTAATCTTACTGCTTATGATCAAGAAGTTAATATCTCTCTCAAGAAGTTAATAATATTTACTCAACCAATCACAAACACAATTGACTTGAAGGCTTGAGTTGTCAAAAATGGAATCTCTCTTGTGTCGAAGAAAGATGACCCGAGCCATGGTGCTAGTAATAGTAACGTTGTCATGGCTCGGTGGGACGTACGGGGAGCTCGAGGAGCAACTATTCGAAGTGAGGAAGCTTGAGATGTTCGTTGATGAACTCCCAGATATGCCTAGGCTCAATGGCTTCAACTCTGTTCATGGCGTCCTCAAACCAACTTCTCTTCAAATCGGCATGTTCTTCACCAAATGGGTACTTTCTTCTTTCTTGTTCAATCTTCTCTCTTTTTTTTTTTTTTAATTGAAGAATCATCGGATTAGATTCTTCTAGGATTGGTGAGAATAATCGTATTTTCTCTCCTTTACGGCTTACTCGTTGATATAATATGATAAGATTCGTTTTATGTGTGTTCTCTTTTCCTCACTTACTAGTCCTCTTTACAGTTCTCTTAGTGATAAGAGGCATAATGGGCTTAGGCCCATATTATCCTAGGCCCAAAGTATCATAGCTTAGAACTTTTAAATTTGGGGATGGATATATTCTTACTTTTGTAATAGTGTTTTAGTACAATATAAAATTATTAAAATTTGAGTAAAAGGAAGAATGATAGTGTTTTTGGTTGAAATAGTGGGGTGTATTGAAATATAAAATTAATAAAATTTGAGTAAAGAAAATAAATAGTTGATATTTTTGGAGAGAGGGTATCAAATAGTTGATACTTTTGATATTTTTGAAGAGAGAAAGAGAGAGTGTATCAAATGTTTTTAATAATTTTATATTTAAAGAGAATATAAAATTAATAAAAATTGAGTAAAAGGATGAAAGAGAAGGTATAAAGTTGAGTAAAAAGAAGAGAGAGTGTGTTTTTAATATTTGTTTATTCAACTGATACGACATCGGTATCACAGATGCTGATACTCTAATCAGAATACGGGTATCTAGACAAGCTACATACACTAGATATATGATGCGTATCTGAAGTCATAATTATACTTAAACCAATGTCAAAACTTCGAAAATACCTAAGTAGATACATGATGTGTAGCTGTGACGATATCCGATTTTTATTCGCAGATAATAGTATTATGATAAGTATAATAGGCCTGGGTACAAGCCGAATACTTGCTAATTTTCAAATATTTGTGACTCTGTTTGGCTTGTTCAAGTAACAAAAATGTCAGCTTGATACTTGACTCGTTCGAAGCAAGTACTTGCTCAATCAAGTACTCGACCAAAATCATGTGACTTACAAGTAACTTGACTCGGTTTGTTACTTGCCAAAATCATATACTTGCTATTTGAAAATACTTGAAAATAAAAAGAATCTTCATACAAGTTACAAAACATTCAAGTTCAAACATCCTAAAATCACAAAACATTAAATTTCCAAAAGATAATTTGCCAATGGCTTCATGTATTAATGGGTAATTATTAACAAATATCAAAGCAAGTAATGTAAACAAGTATCAAGCCGCCGAGTAACGAGGCAAGTAGTAAAAAAATGTGTTGGTTTGATACTTGGCTCGGACTTGCAAGTAATATAATATGTTGACTTGTTACTTGATTTGACCGAGACAAATACTTGCTTTTTCAAGCCGAATACGGGCTGAGTAGCGAGTACAAGCCGAGTAACGAGTATTTGTGTCCATGTCTAAAGTATGATAAATTTTATCCGAATCAAACCTTTTTTTGAAGCGGATACGAATCGAACACCGGATTGAAGACGAATAAACATAGTGTGTGATTGATGAAATTGTTTTGAATTTTGACGATTTTATTGTTTAAATGTCAACAGAAATTCCACAGAGATTTGCCTCCAACGCCTGTGTTTGCATACGGTACATCGCGGAGCAAGGCAACAGTTCCTGGTCCAACGATCGAAGCCGTCTATGGAGTTGACACTTACGTGACGTGGCGAAATCACCTCCCTTCATCTCACATCCTCCCTTGGGACCCCACAATCTCCCCGGCCACCCCAAAACACGGGGGAATTCCCACGGTGGTTCACTTACACGGCGGAATCCACGAACCGGCAAGCGACGGAAACGCCGACGCGTGGTTCACCAACGGTTTCAAAGAGACCGGACCGAAATGGACCAAAACGACGTCGCATTACGAGAACAAGCAACAACCTGGTAACATGTGGTACCACGACCACGCAATGGGTTTGACCAGAGTCAACCTCCTCGCCGGTTTGTTAGGCGGTTACGTTCTTCGCCACCACGAAGTCGAATCTCCTCTCCGGTTACCCACCGGTTACGAATTCGACCGGCCGTTAATCGTTTTCGATCGGAGCTTCGGTAAAGACGGTTCGATTTACATGAATGCAACCGGGAACAATCCGTCGCTTCACCCGCAATGGCAACCGGAGTATTTCGGCGATGCGATCATCGTCAACGGAAAAGTGTGGCCGCGCTTAACCGTCAAACGCCGGATTTACAGATTCCGCATCATAAACGCAAGCAACGCCAGATTCTTCAAATTCTTCTTCTCCAACGGTCTCGATTTCATCGTCGTGGGTTCTGATTCGGCGTATCTGTCGAAACCCGTGGCGACCAAATCGATTCTCTTATCTCCGTCGGAAATCGCAGACGTCGTAGTTGATTTCTCGAAATCTCCGTCGCGTACGGTGGTGCTCGCCAACGATGCGCCGTATCCTTACCCTAACGGTGACCCCGTCAACGAAGAAAACGGCAAGGTCATGAAATTCATCGTGAAAGACCAACCTGAGACTGACACGTGTACAGTCCCGAAGAAGCTCATTGATTATCCGTCTGCTGACGTGTCAAACGCCGTTCGCACGCGTTACATCTCTATGTACGAGTACGTAAGCGAGTCGGACGAGCCGACTCATTTGTACGTGAACGGCTTGCCTTACGACGCGCCGGTGACGGAGACTCCAAAATCAGGGACCAGCGAGGTATATTTTTTTTAATTAATGGTCTAATTCGAAATTAATTTTGAATTAATGGTCTAATTATGAAATAATCGAAGGTTTGGGAAGTGATTAATTTGACGGAGGATAACCATCCGTTACACATTCATTTGGGGCTGTTTAAAGTGGTGGAACAAAAGGCGTTACTAACGTCGGGGTTGGATGAGTTCAAGATGTGCATGACGGAACATAACGACGCCGTTAAGTGTCAGATCGGAAAATACGCACGTGGGAAAAAGACGGCGGTGACGGCGAACGAGAGGGGTTGGAAGAATGTGTTCAAGATGATGCCTGGATATGTGACGAGGATATTGGTTCGGTTTTCTTTTATTCACACTAACGGATCTTACCCGTTTGACCCGACCCAAGAACCCGGCTATGTCTACCATTGTCACGTAAGTGAGAGAAATTTTTGAATGTGTTTGAAATTGGTAATCATTTTATTTACGCAGACTATTTTGCATTGCAGATATTGGATCATGAAGACAATATGATGATGAGGCCGCTTAAGATCATCAAGTGATTATGTCAAAGGTCTAATGGCCTCCCTCCTCAAGATTTTTGATGGTGTAATATAATAACCCTTCAAACGATACAAACAAATCACATATGATACAATAACAAATCATAAAATGTAACTCATTGAGAATGTAATATAATATTTACTTTAATAATCCTTTGGAACTTCACCAAAATTTAGCATTGCATTGGGATATGTTGAAACAACCATTTCTTTTAATTTGTTTGGGTTTTTTGCATCCAAAATCATGAAACATATTCTTTTCATTTTACGAAAAATATCGTTTTGACACATTTCAAAAACAAAAAATGTTGAGTAAATTAGAAATCTAGGTTAAAAATTCACATTGAGAATGCATAGCAACATTTTAAATCACACTTTGCGACGACACTTAATTTTAGAATAATATTTTTAAAACTAGACGGAACCAGCGGTCGGACGAGGTTCAACCATAAACTAGAGACACGACCGGGTTGGATTGACATAAAACCGAAGAAAAGTAGTTAGACCAGTAAAAAAACCGGATCGAATAGGGTTTATTTGTTAAAACATTATCTTTTTACTTTATTTTTATTAACGATTGTTTTAAATGAAATTAGAATAAAGTATAGGATTTGTAACACTAATAACATTTAGATTTCTAGAAAGACAGTGAAGATTGTATTTGTTTTAGTTGTATTTTGTTATTGGTTTTAAAATTGAAATTTAAACTATTGAAGTATTTTTTAAACGCTATAATTATTCAAAATATTATAGTTATTGAATTATTTTGGTTAATATTTGGAGGTTGTATATGTATATAGTTATATATATAAGAATATAAAACAAATTATACTAGTGTTTTACAAAAAAAACCAGACTTTGCTGGACTATATTAACCTACGACCCAAAAATTTCTTTGATTCAGTCATCGGTCCAGTTTTAGGGGGGTGGGAGCATCATTGGTAACTTCAATCGATACCACCCAAAAATGGCTTGAGCTATTTGAAAATAGATATATATGTTTTATGTTGTAAATTCAACTATGGTTCCAATTCATTCTAAAAGTTTATTCAAGGTTAATTGCAGCTCTTACACAGATTTAAATGTATGGAAAATTGTAAGTAGTGGGAGGATCATTCGCAATGAGGCCAAAGCGATAATATTTGATGAGGTACGAGGAGAATGTGCAGAGGTGGCTGGTTATGAGAAGAATGGTTATAAGGAGAAGATTGGACTTTGGGCTTCAACTTTTATACTACGGAGATGACTAATTTTATGCTCCTGCAACAATCCAATTTAACTCATTTATTTAATAAACTCAAAATAAAATTCGTACATACAAAAACTTTTAAACTGCGAAAAATGTTCAATCTGACAAATACAAAAAATGTGGACTTCAAAATTAATGTGACAGTTTAACCAAAAAAAGAAAAAAATGAATGTGACATATTGTTGCAGTGCCTGTGAGAGACAAAAACTTGATAGTTTGCTAATTCACCTATTCTGAATCTTATTTGAGCTCGTTAAATTCCTATTGGAAAGTTTCAAAAAAAAAACGAAAAAGTTCCTATTGGAACTTATGACAAATCTCAAACAAGTTGTTTGGAAGAATTACTAGTTACATCAAGATAAATGCCAATGTACCAGATTAAATGCAATAACAAAATCATACTATTATAAAACAAAACAAAATTTTGAAAATTCGACAAATGATTAATGACATTAAGAAGTATTTAATGAAACCGAAAATTTATCTATCTGACGCTAAAGAATGCATTGCGTCTGCTCGAGACACATGAATAACACAATATGCATGAAATGAAACACAGTGAATCACTTGCAGTATGTAGACCTTACTTGACAATTAGTACATCATGTGTATATTTAACAGTTTTTGCTATTTTTATTTTTAGTATACTAGATGATTTTCTGCACGGTGTGCGGGTTCAAATATATTTTGTAAGAATAAAATTATAATTTGCTATTATCAATTTGTGATATTGATGTGGAGATATCTGTTATATAATGATTGTGTGTAGATGTAAATGTATTTTGTAAAAATAAAAATTATGATTCATTATTGTAAATTTTTGATTAGTAATTAGCTTTTTAATTAGGTTTATGTTCCACATTATAACATATCAAGATGAAGATTTGATGGTAAGAGATCGAAGATAGACACAAGAAATTTTCTTCCACATACTATTTTTCAGTGTTTTTCAAACTCATTCAAATTTTCTCAAACTAATTCAAATTTTTGGCCAACATTCAAATTTCAGTGTTTTTTTTTCATTTTGTTTTGTTAATTTTTTGTGTTTAATCAGAAGATTTAATCGTGAGATTTTTTTATTATTACTTATCATTTGAAAGAAGAAACTATAACCATAAAATAATAGTTTTTAAGAAGAATTTCGGAATAATTGTTATAAACAAATTTTCAAAATATAAATTTTAATTTTTGAAACAAAATAAAATTTAACACCCTAAAGAAATACATATACGTATACCAATCAATGATTGATGATGATAATCTTTTTTCTTTGCTTTATAAAAAAATCATAATTGCTTCCGGCCAGAACAAAGAGTTAACTAATTTTGACATATCAAGGTCCATATATTTATTAGATTGACCCATTTTGTTTATATATTATTAAAACCCATAACAATTGATAAAATAAAATAATAATAAGAGAGATGATAATATAAAGTCGGCTTTACAACGAAGCAAGGAAAGAAAATGTAATGGTGCTCGATCACTCTTATGTGTATAATGAAAGCGTGTGTGTGGTTCATTTCAATTATATGTGTTTGGTTGCATTATAAACCATAATATTCCATAGCCAACTGTATCCTCTTCCTTGTATTCTTCTTCTTTTCCATCTTCCACCGCCAATCTGGCTTAAATTTTTCTTTATTTATTTATCTACTCATTCCTTTGGATTTTTAAATAAATAAAGAAATTTTTTATATAAGTAACAATATATAGAAAATTTTATTAGGTAAGTGACAACTGGAAAATTTGGTTGGAAATTTAACATTATATATTATTGAATTTATATTTCAAATATATTTATTTAGTATTTTCGTAAATGTGTATGCTAGTATTTAACACTAAAGAAAATAATAACATATAAATTTCAAGAGAATAGAACATACTTTTATATGACGAAAATAGAAATATATTTAGTAAGATATATAATAAAGCATGAAATAATAATATGTCTATGTGGAAAAACTTATGCATTTGGCAATAACTAAATTATAAAAATAAATCCATTTGAAAAATTTATTTGATAATTAATATTTATATAGAAATTTAATTTAATATATGAAAAATTACCTATCTAGTAATAATTAAATAACATAAATAGAATCGTCCAAAATTAATAAAATTCACTTTGTTCGTATGAGTTTGAATTGTTCTTTGCTATTTTATTTTGTTAAATATGTTTTTTTTTCATTGTTAGAATCCAATAATGATGGTTGGATTTAGGGGTGGGATGAATCGGGATATTCTGGAATTTTAGGGTATTCGAATTCTTATCTGTGGTATCCGTGGCAAAAGTATCCGGATCCGGATCCGTGACTTTAGATATCTGAAAAAAATCAAGATATCCGGATCCTGATCCGAAATTAATATTAAAATTAATTTAAATAATTAATAAATAAATATAAAAATTATTAGTTAAAATTTTGAATGATATTTTTTCATAAAATATATTATATCATAAAAAGAACTAAAATCAATTATATATATATTTATATAAAATAGCTTAATATGTAAAATATATATGTTTTTAATATATTTAATGCGTCCGGATCTAGATCCAGATATCCAGATCTTAAAATTTTGTTATCCGGATCCTAGATTTTATTATCTTTATCCGGATTCAATCTCTCCAAATATGCTAATTTTTAGAGCGGATCCAAACAAATATAGGATCGGATTTTAGATCCAGGATAATAATTCCACCCGTAGTTAGATTAAAAAGAGGAAAAAAAACAGAAAACAAAAGTGGACCTACACGTAGGTCCTTCAAACGGTGCCGTAATAGCGACCTCTCTCTTGACAAAATGGTCGCGTGGATATATAAAAGCTATGCTAGTCGCTTCTGAGTAAAGAACGAATCCCAAAGTTCTATTTATTCTGCTTCTTTGTTTTTTGTTGTTGTTTTGTTTCCGATTGACGGAGGTTGATCGGCGTAATGGCCGGAATAATCATCTCACCCGCTTCTCTTCTCGACCTTATCGCCGAGATTGTTGAGATTCCAGTCAACGCCGGCGTTTTCAAAAAGGACTGCGCCGATCTCACTCGACGAGTCTGTCTCTTGACGCATTTAGTAGAAGAGATTAGAGACTCTAAACCGATCGATTCCGCCGCTTCTTCTTCGTTGATCTCATCGGAAAATGATTGGTGGTCTGATCTCGTGGTTGGGCTTCAAGCTTCGAAGCGTCTTCTCTCCATAGCTACTCGATTCCAAGCTCGCGACTCCTCTGTAAGCAAAATCTTGCAGTTTCCATCGATCCACTAATTGCACATTTTGTTCCTGAAATCGTTCGATCTCATTAAATTCGTAGATTTCAGATATTAGGATTACTGGTTTAGAATCGGTTAAAATGTATGGTTATCTCTGGTTTGGCTGAAATTTGAATTTTCTCGGTTAAAGGATGGTGATGCGAAGAGAATCTCTTTCCAGTTCCAGTGCATTACATGGAAGCTGGAGAAAGCATTGAGTAATCTTCCATACAATTTATATGATATCTCTGACGAAGTTAGAGAACAGGTAACTTTCGTTCATGCCCATGTTGGTGGTCCATGTTTGTGTTTTGAAAGAAAGAAATGATTTCTTAGTGTTTTTGGAGGTTTTAAAAGCTTGTTTCTTTTGGTTGTGTATCAGGTTGAACTAGCGAGATCGCAGTTGATAAGAGCAATGCAGAGATACGGTTCGTTGAATTCGAAGAAGTTTTCGAGTGCTTTATCTGAGCCGATGGAGAGAGATGTTTTTAGTAGTATAAAGATCAAAGTTGAGGAAGAAAAGCTTGAGAGTATTTCAGAAACACTTCTGTTTCTCGAAGAGAAGAAACAAGATTTGCGGCCGCGGAAAAGCTCTTCCGTTTCTCTGGCCTTTTATTTATCGAAGGATGCGGATACAGATAGATTAGACAAAATGGTCACCAAGAACACTGAAGAATTGAAGAAATCTGATAAACTAACGATTCCAGTAGATTTTCTTTGCCCAGTATCTCTGGAACTGATGAAGGATCCTGTAATCGTCGCCACAGGACAGGTCTGATTTCAAGATTTTATAGCACTTTTACTTTTGTTGTTGCTTGGGTATTGATAACTTCTCTCTTCTATGGCAGACTTATGAGAGGGCTTACATACAGAGATGGATACACTGTGGGAATCTAACATGTCCAAAGACCCAACAGACACTCGAACACTTTACGCTAACACCAAATAACGTTCTTAGAAGCTTGATCTCTCGGTGGTGCACTGAACACAACATTGAGCAACCCGCAGTTTACATCAACGACAGGTCAAAAAACCGTGGAGACATGTCAGTGATCCGGGCATTGGTTCAGAATCTCTCAAGCCGGTCCACAGAAGATCGCAGGAATGCGGTTTCTGAAATCCGGTCTCTGTCAAAGAGAAGCACCGACAATCGCATTTTGATTGCAGAAGCAGGAGCAATCCCTATTCTGGTGAACCTTTTAACCTCAGACGACGTTGCAACGCAGGAAAACGCAATCACTTGCGTTCTCAACCTCTCTATATATGACAACAACAAAGAGCTGATAATGTTTGCCGGTGCAGTCACCTCCATTGTTCAAGTCCTTCGAGCAGGAACCATGGAAGCAAGAGAAAACGCAGCAGCGACACTCTTTAGCCTATCGTTAGCCGATGAGAACAAGATCATAATAGGTGGATCAGGTGCGATACCTGCCTTAGTGGATCTGCTCGAGAACGGGACCCCAAGAGGAAAGAAAGACGCAGCCACGGCATTGTTCAATCTGTGCATTTATCAGGGAAACAAAGGTAGAGCGGTTAGAGCCGGAATAGTAACTGCATTGGTGAAAATGCTCGGTGACTCGAGCCACCACCGGATGGTTGATGAAGCATTGACAATACTCTCGGTTCTTGCAAGCAATCAAGATGCGCAATCTGCGATAGTAAAAGCGGATACTTTACCCGCATTGATAGGTATTCTCCAGACCGATCAATCTAGAAACCGAGAGAACGCAGCAGCGATATTGGTTTCGCTGTGCAAGAGAGATACTGAGAAACTGGTATTGATAGGTAGACTCGGTGCGGTCGTGCCATTGATTGATCTATCGAAGAACGGAACAGAGAGAGGCAAAAGGAAAGCAATGTCTTTGTTAGAGCTTCTCCGTAAAGCATGCCAATAAATTTATTAATTGGTTGGCTCTTTCTTTAATTATGTTAATATTTTGTTCAATTGATTGATTTTTTTTGGATAGTAATTCCATTTGTTGAACCGAATTTGGAGATGGTGGTGAGCTCAAAGAGTTTTCGAGAATCGAGCTCTCTTTTTTTTGTTTGCTCGCTGCGTATTACAGATTAGAAGGTAGATTGGTGGGGACTTCACGGAATCGGTTCATGTGAATTGGTTTACTCTTCTAATCAACTTTCCTTAGAAGAGAAGCAACTGTTAGAAACAAATAATAAAAGTATTTAGCTTACATTATTCGTTATATGTCAAAATTGCATTTGATTTGGTAGACCACATGCATGTCCTAATAAACTGGCGTGATAACCGGAAGAGTCAATTTCTTCGCTGGACGTATCAAAAACTTTGAGACAACCTTACCTCACAATGGGGCAAGTGAAGAAAGTGACGTTCCGAATTCAATGAATGAAATATAGATATTTCTGAGTTTGTTTGAAAGTTTCTTCAAGATTACAAGCTAAATGTGACATAGTATTGGCCCTGTTCGTTTGTTGTTGGTTTAACAGCCGCCGTCCAGCGATCAATTGCAACGACTGGTTGCAGCGATCAGCGACCAAAATTTTCAGTCGCTAGTTTTTTCAGCGACGGGTTGCGGCAACACCAAAACGAACAATATTTAGTTGTTGCGACCAAAATAAATAAAAAATGTAAATTAAATTGAATTAAACTAAACTGAATTAGAATTATAGTAAATTGAATTTATTTGAAAATTAAATTAAAATATACATTACATCAAATTAAAAAATATATATTACACACGATTAAAATATTTTTTCCACTAAAACCGAAAAATTGCGTTTTTTTGCCAAAATTTTAGAACCGTATTTTTTGCCAAATACGGTTAAACCGTGTTTTCCCTCCAAAAACGGCTAACCCATGTTTTCCCGCCAAAACGGCTAAAACGTGTTTTTCTGCCAAAAATATAACCCCCCCCCCCAAAAATCCATAAAACCGCGTTAATCCGCCAAGTTCATAAAACTATGTTTTTCCGCGAAATCCATAAAATATTATTTTCCGTCACAACCATAATTTTCCGTCAACCTGGTGGCATCGAGCTCTAGTAGGTCGATGCAAGAAAATGAGATGTTCCAGAGATTTCATCGACCTTGTACATCGACCTCAAATACCCGATGCGGATAAGTTCTATCACAAGTTTAAAGATCCGACCCAATTCAACTTGGGTTGACACGGTTCCATTTTTACCTAGTATAAATACGTTTTTAGAGTTAAGAAAACCCTAAGTTTGATATGCTCTATACCCCTTTGAGCTTTCAAACCTTTTTTTTTATTTATGCTTGGATCTTTTGACCCTACACGCCCGAAAAGGTCTACCAGTTATAGCCCGTATAGCTTTAATCGACTCTCGTTTAAAGTCATACCAACAAGCCTGCATCGGAACAGTTCAAACGACACTGAACGCGGGAACGGTATTCATAACACTTTTCCCAACTTCAATGTTTCGCTACAAGATCCGAATCTTCTAACGACGCTCAAAGTCCAGCTTCAATTAATTGGAGCTCCTATGCAAGAAAAGAGTGTGATGGCTACTTTACATCACCAGATCGTGTACCGGATCCAAGATCATGCTCTTGATCTCGTTCTACCCTCCTCCGACGAAGCATTATACCTCGAAGTCACATCCGCATCGCAAGCCCCTAATGCTATCCAGATACCTCGCCAGATATCTCGCGAAGAACTCCTGCGTCGGCTGCCGGAATCATGGGTCACAAGCTATGAAAAGCTACATCGTGCCGACCAGTCACAGATCCAATCTTCTGAAGCCAGTTTCCATTCCCTCAGTGATGGAACGACGGAAATAAAATTCGAGAAACCACGATCATCATCAGCCCGACGACAACTGTTCACTCAATTTACTATACAAATTGATGAACAAGAATTCTCTGGACGTCCCCTGCAAAATCCAGCACCAGTCTCTTTTGGCCAGGACAGATTCGTAATCTATCCTTTCATGGACGAAGACGGACATAAATACTTCGACGTTTGTAACTGTACTGCTTGTACGGATGCATACTTGCACTACGAATCAGACGACGATATTCGTAGACGACGACGTAAAAAGAAGGATCCTCTCTATCAGCGATATCTCGATGGCGATCCTACTGTCGGTCCTTTAGGCGAAGGATACGACTTTATCGTCCAGTATTCAACAAAAGAGAAGAAACCTGCACAACAAGTCATGATGATGGAAGCAAACGACTTTCCTCCTCCCGAAGATTTTGTCAAAAACAATATCGCTCATAGCCCAAAGATTCTCTCTAAGGCGATCAACTCGATGGGTCCAGATGTATTAAGCCAAGCCGAAAAGGTCCTCAACTGGCAGACGGAGAATGCACTTGCTCAAAATCAACTTCTATCAACAATAAATCATAAAGTTGAGCAAATCACGGATGGCTATAATAAACGATTACAAAGTCTTCAAAATTCCATAGCAGAAATTCATAGCCGACTCCATAGTCTCCATCAAGAAATGATGACCATGGCAAAACACATGATGGTCGGAACAACCCAATTCCGCTATAAAGAAGAAGAGACAGCTAGTCTTAAAAATCAAATCAAAGATCTTCAGAGATGCCTTGAAAGTATGATTCAAAACAGGCAACAGGCGGATACATATCCCTATGGAAGCATGACTTCAGGAATGCCTACGTACCAAGGATCTTGTTCCCCGGGATTCCTCTCGGGATATCAAGTTCCAACGACTCGGCCTCCAGCACCAGGATTCCTATCCACTAACGAAGTGTTCACATCTCGATATACCTCAACTTCCATGGCCAATCCACGTCCTAAAACAACACAAGCAAAACCACGACGGCAGAAAGAAACTGAATTCCAGGCCAATTCATCTAAACGACCAACACTGACGTCATCTTCTAGCCATGAGTCAGTCAAAGACGACAAGGAAAAGGGGAAAGATATTGGCATAATCGAATTTTCGATGACCAACTTGCTTGATACAATCGGCAAAACATCGGAAGATGCTACTCCAAAACCCGCAACTCCCATCGTTACTCAACCCTCCTCATCTTCAACATCACTAGCAAAAATCAATCATTTTTCGGACTCAAGTTCAGATTCCGAAGACGAATCTTTACCGAAGCAATTTGCTATTGACGATGGCCCTACTACTCCGAAGGAAGAACCCAATATCAATGAAATATATTCAACCGATGAAGAAATGAGTTATGCGCTTCCAACTCAAGAAGAAATTCCAGCAAAGCCATTCGCCTCAAAAATCATGGTATTCACCTTTGACGATATTCCATTTGCCAAATGGAATGACCGTCTCGATGAATTTCATGCATGGATGAATTCAGAGGCTATCACATCTCCATTACCTCTGGTGATGCAACAATTTACTACACGATTATCTGGAGCGCTCAAAGAATGGTGGACTTCACTCGGCGAATACAGACAGCAACAAGTTTATCAAACAACGATACCGATACTTCTTGGAGAGATCCACAGAGAATTCATTGGTACGCCGACACATATCAAAGAACAGTTGCAAGAAGAATTCTTTACGGCAAAATGTTGTTCGATGAAAAAGCGAGATCTTGCAAAGCACTTTGAACGACAAACTCGGCGATACTATACCCTTAATGGCCTCAACAACCCAAGTCTGAAACAGGTGTATCTCTCGTCCATCGATGACTATCTGAGCCAACAGACAAAACTTTACATCAGGGATCAACATCAAACGGTTGAAGAAATCTCCATTGGCCAGATTCAACAATATGTCTTTCGAACTCTTGATAAGCTATGCAAGCAAAAGGAATTTTGGACGGAATTTATGGACAAATCCAACAAGCTATCCAAGATATGTGCTCGTCCTGAATCTCTCCATCAAATGTTCAAAATCCAACAAGGCGTGTACATGCGCTACAAGCAAGAAAAGTCGAAGGTTCAAAAAACCATTTCGACTTCGACGTCGACGATTCTTCCGCAAGAAACGTAGCCTTCGCAAAACGACGAAATGCTTCCTTTGTCACAAAGAAGGCCATTTCGCGAAGAATTGCCCAAACAAATCTACCAAGAAAAAACAGTACCTGATCAATTCAATATCCTCACTCGCGCCAGACATCGCCATCAACGGACATGATCTAGAGTCTGTTTTATCCTACGATAGCGACGATAATGACGCCATTTGTGGTTACTCGGATTACGACTCTTCCGACACATCTTCCGAAGAAGACAACGATTGTTGTTTCAAGATCACAAAGATATCGCGACAGGAAAACATCCAAGCACCTCATTTACCGGTGACGATCTTTGACCCGGCAGGAAACGAAGATCCAGTTCATGTCATCGCGTTTATTGACACCGGAGCCCATACAACGATAATGAATCCCACGATTCTTCCTTCCCCTATGTGGCTTCCTTATCAACAAGAGTTTCGAGTTGCAAACGCTGGTTCTTTAACTATCAAACTCAAGTCGAAACCGATAACCATCGAACTTTTCCCAGGCTGCCACATTACTACCGAAGTCCTCGGATCTAAGGCGCCCGGAAAAGACCTGATTCTCGGATGGGATTCTTACTCGTTATTAAAGACGAACTTCGATATCTCTATCGAACCACGTGGTATACGATGGAAGGCTCATTATAAGGCCTTCACAACACTACCACGGTTATTCACCATTGAAAGATTTGCGTCTGAAGCAATCAACAAAATCAAGGAAGAAATGACAGCGGAGTCATGTGCCGATTCGCATACAGAGTTCCTAGCAAAATGTACCCATCCCCTTTGGCTCAATAAGGAGTTCTTTGTCTCATTGCCATTCAAAGAAGATATTCACACAACTCCAACAAAGGCGAGTCATGTAGGCATGCCACCTACTCTGTTACTCCAAGCGAATGAAGAATGCGATCAACTAGTAAATCAGGGAATTGTTTCTACGACTAATTCCCCTTGGGCATGCAAAGCATTCTATGTCAACAACCGGGCCGAACAGGCAAGAGGAAAACTCAGACTAGTGATTGACTACAAGCCCCTCAATCAATATCTCCAGGATGTAAAATTCCCATTGCCAAACAAAAGAGCGCTCCTGCAACATCTTCAAGGAGCAACAATATTTTCGAAATTCGACCTCAAATCAGGGTTCTGGCAGCTCGGTGTTCATCCCGAAGAAAGATACAAAACTGCATTCTGCCTACCAAATCGTCACCTCCAATGGAACGTTCTACCTTTTGGTCTCAAGACTGCACCTTCATTGTTCCAGCAGGCGATGCTCCGTATTTTTAAACCCATTCTCCATACGTCGTTAATATACATTGACGATATCCTTATTTTCTCGACCAATGAAAAGGAGCATATTCAGTTGCTTCAACAGTTTCAAGATATCATCAGACAATATGGAATTATGCTCTCTGCCCGAAAGATGGTCATATCCCAGCCCAACATTGACTTCCTTGGAATGCATATTACCGATGGTAAATTTACACCACAGGCCCATCTTGCTACAGCACTTCTTGATTTTTCGGATGAAAATCTCACAAGACGACAGGTTCAACAATTCCTTGGCGTAATCAATTATGTCAGCGACTTTATCCCGCAATTCTCGCAAATGACAAGACCGCTACAGAAGATGCTGACAAAGAATCCACCCCAATGGACGCAACGACAAACTGAGGCTGTCAAAAGTCTAAAGCTAGAGGTACATAAGCTACCACCTTTAAAGATTCCCTCAACAGGAACACGCATTCTGCAGACAGACGCGAGGGACAAATATTGGGGCGCCATTTTATTTGAAGAAATAAATGGCAAACGTCAAATCTGCGGGTACAAAAGTGGTTGCTTTAAAGACTCGGAGTTCCATTATCACTCCACGTTCAAAGAGATCCTAGCTGTCAAAAGAGCTATCGAGAAGTTCGAGTTCCATCTGATTGGACACAAATTTCGCATCGAGATGGATATGTCATCTTTTCCAAAAATGCTACAATTCAAGCAAAAGATGGTCCCACATCAACAGCTGTTACGTTGGAGCGAATGGTTTTCAAAGTATGATTTCGAGTCCTTCTATTTAAAGGGCATGAAGAATACTCTTGCTGACATGCTTAGTCGAAGCCCTGTACAAGAAATTCAAATGATGACGAACTCTTCTGCAAGCTCTTCTACACAACATTACTACGACTTCGCCTTCAACATGCCCGATGATGTCCATCAACTTATCAACAGGAAGACTTTGCACGAGCATCTCAATGAAAAGATTTTCTTCTACCAATCAATCATCCTCTCACGATATGGAATCAACAGCCATCAAATCTCACCACTAGGCATTCATCCTGACTATCCGTTTGCACATCTCTACCGGATCGAGAACGCTAATATGCCTGAAGAAGTCCTCTGTTTTCTATGGTATCTCTGCTCAGTCTACACCATAGGAATCGCTTTTGATATCAAATGGCTTTATCAATACATCAACGCTCAACAAGGACAACAGGAATGTCTTTCCACATTCTTAACATGGTTTGCACCTCTACCCGTTTGGAGTGGAAAATTACGAAGATCGGCAAAAGCAATTAGCCTACCATTCAAGAAGTTAAAAGGTCAAGGAGGTCTCAATCCCTTCTTTAACCCCCACACGATCTATTTCTTCCATCGTCCCGTCCAAGTCAATACAAAATCAGGAAAGATTCATGCCCTCCCGACGCTTGTTCATCACAACGACTATCATCGCGGTATTCGTCTTGATTTCAACATCAACGATAACAAGGCGTATGAAGATTTTCAAACTCACGCGTTTCGCCTCAACAATGCCCGGCAAACGTTTCCGGTTTCCTTCACCCCAAACTGGACTTACTATCCGGTTGACTACCAGATGAGCCTCGATGAAGACTTGCAATTCTTTATGGAGAATAAAGAAAAAATGCTCAAGATCACCGGATTACCAAACACCACTAAGCAAGGATCTCCATCTAACGACTCCCAGCCCGAACTCTTCCAGGATGCTCAACTTCCCGATGATTCGATGAGTATTGACGAACCAGAGATGATATACGAATGCCCGAATGATCATTACGGTTGCTGCGACAAACACATGATCAAATTCGAAACAAACCACTAAGTAAGCTATTCTATAAGTATGTTTTTAAGTGTGTTTTTAAGTGTGTTTTAAGTGTGTTTTAAGTGTGTTTACAATGTAAAATAAATAATGATGTAAGCATGATGTAAGCATGATATCATTGCTGCTTATGTAAGCACAATGTAAGCATGATGTCATTGCTGAGGTAAGCGCTTATGTCAGCGCACTCATCCTCCCCTATAAATATGTGTGTACCCCCATTGTGAAATATCAAGTTTGGAAAATATTAAAAACCTCTCTCTAAGTTCTCTCTCTAAAATGTCTTTCTAAATTCTCTAAGTTTTCCAGGCCTTAGAACTTTGTCCATAAGTTCTGAGTTCTATCTTCCGTCCCGGAAGTCGGAGATTCTGCCCCGTTGCTTTTGATAAGCACGAGTGGATGTCAATACGACGGTCAATATGATTTTCGTGGGGATCGTATTATCCTAAGAGTGGTTGAGCTATTGAATGGCCAGAGTAGTGCCGATGTTTGCTCCTAATACCTGGATAATACTATCACCCCATGTCTTTCAATATGACTTAGTCAATACGGCGTCCCCTCTGTGGTTCATCTTAACAATTCTTTATCCTTTTCTTTTGTGATTATGTCTTTGTTTATAATTATAATTGTGTTTTGCATCATGATTAGTGAGTTGTCTTTTAATGGGTTTTTGGGCTTAGTAGATTAGAGATGTTTGATGGATGATTAGTGATGTCTAGACCTCGATTCTTATGATTTCTAAAGATTAAGGTGTACTAATGCTAGATTAGACTTGATCAATCAAAATATAGTACTTGGATATTTTAAGGTGATTAGTTGAAATTATGGACTTGAATTTAATGATTATTGATATATTAATTGCAATTGGAAGATTAGCTTAATTAGGTGATTAATAAATAGATTATTGTCATGAAAATGAATTAATCGAATGTGAGTGATCTTTGTCATAAAATTGAGTTTGAATTATTAGTCATAACATCATTAGTTAGTCAATAAGCATCCCAAGTCAATTGCTTTGCCCAAAGCCCATGCTTTCCCATATTTGATCAAGTTTTTGGTTGTTGATTTTACGGTTGACTTTTGGTTAATTTTTGCATTTGAGTTTGTTATGCTTAGTTATGGTTTGCTTAGGTCTTGTTTAGTTTTTTTTAAGCATTTTAGTCTTGTTTCGCATTCTCATTTGCTTGTTTCACTTGGTTGCATCGTTAGGACTTAAAAAAAAACCCAAAAACGTCATGTAGCTTAGATTAATCAATTTCTTGCATTCTTACTGTGTTATTCTAACTCATTGTGGATCGATACCTCAATTACTACTCGTTGCTTGCACTTGCGCTTAGTAATTTCGGATTTAAAAACTTTTATCACAGCAAGTTTTTGGCGCCGCTGCTGAAGACTTTAGCAATAAAGACTAAGTCTTTATTTTTCTTTTGATACTAAATTCTCTCTTTTGTGTTTGTTTTTCAAATTCTAAAGGTGTATGAACTTGAGAAGTAGAGGACCAACAAACCTTCAACCGCTTATTCGAGACCTTAGCCGTTTGGAAAGAGAGACGAGAAGAGAGAAGGAACGACAAGATCATTTGAGGAGCTTGAACATGGAACCACAAAGGAATGATCAAGAGCAAGAGGCTCATGGGGTTGGAGAACAAAGGAATGTGGGAGTTAAAGAGCCCATTCACCAACCTAGAGAGCCAAGAAGGATATGTGATTACGATGTGCCAATCACCAATGGAGAAAGAATGGGTATTAGAGCTCCACCTTGTGGAAATAACAATTGGGAGATCAAGTCAAGCTTGATTAACAAGGTCCAAAACAATCGGTTCTTTGGACTACCAATGGAGCACCCAATTGAACATCTTGACAATTTTGATGGATTTTAAAGTGTTATCGCTATATGAAGAGATGCCAAATTGTGGCATAACTTATGAGTTTGAGAAAGAGAGATTGAGATCTTTAGTTTTGAGTAATTTTCTAAAGCTAAATAAAGAGAGTTATTCTTTGTCAATCATTGAGTTCTTAAACGTGTTTTAATTCTAGAATTGGTATCTGAGCGGTTTGTGATATCTTTCCAAGGTAGCAAATCGTTGTGAGATCGTCGGAAAAAGGAGATGGGAGATCTTACCATAGCAACGGTGAAACCTAAAGAAGGAGGAAGACCTCCTTCGATCACGTGTCCTATGCTCAACACAACGAATTATACGGTAAGGGCTATGAGGATGAAGATAGCACTCAAGGTTCATAAAGTTTGGGAGGTCATAGAGGCTGATATGGTACAAACCGATGGCGAGAAGAAGAACATGGCCATATCTCTGTTTCAGTCGATACCAGAGACGCTTATCTTACAAGTCAGAGAGCTCGATACAGCAAATAAAGTTTGGGAAGCGATTAAGACTAGACATGTGGGAGCAGAGAGAGAGAGAGTCAAAGAAGCGAGGTTACAAACTTTGAGTGACAAATCAAAATGATAAGAGCACAACTCCATGAGTGGTGAAACGTGAGTTCATCAGGAAAGCGTGAGTAAGCACATGTAAATCTACTCGGTGTTCTTCGCATTTTATATCTTCTGTATATTTTGCCTTGTTTAAAATATCATTCATCACCCCCAAAAGAAAACAAAATAGAGCAACTAAGCATGTTTGAGCTCAAGTTTGATAGATTTATGAAAAGGGTAAACCATCGACAGTAGAAGATGAAAGATAAAAGCATGGATCATCGCAATCTTTTAGTACAAGATGTTAGTCATGGACGGTGAAAGGATGTTAGGTGAAAAGGTGAAAGGAGGTGAGGTTGGTGAAGAAAAACTTCACAAGTCAAGAATATGAGGTAGTCAACAATTGTGTCTCACGTCTCACCAACTCCTCCACAACTGCTATAAATACGTGTGGCCTTCACTCATAATAATTCATCCCAAAAAAAAAAAAAAAAAAAAAATCCCAACATCCAAAACCAAAAACAAAGAAGAAGTGAGTGTGGGAGAGAAAGAAAGTGAGAGAAAAATTATTTTTTTTCTTTGTGAAAGAGAGTTGTTCTATTTGAGTGTAATTGGGTTTGGGTGAGTGAGTTGAGAGCTTTGTAATTTCGTCGGAGTCACTGTTCATGACGGAGTCACTGTTCACGTCGGAGTTACTGTTCACGACGGTGTTACTGTTCACGTCGGAGTTACTGTTCACGACGGATAATATTTTCGGTTAATAAGAAAAGATCTGCAGCAGGTCCGGAGACGTAGGCAACATTGGCCGAACTCCGTTAACAAATTGTGTGTATTTTTATCGTTTCCACAAATCTGATTTATCGGAAGTTTGACGTTATTTCCTAACAACTGGTATCAGAGCGTTCAGGTTATTTTTCGTCAAATTTGGTGTGAGTTACTATTCAAGTGAATAGTGAATTTGGGAATAGTGAAATTTGTCGGCTATATCAGCTCGTCGACGGAGGTGTTCTAATACACGGCGATTCACAAAGTAATCAGAAACGATGGGAAGCGAAGATGGTCCGGCACACGGTATCGGGAAATTTGACGGTACAGATTATGCATTTTGGAGAATGCAAATCGAAGATTATCTGTACGGAAAGAAGCTTCATCAACCACTGAGCGAGAAGCCTGAGAAGACGACTAAGGAAGAGTGGGATCTCCTTGACAGGCAGGTTCTGGGTGTTATCAGATTAACACTGTCGAAAAACGTTGCTCACAACGTTGCGAAAGAAAAGACCACAAAAGGGCTGATGAAAGTTCTCTCGGACATGTATGAGAAACCTTCAGCCAATAATAAGGTGTTTCTCATGAAGAAACTCTTTCACCTGAAGATGGAAGAAGGTGGTCCTGTTGCAACACATGTGAACGAGTTCAACACGATTGTCAACCAACTGTCATCGGTTGAAATCGAGTTTGATGATGAAGTGCGAGCATTGATTTTGCTTGCATCTCTGCCAAATAGTTGGGAACCTATGAGGGCCGCGGTTAGTAATTCTGTGGGTACTCAGAAGCTAAAATTCAATGATGTTCGAGACCGTATCCTTGCTGAAGAAGTTCGTAGGATAGACTCTGGCGAAACATCAACGAGCTCTGCTTTCAACGTGGAAAATAGAGGCAGAGACCAGAACAGAAGAAACCAAAACAGAGGCAGATCAAAGTCAAGGAATGGAAAGGGCCAATCCAAGTCCAGAAAGCCTGTTGAGTGCTGGAACTGTGGAAAGACCGGCCACTTCAAAAGTAATTGTTGGGCACCACCAAAGAAGAAAAACAACAAAGGAGGCGGAGCCAATGCAGTCACACATGAAATTGCTGATGCATTGTTAGTGTCCGTTGATTCCCCGAGAAAAGGTAAAACTCATGGTGGAGCGGCAAACACCACCAAAGCGTCGATCTCCTATGTTGATAGTCCGATCGATTCTTGGGTTCTTGACTCAGGAGCGTCATTCCACACCACACCAGATCACAACATTATGAAGAATTATGTTGCGGGAAATTATGGGAAGGTATATCTAGCTAATGGCGTACCTTTGGACATAGTTGGTATTGGAGATATCAACTTGAAGATGTCAGATGGACTTGTGTGGAAGATCACAAAGGTTAGACATGTGCCAAAGTTGATGCGAAATCTGATCTCGGTAGGACAACTTGATGATACGGGGCACAATGTCAACTTTGGTGATGGAGCCTGGAAAGTGAAGAAAGGTTCCATGGTGGTTGCTAGAGGTCATAAAAGAGGCAGTCTTTATATGACGATGAGTTATCAAGAAACAATTGCGGTTGTCGAGAATGCCAAACAGACCCAGTTATGGCATTGCAGATTGGGACATATGAGCGAGAAAGGGATGAAACTTATGGTGGCAAATGGTGCGTTACCAAATCTGAAGACGGTGGATCATCAGATGTGTGAAAGTTGCATCCTTGGAAAACAGAAACGAGTGAGCTTCTCAAAAGAAGGAAGAGAGCCAAAACCTGAGAAGTTGGAGCTGGTGCACACTGATGTATGGGGACCCGCTCCTGTTGCATCATTAGGAGGTTCGTTCTACTATGTGACCTTTATTGATGACTCCACAAGAAAGGTGTGGGTGTACTTCATGAAGACGAAGGCTGAAGTATTTTCGGTCTTCAAAATATGGAAAGCCACGGTTGAGACCGAGACGGATCTCAAGTTGAAGTGCTTAAGGTCTGATAATGGTGGAGAATATATTAGCGAGGAGTTCAGGAGATACTGCGCTGATAATGGGATCAAGATGGTGAAGACTATTCCTGGAACGCCACAACAAAATGGAATAGCAGAAAGAATGAACAGGACCCTGAATGAGCGTGCAAGGAGCATGAGATTGCATTGCGGATTGCCTAAGACCTTCTGGGCAGATACAATCAACACAGCAGCCTTCCTAATAAATAGAGGACCGTCTGTTCCGTTGGGATTCAAGATCCCTGAAGAAGTTTGGAGCGGCAAGAAAGTAAATTTTTCTTTTCTAAAGGTGTTTGGTTGCCTAGCTTATGTTCATGTGGATGATGGTGCAAGAAGTAAACTTGATGCAAAATCTAAGAAGTGTTACTTCATTGGTTATGGTGACACGGAGTTTGGTTATCGGTTTTGGGATGACCAAAATCGGAAGATCATCCGCAGCAAGAATGTTGTGTTCAACGAAGAAGCGTTGTACAAAGATAAGCTAAAAGAAAGCTCTGCAAGGAAGGAGCCTGAAGCTGTTGATTTGGGAGATATCCTGGCACCAGAGATGCAGGATACTACAGTAGCAGAAGAGCAAGAAACTCAGGGAGAGGATGTTGAGGTAGATGGGAATGATGAGACAATAGTCATTCCGCGTACACCTGTTACAGCTTTGAGGCGGACTACAAGGGTTAGTAAGCCGGTTGTAAGATATTCCCCTTCTCTTCACTATATTCTACTCACAGACAGAGGTGAGCCTGAATGTTATGAAGAGGCAATGCAAGTTGAAGAATCTATCAAGTGGGAGCTTGCAATGAACGACGAGATGAACTCGTTGATGTCCAATGATACGTGGGAGTTAGCTGAGTTGCCTAAGGAGAAAAAGGCTCTGCACAACAAGTGGGTCTACCGGATAAAAGAAGAACATGATGGAAGCAAACGCTATAAAGCGAGGCTGGTTGTGAAAGGATTCCAACAGAAAGAAGGTGTTGACTACACAGAAATTTTCTCCCCTGTGGTCAAGATGGTGACAATCAGGACTGTTCTTGGTTTGGTTGCAAAGGAAGATTTACATCTTCAACAAATGGATGTAAAGACGGCTTTCCTTCACGGTGAGTTGGAGGAAGAGATTTACATGAAGCAACCTGAAGGCTTTGAGGTCAAAGGACAAGAAAAGCTGGTATGCAAGTTGCAAAAGAGTTTGTACGGGTTAAAACAAGCTCCAAGACAGTGGTATAAGAAGTTTGATAGCTTTATGAAGAAAGCTGATTTCTTGAGGTGTGAGGCTGACCACTGTTGCTATTTCAAGAGGTTGAAGGAGTCCTACTTGATATTGCTCCTTTATGTTGATGACATGCTGATAGTGGGAGCAGACTTGCATGAGATTAATAATTTGAAGACCAAACTCTCAGAAGAGTTTGCGATGAAAGACCTGGGAGAAGCAAAACAAATTCTCGGGATAAGAATTAGCAGAAGCAAGGAGGGTCTCAAGCTGTCACAAGAGGAGTATGTGAAGAAAATCCTCAAGAAGTTTAATATGGAAGATGCGAAGCCGGTTAGTACTCCCTTGGCGAATCATTTTCGGTTATCGAGAGATCAGTCTCCAACGACTGAAGACGAGATGGCATATATGGATAAGGTTCCATATGCTTCTGCAATTGGCAGCTTGATGTACGCAATGGTATGTACAAGGTCAGACATTGCACATGCAGTGGGAGTCGTTAGCAGATATATGAGTAATCCAGGCAAGGAACATTGGGAGGCTGTCAAGTGGATCTTCAGATACTTGAAGAAGAATCCAAGTGTATCTCTATGTTTCACGAAGAACGAGATTGGATTACAGGGATATGTAGATGCTGACAATGGAGGTGACATTGACAGTAGGAAGAGCACATCCGGGTATGTCTACACTTTTGGTGGTACTGCAATTTGTTGGGTTTCAAAGTTGCAGAAAATCGTAGCTCTATCAAGCTGTGAAGCTGAGTATGTTGCCGTCACAGAGGCAACAAAGGAGATGATGTGGCTACAATCATTTCTACGAGAGCTAGGCCATGACCAAGAGAGAAGTGTGTTATACTGTGATAGTAAAAGTGCCATTGATCTGGCGAAGAATCCGGTTTACCACGCTCGGACAAAGCACATACAACTTCGGTATCATTTCATCAGATCAGCATTAGAAGATGAAGTGTTGGTGCTTGAAAAGATCCCAGGAAGTAAAAATCCGGCAGACATGTTGACGAAGACTGTACCGTATGAGAAACTGAGGTTATGTACGACCTCAGTTGGCTTGTTAGAGTAACAAGCGGAGAAGATCTGCTGTATTGATCAAGGTGTGAAGACAGATTGAAATCAGTCTTCAAGTGGGAGATTGTTAGTCATGGACGGTGAAAGGATGTTAGGTGAAAAGGTGAAAGGAGGTGAGGTTGGTGAAGAAAAACTTCACAAGTCAAGAATATGAGGTAGTCAACAATTGTGTCTCACGTCTCACCAACTCCTCCACAACTGCTATAAATACGTGTGGCCTTCACTCATAATAATTCATCCCAAAAAAAAAAAAAAAAAAAAAATCCCAACATCCAAAACCAAAAACAAAGAAGAAGTGAGTGTGGGAGAGAAAGAAAGTGAGAGAAAAATTATTTTTTTTTCTTTGTGAAAGAGAGTTGTTCTCTTTGAGTGTAATTGGGTTTGGGTGAGTGAGTTGAGAGCTTTGTAATTTCGTCGGAGTCACTGTTCATGACGGAGTCACTGTTCACGTCGGAGTTACTGTTCACGACGGTGTTACTGTTCACGTCGGAGTTACTGTTCACGACGGATAATATTTTCGGTTAATAAGAAAAGATCTGCAGCAGGTCCGGAGACGTAGGCAACATTGGCCGAACTCCGTTAACAAATTGTGTGTATTTTTATCGTTTCCACAAATCTGATTTATCGGAAGTTTGACGTTATTTCCTAACACAAGAAAGAATATTCATAATAAGAACTGTGAATCTACCACCAAGCTTTCTCAAACAAAGAGTAAAACTACTGTTTGGTACAAACTGAAGATCACCAATGCATCTATATATAGAGTTAAGAAGATCTACCTAGCTACTGGTTCAAGAGCTTCAACAGTTCAATTCTACTGTAGAATGGTGCATCATCCAATCTCTTTCAGTTCCTCACGGAATTCTAAAGTTTAGTTAACAAATTCACGTGTGCCTTAGTTCATCAAAACTCGCAAATCGAGAGAAAATAAGAAGCGAAAATATGCGAAAATAGAATTTATGGTTAAAAGGTTTAAGAGAGAAAATAGATTCAGAATTCTACATTATTAGCGACTATTTTGAGGTGGAATATGGTAAGGGGCCCCTCTCTTGTCTTTAAAGCAAAAGCAAAAAGCATCGATGATGTAATCATCCAGATCGACCTTTACAGATTCATCGACACCAAAGATGTGGACTATGTTAGAGCGCATGCGGGGAAAAGAGCTAGCAGGGACACAGAAAGGTTCAGACTTTGAGAGGAAAATGCAGAGATCTCCGATATTACGTGTGTAAACGGCGTTTCCTTTTCCGTCTAGCTTGAACACCATTAAAGCTTTTGTTTTCAACCCTTCAAATTTACGTTCGATCTTTTCGTACTTCCTGTACCACTTAACCAAAAAAGTTTCACCCGTAGATCGTGACTCAACCAAGTGTTCGCTCGTGAAGCACGAATCCCTAAGCTCGCGTTTGGTCTTCGAGTGATCGGGAAGATTTTGGAAGCGCAGCTTCTGCAACTTGGGTTTGTGCTGGTGTGCGCGGGGATCCCATGATCCAATGATGTGGCCTCCAGATCCCGGGATTCGAAACATTCCATCTTTCTTGGAAAACATGACAGAGGAAGAGAAGAAGCAGGGGTTTTCGATTTTGATGTTGATCCACTCGGGGTTCGTTTGAGCCGGTCTGCAAAAGCTTAGTTGATTTCCCAAGAACTTGATGGCCACAACACAGTCTTCCTCCTCAGGAGAAAATGAGGACATTGCCACGTTTGTGACTATTCGGGTTTGGCAACGAGGCAGAGTTACAAGAGGAGGCAGTGAAATACATTTTGCTTTTGAATCCGATGCAACCCGGTTCAAATCATCGTGGAGACGCACAATTCCATCATCTTTCAAAGTAGCTATCCAGCCATGGGATGACCCGACATTTTCAATTTTACAGTCGTTCAGCAACTCCTGAGGCACCTTCTTTTCCAGGCAAGTCGAAACACTTTTATGAGTATACCAGACGATAGGTTGTGCAAGACCATTTTCACATCGCCTACCGAAGCTGATTTCAAAAGGAGGGGTTTGCAGCAAGGAAGAGGAGCAGCCACTAGAATGAAGAGGAGAGGATCTTACCAACACAGGGCAGAGCGAGGACCGACCTAGAAGCAGCCACATGAGTATGGTTGGAGAAAATCAAGTGATTAAGAAAATAGCCCTAATTGAAGAACCGGTGATTTTCTCCAGCGAAAGCTCTCCATTAATATACCATAGGAAGAGACTTGCTCATCAAGTTTTGTATATTTACAAAATTATATGGAAACAAATCATGCTGAAAATATCGACAGCAAAGCATTTTTGGGCCGTATCTTTGCTTTTGACGTTGGGCTAGTTTGTGATGTTACGAAAATATGTTACAAAATATATAATATCAAAATAAATGAATGAAGAAAGAAATACAAAGGAAAAATCATTCTAAACTACACAAAATAATAGAATGGCTACAAATCCAAACTAAATTAATGTATCAAAATCTACAGCAAAGATTGAATATTGCATTCCTAATTACTTGTAAAAGACGATTTTCAAAATCCTAGCCGTTAGAGAAAAAGGTAGAGAAAATAAGTGATTTGAATTTTCTCCCTCTCCGATGTCGGGTGCTTTTACCGGCTTCGTGAGAGGGAAAGGGTTGTAAACTAATAGAGTTTCTACGCTTGATATGAAGTGTAAGGGAGGGGGTGTTCAAGAGACTTTTTGGTTGGAAGACGATGCGATGTTATTCGCCATCTAGTTTATATATATGTGTTATTGTGACTCCCTTCATTAGGTTTAGTTGTGATTCCCTTTATTGGATTAAGTTTTTTTTTTGGTGAAGTTTTTAGTTGAACTTTTTTCTCTTCTAGAAGATTTATAGTTTGACAACTAAAAGAAATAAGAGATAAGAACATGCTAAGAAACCCCTCAATCAATGTTAGTTTCTAGGAAAGCAAAATGTAAGAGAATCAGGCCTTATTTGCGTTTTGTGCAATTTAGATTGTTGAAGAAAAATTTTAACCAAAAAACAGAAATTGTTCAAGAATATTGAAACGATTTTCAGATTTTAGGTTTTGTGATGAGTATACCAAGTTCTCTATATTTCTATCATGTTTTACATGTTAAAATGCCTAGATAAACCTATCTCTCATTGTCTCTGCTAGAAAATTCGTTTGAGATTAAGCTGAAGTTATGTAAATTCTTTTCTTTAGTAGGTCGTACTTAACGATAATTCGGTGATCAGCAATACAATTTAGATGAGATTGGCTTGGCTTTGTCTTGATGACTATGATGATGGGAATTATTTTTGAGATTTATTGGTTAGTTGCAGAAATATCGTTCCATAATGGGTTAGGAAATTTCATGTTATGACCCTATTTCGGTCATGAAAAACAAAACTCGAAGTTAACAACAGTTTCTGTGAGCCGACGTGGTGGATATTTTCAGAAGCCACCATCCAGTCGTTGCTCGTAAGCAGAACATGCAACAGCAAGAGTTTCAACGATCTATGTACATTCTTTCTTGCTTCTTGGTATACGGTAATGTCATTACCATTGCAGATGTGTTTCATTTAAGGTCTGTGTCCTAAAATCATTGTTGTTAAAGAAAAATTCTTCCAGTTTGCACTTTGAAAGAAATACTGAGTTTACACACAAAAAAGAGGAAAAAAAAAGAAAAGGGATATTGTTATCTAGAGACGTTTGAATTTTCTTTTGGTTATCGCGTATATGTTGATGATCTAAACATAATAGGAATTCAAGGAAAAATAAAAAGCATCAAATTATTTAAAAGGAGAATTCGAGATGAAAGATTTCGGACATAAAAAGTACTGTCTTGGCCTACAGATTGAGCATTCTCAAAAGAGCATATTTGTGCATCAGTTCACATATACCAAAAGAGTACTAAAGCGATTCAACATGGATAAGGCAAATTCATTGAGACCACTACAAGAAAACACAGTTTTAGCGTCGAATCACAATTCGACGCTAATCTGTCGACGCTAAACAGACTTCGACGCTAATTCGATGGGATTAATCAATGCTAATTCGATGCTAAATTAGCGTTGAATTAGCATCGACATAAGACGGATCCGATGCTAAATCGACGCTATTTTAGCATTGGAAAAATCGACGCTAAAACGATGCTATATTTCGATGCTAATTCGACGCTAAATTAGCATCAAAATAGCATCGACGTATATAGCATCAGATCCGTTCTATGTCGATGCTAAATAGACGCTAATATAGCGTCGAATTAGCATCGAACTATAATATTTTTTTTTATAAATATTTGTAAATAAAAATATTTTTAATAAATTTCAAAATTTTTAAAAAATTAGAAAATTTTATATTGAAATGCGAAAATAAAAACAGAAATTATTTAAAAACACTGAAAATTCAAACATAAATTACAATTTTAAGGTTCATCTCTTAAATAAATGTTGTCTCTATATTCATTCATCATCGCTTCGGCTTCGTCGTCGAACTGCGGTTGACCTGTAGCTGGAGGTTGTGGAGGTCGAAACCAACTCAATTGAATTTGTCGAAGGTCGAAAAGAGAAACTGAGTCTTCTGAGTATGAATCACAAAGCAAAGGTTGAAGATATGTTTTATTGCTGTTTATGTTAAGCTCTGATTACAAAATGATTCGATCCCCTTTTTGGGAGATGATAATGAACTATATATAGTACTTCTAAGTAAGATGGGCCAGCTAATAAGTGGACTTGGCCCATTAAGCAATATATTAAAAATAGGCCCAAAATGACATTAAGCCCATTTTTGTTAATGGGTTTAGTGTCATTTTGGGCATAGATTCAGACTAGGCCCTTGTAGACTTGCTCCGATTTCGTTAGGATGCTGCCCAGTTGATCTTGTCGTTATATCGATCTCATAGGGGTGAAATGTGACCCCTACAGTTAGCCCCCCAGCTCGGCAGTATCGAGTTAAGATGGTGCCGAGGTAAAAAATGTCGAAGTCTGAGATCGATATGTTGGACTGCGAAGTCACATGCGTGAACGTCTTATCATCAAACTCGGGAAGTCTCTGTTATTCCTCATTGAGTCGATGTCAGCGTGTTTTCATGTGCTTGTTTTCTTGCTCTATTACTCAGAAGACTGAGGGAGTTACCAGGCGTGAATGTCTTGTCATCGAACTCGGGAAGTTTCTGTTATTCCGCGTTGAGCCGATGGTAACATGTTTTCCTGGGCCCCTCGTTGTTGTCCTTTCTTTTACTTAGAAGCCTGAGAAAGTTGATAGCCTTATTGTGTTAGTGGGCTTTGAAGCCTGCTGGAAAGTTTTAGGAATTTTTACAAAAACCTAATGATTTTAGGAAATCCTCCCAGTATAAATAGGCCTGCTACCAGAATATTATTTTCTACCAAATCACTTTTTCCCCTGAGCAAAAGGTAAAAAATAATTATCTTCTTCTGCCTTTTTATTTTATTGTTTTCTTTCTAGGGTTTCTGTCTTGTTTTTGTATATGAAGCAGGCCGCGATCGTGTTGTACCGCCGTCACCGAACTCGTCTTGTTGTCTCGTTACCATCTTGTCGTTCTTCACCATAGATTGTCGTGTTGTAACCAACGCCGTCACCGATCGCGTTGTAGCCATCTCCGTCGCCGGCTCCATCTTCTTGTACTCGTGAAAGAAATAGCGAAGTCCTCACAAAATCGTCTTCATCGTCATATCTCCACGTCGTCGCTTCTGCACCGGCTTCATCACTGGTCTACAGTCATCAAGAGGACATCGAGGTGAAGAGGCGATGATGCCCGTGTCATCGTGATGCACATCCGACGGTCCGATCGTGAGAGAAGGGGCGACACAACGGATCTTCACGGCAAAGTCTTTGAGTGGCTCATGTCGCCAGCCGGGAAGGAGCGTTGGCCGTTGAGGCGGAGGAGCTCTTGTTGCGATGAGGGGAGACGCTCCGATGGTCGTGGCGGCAAGAAACTCCGATCGACGAGGAGAGACATGGGTTGTCGTGCTTCTGGGGAATCGACAACGAGGTGAAGCGAGACGAGGGAAGGAGACGGTGCGGCAAGGCGAGGCGAGATCGGAGTAGAAAACGGCCGTTTGAGATCTGGCGAGTTGACTCAGTGGCTGAGTCAACTCGGTCAACGAGTTGACTCAGTGACTGAGTCAACTCGGTCAACGAGTTTTTTTTTTTTTTTTTTTTTTTTGACTTTTTTTTTTTGACTTTTTTTTTTTTTTTTTTTTTTTTTGACTCGGTGACTTGACGACTTGGTAGGTTTGTGGAGAAAAATTGACTTCGATCGTTGCTTATTGGTGCAGCGGAGAGGAGAATTGAGTTGCTTGTCCGTTGCTTGTTCGTTGCTTTGGAGTTACTTTGTTGAATTCGTCGCTAGAGATGTCAGACAATGCGAGGAAACCATCTGCTCGTGAGAGGAGAGCTGTCGAGGCCAGGACAGATTTGAACACGAGAGTGTCTCAACAAGCTAGACCGTTGACGTCAGTCCCCAGAGCTGGCACTACTGGAACTCTTGCACCTAGGCCGCGTCGTCCTGAGTTAGAGCGAAATATTGTTGTCATCACCGATCGTGGATCTGAATCATCGCACAGGCGTCACGCTGACATGAGGGGAAGGGATGATCACGCAGGAGCAAGTCGTATGCGTTTGCGAGAAGAGAAGGAGAAAGGCAGTGTTGGCAAAGAGGACTTGAACAGATCGAGGCACGCTTCAACTCCTCGATGTGATCGTGTGGTGGCGACTTCTACTATTCCTTTTGGTACGAAGGAGTCCTTTGGTGATGCTGCGCGGGCGGCGTCGCATTTGTCCCAGATTGTCTTCCCAGGCACTAAGTTTCCTCCTCCAGGAGAGATGTCGAAGAAGAGATCTTACTCAAGCATGGCCTTCGATTGTATGACGGTACGACTTCGTGGCAACTCTTGTGAGATAGCGATTTGCCTTTTCTTTCTTTCTGATCTTGTAACTTGTTTTTCGTGATCTGTTCCTTGGTTCGGCAGTTCCTTTCTTCGTTTAACAAGCTCGCGATTGACTATGAGGTGACTGTGCGCTCGCTGACTCGTCAACTTGCAAATATTCAGAAGGCTTGTGACGATAATAAAAAGCAGAAAAGGGATGCAGAGGATCGCGTTGCTACTCTCCAAGCTGCTATGAAGGAAACCGAAGATAGACGTCGCGAGATGGATGGAACATTCACGGAGTCTGAATCCGAGAGAAAACGCCTTCAGAAGGAAGTCTGTGATCTTACCACCCGATTAGATGTTGCTGCCAAGGTTCAAGATACGGCTGTGCAGCGGGCTGTAGAAGAAGCAAGGCGCGAGCTGGTGGCAAGGTACGAGGCGAAGATCGATCGCGCCAAAGAGAAGATCAAAATGATTAATGACCAGCCGAGGATCGATATAATTGATCTTGCTGAAGTCCGGAGTAACATTGAGTTCATAAAGCTGCTTCAGAGTGACAAGGCGCCTGATCTCGGTGAAGAGCTCGTTGACCTTTTGAAGCAGGAGGCAGACCTATCGCTCGCGGATGAGGTATTTGCTAAGCATGTGCGCGAACTTGGAGTGATCCTTGAGGATTCGCCTGCTGGCACGACTGATGATCGAGTTGTCAACTCGAACGCTGATGCCGTTGAAGAGGTGGCTGACTCAGATTCAAGTTCGTCAAGCGATGATAACTCGTCGAACTATGCGGTGGCGATTCCTTCTGATCAAGCTGTTGAAATTATCGATGACGTTGAGGAGATCTAGCCTTAGTTGATTTTTATTTTAGCACTTTGTCGTACTTTTGATTTTTAGACTTAGTATTTGATTCAGCTTGGATGGTGTTAATCTTTTTGTTCAGCGTCATTTTGCCTTACGTTATTTGAGATAACGATTTGAGTTAGGGTGATGCTTATCCTTGTTGTGAGGCAGGCTGTCGTTGATTGGTTTGTTTCCAAAGATCAATTATATTGTTGTTGGGACCAGTGTTAAGTTAACTGGGTTTTCTAATGATCATTTCGGTTTACAAACGAGTCTGCATCGAGACGCCTGCTCCGAAAACGATCACGTTATTGCGTAATGACCAACGATCTGTTTGTTGGGTTTTCTGATGATCATTTCGGTTTATGACCATGTATTACATTGACACGGTCGCTCCTATAATGAACATGTTATTGTGTAAAGACCAACGATATGTTTGTTGGGTTTTCTGATGATCATTTCGGTTTACGACCATGTATTACATTAACATGGTCGCTCCTATAATGAACATGTTATTGTGTAAAGACCAACGATCTGTTTGTTGGGTTTTCTGATGATCATTTCGGTTTACGACCATGTATTACATCGACACGGCCGCTCCTATAATGAACACGTTATCGCGTAGAGACCAACGATCAGTTTGTTGGGTTTTTGAATGAATATTTCGGTTTACGGGCGTGTATTACAACGACACGACCGCTCCTATAATGAACACTTTGCGATGATACCAGCGAGGTTTGCTGGGTTTTAGGCAATCACTTGGGTTTACGAAAGTGTTTCTTTCTAAACATTTCCGCTCCTATAGTGATTACCAATTTATATAGCGCGCTTTAAACCCGTAGAGGGTGTAGTAGTCAGATCTGAAAGGTGAAATGAGCTCGTCACTGTGGCCAGCAGCGACGGTGGTAAAGTCTGATCGAGTTAAGACTGAAGTGATCCGTGATGGATGTAAATGAGATGTAGCGAGAAGTAAGCAAATCTATGATCTTTGTTAATCATAACATTTGTTATAAAAATGGGAGTATACGAGTATACGTACCCACTCCCCCCTTTTTGAAAGAAGGGGCAACTGAACCCATCCGAAGACGAGCTGCCTACGTACCCTTTGAAGGGATCAAGTCGCTCTGTAGTTCGTTAGATTTTTGGAAGTAACTTAGTCGATTCGCTGTCTGGGTTCGTGCGGTGGTGATTCGTCATTGTTTGTCCTCCTTCGCTTCAGGTTAATGTCATCGGCACGGTGAAGCTCATTGGTGTCGACATCTGTGTCGAGATCTTTGATACTAATATCGCCCTTGAGAGTGCCGGCAGCCAGTCTTGCAGCGAGTCTAAGTCCCAAAGTGCGGCACATCGCAGTAGAGTGCCCAGCTGTTTGATGGAACTCACAAAAAGCTGTTTCGTCGTAAGCGTTCTGGTCTCTTGTCCATGTATTGTTCCAGGGGCCTCTGCCGCGACCTTGACCTCGACCTCTGCCGCGACCGTATCCGTGTGACTCGATCTGATAATTATGAGCTCCCCTGAATCCTCCTTCATGTTGGACGAAATCGGAACTATTGTTGTTCTTTTTGGCTGCATTAGGGGTTGTGGTCTGCGGTGGGTCGCTCGTCTGCTTGGACTTTCCCAATTTTTGAGATAGCGCGCGGACCTCCTCTTCGCTCTTGGCGAAGTCCGTAGAACGATGGAGAGCGTCCTGGATGGTCGCCGGCTCGTTTACGGTCATCTCTTGACGAAAAGGAGAGGGACACCACAATGCTCTTCTCAAAGTTTCTAGTGCAGAGGTGTTGCTCAAACCTTCCACTTTAGATAGTACCGATTTAAACCTTCCCATGAAGGCTCGCAGGCTCTCGTGTTCACCTTGTTGTATGGTCCAGAGGTCAGAATCGAAGATTTTTCGCTCCATGAATATACCGTAGTGTTTCACGAACATTTCAGAGAGCTGGTTGAAGTTGTCAATCGAGTTCTTCTCCAGTCTGTAGAACCATTGGAGGGCAGGTCCCTTGAGGTTTTCCACGAACAGCTTGCAGTGCCCGATATCTCTTTCTTCTTCCCTGAAGTTAGCTCTTCCCATGGCTACAGTGAACGCCATGAGGTGGTCTTTTGGATCGGTGTTTCCTTCGTAAGGTTGCATCTTGATTCTTCCAGGATCGGAGATCTTTGCCCTCGAGATACGTTCCGTAAAAGGTGTGTTTCGCGCCTCCTCGAGCACGCGATCGATTTCGGGGGCTTTGCTGTTAACCCGGTGCATCTGGGACTGTGCGGCTCTTAAGTCAGCGGCGGCGCGCTCTAGCTGTGCTTGCATCCTAGCCATGTTGTCGATTTTAGTCAGGTCCTTGCGTTCCTGTTCGAGCTCGAACTGCTCGACCCAGTTGAGTCTTTCTTCGTCGTCGAAGTCTTGGCCGCGCTCGAAATTCGCGTCATACCGACGGGCTTGGGATCGATCTCTCCTTGCAGGTGCGCTGCGATTCTCTGAGGTGCATGTCCTGCGCGGGTTGTTGTCTGCGTCGACCGTACGCGCGATTCCCTCTGAAGTAACTTGGCGTTCATGCGCGATCCTTCTCGAAACAGCTGGTCCTGTGCCCGTTGCTCCGTTCGCTCGCTCTGGAGTTGGGTATGCCGTCCGCGGTGGTGGCGGCGGTGGTAGATCACCTCGGGTTTGCCTCGCGGTGCGCGGCGTCGAGAAGCTGAGCGTGTGCGGCTTGAACCGCCCCAGTGACCGCCGCGGTCCACCAGTCCTGGTGGATTTTTTGCGGGCTTTGCTCGCTGTTGTGAGAGCCTTCAGCTTTTTATCATGATCTGCTGTCCTTTCGAGGAGTATCTTCATCATGTCCTTTAGCTCGGTCATGGCTGTCGGAGTCGTCGCGGCGTTGTCGACGGCGTCGTCATTCATTTGGTTATTCTTGGCTGCCGTGTTATCTGGCTGTGATGCCGAGGAGTCCTCGCTGCTGTTGCCACTGCTGTTGTCGCTGCTGGTCATCTTCTCTTGTCTAGTGTGCGAAGTGATTCCTTAATGTGAGAAGATCTCAATTACCCTCCTTCTAGCGCCAAATTGTGGAGGTCGAAACCAACTCAATTGAATTTGTCGAAGGTCGAAAAGAGAAACTGAGTCTTCTGAGTATGAATCACAAAGCAAAGGTTGAAGATATGTTTTATTGCTGTTTATGTTAAGCTCTGATTACAAAATGATTCGATCCCCTTTTTGGGAGATGATAATGAACTATATATAGTACTTCTAAGTAAGATGGGCCAGCTAATAAGTGGACTTGGCCCATTAAGCAATATATTAAAAATAGGCCCAAAATGACATTAAGCCCATTTTTGTTAATGGGTTTAGTGTCATTTTGGGCATAGATTCAGACTAGGCCCTTGTAGACTTGCTCCGATTTCGTTAGGATGCTGCCCAGTTGATCTTGTCGTTATATCGATCTCATAGGGGTGAAATGTGACCCCTACAGAGGTGGCTGTGCAGGATGCGGTATCTGGGAGAGGGCAGCAGTTAAAGCCGGGTTATCCACTACAATAATATCCATCAGATTGGTCAATACCGTGAGTTGGCCTTGCATCGAACTGTTGGTCGACCGCAGATCCGCTTGTTCTGTCTTTAGCCGCTCAATCTCAGTATTAGCAGCGGTCAACTGCGTTGCCAACTGCGGGTCAGAAGAACTCGGAGTGTAGCTATACCGAGCAGTAGAAGAAGCTGCTGGGAGATCAGCGATGGATCCAACACCCAAGATCCGTCTTTTTTTCTTCGGTGCAACCTATAAAATGAAAACATTATAAAATCAAATTGTTAAAAATGTGATAGAAAATAAATTAAAATATTATATTCAAAACTAAAAAAATTACCTCTTCGTAAATTTTATCATAATCGGCGACACCCATTGTAGACTGGACAGAGCTACCACCGGGAGAGTACTGTGAGTCTAGCTCTGCCACTCGAGCGTTGTAGGCGTTGAACGTTTGTTCCGCTTGAGCGGTAACAAACGTCCCATCCTTGCCCCGATGAGTTATCTCCATGACTTTCACAATCGGAGCAAGCTGGTCGCATCAGACTGTAAAAATAAAATAAAAATAAAAATTAGATTATATATATATAATATATAAATCAAATAATATAATAAACTATTTTAATTAAAAATTAGATCATACCATATCTAATCGTATAGTGGCGTATGATGATTGACCCGCACAATGCTTAGACGGTCCATCTAATTCGGCCACTGGTGTAAGACGGGATGTAGAACACTTCGATGATTTAGCTATCGAAGAGGATTCCTCCCAATACCGAACTAGTCCCGACCAAACATCGGGATCCATCCCTAAAGGTATCGCATCATCGCCTTTCTCCCGCCAAGCTTTCTTCCAGTTACCGACAGTGCCGTTGAGACGCAATTTAGCCCGTGAGTACGAAATTCTTTCCAGTGCCATTTTTGCTACAAAAATACGAATAATATTAGTAATAGGTCTAAAATCAAATAATTTATTTAATAAAAATAAATAATATAATAAAAATTAGATTATATATATAATATATATAATCTAAATAAATAAAATAAATAAAAATTAGATTATATATATAATATATAAATCAAATAATATAATAAACTATTTTAATTAAAAAATAGATCATACCATATCTAATCGTATAGTGGCGTATGATGATTGACCCGCACAATGCTTAGACGGTCCATCTAATTCGGCCACTGGCGTAAGACGGGATGTAGAACACTTCGATGATTTAGTTATCGAAGAGGATTCCTCCCAATACCGAATTAGTCCCGACCAAACATTGGGATCCATCCCTAAAGGCATCGCATCATCGCCTTTCTCCCGCCAAGCTTTCTTTCAGTTACCGACAGTGCCGTTGAGACGCAATTTAGCCTTCTTTTCGAAGGCCTCTTGCACTTCGTGAGTACGAAATTCTTCCCAGTGCCATTTTTGCTACAAAATACGAATAATATTAGTAATAGGTCTAAAATCAAATAATTTATTAAATAAAAATAAATAATATAATATGACTTACCGTCCATGACTCAAACCAAATACACGAACCGATTGCGGCGTCTGCGTCCAATTAGCATGCGACATTTGGAAATGGCCGACGATGACTTTGGTGACCGAACGAGAGACACAATTATCGGTAAACCTATAAAACAAAATACTTTGATGTTAATAAATTATTTAAAACATATAATTATAAATTAATGAGAAAGATTGTAAAAAATTAAACATACCAAAAAGTATTGGAAGGCTTCAGCGGATGGAGCATCTTAACCCGTTCGTGATGACTAGGTTGGTGAAGAAGCTTAGCAATCCGCATCATAAGAGGCGGGTTTGGCGGTGGAGGCGCCTGCTCCGCATCATCGGGCTAAGTTGCTTCGTCTTGGTCTCCTTGTGGGTTAACTGGTGGCGGTGGAGGTGGCGGAGCTCGCGGTTGAACTCGTGGTGGAGGCCGTGGACGATAGTTCACAGCCGATTGGGAACCCGAACCCGATCCTGATCCCGATCCGCGACGACCACCTACGGATCCGAGAATCGTAGAAACTTCGCCGAATAACTCTCCGTATGAAGGTGGACCCACCTATAAAATCAAAACAAATTTATTAAAATAAACAATGTGAAGTATAAATATTAAATAAAATTACAATAACTAAATACATTATAAAATCTAAAAAAAAAATTTCAAACACGAAATATTTGTTTTTATTTTTAAAAAATCCTAATAATCGTAATAACTTAAAAAAAAAAATCTAACAATTATTTGTAAACATAAATGGTGAAATAAAAACGAATTTATTAAATTAAAATACGTAAAAAATAAATTCATGAATTAGTTTTTTTTAACAAAAATTTATTAAAAAATCAATCTTAAAATTGTTAAATAATTTTATAGAGCAAACCATAAATTCATAAATTTATAAATTGTATGTATAACTTATTCTTACAAACAGATAAATTAACTTGGTAAATAATTTTATATTTTTCTTAAAAAACTTGTAAAATAATTTTTTAAAAAGATAAATTCATAAATTTCTTTTTATTTTATTTTTCATAAATAATTTATAAAATAATTTAACAAAATATAAATCAAAATTTTTTTTTTCATATATTCAAAAATTCAACTTATAAAACAATTTCATACACCTTAACAAACCTAAATTCTCTTTTCTAAAATTCCATTTCAAACAAATTTCATACACTACAAACCTACATTTCACTCATAACAATCCCTAACAATTCTTCTTAAACCCAAAATACAAATCTAACATAATACACATAAGAAAAATGAGAAAAATACACATACCATTTCAATGAGATGGAATGAAATCGGGAGAGAGAGAAACAGTGAAGAAACCGGCGCAAATCGGAGTGAAGAAGGACGATCGGACTTTTAAGAAAATGGGAGTGTTTCTGTGTTTCGCGAAAATGAGGAAGAAGAAGAACTGTTTCGCTTATATATTAATCCTATTCGACGCTAATTAGCGTCGAATAGGATTAATCTTTATATGATTTTCCGCGTAAAGATTGCGTTGGCGCGTGCAAGCGGGAAACCCAAAATATTTTGACTGCGATTCTTTATCAAAAAGTTGAAACATTTAATAATTTTGATTTAGCGTCGAATTAGCGTCGAATTATCGTAGCGTCGATTTAGCGCCGCACAATTAAAAATCTGATGCCTTTTCTATTTTTTACCCTAAACCCTATATATCAAATGTTTAAGGTTTAGCGTCGAAATAGCATCGAAAAGTGTTGGTTCGATGCTATTTCGATGCTAATTAGCAACGAATTTGCATCGAACCAACACTTTTCGATGCTATTTCGACGCTAAATTTAAACATTTGATATATAGGGTTTAGGATAAAGAAACCGGGAATGATTGAAAACAATCTTAATCATGTCAATATTTCTTATAACCGAATGATTATAAAATTTGGAATTTTTTTTATCATACATAATTGTACATAAGGTTAATGATAATAAATGTAAAACAATATAGGTTTTTTGAAATCTTTATTCATATATCATCATTAATCTTGTTCATAGGTAGTTGTTATTTTTACTATATCTTAATTGCGATTGTATAATTATGTATTCAAAGTTTAAAACAAATGTCATGAATAAAGATTTGAAAAAACCTATATAGTTAATTTTACATATATCAATAGTAATATTATGTACAATTATGTATGTACCAAAAGTTCAAATTTTACAATCATTCGGGTTATAAGATAGATTGACATGGTTAAGAATATTTTTGTATCCTTCATGGTTTCTTTACCTTAGGTCAAATATTTAGGTTTAGCGCCAAATTAGCATCGAACATGGACAATTCGATGCTATTTCGACGCTAAACTCAAAATGTTTGATGTATAGAGTTTAGGGTAAAAAATAGAAAAGGCATCGAATTTTAATTGTTGGATGCTAAATCGACGCTAATTTAGCGTCGAATGTCAAACAATCTTAATCATGTCAATCGTTCTTCAAACCGAATGGTTTTAAAATTTAAAATTTTTGGTAAATACATAATTGTACATAATGTTACTGTTGATATATGTAAAATTAACTATATAGATTTTTTCAAATCTTTATTCATGACATTTGTTTTAAACTTTGAATACATATATATCTATACAATCGCAATTAAGATACAATAAAGATAACAATTATGCTTCACTCTGAATTATCATTTAAGGTATCGTCATCATCATTGGTACTTTCTGCACTTTTGTTCATAAACTCGTTTTCGGGATTTTCTGCATCGGTAGCATCGGAAAGTATTTCAACTTCTCTATTTTGCGGATCTATCAGAATGATGCTGTCTAGATCTTGTTCTGGAGTTGTTAGATCCACGGTAGTTTCATATTGCATTGGCGCATCGTCAGATTCAACTATAATTCTTCTCGGAGCTATTTTGAGCACAAATAGCCATGAAATCTCCGTTTTCCTGATCCGTGGATATGGAATGAAACAAACTTGATCCGCCTGTGATGCAAGCACAAATGGATCATACTTTGCATAAGAACGCGATCCATTAACGTGGATGACACCAAACTTTCCTACTCGAACCCCTCGCCCGATAACTTGATCAAACCACTCGCATTTGAAAAGTGTGCACTTTAAGTTAACTAAACCAGGGTATTGTACTTCAATAATGTCTTGTATAATGCCATAAAAATCGGTGTCCCCGGCTCAAACGACAACACCATAGTTCGCAGTTGCTCTATTTTTCCCACGTTCGAACGTATGGAATACATAATCTCGTGTAAAATACATTGGGGATGACATAACTTTTCCCAATGGACCTTGGATCAACTCTCTAAACCATACATGGTACGACGTGTCTCCATAATCAACCTACCAAATATAGTATATACAATGTAAATATAATATATATAGTATATATATAGATATCTGTTTTAATGGAAACTATATATATATAAAACTTTTTTTTAATTAACTTACCTGACTCCTCAACCATTTAGTAAAGTGTTGGTCTTTACGTTTTTTCAATCTCGCCGGGTGATGCATTTGGGAAAGCCTCGGTAACATGGTGAATGAATTCACTAATAGAAAATATGGTTATAACAAATGAAATCATTAACATATATACGTTAAAAATAATCCTTTTGACCTCAATCCATAGTTTGTAATTATATGTACCTCAGAAATGGGGTAATTTCGTCGCATTGTAAGAGAATATATGTGTGTGCACAATTGTAGTCTTTGTGCGAGGACCAGTCTTCTTCTCTTATGATTCCGGCATGCCTACCAACTGCACAGAATATATCTGGGACATCAGAAACTGGATACGCTTGTGCGATGCCACCATTATCATACCTACGTGGAGCTCTTTTACGTGTTCAGACAGTTGGAGGGAAGTAATATGAGCTGAAATGAGAGGTTTCTTCGGTTAAACTTTCCGCAACAATTGATCCTCAACCCTCACCAGGTTTTTTGCTTTTCTTTTTAAGTGTTTCATGAATCTCTCGAAAGGATACATCCAACGAAATTGAACGGGTCCTCCTAAATCGGCTTCGTGTGGGAGATGGACAGGAAGATGCTCCATCTCATCAAAGAAAGATGGAGGGAATATCTTCTCTAAGTTGCATAGCGATATCGCGATGTTATTATTTAGTTGTTCAATTCCATCCTGAGTCAGAGTTTGCACACGCAGATCCCGAAAAAATGCACCAACACCTAAAACCAAAGTTCAGATTTCTAATATCTGTAGAAAAGATCGAAATGTAATAACACACATCATTTGTTTATATATTAATATATCGTCATAGAAAATAGACATGCAAGTGATTCATGCACGTTCGTTGGCAAAAGCTCCGCAAAGGCGAAAGGCAATAATCTCTGCATAAACACATGACAATCATGACTCTTCATACCAGAGAATTTTTTGCATTGCTCCACAGACTTAGAGAGTTTTGACACGTATCCATCTGGGAACTTAACTTCGGTGGAAACCCAGTTGAAGAATGTTGATTTGCCTTCGTTTGACAATCTAAAGATAGGCACTGGAGCTCTCCCATCTCCCGTGAGATGTAACTCAACTCTAAAGCATATAAGAGGCAAATCCAGTCTAGACTTCAAATTGTCTTTAGACCTCCCTGGAACGTTTAAGAAGGTGTGCATGATGTTATCGAAATTTTTTTTCTCAATGTGCATGACATCAAGATTGTGGCGCAATAGATGATCCTTCCAGTACGGTGGTTCCCAAAAAATACTCTTCTTATGCCAATTATGTTTTTCAAGGTATCTATATGGGAGATTGGTCGGAATACTAAGCCAGTTACCACCACGTTTTGCTGTGTCCTGAGCTCCATAATAATCAAGTTGACCTTCAATTTGCTCTCCTGAAAGATATGGAGGTGGGGGCATAGGTATACGTTTGCCCTTTGTGAACAACCTTCTGTTTCCCCGGTAGGGATAGTTCATTGGGAGAAACCTTCGGTGACAATCGAACCAACAAGATTTCCTACCATTTTTTAGTTGAAAGGGCGTCTGTCTCATTTTGGCAATACGGACATGACAATCTACTATGTGTTGTCCAACCAGATAACATTCCGTACCCTGGAAAATCGCTTATCGTCCACATAAGCACATCTCGCATGTTAAAATTTTTTTTCCTAGAGTAATCAAAAGTACGAACACCATGAGACCATAACATGTTCAACTCGTGAATAAGCGGCTGTAAAAACACATCAATAGATCTTCTTGGATGCTTCGGACCAGGGACTAAAATACTCAAAAACAGAAATTCTCTCTGCATGCACATATCAGGCGGAAGGTTATAAGGTGTCAATATAACTGGCCACAAAGAATATTACCTGCCAGACATACCGAACGGACTAAAACCATCTGTACATAGCCCAAGATAAACATTGCGCTTCTCTTTAGCAAAATTAGAGTGTACCGATTTGAAGTGCTTCTAAGCTTTTGCATCAGAAGGATGATGAACTTCTCCTTCACTAGTTGAATGTTCCGCATGCCACCTCATTGATGCAGCTGTTTGTTCTGATTGGTATAACCTTTGTTGCCTATCTGTTATGGGCAAGTACCACATTCTCTGGTACGTCACTTTACTTCTACCAGCTCCTTGGGGCTTAAATCTTGGTTTGTGGCAAAATCGACATTCATGTAGATTTTCATCATCTTTCCAAAATATCATGCAATTGTCAATGCAAACATCTATCATCTGCGAGGGCAAACATAAACTAGAGACTAGTTTATGTATGTCGTAATATGACTCAACAACTTGATTACCCTTGTAACGTCCGCGAATCAAAATGTGTATTTTTGGTTCGGGTGTCGTTTGACACACCAATTTTGGTAAACCGAGTAGTTCGGTTTTTGGAAGCTTTTGATTGCGGTTCGGTTAGGGGAAAACCGAGTCTTTTGGCTATAAATAGCTTGTGCAACCATTGAGCTCATGTTGGAGAAGAAATCAGAGAGATTTCAGTTTGGGTTTGGGAGATTTGAGAGAGGAAAGTTGTGTTCTTGATTTTTTGGAGAGTTTTGGAGTGTTTTCCGTCGGTTTTGGAGGAGTCAAACGGCGGTGAAGATCAACTCGGATTGGAGTGAAACTTTGAGGGTAAGTTCTCCTATCTGTGCTATTGATGTGGGAAAAACCGTTTGCAAATTGGTTGAGTATTCGCTGAGTTATGGTCCTTTGAACTTGGGTAGTTCCTGCAGTTTTCCTGCAGTATTCGTTCGGAGGAGCTATTTTCGGGAACGATTTTCTGTCGAACCACTTGGAACCAGGAGACGTGCTATACATCGTTGGAAAGCCCTCGGTGTCTAGTTTCCAGAGACGTTTTCCGATCGTGATTTGGTGTAGTAAGTCGCGAGTTATTCTCTTCCGAAACAGGGTGAGTGCGTGACCATGGTCTTTACGGGTAAATGGGTGTGTTGTGTGTTTGATTGCAAATTAGTGTTGATTTGCTTACTGAATACTGCTTATTTATGAGTATACTTGTGTAAAGAGGTGTTGTTTGAGCATAAGAATCGTTTTGGGTGAAGTAGGATCGATTTGGAGGTGTTTTGGTTTGTTTTAGGGTGTTTTTACGGTGTGTGTCGCACGACACATGGTGTGTGTCGCGCGACACTTAGTGAGAAAAAGAGTGTGTCGCCCGACACAAGTGGAATGTGTCACGCGACACAGCTGACGTCATGGCATACGTCAGAGGGCATTGCGGGTTTCGTGGGCAAGTGGATCGAGTGGGTGAGAAAACGTCGGTGGGGCGTTGGCAGGGTGTGTCGCGCGACGCACCTGGGTTGTGTCGTGCGACACAACCTTATTTGAGTTGACTTTTTGATTGCCATCAGTTTGATATATTATTTGTTGTGTATTGATTGAGTGATCGTTGATATTTTGGTGTTCCATTTACCCGTGCATCTAGCCAAGTAGATGGGATGATCGTACCACTGGGTATTTATGATAATACTCACGCATCTCTTATAACCATGTGATGCAGGTAAAGACAAAGTGTGATCGTGGAATCATGGCCGGGACGAGGGGAATGATCTAGTGGCTCGTTTTCGTGTAATAAGTTAGAATTGCTAGGGTGCGAGCAATTTCAGAACTATGTGTATTACCGAATTGAACTAGAATTAATAAGTATGGGCTTGTTAAACGATAATTGTAATTGATTGTTGAATCTTTGTTTCCGCGCTGTTTGTTGATTGGACCGTTGAGGATTATTATTTATGATAATAGTGATCCGGGTTGAAAATTCTTTTTTTTGACGGGTTGGGTTGTCACAGTTTGGTATCAGAGCCCTAGCGGTTCTAGAGCTAGTTAGTTAATTGATTATGTGAGTTAGTCAATTGATTATGTGAGTTAGTCAATTGATTATTGTGTGGGTATGGAGTCCTAGATCATCCCTTCCGAGCCTTCAATGAGATTCCACGGTATGTGTTTATGTGATTTATGTTTTCTAGTACTTAGTATTCTGCGGGTTAGTGCAGAGTGATGACTAGGGGGACTAGAGGCAGAGGTCACGGGGGCCGTAGAGGTCGTGGTAGTCGTACTGGGCGTGGGCGTGGGCGTGGGCGGGGACTTGGGATTGAGTCTGCTGCCACGTGGGTGTCCCAGAAGACTACACAGGAGCGAGTAGCTGACTCGCATGCATTTCAGGAGGGGTCCGTGGGTGTGACAGCTACGGGTTCCAGTGAGAGGGCTGGAGGGGCTGGTGCAGGTCCTGATGTAGCTGGCGGTGCGGTGGGCCCTGGTGGGGGTGCTACCGTAGGCGTTGCCCCGGATCGAGATGATTGTATGGCAGGTCTACTACAGATGATTCTGGAGAGGTTACTGGGAGGGGTGCCTGCTCCAGGTCATGCTCCTGGGGTGCAGCCGGGTATGGCTGGGGTGCAGCCGGATATGGCTGGAGTGCAGCCGGGTATGGCTGGGGTACAGCCGGGTATGGCTGGGGTACAGCCGGGTATGGCTGGGGTGCAACCGGGTATGGCTGGGGTGCAGCCGGGTATGGCTGGGGTAGAGGAGCTTCCATCTTATCTGAGGATGATGGAGCAGATGCAGCGGATTGGTACTGCATTTTTCTCGGGAGGTGCTAGGCTTGAGGAGGCTGATGGGTGGCGGATGAGGTTAGAGCGTAACTTTCGCTCCATCAGGTGTCCAGAGGGATACAGAGTAGATTTGGCAGTATATTACCTAGAGGGTGATGCGCATCTCTGGTGGAGAGGTATTGAGGCCAGGAGGGTGCAGGCCGAGATGGTCTGGGAGGATTTCTTGGCGGAGTTTAACGCCAAGTATTTCCCGCAGGAGGCGGTGGACCGTTTGGAGTCTAGGTTTCTGGACCTAACTCAGGGAGATCGGTCAGTGAGAGAGTTCGATTTGGAGTTCAGTCGACTTCTGGTACATGCAGGGTTGTTTGAGTTTTTGTCTGTTTTGAAATTGTGAGTCTGTGCTAGAATGGTAGGGTTCTGAGGCACATGGGATTATGCAGGGACCTTAGTTATGGGCGGTTATGAGTCCCACGTGTTGTTTGATTCGGGAGCTACGAATAGCTTTATTACGCCGGAGAGCAGCGGAATCCAGAGTGATTCCGGGGAACAGGCGGGAGTAGTCAAGGTTGCTGGTGGTAGGACGTTGGCTACTTTCGGGCGGGCTCGTGGTGTGGATGTTCTGGTGGCAGGAGAGTTGATGCCAGCAGATCTGATCATAAGTCCGGTGGAGCTGTACGATGTTATCCTGGGTATGGATTGGTTGGATCGTTACAGGGTCCATCTGGATTGCCACCGAGGGCGAGTTGTGTTTGAGCGAGAGGCAGGGAGGTTGGTTTATCAGGGTGTGAGACCGACTTCCGGGAGTCTTGTGATTTCCACGATACAGGCCGAACAGTTGCTTCTCAAGGGCTGCGAGGCGTATCTGGTAACGATAGTGATGCCTGAGTCTGTTGGAGGGATTGCAGTTGAGGATATTCGAGTTGTTCGGGATTTCCAGGATGTGTTCCAATCATTGGAGGAATTACCGCCATCGCGGTCGGATCCGTTTGTTATTGAGTTGGAACCTGGGACTACTCCGATATCTAAGGCACCTTACCATATGGCTCCAGCAGAGATGGCAGAGCTGAAGAAGCAGCTGGATGATTTGTTGGATAAGGGTTTTATTCGGCCTAGTGTTTAACCGTGGGGAGCGCCGGTGTTGTTTGTGAAGAAGAAAGATGGTAGTTTCCGGTTGTGCATCGATTATCGGGGACTTAACCGAGTCACCGTGAAGAACAGGTACCCTCTGCCGCGCATTGATGAGTTATTGGATCAGTTGCGAGGGGCTACTTGGTTCTGCAAGATCGACTTGGCTTCGGGGTACCATCAGATTCCGATTGAGGAGGCAGATGTGAGGAAGACTGCTTTCAGGACGAGGTATGGGCATTTTGAGTTGTGGTGATGCCTTTTGGTTTGACGAATGCACCAGCAGCGTTCATGCGGTTGATGAACGGGGTATTCCAGGAGTATCTGGATGTGTTTGTGATCATCTTTATTGTTGATATTCTGGTGTATTCCAAGAGTCCTGAGGAGCATGAGTTGCATCTGAGAGTAGTTTTGGGGAAGCTGCGGGAGCAGAAGTTGTTTGCGAAGTTGAGCAAGTGCAGTTTCTGGCAGCAAGAGATGAGTTTCCTTGGCCATGTGGTGTCTGCAGAGGGAGTTTCTGTGGATCCGGCTAAGATTGAGACTATCAGAGGGTGGCCTAGACCGAGGAATGCCACTGAGATCAGGAGTTTTCTTGGGTTGGCAGGTTATTATCGGAGATTCATCGCGGGATTTGCGAGTTTGGCTAAGTCGATGACCAAGTTGACAGGGAAGGATGTTCCTTTTGTGTGGTCTTCTGCTTGCGAGGAGAGTTTCGGGAAGCTGAAGGAGATGTTGACGAGTACACCGGTGTTGGCATTACCCAAGCCGGGTGAGCCTTACGTGGTGTATACCGATGCTTCGGGTGTTGGTTTGGGTTGTGTCCTGATGCAGCAGGGAAAGGTTATTGCGTATGCTTCGATGCAGTTGAGGAAGCACGAGTGCAACTACCCTACCCATGATTTGGAGTTGATTACGGTAATTTTTGCTCTAAAGATTTGGAGATCCTATCTTTATGGCAGAAAGGTTCAGGTGTTCACAGACCATAAGAGTTTGAAGTATTTCTTCACTCAGCCGAATCTGAACCTGAGATAGAGGCACTGGATGGAGTTAGTCGCGGACTATGACCTGGAGATTGGGTACCATCCAGGTAAGGCTAATCTGGTGGCTGATGTTTTGAGTCGGAAGCGAGTTGCCTCGGCTCATATGTGGGATTTGGAGGAGTTAGCAAGTGAGCTCAGTACATTGAGGTTGTGCGTGATCTCACAGGAGCCGTTGGGGTTAGAGGCAGCTAACCAGGCAGATTTACTGAGCAAGATTCGGGTTGCGCAGGAGAAGGATCAGGGGTTGATTGATGCTTCTAAGGCGACAAGTTCGGAGTATGTGGTCTCAGCGAGTGGGATGATACTGGTGAATGAGCGGGTTTGTGTACCCAAGGACGAGGATCTGAGGCAGGAGATTCTGAGAGAGGCCCATTCGAGCATGTTGTCTATTCATCCGGGGGCGACTAAGATGTATCGTAATTTAAAACGATATAATCACTGGGTCGGGATGAAGAGAGAGGTAGCTAACTGGGTTGCAGCATGCAACGTGTGTCAGTTAGTGAAGGTTGAGCATCAGGTTCTGAGTGGTATGTTGCAGAGTTTACCCATTCCAGAATGGAAGTGGGATATGATTACCATGGATTTCGTGACCGGATTGCCGTTGTCACGGACGTATGATGCGATTTGGGTGATTGTGGATCGTCTGACCAAGTCAGCACATTTTCTTGCCATCAAAAAGACCGATGGGACGGTGGTGTTGGCTAAGAAGTATGTGCGTGAGATAGTGAGGCTGCACGGGGTGCCAGCGAGTATTGTGTCAGACAGGGATCCGAGGTTTACGTCTGAATTCTGGAGGGCGTTTCAGGCAGAGATGGGCACTAAGGTGCACATGAGCACGACATATCATCCTCAGACAGATGGGCAGTCAGAGAGGACTATTCAGACTTTAGAGGACCTGTTGAGGATGTGCGTGCTGGATTATGGTGGTCATTGGGCGGATCATCTGAACCTGGTTGAGTTTGCGTACAACAACTCCTACTAGGCGAGTATTGGGATGACTCCATATGAGGCTCTGTATGGGAAGCCGTGTAGGACACCATTGTGCTGGACTCAAGTGGGGGAGAAGAGCATGTTTGGTGCGGATTTTGTTCAGGAGACGACGAAGAAGATCTGTGTCTTGAGACTGAACATGAGAGAGGCTCGGGATCGGCAGAAGAGTTATGCCGATAGGAGACGGAAAGAGCTGGAGTTTGAGCTGGGAGATCTGGTGTATCTCAAGGCAGCGATGTTGAGGGGTCCTAACAGATCCATTTCGGAGAATAAGCTAAGTCCAAGGTTATGGGTCCGTTCAGAGTGGTGGAACGGGTCGGACCAGTGGCTTATCGGTTGGAGTTACCTCAGAGTATGAGAGCGTTTCATAAGGTATTTCATGTATCGATGCTGCGGAAGTGTCTACATGAGTCTGAGGAGGTGTTGGCTAGGATCCCGGAGGATCTTCAGCCCAACATGACGTTAGCGGCGAGACCTGTGAGGATTCTCGAGAGGAGAGTCAAGGTTCTGCGCCGGAAGAGGATACCATTGGTGAGAGTCATGTGGGACTGTGATGGTGTCGAGGAAGAGACTTGGGAACCAGAGGCAAGGATGAAGGCAAAGTTCTCGAAGTGGTTCGAGAAGCAAGCGGAGGCTTGAGTGTCTTTCTGGTTTTCCGTGGTTGTATTAGCTTGTTGCTATGAGTTGTATGTATTTTTCGTTTGGATTGTAACGATATACATTATTGAGATTAATAAGATGGGATGTTCCTTATTATCTTCTGTTATAAGACGGATGTTCTTATGGTATGACTGGGAGGTCATGGGTTGATGACTGGGTTAGGTCATGTGTGTGATGACGGGGAGGTGTTTTGAGGGGCTAGGATATAAGCTCTATGAGAGTTAGGGCTTGTCTAGGTATCTAGAGATGGGAGTCCTAAGGGGTTAGGACGGGTAGATCCCTAGATGGCGCTGGAAAATAGAGGTTTTATGTGAGTTAGAACCTGTCTATTTTCTAGGGGGAGTCTGGAACAGAAGTCTTATGTGAGTTAGGACAGTCTTTTCCAGGGATTCCGATGGAAACACCCTGGTGATTGGGTTGTTTCGGATGACCTGGAGATTGGTCATGAGTGATATTCCGGGTTAGGGAATATCGGGGTAGGAAACACCCTGGCGATTGGGTTGTTTCAGATGACCTGGGGATTGGTCATGAGTGATATTCCGGGTTAGGGAATATCATGATAGGAACCACGGAAGTAAATCGGTCGACAGGTGCTTATGATGCACGTTACAGTGTTACTGCTCCAGGGGATGGTGATATTCTCCTGCATATACTTTGAGGGATTGCGATCTCTCCAGAGGATGTGTGATTCCTCTGCAGCCGAGAGCTGATGGACTGTGTGTCCTGAAGCGGAGGGGCTGGGGCATACCGAGAGCCGGTATGGTATACATCAAGAGCTCGATGGATGACGACCCTGCGAGTGGGTAGAGATATGAGTTTGAGCAATAGTACCTGTAATGTGATTATAAGTACGAGATTGGATGAACTTCAGGGATTGGAAATGATCTCAGGTGGTTGTGGATGTCTAATCTAGGGTTTTTACGCGAGTTTGGAACCTTAGTTCAGACGACCCTGGTAAACATATGTAGCCTCTTTGGTTGTACATGTTCTTGTTTGATTGTTGTGCGACCAATTGATTCAAGGTCTGGATCTATGGTGGGTCGGGCATGTTCTTGTTTGATTGTTGCGCGATCTATCGGACAATCCTGATTCGGATCAGCGAGTGTTGCATCGTGGATGTTTCCTGGGGAAATTTGGGCGAGTTTTTGGATGAGAGTGTCAACCTTAGTGAGACGGGGTTAGGTGATTGAGATCGGGTGATGATCTCTAATCGTGCTGACCGGGTTTGGTCAGGATTGTATCCATGTGGATGGTGCAATGAGGCTAGTGTGAGCCTACTAGGACTCGGGGATTCGAGTGTTATCTCGAAGGATACTGGCCGCGTTCGGGTCAGGTGGTGGAGACCGTAGTGAGACGGTGTTGCGTGATTCGAGGTCGAATCCGTGGTAGTAGGGGAGAATTGTAACGTCCGCGAATCAAAATGTGTATTTTTGGTTCGGGTGTCGTTTGACACACCAATTTTGGTAAACCGAGTAGTTCGGTTTTTGGAAGCTTTTGATTGCGGTTCGGTTAGGGGAAAACCGAGTCTTTTGGCTATAAATAGCTTGTGCAACCATTGAGCTCATGTTGGAGAAGAAATCAGAGAGATTTCAGTTTGGGTTTGGGAGATTTGAGAGAAGAAAGTTGTGCTCTTGATTTTTTGGAGAGTTTTGGAGTGTTTTCCGTCGGTTTTGGAGGAGTCAAACGGCGGTGAAGATCAACTCGGATTGGAGTGAAACTTTGAGGGTAAGTTCTCCTATCTGTGCGCTTGATGTGGGAAAAACCGTTTGCAAATTGGTTGAGTATTCGCTGAGTTATGGTCCTTTGAACTTGGGTAGTTCCTGCAGTTTTCCTGCAGTGTTCGTTCAGAGGAGCTATTTTCGGGAACGATTTCCTGTCGAACCACTTGGAACAGGAGACGTGCTATACACCGTTGGAAAGCCCTCGGTGTCTAGTTTCCAGAGACATTTTCCGATCGTGATTTGGTGTAGTAAGTCGCGAGTTATTCTCTTCCGAAACAAGGTGAGTGCGTGACCATGGTCTTTACGGGTAAATGGGTGTGTTGTGTGTTTGATTGCAAATTAGTGTTGATTTGCTTGCTGAATACTGCTTGTTTATGAGTATAATTGAGTAAAGAGGTGTTGTTTGAGCATAAGAATCGTTTTGGGTGAAGTAGGATCGATTTGGAGGTGTTTTGGTTTGTTTTAGGGTGTTTTTACGGTGTGTCGCACGACACATGGTGTGTGTCGCGCGACACTTAGTGAGAGCAAGAGTGTGTCGCCCGACACAAGGGGAATGTGTCGCGCGACACAGCTGATGTCATGGCATACGTCAGAGGGCATTGCGGGTTTCGTGGGCAAGTGGATCGAGTGGGTGAGAAAACGTCGGTGGGGCGTTGGCAGGGTGTGTCGCGCGACGCACCTGGGTTGTGTCGTGTGACACAACCTTATTTGAGTTGACTTTTTGATTGCCGTCAGTTTGATATATTATTTGTTGTGTTTTGATTGAGTGATCGTTGATATTTTGGTGTTCCATTTACCCGTGCATCTAGCCAAGTAGATGGGATGATCGTACCACCGGGTATTTATGATAATACTCACGCATCTTTTATAACCATGTGATGCAGGTAAAGACAAAGTGTGATCGTGGAATCATGGCCGGGACAAGGGGAATGATCTAGTGGCTCGTTTTCGTGTAATAAGTTAGAATTGCTAGGGTGCGAGCAATTTCAGAACTATGTGTATTACCGAATTGAACTAGAATTAATAAATATGGGCTTGTTAAACGATAATTGTAATTGATTGTTGAATCTTTGTTTCCGTGCTGTTTGTTTATTGGACCGTTAAGGATTATTATTTATGATAATAGTGATCCGGGTCGAAATTTTTTTTTTTGACGGGTTGGGTCGTCACAACCCTCTGGCAAATACTCTTTTATAAGAGCTACCCAATCATCCATGCAACTCTCAGATTGATTATGATCAGATTTTATTGTCATCATCCTAGATGCCAATGATAATTTAGGGATACCTTCCCTACAACCTTCATAGATTGGTTGCTTTACAGAATCTAGCATATCATAAAATTTTTTAGCATCTACATTGGGTTCCTCAACAACATCATCATCAGTAGACATAACTCCAGGAAATGCATCGGTTACCATTTCCTCGAACCTATTATGGTCTAACCTGACATCATGATCATAATTATTAACAAATTCATGAGACTGATCATATTGTTTATTCGAATAACCCTAATCCATAGGTTGGTAACTAGTACTACCCGAAGTTTCATCTCCATATCCCTCTCCATGATAAAACCAAACATAGTACTCAGGTGTGAACCCTCTATTAAATAATTGTGTACCGGCTACATCAATTGTCTGCGGCTTCGAATTTTTGCACTTCCGAGACGGGTACACCATCACTCCGGTCTGTTGAATTGTAGGCACACTACTCGCTTGAGCCATGAAAATTTCAAGCCCGTTGAGGAACTCTTCTGAAATTCCTCCATTTTCATCTCTATGTCGATACATCCACCTTCTTAACTTGTATATATCGCCCATCTTATTCAAAAAATATTAACTAAGAAAATTTATTGAAAGTTTTTTTTTTTCTTTAATGATTTTGGCGACTGATCTGAGGAAGTATATATAAGACATTTAGCAGCGATTTTGCTTCGAATTTGCATCGCATTTTAGCATCGAATTAGCATCGAATTATTTTGCGTCGACTTTGCTTCGTATTAGCGTCGATTTAGCGTCGGTTTTATAGAAGTAGGTGAACCCATTAAAAACGTGCGACCTACCTACCTAGTTCGACGGAATATTCGACGCTATAACCGACGTTATATGATCGACGCTAAATCGACGCTAAATTATCGTCGATTTAGCATCGAATTGATAATCTCGATTCTAAATCGACGCTAATTCGATGCAATTTAGCGTCTCTATTTTTTGTCTCAATTTTGCGTCGATTTAGCGTCGTGGTCCATTTCGATGCAAATCCATTGAGTACTCTCATGGTCATTAGATCACTCCAAGTCGAAAATGATCCATTTTGATCACATGAGGAGAATGAAGAGATACTTGGTCCTGAAGTACCATATCTTAGTGTCATTGGAGCCCTTATGTACCTTGCAAATTGTACAAGGCCAGATATATCATTTGCTTCAAACCCCTACGAGAAGACATTGGAATGTGATTAAACATATCTTCCGCTATCTTCAAGCGACTATTGACTTAGGTTTATTTTATCCTAAGAATTCAAATAGTCAAATGATTGGTTTTGCAGGTTATCATATCCACATAAGGCCCGATCACAAACTGGGTATGGTTTCACGATCGGAGGCACTGCTATATCTTTGCGTTCTCAGAAGCAAACACTTGTGGCAACTTCTTCAAATCATGCTGAAATCATTGTGCTCCATGAAGCAAGTAGAGAATATGTATGGTTGAGATTAATAAACCACATCAAATCAAGCAGTGGGATCCACTTAAATACGGAGCCAACTGTCTTATATGAAGACAATGTTGCATGTGTCGTTCAAACAAAGGAATGATATATTAAAAGTGATAGAACCAAACATACTCCTCCAAAGTTCTTTTTATACACTCAAGAACTGGAGAAGGCTAAAGTCCTTGAAGTCAAGTATGTTCGATCATGTGACAATGCTGCTGATCTCTTCACGAAGTCACTTCCTACCACTACGTTCAGGAAACATGTCCATAACATTAGAATGCGTCATCAACGAGATTTACAAGATGCCACCTGATCATTCGAGGTGGAGCTTACGTGGTTGTACTCTTTTTACCTTACTATGATTTTTCCCACTGGATTTTCCTGGAAAAGTTTTTAACGAGGCAACTAATACGTAAAACAAAGATAAAAGTGACATTGGTCTCCAAGGGGAGTGTTATAATAGTCAAATAAGGAGGCTCCTACAAAGTCATAAAAAGAAGCATGTAAGATTCGTAAAATTACGCTGATAAGTGAAAAATATTATTTTGTGTGGAGTCCACCGTCACTATTTATGCATAGTAATTTACTTTTTATTCTCTATATAAACGAACGAAATCGTTCGATGTATTTCATTCAGTACAATTCAATAACATTAGCAAACACTCTCTCGCTTCTTTTCCCTGTATTCCATCTTTTATCGAATATAAAATTTTTATCTTTATTTATATTTATCGAAATGATAAATTACCATTATTTTTATAACAAAAGGGATATTGTTATCTAGATACGTTTGAATTTTCCTTTAGTTAACAATTACACAACTGAATGTCTTTGAAACGCGATCAATCATAAAGAGAACTACATAAAAAATCAATTAGCTATAGAAAATTTTTTATTTCAAAAAACATTTTATACTTTATTTAGAAAACAGTTAATCGCTAAAAACTTCTTTATAAATTTGACATATCATTTTTTTTTAGCCATGTCACATTTCTTTTAGTAAAAATGATTATAAAAATGACACATAAACATTTACTTACAAATCACTTCCCAAACAACAACGTATAAGAAACTATTATAATGTTGAATATTATACCATAAAGAAAACTTTTCATTCTTCCTTTTTGGCAATATTTTAACATCTTCTAAAACACACACAAAAATCAAGCAATATTTTAACATCTTCTGAAACACAAGAAAAAAAAAAATTCAAAACTTAAATTATTCTATTATGAAACCATTTAAGCCCATTGCACGAAATTACATAGGTTATTCGTAATATGACATAATATTTATATATTTTCGCTCTGTCAAAGTAAAAACTGATGTTTATCATGTACAGTTAGTCCTAATAGGAAGTTAGTCCTCTGTACTTAGAATATTCGATGCACTACATTTGATATATGAACAAGATAGTGATTAAAACAAAACATGTTACAATAAAAGTATTGTTTAAAATATAATTAATTAATTAAATATAAAAGCACAATGGTCTATCGGATTGATTTTGTTTTAAACTGAACCGAGCCGTTCGGGTTGAGCATAAACTCAACTTCCCTTGTGATGAAATTGAACCGAACGGAACTGAACTAGATAGATCGAGTTGCAGTCCACGACCGGGGAGGAGAAACCTGGCACTGACTTGTCAATTCCTGACACTTATGATGATAAATGAACTTCCCTTCTGTTAGAGTATAATGAGAATGTGATCCGGTTTATTCCGGTTAGCCACAAATTGATTATGTGTTTGTACTAAACCAAGACTATATAAACACTCTGTATCATCTTATCAAGGCTGGTTCACAAGAGAGATTTCTTTCTGTTGAAGATAAGATGATATAGAGTGTTTATATAGCCTTGGTTTAGTACAAACAATTAACCAGCCATCTAGTAGCATTGATAGGCTATAGGACAAAAAAATAGTTGAAACCAAATACGGCCCAAAATGCTTTGCTCTCAATACTTTTAGCATGATTTGTTTCCATATAATTTCGTAAATATCAAAAAACTTGATGAACAAGTTTCTTCCTATCTATATTTATGGAGAGTTTTAGTTGGAGAAAAATCACCAATTCTTCAATTAGGGTTTTTTTTTCGCTAAGCATACTCATGTCTTTGCTTCTCAGATGGTCCTCGCTCTGCCCTATGTTGGTAAGATCCTCTCCTCTTCATTCTAATGGCTGCTCATCTCCCTTGCTGCAAACCCCTCCTTTTACCATCAGGTTCGCTCATCCATGTGGAAATGGTCTCGGACAACCAGTCGTTTGGTATGCTAATGAATATTGTCCCGCTCATCTCGAAAAGAAGGTGCCTCTGGAGTTGGTGGATGACCCTAATAAAGAAAATATCGGGTCATCTCATGGCTGGATTGCAACTTTGAAAGACGATGGAATTGTGCGTCTTCAAGATGATTTCAACCCAGTTGCATCGGATTCAAAACCAAAACGTATTTCACTGCCTCCTCTTGTGACTCTGCCTCGTTGCCAAACCCGAATTGTCACCAACGTGGCAATGTCCTCCTCTTCTCCTGAGGAAGAAGACTGTGTTGTGGCCATCAAGTTCTTGGGAAATCAACTAAGCTATTGCAGACCGGCTCAAACGAACCCCGAGTGGATCAACATCAAAATCCAAAACCCCTGCTTTTTCTCCTCCCCTGTCATGTTTTCCAAGAAAGATGGCATGTTTCGCATTCCGGGATCTGGAGGCCACATCATTGGATCATGGGATCCCCATAAATACCACCACAGCCCCAAGGTGCAGAAGTTGCGCTTCCGAAATCTGTCAAAGACGAAACGAGCGTTTAGGGATTCGTGCTTCAGGAGCGAACATTTGGTTGAGTCACGTTCCACAGGTGAAACTTTCTTGGTTAAGTGGTACAGGAAGTACCGTAAGATCACCAGTGATATTGAAGGAATGAAAACAGAAGCGTTAATGGTGTTCAAACTAGACGAAGAAGGAAACGCTGTTTACACGGAAGATATCGGAGATCTCTGCATTTTCCTCTCAAAGTCTGAACCTTTTTGTGTCCCTGCTAGCTCTTTTCCTGGGATGCCCTCTAACCAAGTCCACATCTTTGATGTTGATGAAGCCGCAGTGGTGAGTCTGGCTGATCACTTCATTGACAACTTCGATACTGAAAACTTTACACACAAGTGTGGGGCTCCATACCATATTCCACCTCAAAATATAAACTAATAATGTAACATTGAGTCTGATTTGGAATCTGTTTTCTCTCTTAAACCTTTTAAACATCAAGTCTATTTCCACATATTTTTGCTTCTTATTTTCTCTTAAGCATCAACGCATGAACACAAATTGTAGTGTTCGGTTGATAATTCCATATATGTTAATTATTAGCAACTAGAATATAAGCGATGCGCGAATTTTTCTTTTACAATTTTGTTAAATATAGTGACGCAAATTTTAATTAATCTATGGAATTTTCTTTAAATATTTTGTTAAATATACTTATAATTGGAAAATCAACTAATTTTCTTTAGATATAACATAATATTTGATTTGAATTGATATGGAATTAACTTTTTATCTTATTTTTATTGTATGAAAATATAAAGTAATCCTCAATAATTTCAATGTTGATAGTTCGTATTTGAATATATATATATATATATATATATATATATATTTATATTTTTTTATTTAGCGACTCACAACTTTATTAATTAGAATTTTCTTTTATACTTCAAAAACACAAATATAATATTTTTAATAAATCATATAATCCAAAGTTTTACCTTTTTTTTTTTAATCTTTATTAAGATTTTTCAATGTTTTGTTTGATAAAATAAGATATCTTATTTCTCTTTAAACTTTTAGCCTCCTAATAATAATTTGATACTCAATTACGATGTTTCAATAATTAACATCATTTATTTATTTTTTATTCTCTCATATCGTTTATATGTTATTCATTTTTTTATATACATTTTACACATTTCCAATTTTTAAATTAAAATATATAAACATTTATCTTATCATGACCTCGTAATAGTTTTATTACTCTTAAATGAAAAACAATATAAATGAAATATATTTTTTGTTATAATTTTGTATTTAGAACAATAAAATACTCACATATTTTTGTATTTACTACTTTTAATCATTTATTTACATATTTTCGTTTTTTATTTAATAGTAGTTATAAGTAACAATAAATATACATAAACATGAATTAAATGAAAATTTTAATTTTTTTTTAAGAAATAGTTTTGCCTATGTGGACACTCTAGATGAAGAGAGAACTCCCTAATTATATAGTATACTAGAAAATGCTCGCGCGTTGCGCAAAACTTTGTTTCATAATTTTATTAAAATTATTTAATTAATTACTTAAAAATAAAATATATTATATTTGTTTGAAAAATCTACTTTATGAATACACTTTTATGTATGTTTTAATTAAGTTATGGTATTTTAACGTGTTAATATTTTGCTATTAAAAAATTAACTTTTTTATGTTTCGTTTATATTAATATTTTTGTCTTAGTTAACATATATTACATTTTTCATGTTGATGTAAATTTTGTGATACCGTTTGATCTCTAATCTTCAACTATTTATGAAAAATTATGTTAAACTATCGCTTAAATCTATTTTTTTGTTTTGGAGACATACCATTCCATTTATAAAAAGTTATTACAGAGAATGTTTATTCTTTTCTTTTCTTTTTTTTAATATATAAAATTAATGGAATAAAAGAACTCTCTTAAAATGAAAAATTTATCAAACAATTTTGTCATACAATGACTTTTGAATTGGACGTCTTAGTATATCAAAAAATATATTTTATTCTAGATTAGTTTAAATAGTAGTTTCATTACATGAAATATCGTTTCCCATTTACAAATGAATATCTTGATTTTTGTTTATAATAACGTTTAGTCTGCATAGAATCGAAAATGGAAACATGGAAACGAAACGTTAGGAAACGCATAAACGATTTTTCTATAATAGTAGTTGGCTTGCGGCGTGCAACGTGTGTCAGTTAGTGAATGCTGAGCATCAGGTTCCGAGCGGGTTGTTGCAGAGTTTGCCTATTTCGGAGTGGAAGTGGGACATGATTACCATGGACTTTGTGACAGGGTTGCCGGTATCGCGGACCTATGATGCTATTTGGGTGATTGTGGATCGTCTGACTAAGTCAGCACATTTTCTTGCTATTTGGGTGGCGGTTTTGGCTAAGAAGTATGTACGTGAGATTGTGAGGCTGCACATGGTGCCAGCGAGTATTGTGTCAAACAGGGATCCGAGATTTTCTTCTGAGTTTTGGGAAGCATTTCAGGCTGAGATGGGCACTAAGGTGCATATGAGTACAGCTTATCATCCGCAGACGGATGGGCAGTCTGAGAGGATAATTCAGACACCTGAGGATTTGCTGAGGATGTGTGTGATGGATTACGATGGTCATTGGGCGGATCATCTGAACCTGGTAGAGTTTACGTATAACAACAACTATCTGGCGAGTATTGGGATAGCTCCATATGAGGCTCTGTATGGGAGGTCATGTCGGACATCGTTATGATGTACTCAAGTAGGGGAGAGGAGCATGTTTGGTGCGAATTTTATTCAGGGGATTACGGAGAAGATCCGTGTCTTCAGGCTGAACATGAAGAAGGCTCAGGATCGGCAAAAGAGTTATGCTGATAAGAGGAGGAAGGAACTGGAGTTTGAGCTGGGAGATATGGTGTATCTCAAGACAGCAATGTTGAGGGGTCCTAACAGATCCATTTCAGAGAATAAGCTAACTCCGAGGTTTATGGGTCTGTTCAAGGTTGTGGAACGGGTTGGACGAGTAGCTTATCAGTTGGAGTTACCTCAGAGTATAAAGGTTTTTCATAAAGTCTTCCATTTTTTGATGTTGCGGAAGTGCCTGCATGTGTCTGAGGAGGTGTTGGCTAGGATCCCGGAGGATCTTCAGCCCAACATGACGTTGGAGGCGAGACCTGTGAGGATTCTTGAGAGGAGAGTCAAGGTCCTGCACCGGAAAAGAATACCGTTGGTGAGAGTCGTGTGGGACTGCGATGGTGTCGAGGAGGAGACTTGAGAACCGAAAGCGATGATGAAGGCAAAGTTCTCGAAGTGGTTCCAAAAGCAAGCTGTTGCTTGAGTTGTCTTTCTTTTTTGGTTTTTAGTTTGTGATAGCATGTGGCTATGCTGATGTATTCTCGTTTGTGATGTAACGATTATACATTTTGATGATTTAATAAGATAAGTTTTTCTTATTAAATGTGTTTATAAGGTGTGAGTTCTTATAGTGTATGACTGGTAGGGTCATGTGTTATGTGATGGATGGGAAATAGATGTTTTATGTGAGTTAGAACCTGTCTATTTCCTAGGGGGTCTGGAAAGTGGTTTTATGCGAGTTAGAACTTGTCTTTGCATGGACTCTGGCAGGAAACACCCTAGTGATTGGATTGTTTCGAATGGCCTAGTGATTGGTCATGGATGTGATGATATTCCGGGTTAGGGGATATCATGAGGTAACCACGAGAAGTGATTATGGTCGACAGGTGTCTACGAGGCACGTTGCAGAGTTAATTCTCCAGGGGACAGTGAGGTTTCTTGCATATATTTGAGAGATAGTGATTTCTCTCCAGGGGATAGTGATTTTCCCTGCATATATTTGAGAGATAGTGATTTCTCTCCAGGGGATAGTGATTTTCCCTGCATATACTTGAGAGAGAGTGATTTCTCTCCAGGCAATAGTGATTTTCCCTATATATACCTGAGAGATAGTGATTTCTCTCCAGCGGATAGTAATTTTCCCTGCGTATACTTGAGGGGGCAGTGAGGTTCTCTCCAGAGAATAGTGATTTTTCCCTACATGTCGATAGCTTGACAGACTGTGTGTCCCGAGAGACAAGGGCATGGAATATACCGAGCTCAAACGGTGATGACCCTGAGAGTGTGATGGTGTATATGTATATAAGTTATGAGCATAAGACTGGATGAACTTGGGGGATCAAGAAGGATCTTAGGTGGTGTTGACCGGATAGGATCAGGAGTGTTGTTGTGGATGTGGTGTCTAGTCTAGTGTTTACTTGCGTTCGGAACCTTGGTTATGATGACTCTGGTAACTTATGTAGCGTCTTGGTCGTGCATGTTCTTATTTGATTGATGCGCGATCAATTGATCTAAGCTTGGGTCTACGATTAGTTGGGCATGTTCTTGTTTGATTGTTGTACGGTCATTCGGGCAGACCTAGTCCAAATTAGGAATCGTTGCATTCTGGGTGTTTTTGGGTGAAGCTGGTCAAGTTTCGGACGGGAGTGTTAACCTTAGTAGGACGGTATTGTGCGATTCAGGTATGATCTCGAGTGGTGCTGGCCGGGGTTGGTCAGGTAGTTGAGACCGTATTGTGTGATTCGAAGTCGAATCCGTGTTAGTGGGGGAGAATTATAATGCCCGGGAACCAAAATGTGTATTTTTGGTTGGTCCGTCGACCGACACAGGGTAGGTGTGTTGATCGATACACGTGTTTGGACTCACGAGGAGTCGGGTTCTGGGTGTTGTGCCAACCAAAGCAAGTGGTGTGCGTCGATCGACGTAGGTTAAAATTGGACTGAAGGGTTTGGTTCCAATTGCTCGGTTTGTTGGGCCGGTTTAGAAAGTCTTAGGGCTTTGGTATATAAACGTGGGGCAGCGTTTTGTTGTTCGGTTGCCACAAATCAGAAGAGAAATCAGAGAGAATTGAGAGGATTGAGAGGAAAGGGATTATTGTTGATTTCCTTGGAGTTCTTGATCCTAAAAGCTTGTTGTTGAGATTTGTGAGGCTGTTGGAACGTGTTAATAAAAAGGGTTTTTACCCAGTCTAAGATTTCAAACCTAGAATTACTAAACCGATGTAGAATAGTTTAGGTTCGTTCAAGGGACCGGCAATACACTCTAATCCTTTTAAATACCAATTTAGCTAAGTGATCAAATTCGGTTTAAGTTATCATGATTTCAAGAAGCAAAGTTAAGTAAATTCGATGTAATCAATAATAATAAAAATGTTAGGTCAAAGGAAATATCTCAGGGATTAGATCATCTAGAACCAAGCAATTATTCAAGATATCATTAAAGAACCAATATAGAACGCAATCATAAATTCAAGAAGACCCACTGTCGTGGCATCAACTACTTCATCAATCAATCTAGTACCCTAAACTATCGTTTGAGAGTACAAAGAATTACGAGCATTAAAACAAATAGGATTGATTAGTTCATGAGTTGCCTTAAATTCAACTGTCGTTGGCTAAGGACAACTCGTCCATCTAAGTTAAGTTAAGCAATTCACTACACTTTTGATGAGTAAATTAACCTAAAATCAAACACTACAAGAAAACAAATAATAGTGACCACCATTTGTGACTGCTAAGTTAGTCACTAATTTTTGCGACTAATTAGAGACTGTAGTGTGACCGATTTGTGACTACCTTAAATTCAGTCGCAAAACCGTCGCATATTTGTGACCGATAAATATAGTCGTAAAGGAGTCACACATTAGCGACTGTTTTGCGACTATGTTTGAAAGTTTACATGTCGTCGCAAAGTAGTCACAAATTTGCGACTAAGTAGCGACAACTTAAAGCTGAAATAACCCGACCCATTTTTTTTTATATATATAGCATCGAATTAGCATTTCCATAAATGCTAACGCTCAACATGCTAAATTCTCAACAATCAACCTTCAGTGAAAATCAAATAAGCAATTAACCAAATAAACCGTCAAACCCCAATCAATTCAATCATCATAACCACATAGTCCATTCCAATCAAACATAAATCAAGAGTCAAACCAAACCATCAACCTAAACGGTTTCACTATCCAGAATCAGTAACACCCTAGCAATTCAAGACATTCCACATCATCGAGACCACTAGATCATCCATCTCGTCCTCGCCCTAATTCCACGATCACACTATATCTTTAACTGCATCACATGGTAAAAAGAGATGTGTGAGTATTATCACAAATACCCAGTGAGATGGTCCTCCCATCTACAAACTATACACACATGCATAAGAAGATATACAATACTAGGGTGAATCAATCAACAATGCATAACACAAGCAAGCAATTCACAAACAAACCAGAAGCCTTGTGTCGATCGACACAACCTCTAGGTGTCAATCAATGCACTTCTATGTCGATTGACACACCATCCTGGATGGTGTGTCAATCGACACACCGCTGCAGAAACCTGAGATCGAGCCTATCCTCTCATGGCTCGAAACTCAATCAATCTCATCGATCTCCTGCGTCAAAATCAACACAAAAACACGAAATCCACAAGGAAACAAGCACAAACAATCGCATTCCATCAAATCTTTACCCAGATAAGTCTATGGTCGCGCACTCACCTGATTTCTGGAGAGAAAATATGAAGAACACTAAGAACACAGAAACCCTAATCCCAAAGCCTCTGATTTCGATCCGAAATTGGTCAATTCAATGATTCCTCCACGTTCTAATACCTCTCCACGAAATAACTAAGCTCTAGGGTTATCACTCAATCCTCTCAAGAACCCTAAACTTATCTCTCAATCTCTGATTTCGGCCAAAAAAAGGGAGAAACGTATTCTCCAAGCTTTTATATCGAACCCTAGGGTTCCCTAAACCGGACCAAAATCGGCCCAAAACCAAACGATCAAAAAACCAAACCCGACGGTCTGATTTTATGCTGCGTCGATCGACACATAAGGCTTGTGTCGATCGACACAACATACAAAAACCCGATTCCTCGCGAATCACAACTCGTGTGTCGATTGACACACACCTCCTATGTCAATCGACGCACTATCCAAAATACATCACGGGCGTTACAAAAGCAATCACACATTTGCGACTGTTTAATTACGACAACATGAGACACATATTAGCACCTACCATGAAAGAGTCACAAAAGAGTCACGCATATCATGTCGACAACAAAAAGACAAAAGTGAACTATGAAAAATGAACAAAATCTCTACAATTCATAGACAAAAGTGATTTGTGACTACCTACATATCGTCACAAATTAGTAAGCAATTTACGACTACATTTCCACTACTTTACGACGCATAAGTAATATTGTGACCAATTTGTGACACTTTTTCCACTACATATATACCATTGTGGACATTAAAAATGAAATTATATTTATTCTATGATCCATAGTTGTATTTATATTGTACTAAACTCAAATGCTAAGTTTAAATATGTGTTAGTAAGGAAAAATAAAATCCAAATTCAAACTATAACAAAAATCAAATTCATAATTGTATTTAGATTGTACTTAAGAATAAATACACTTAACATTTATCTCATAATTTATAAATTTGATGTTTTACCTGCATTTGCTTTTTCAGGATTGTAGTAATGGAGATATTCATTAATTTTTAGGGTATTGGGTCTAGGGATAGACTAGAGGACCATAGTTTGGGGTCTAATTGTCTGGGGTTTAGGGATTTGATTTGTGACTACCTACACATCGTTACAAATTAGTCATAAATTTATGACTACTTTGCCACTACTTTACGACAGATAAGTAATATTATGACCAATTTGTGACACTTTTGCCACTATATATAACATTGTGGACATTAAAAACGAAATTATATTGATTATATGATCTATAGTTGTATTTATATTGTATTAAACTCAAATGCTAAGTTTAAATATGTGTTAGTAGGAAAAAATAATATCCAAATTCAAACTATAATAAAAATCAAATTCATAATTGTAACTATATTGTATTTAAGAATAAATACACTGAACATTTATCTCATAGTTTGTAAATTTGATGTTTTACCTATATTGCTTTTTTTTTAGGAATGTAGTAATGAATATATCTATTAATTTAGGGTATAGTGTCTACGGATAGACTAAAAAATCATAGTTTGGAGTTTAATTGTATAGGTTTAGGGATTTGATATGTGACTACCTACACATCATCACAAATTACTCATAAATTACCGGCTACTTTGACTAATATCTAAATCTTTTCACCCAAATATTTGGGCCTTGGTGGGTTTATATCCCACCCAAATAATTATGTTGCCCCTACTTTGGGACGCATTAACAACGCAAACAATGAGCAAAGTAATCAGATTGGATCCCAAAATCATTTGGTCGAAACCTTAAATGTTTTGGCTTCTCTCTCGGCTCCACAAGCGACAAACCCCAATCTTTCAATTCTTCCTCAAATCTTTCGATTATCTTAACAAATCCGTTCAGTTCTTCCTATTCTTCCTCTTTCTATCGACTACCTTCTCCGTAACAAACCAGATTGAAGAAATCCTTTCGAATCTTCATCTCCAAAACGCATATCTTTGTCCTCAAACCCAGAACCTTCAATCTTCATCTGTCTCTCTTTCGCTCGTCTCGAATCTCTCTTACCCTAACCCAAATTGACAAACTCTAACCCTAATCGAGAAAACCCTAATCCAGATCTTATGGCTGGTACGAAAGGAGTTCTTACAAGAGGAGGAAGTTCACAAGGAGTTCTTACAAGAGGAGGAAGTTCCAGCGGCGGCTGTGCTCTAAGATTCCCCGGCATTGATGGATCTCGATCCACCGGCTGAGGAAAACCATGAGGCGTTGAGATCTCTTGTCATTGTGAAACTTGTTATTTTGCTTCATCTCTGGATATTATTCTCAGTATTTGTAGATGCTATGTTCGTTTTGGGCTCTTTCATTGTCTTCATCTCTGGAAATTATTTCATTAGGGAGGTTTCTTTAGCTTCATCTTTCCTATTCTGCTAAGAGATGCAAGACTTATCGAGCTTTATGGGCAAGAATATTAGAAAACTGGAAAAAAATTCTTAAATTGGTTTGTAACTTATGTAGCGTCTTGGTCGTGCATGTTCTTATTTGATTGATGCGCGATCAATTGATCTAAGCTTGGGTCTACGATTAGTTGGGCATGTTCTTGTTTGATTGTTGTACGGTCATTCGGGCAGACCTAGTCCAAATTAGGAATCGTTGCATTCTGGGTGTTTTTGGGTGAAGCTGGTCAAGTTTCGGACGGGAGTGTTAACCTTAGTAGGACGGTATTGTGCGATTCAGGTATGATCTCGAGTGGTGCTGGCCGGGGTTGGTCAGGTAGTTGAGACCGTATTGTGTGATTCGAAGTCGAATCCGTGTTAGTGGGGGAGAATTATAATGCCCGGGAACCAAAATGTGTATTTTTGGTTGGTCCGTCGACCGACACAGGGTAGGTGTGTTGATCGATACACGTGTTTGGACTCACGAGGAGTCGGGTTCTGGGTGTTGTGCCAACCAAAGCAAGTGGTGTGCGTCGATCGACGTAGGTTAAAATTGGACTGAAGGGTTTGGTTCCAATTGCTCGGTTTGTTGGGCCGGTTTAGAAAGTCTTAGGGCTTTGGTATATAAACGTGGGGCAGCGTTTTGTTGTTCGGTTGCCACAAATCAGAAGAGAAATCAGAGAGAATTGAGAGGATTGAGAGGAAAGGGATTATTGTTGATTTCCTTGGAGTTCTTGATCCTAAAAGCTTGTTGTTGAGATTTGTGAGGCTGTTGGAACGTGTTAATAAAAAGGGTTTTTACCCAGTCTAAGATTTCAAACCTAGAATTACTAAACCGATGTAGAATAGTTTAGGTTCGTTCAAGGGACCGGCAATACACTCTAATCCTTTTAAATACCAATTTAGCTAAGTGATCAAATTCGGTTTAAGTTATCATGATTTCAAGAAGCAAAGTTAAGTAAATTCGATGTAATCAATAATAATAAAAATGTTAGGTCAAAGGAAATATCTCAGGGATTAGATCATCTAGAACCAAGCAATTATTCAAGATATCATTAAAGAACCAATATAGAACGCAATCATAAATTCAAGAAGACCCACTGTCGTGGCATCAACTACTTCATCAATCAATCTAGTACCCTAAACTATCGTTTGAGAGTACAAAGAATTACGAGCATTAAAACAAATAGGATTGATTAGTTCATGAGTTGCCTTAAATTCAACTGTCGTTGGCTAAGGACAACTCGTCCATCTAAGTTAAGTTAAGCAATTCACTACACTTTTGATGAGTAAATTAACCTAAAATCAAACACTACAAGAAAACAAATAATAGTGACCACCATTTGTGACTGCTAAGTTAGTCACTAATTTTTGCGACTAATTAGAGACTGTAGTGTGACCGATTTGTGACTACCTTAAATTCAGTCGCAAAACCGTCGCATATTTGTGACCGATAAATATAGTCGTAAAGGAGTCACACATTAGCGACTGTTTTGCGACTATGTTTGAAAGTTTACATGTCGTCGCAAAGTAGTCACAAATTTGCGACTAAGTAGCGACAACTTAAAGCTGAAATAACCCGACCCATTTTTTTTTATATATATAGCATCGAATTAGCATTTCCATAAATGCTAACGCTCAACATGCTAAATTCTCAACAATCAACCTTCAGTGAAAATCAAATAAGCAATTAACCAAATAAACCGTCAAACCCCAATCAATTCAATCATCATAACCACATAGTCCATTCCAATCAAACATAAATCAAGAGTCAAACCAAACCATCAACCTAAACGGTTTCACTATCCAGAATCAGTAACACCCTAGCAATTCAAGACATTCCACATCATCGAGACCACTAGATCATCCATCTCGTCCTCGCCCTAATTCCACGATCACACTATATCTTTAACTGCATCACATGGTAAAAAGAGATGTGTGAGTATTATCACAAATACCCAGTGAGATGGTCCTCCCATCTACAAACTATACACACATGCATAAGAAGATATACAATACTAGGGTGAATCAATCAACAATGCATAACACAAGCAAGCAATTCACAAACAAACCAGAAGCCTTGTGTCGATCGACACAACCTCTAGGTGTCAATCAATGCACTTCTATGTCGATTGACACACCATCCTGGATGGTGTGTCAATCGACACACCGCTGCAGAAACCTGAGATCGAGCCTATCCTCTCATGGCTCGAAACTCAATCAATCTCATCGATCTCCTGCGTCAAAATCAACACAAAAACACGAAATCCACAAGGAAACAAGCACAAACAATCGCATTCCATCAAATCTTTACCCAGATAAGTCTATGGTCGCGCACTCACCTGATTTCTGGAGAGAAAATATGAAGAACACTAAGAACACAGAAACCCTAATCCCAAAGCCTCTGATTTCGATCCGAAATTGGTCAATTCAATGATTCCTCCACGTTCTAATACCTCTCCACGAAATAACTAAGCTCTAGGGTTATCACTCAATCCTCTCAAGAACCCTAAACTTATCTCTCAATCTCTGATTTCGGCCAAAAAAAGGGAGAAACGTATTCTCCAAGCTTTTATATCGAACCCTAGGGTTCCCTAAACCGGACCAAAATCGGCCCAAAACCAAACGATCAAAAAACCAAACCCGACGGTCTGATTTTATGCTGCGTCGATCGACACATAAGGCTTGTGTCGATCGACACAACATACAAAAACCCGATTCCTCGCGAATCACAACTCGTGTGTCGATTGACACACACCTCCTATGTCAATCGACGCACTATCCAAAATACATCACGGGCGTTACAAAAGCAATCACACATTTGCGACTGTTTAATTACGACAACATGAGACACATATTAGCACCTACCATGAAAGAGTCACAAAAGAGTCACGCATATCATGTCGACAACAAAAAGACAAAAGTGAACTATGAAAAATGAACAAAATCTCTACAATTCATAGACAAAAGTGATTTGTGACTACCTACATATCGTCACAAATTAGTAAGCAATTTACGACTACATTTCCACTACTTTACGACGCATAAGTAATATTGTGACCAATTTGTGACACTTTTTCCACTACATATATACCATTGTGGACATTAAAAATGAAATTATATTGATTCTATGATCCATAGTTGTATTTATATTGTACTAAACTCAAATGCTAAGTTTAAATATGTGTTAGTAAGGAAAAATAAAATCCAAATTCAAACTATAACAAAAATCAAATTCATAATTGTATTTAGATTGTACTTAAGAATAAATACACTTAACATTTATCTCATAATTTATAAATTTGATGTTTTACCTGCATTTGCTTTTTCAGGATTGTAGTAATGGAGATATTCATTAATTTTTAGGGTATTGGGTCTAGGGATAGACTAGAGGACCATAGTTTGGGGTCTAATTGTCTGGGGTTTAGGGATTTGATTTGTGACTACCTACACATCGTTACAAATTAGTCATAAATTTATGACTACTTTGCCACTACTTTACGACAGATAAGTAATATTATGACCAATTTGTGACACTTTTGCCACTATATATAACATTGTGGACATTAAAAACGAAATTATATTGATTATATGATCTATAGTTGTATTTATATTGTATTAAACTCAAATGCTAAGTTTAAATATGTGTTAGTAGGAAAAAATAATATCCAAATTCAAACTATAATAAAAATCAAATTCATAATTGTAACTATATTGTATTTAAGAATAAATACACTGAACATTTATCTCATAGTTTGTAAATTTGATGTTTTACCTATATTGCTTTTTTTTTAGGAATGTAGTAATGAATATATCTATTAATTTAGGGTATAGTGTCTACGGATAGACTAAAAAATCATAGTTTGGAGTTTAATTGTATAGGTTTAGGGATTTGATATGTGACTACCTACACATCATCACAAATTACTCATAAATTACCGGCTACTTTGACTAATATCTAAATCTTTTCACCCAAATATTTGGGCCTTGGTGGGTTTATATCCCACCCAAATAATTATGTTGCCCCTACTTTGGGACGCATTAACAACGCAAACAATGAGCAAAGTAATCAGATTGGATCCCAAAATCATTTGGTCGAAACCTTAAATGTTTTGGCTTCTCTCTCGGCTCCACAAGCGACAAACCCCAATCTTTCAATTCTTCCTCAAATCTTTCGATTATCTTAACAAATCCGTTCAGTTCTTCCTATTCTTCCTCTTTCTATCGACTACCTTCTCCGTAACAAACCAGATTGAAGAAATCCTTTCGAATCTTCATCTCCAAAACGCATATCTTTGTCCTCAAACCCAGAACCTTCAATCTTCATCTGTCTCTCTTTCGCTCGTCTCGAATCTCTCTTACCCTAACCCAAATTGACAAACTCTAACCCTAATCGAGAAAACCCTAATCCAGATCTTATGGCTGGTACGAAAGGAGTTCTTACAAGAGGAGGAAGTTCACAAGGAGTTCTTACAAGAGGAGGAAGTTCCAGCGGCGGCTGTGCTCTAAGATTCCCCGGCATTGATGGATCTCGATCCACCGGCTGAGGAAAACCATGAGGCGTTGAGATCTCTTGTCATTGTGAAACTTGTTATTTTGCTTCATCTCTGGATATTATTCTCAGTATTTGTAGATGCTATGTTCGTTTTGGGCTCTTTCATTGTCTTCATCTCTGGAAATTATTTCATTAGGGAGGTTTCTTTAGCTTCATCTTTCCTATTCTGCTAAGAGATGCAAGACTTATCGAGCTTTATGGGCAAGAATATTAGAAAACTGGAAAAAAATTCTTAAATTGGTTTGTACAGTGATACTGTGTGATGTTATACATTTGTGGGAATTTAGTGAACTTATGAGATATGATATGTTTATAGAATACAAAGGTTGTGTTCAGTTTATAGATTCTAGTATCTCTAAATTGAGGTGCATGTCGGACCCTTTTTTCTCTCTTTTTATGTGGATATGGTTTCTGATTTATATGATGATGAATGTATTTTCCGTTTGTTCAGTAGAGCAATACTTGAATTGAGACGCTTTGTGTATTTACTCTTTGCAGTATCTATAAATAGATCCAAGCTTGTCATGCAGCTAGAAAAAGGAGAGGTTTAATATACAAAGTTTCTTTTCTGTTTTCTCGTACGAGGAGATGATGCGGTACAAAGAGGTATTAATGTAGTTTCACCTAGTTTTATGTCTGTTTTTTTTTCCTTGCTTCTTCACCTGATCTGGTTATGCCCATTATCTGTAAACAACTTTTTTTTAGTTTTTGAATTTGTGGGGTTTGTTTCAATCAGGAGAAAGAAGCTTTCAGGAAGTATTTGAAGTCAAGTGGAGTTCTTGATTCTCTCATCAAAAGTATAATCTCTTTCTCTATATAATCCAGTATTACTTTGCCTATTGCAATAGTTTATTATTGAATTAATTTTATCTGTTCTGGCAAATAATTTGTCAACAAGTTTTTTTGTATGTTGTGAAACATGATGGGGTTTTGAATGTAGTACTGGTTGCTTTGTATGAGCAGAATGACAAACCTTCCTCTGCTTTAGAGTAAGTTTCTGGACACGTATTTTGATTTTAACAGTTATATATTTATTAGTTTTGAAGTGAGTATCGTAGTGTTGTGACATATAATCTTAATTCTAGGTTCTGCTGAACGAGGTCATTGTAAACTAAATTCAATGTGAATTAGATGAAAGATTATAAGTTTTCTCATGGGCTCTATTCATATACTGATTTTGACTACAGAAATACATGAACTTGTTACCCTTTCGTCTGGAAAATTGATGGAAATTTCGATTAGATTTTGAAATATGAAGATCACTGTTTCATGTTTTTATATGCATTCTTTGTCCTGCATTGCGTACAAGGTCTAGGCAGCCTGTGAAGAGGTACAAGAAGCTTATTGCTGATATTTTCTCTCATAATCAGGATGGTAATTTTACCCAGTTTCTCCTTTTTTCTATAAGATTCATCTTCACAAGTTGGATTTTGATTTCTTATTGTTCCTAAATTCATTTCTTAGAAGGATGGGAGCTCCTTGTTTAACTTAGAAGGCGGTCTCCCAAAGCTGTGCCAATTAGTACAGGAAGGTGGGAATGATGACAGGTCGCAGAGCCTGCGTGCAGCAGGACTTCAAGCCCTATCAGCAATGGTAGTTAGATTATGCTGTTATGTTTCTCTAGATACTGTTATTCATTATTAAGAATCTACAAGTATCTTCTGCTACATTTTGGGCGTTTATCTATTTCCAGATTTGGCTGATGGGTGAATACTCTCATATCCCCAATGACTTTGACAATGTAAGTAACTCTCAGGTTCATGCACTCGTTTCTTTGGGTTTCCGGGCTCCTATATATTCTGATCTGCTTTCCTGCATCAAAAACCGATAGAAAAGTGGGGAAAACTTTGTTAAATATCCTTTCCAAATCTTTTGGCCATAGCTTTCGTAGAACTGGGAGCTGAGATCGTATTGCTAGAATTTTAGCTAGTATCTGCTAACTGATCAATTGAATACTTGCATGGCAGGTTGTCTTAGCAGTCTTGGAGAATTATGGTCAACCAAAAAAAAACAACAAATGCTAGAACAATTCTCCAACGACTGCTACTGCACCAGAGACTGCCACACCTACTGATGACCAGCCTGCAAAACACAGTTCACCACAAGTCTAGGCCAGCACCTCAACAATCCTCTTCAACACTTAAGACTCCTTCTCTCTAACTCTTGAACTTTTCTTTTTAAACTTTGATAACTTTTGGTACAATGGTTTGTAGTTTTTGTACTTTGATTATGGTGTACTGTGCTTTTGGTACCTAGGTTATTATGTAGTATATAGCTTTTAATTTCAGGTTTTTGTTTATTCATTCGATTTGGCCAAATCAAAACAAAACAAACAAACACTAATGTGTGACTGAAAAGAGACCAAAGCGTTGCAAATAAGTGGCAATTTAGTGACACAAGATTCAAGTTGTCTCTAAATAGTCGCTTATTTACGACTACAAAAGAAGACACAAAGTGGTAACAAAATAATGACTACATTAATCGTCACATATTAGTATCAATTTAACGGTGCTACTTAGTCGTTTCTTTCCCACCACCTTTTGTAGTCACAAAGTCGTTGCAACTATGCGACAACATGTATATGTCACAATGTAGTCGCCAATTTGCGACCACAATAATCTTGTCACAATATAGTATATGTTTTGCTACTACAAAATCGTTGTCACAACGTAGTCGCTAATGTGCGACTAATTTGTGACTGATTAAATTAGCGACGATCATTTAGCGACTATCCATTTTAGTCACTAATGGATAGTCGCTAAATATTCACAAATAGGTCATTTGTGACTACTTTGTGACGAAATAGGGTGTCACAAATGACCTGTTTTCTTGTAGTGAAAAGCTAGGTGATCAAGCTAGTCTAGGCGTTATGATCAACAATAGATAGAGATATCAAACATGTTTAAAGACCTATCTATACTTAGTTCATGAATCCCTAATCCCATCGAAACCTTTAACCTAACTTGGGAAACTACTCGCACATGGTGGAACGAAAAACAACAAAAGAGATAAGAAAATTCATAGATAAAGTAATGAAAAGTTTAAGGTTTAGAAAACTTCAACGCAAGGTGGAAGACAAATCTCCAATCTTACAAAACTCTCAAAACAAAGTATCCAAATCTCTCTCTCACTCGTAAGTTCTCTCTCTCATTCTTGGGTCTAGGGTCGTGTCTTTCTCCAAGATTCCTCACCCTTTTTTAAGGGCTTTAGCGGTTGGAATAGATTAGTGTAAATCTTGGTGGCGAAAATTAGGTTTAATGAAGATTTCCAAAAGTGAATTTTCTGGGGAGCAGGTCAGCTGATCAGGGAGCGGGTGCTCCCTATCTCCAAAATCTCCAAAAGATTGTGTTTTTCTCCCTTTTTCGCCAAACCTCCTTGCAAGTTCCAATCCTTCATGTCAACCACTTTTTAGACCTAGAAAGACTCAATATAGAGTGAAAGACTCAATAAAAACCTACAAAACAAGGGTTAGAATGCACTAAAAACGCATTATATCAATTCTCCCAGATTTAGATCTTTGTTTGTCCTCAAACAAATTCAAGACCAAGTGAAGGAGAAAAGTTTGAAAACATGGGAACTCTTAAATCCTCATCGAACCGTGTTTATGACTTTCAGTCTGTAGACCACGTAATCCAGATCATGAATAGCAAAGTTTTACCAAAACTCCTCAACACGTTTCTCATCCAAGTCTCATTTCCCAAACACAAACTCAACGTATTCAAAGTTGCGTGAGGGTCTCGCTAAAGGTACCATTTAAGGTAGACGACGCTAAAGGGTTTAATGCCATTTGGAGGTGGAGTTCAAAGTGTTTATTACCCGGCGTTTCGTAGAGGATGCAGGATATCGCAAAAAATTGCAAGAGAGAATAGGTCCATTTATATTCCACATTCTCTAAACCACTCTTTCTTTCTTCAATTCACTCCAACGTCTCATCTAGTCATCATCCACCTTGGGTATACTCGCTGTGCAGAGAGACACTTTTACAAACTTACCACTCTTCATCATCTGTTTTTTTTTTTTGTTTGAGATAAGAAGTAGATGATGATGAAGAGGGTTTCAATTACGAACATGTGTCTCTCAAACACGAAGATATTTAGAGTTTTTGTACATACCCAAGTGGAACTTATCATTGCCATTCCTTCCTCATGGATTTTTATTCCAACTCACTGTAAAACAATCTTCTGAAAATAGGAGCATGTATGGGTGCTCTCAGTTCTAGAGCAGGTACTCGTCTCTGGGAGCAGGTGCTCTTGTTCTTCAGAAAGAGTGATTTAGAGGCAGTGTCGACCCAGTTCTCTCCGGTATTTTTGCGCATATCCTGCACATGTGACAATGAAGTAACAAGAATGCAAGAGGCTTGAAAAGAGGTAAGGGTTAAAGAGGGTACTAGCTAAAAATGAGCTAGGTATTCAAGAATAACAAGAGTGATAAAAAGAATAAGGAGTCCTGAATATGATTCGTTTCCGTATTCTAGTGCCAGTAGCGAGAAAAGTTTTTGGTCAATAAGATAGTGTATTGAAATGTTCCAGCTGTTCCTTGTACTCATGCTCTGTAGAAATTGTCACTAGAGAGAAAGTTAAAGCATAAGTGGTTAACAAGTCATAACGGGACAAAGTCCTAATTCCCAACAAAGTCTTGACTCAATAAAACCAAATAAAAATAGACTCAATAGGACATAAAAAAAGAAAACAACCAAAATAAACGAGGTTAGTAGCAACTCCCCCAGACTTACTTAGAATAAGAGAAGAGAGAGTGAAAAGAAATAAATAAACTAAAAATAAAGAAAGCAGAAAATAAATTGTCTTGATAGTGCATGGGAGAGATAGAAAAGCGATGTCTAATCGCTTGGGGTGTGGTCGGAGGAGTCGTCGTCTATGAGTGGCTTCGTGCGCTTGGCATATTGTGTCAGGCGCGGTCGGATGAAGACGATGGAGCACCACAGGATGGTTGAGCAGGAGTAGTGGAAGGCATAGTTGCTGTGGCATCAGAACCGCGACAACCCTTCTGGAGCATGTGCAGTATCTGGCGGAGCATGCCATTATTCTTCTTGGTGAAGTCCACCATCCAGCGGCGGTACTTAGAGTCCTCCGGGTGTTGGAGATGTCACGAAGCAGGTACTCACTCTACGCATAGTGGCCTTAGATGGTTGCGTGTTGGCGGTCTCCTCCTCCAAGTCCTCGATCTCCTCGACACCAAGATGAACATCGGGGCCGGGAGCAACTACTCCAGCTGGGGTGTTCCCTCCAAGAATAGGTGCTCTAGACTCAGAGCAGAGATACTCTGTTCTCGGAGTGAAACCGACGTTAGCTGCAACCTCTAAGTCCGTCAGTGATGGTTGTGGCAACCTACAAAACAGAACACGCTTGTCTCGCTATGTAAACCGGTAAATGGTTGCATCGTGTAAGATCTCACAAGAGATAAGAGAGGCGGTGTCTATGAACTTAATCTCCTCGATACAAGTCGAGGTGCCAATATCCACTTCCAAGTGTAAGAACAACCGGGTAAGGAGGCTTCCAATCTTCTCCGTCCCAACGGTCTTTCCCTTGCCACCTTGGTCCTCTTTTCCTCTACGATCTCGGCGAACAATACTCCCATGTTAACATCCACATCAAGCTCACAACTCAATCCCTGCTCTGCTGAAATGGCATCCCTCACCGCATTGTAGAGGAGAACCAGCTCGTCTACTCTCACCTTACTAGCATCATCCCGTGAGAATAGGAGGGTGCTAAGTGCCTTAGCTGCAATCCGAAAGGCAAGGTTGCAGATGGCTGACTGAGCGGCATACCGAGAGAAGTAGTTCCCTTGGGCAATGAAGTTCCAGAAAGCATGTGCAACCGAGAGACGGTTGGGGAGCTCTATATTCTGCGATGTGGAGTCGAAACCGTATAGCTGACAAAGATCAGGGATGGTGATGGAGTACTTGTTCCCTCCAGCAAAGAAAGAAAAGACTCCCTCAGAGGCGCCTCGCTTCCGCAGGATGGCGTAGACTACCTTGGCTGAGGCAAGGCACTGTCTAACCAGGTCAGGGTAGAGCGCGTTAGGCTGTGAAGCCATGTCCGTAAGTTGCGCAATGGCAAGGATACCGCTTACGTCTTGGAAGAGCCCAAACCTCTTCAAGGTGTTTGCACACATGAACCGAGTTAGCTCAACAGCAATGTCCAACTAGTTGTTGTAGTAGTACGCGCCCGATTGATCCCAAACATCATCAGAATGCACTGGAAGTCTAACATCGAGCAGAGAGAATTTGCTACCTTCGGCTAACTGAAGAAACCTCACACACAAAAGTCATCTTCTGACCAGTTTTCATATATGAGTTTGTTATCTCCGGCAGACGGATGTGGGCTCCAAAAGCCACGACGTCAGTTCGGATTATGTGTATTGCTATTTGTTGATAGTTTTTAGCGGTTTAGATCTGAATTTTCCGTTCATCGGATCTTTTTTCCGACTTGGTTTGGATTTGCGGCTTCCGACTTTGATCGGATTAAATAAATTATGGCTTGACCGGTTTTAGTTTTCCGACTTAGTTCGGATCTTCCTTGGCCTTTCGGATTTATTGTAAATCCCAATTTGCTTTTGTTTCAACACTTCTTTCTTGTTATAATCATAATTTCTTATAAGGGCATACATCTTTACTCGCCTTGATGGCTTTTTAGGAGTAAAGTGTCTCGAACAAGACCGAATTCAGTTGTGAATTTGTGTTCTTTTGAATCGAGTTTCCCTATCTCTCAACTTAACGAAAAAGAAGTGATGATTCATCTGCTTTTGGTTGACATCGAAAGGTGAAGCTGTGTTTGGGGCAGATTCCTTGGAGTTTTCTTGTCTTAATTGTCTGTGCTGGAATCTGGGATCATTGCCGGTGTTTCGTGACGGTGGTTCATGGAGATCGGTGGTGTTTCTCCTCTTTTGCTATGTGGTCACCTGATGGACACGTGTATGCTCTTAAAAAAATTTTGGGGGGATTTTGAGAAATACCCTAAAATTTAATGAAAATTTTAAAAATATACTTAATCTTATAAAGTTGGAAAAATATACATTTTTGTTACGTAAAAGTACGTAATTACCCTTATACATATTTAACATGCTAAATAACTTAAGAATAATTTAAAATTATTAAATTTAAATTCAAAATTTAGTTTTTTATTTACTTTTAATTTTTAAAAACATTTTGTTAATAAATTAATATCTAAAAGCTAAATTATTAATAAAAATAAAAAAATAAAGATTGACTTGTTTTACACAGTCAACTTATATTTTGGTTCATTGATTTTTTACTTTGTTGATTTATTTATATACTTGATTTATTTTTTTTATGCTCGTCGACTTAATTTTCTGCTTTGTCAACTTATTTTAAACTGTTGAGTTATATTTTGTTTGATTGATTTTTTACTTTCTCGACTTGTTTAACCATTGACTTAATTTTTTTTTTGTCGACTTAATATTCAACTTCATCGACTTATTTTAAACTGTTGACATATATTATCGTTTGATTGATTTTTTACTTTGTCGACTTATTTAACCATTGACTTAATTTTCACTTTTGTCGACTTAATTTTTAGTTTCGTCGACTTATCTTAAATTGCTGACTTATATTTTGTTTGTTTGACATTTTAAGTTATCTATTTATTTAAACCACTGACTTATTTTTGTTAATTCATTGACTTAAAATTTTGTTTCATCGATTTATATTTTGATTGATTGACTTTTTATCTTGTCGACTTATTTAAACCATTGATTTAATATTTTGTTCATCGACTTGACATATTATTATATAAATTAATTAAAGTGTAAATTGTAAAATTAATTAAAATCAATTTCTTAGAATTTTATCAAAAAATTTTTTTTATTAGATTATCAATTGATGGGTTATATATTAGTTTTAAATATTATAAATCAATTTTTAAATAAAAACTAGAAAAATTAAATAATTTTTTATTCTAATTTAATCTTGTTAAATAATAATATAATTTTCATTTCAACTCTTAAAATATGGTATTTTTCAAAATATAACAAATTTGGTATAAATTTCAAATTTCCAATAATATTTCGGTACACACAAGCCATTTTTTCCAAAATTTTATCTATTTGATGGTTACACGTGTTTTATTATTTGTTGATCAAATCTGTAATTCAGATCAGTTGGGCTCCAAACTTCCCATGTTGTAAGCTCATTATTGTGGGATTTAAACTATAAAATTGTTGGCCGGCAAAAAAATAAAAATAAAAAAAAAAGACTGACAAGACTAGTATTTACCGCCTAATCATTTAGGCACTATGCATCCCAACAGTCTTCTCGCTTTGAATGTGGAAATGGATTGGTGTTGCAAGTAAAAACATAATAACGACAACAATAATGAAAGAGAGGTTTCTGGAGGAACAGAATACAAGCTGTTGGAACACATGCGGAGTTGTTCCAACACGTGGAGAAAAGTGAGATTGGGCTCTTATTGAATTAGAAAGCTCAATAATGATAGAGGTTAAAAGCCAACGTGACATGAAACGTTAGGGTTTCTTGGTGGTAGCTATAAAAGGCAAGAGGCATTGACAAAAAGAGTTACGCGCCTAGAGTTCTTTTGTGAGATGCACGCATGTGTGTGTGGCGTCGTCTCACCATATTGATGGTGGTTTGTCTATGAAGATTGCAGCCGTTGAGAAGACGGTGCTGTTGGTTGGTTGTCAAGCATGCGGGCTTAATACCTATCTTCATAGTTTGTTTATGTAGAAAAGAGTGGTGGTATGCCATATAGCAATTTTAGGTTACGGCCTTTTCTAGTGGATTGATTCTGGACTAGGTACCGGGGATATAGGAAAAATCGAACCTCGTGAAAAAAATTCATGTGTTCTTTATTTATGCTCATACATACTCGTTACAAACACAAACATAGAGATCTAGCCATAAACCGTTTTTTCAATTGGTATCAGAACGGGACTCGATAGAGATCTATTCTTATTTTTGGGTATGATCCGGGATTCGGTTTTGGTGGTTAGGATTGAAGAGCAAAGTATGAGATTAGGGTTTATCAAGGTTCATGTTAACGAAGAAGATATTGAAGTTTATGGGCTTGAAAACGAACATGAGAGAGAGATCAATTTGCTTCTGATATAGCCAAAGAGATTCAAAGGATGTGATAGAAGGAGTAGCGTGGTTATGGAAGAGGAGGAGAACCGAAGAGAAAGCTTTGAGGAAATATTAGCTGCGAGCAACCACTTTGCGGGCCACTTTTTTTAGCAAACTATAATGAACCATAAATCGATCTTGACACCGTTGCAAAGATAACAAAGTCAGCTTTCCAGAGGAAAAAATGGAACTCAATTCTGATGTGAAATCCGAGAGTTATGGATGTTTCTCTCTAGCAAAAAAATTGATCAAGTTTGCAGAAGAACTGCTGGAACAGATGTTGGAACAGAAAATATACTATTGGAACATGGCAAGAACAGAGGTTAATTTAAAAAAAAAAATTGGTTTTCACAGGAGGAGAGTGTGATATACATCCTTTCTCCTTGATTTTCTTGAGATGTTTTGAATGAATGTGTTAACCAAGATAGGGGAGATTAATGTGCCGATGCATCTCCAACAAATCTCAATGAAGAGCTTCAAGAAGTGAGTATCAAGAAAGTATTGATGCTACCACTGAGGGGGAGTCGATGCTGAATCTCGAGAGTTTGAAGATGAGCTTGGATGCACACATTCAGTCAAAAAGGGGGAGAATGAAAGAGAGGTTTCTGGAGGAACAGAGTACAAGCTGCTGGAACACATGCGGAGCTGTTCCAACACGTGGAGAAAAGTGAGATTGGGCTCTTATTGAATTAGAAAGCCTAATAATGATAGAGGTTAAAAGCCAACGTGACATGAAACGTTAGGGTTTCGTGGTGGTAGGTATAAAAGGCAAGATGCGTTGACAAATAGAGTTACGCGCCTAGGGTTCCTTTGTGAGATGCACACGTGTGTGTGGCGTCGTCCCACCATATTGATGGTGGTTTGTCTATGAAGATTGCAGCCGTTGAGAAGACGGTGCTGCTGGTTGGTTGTCAAGCATGGGGGCTTGATACCTTTCTTCATAGTTTCTCCATGTAGAAAAGAGTGGTGGCTTGCCATATAGCAATTATAGGTTGCGGCATTTTCTAGTGGATTGATTCTGGACTAGGTCCTGGGGATGTAGGAAAAACCGAACCTCTTGAAAAAATTCTATGTGTTCTTTATTTATGCTCATACATACTCTTTACAAACACAAACGTAGAGATCTAGCCATAAACCATTTTTTCAAATAAATCATCTGTATATGGAAAATTCAAAATACATACTAAGAACCTATGAACACCCCCATGAAGATGCTTTGAGGTTTTATGAGAATCACTAACAAATTGTCTTTCTCATGTATAACGAGTGTAATATTTGTGTAAGTTTATGATTTTGATTTAAGATTTATGATATCACAATATTTAAACATAACTTTTGTTAAAGTTTTAGGATGATAAATGATTTATCGTTTAGAGTTTGGAGTTAGGATTTAAGGTTTAGGTATCACAATATAAATAAAAATTTTGATAAAGAAATTTGAGTTTTTGGATAAATGAATATTTGATTTAGTATTTAGGTTTAGGGTTTACACTTCGAGTTTCAAAGTGGTTTTTGTTTTTATGATAAATTCGTGTCTTATCCATAGTTTAGAGTTTAGTGTTAGAGTTTGGAATATCACATTACATATATAACTTTTGATATACAAATTTGACTTTTTAAGATAAATAATTATTTGTTTTAAGGTTTGTGGTTATACACTTAAGATTTCACAAATTATAATTAAGAATAGGATTTTGGATTTTTAAGGAATTTATGAGTTTTTGATTTTGGATTTAAGATTTTCTAGTTAGAATTAAAATTTTGTAAACATTATATTTAAAATTTTGCTAACCGATATTTAAGCATTCGATTTTGTTTTGATTAAGTTCTATTCAAGATTTTTATGTTTTCTTTAAAACATTAATTGGAGCTAATGATGGAAACTACATGGATCGATGATGAGGGGAAATATATTTGCAATCGCGCCTAACATCTTAAATTTATACATTTTCGTGGAAACTTCAATTTATATATCTTCATTGACCAAATAGATATTTTACAACTTTTCACAAAAAAAATTTCATCTTTGAACGGTGAACCTCTTTATTACTTCTGCAGATACAAAAAAAAACAAAAGCAGAAAATAATATTTCAAAAAAAAAAAAAAAATTCAATTCAATTTTTCTCTACGCGACCAGTCGGAAATAGAGTTTTTGAGAAATTCTTTATTTGTGATTTCAATAAAACGATCAAGCATCATCCCGTGTCGTCGTTGTTGAGGACGACGGAGATACCAGCAAGGAGTTTGGGAGCTAACTGAAACGTCGTCACGACGAGAGTTGGGTTGCTGTCGGAGATCTGCCTGGAGATATCACGGGCTGCTTCGAGACTCGAGAGTGTTTGCGGTGGTGACAATGATGCCGAGTAGGGTTGGGCAAAAAATCCGAAACCGAAAAACCGAACTGAACCCGACCCTAATTATCCGAACCGAATCCGATCCGAAGTTTTTAATACCCGAATAGATATTATATCTCTAAATCCGAAACCGAACCTGAACTGAAGCGAAAACCGAACGGGTACCCCAATGTACGAAACATAAACAAAATTAAATATATTTAGAGTTAAAGTCGAATATGTTCATGTAGTTTGTATAATTTTTAAAGTTTTTTCTTTGTTTTTTTATCAATTCGGATATTGTGGATATATTTCGATAAAAATAACCAATTTATGTTATTATTTGAACTATTACAATTATTTTTATTATTTTATTTCGGATATTTTTGGATAATTGGAATACTAAATAATTGAATTGAACCAAATAAAAAGAAAGTGAGATAGTTTTACATTTTTTGGGTAATGTTTGAATATTTTCGACAATCTCTATACTATTAAAAGAGAAGTCATTTAGAGTAAATGTCCAAAATCCTATCTAATATTACTAAAATTGCCACTGGTTTTAAATTAAAGAAATTCAATTGAAAAGGGTAATTTTGTACATATGTAGTGGCAATTTCAGTAATTTTGGGATCAATTTCAGACATTTTGAAAGGCATTTTCGTTATTTTAGGAAAGTTTTATAACTGCATAAAAAAATGATAAAAAATATATAATAAATTTTAAAAAATTCTATCTCCCATTCATCTTTGTTTGATGATATTTCTAATATACAAATTAAATAATCGGATAATTTATATGATAAAAAAACAAAGATTTTTTCTGCATATGTTATGATTCAAATTTTTCAAAAAGACCATAAACTATTTAACATATGAAAAGAGTAATGTTTATCAAAATCCCACATCGGATACGAAAATAAATTTGAATCCAAAGACATAGTATAGAAAGAAACAAAATGATGAACAACGGTAAGAGCAGGAAACCTAATCTAATAGGCATTCAAAACAAAATATTTGATTCGTTTTAATTTGGTTATTAAGTTTAACTGCATAATTAAATCGAATAATATAAATAATTTTATCAAAAATTTAATTTGATTAAAAAGTAATTCATTTTTTTCCTTCTTTGTATTTTTATTTTATTTAATTCAATAGGAATTTCCTAAATTAATCTTAATAATAAATCTAAACAATAAATGGATATTCAAAGTAAAGATAATCTCATAAAATCTTTAGGATCCGATTTATTATTATTTGTTGAAAAGATGTCTAAAACCCCAATTTAATTCTAAAACGTAAACTATTTAACATATGAAAAAAACAAAGTTTGTAAAACCCCAATTTGATTCAAATATTATTGAAATTGTCATTGCCTTATAACTAAATTGATTTAATTGAAAATGGTAATTTTGGATAGATGTAATGGCAATTTCAGTAATTTTTAGATCAATTTTGGACTTTTTTTTAACTGGATCCGACTACAGACACGCGGATCCTCTTGATCTGGTTCGCGATCCGACAGATTGGCATTTTCCTAATTCATCAAATTTTAATCAATCTCACATTTTAATTGTTTTTTATATATATAGTTACTCCAAAACAAGTAACAACCCCCAAAATTTGCAAAGTAGTTAATGCAAATCTTTGGTAATGTTAAATTCGGAAGGTATTTAATTATTTAATCTTTTTAAAATATTGAAATCTTTCTCTACAAGTTTATCAAAGATTACAATCAAAGGTATATAAAAAAATCGCTTTCCTTAACAACCCTATAATATATTTTAAAATGTGATTTTTTATAGGAACAAATCTCTATAATATTAAAAGAGAAGTACATATAGTAGAATGTTCAAAATTGATTCAAATATTACTGAAATTGCCATTCCATTATAACTAAATTGATTTAATTGAAAAATGTAATTTTGGATAGATGCAATGACAATTTAAGTAATTTTCAGATAAATTTTGGACATTTTTTTAACTGGATCCGACTGCAGACACGCGGATCCTGTGCGACCCGGTTCAACCCGACTGATTCATTAATGGCATTTTCATAATTTTATGAAATTTTATTTTTGTCAAAGTAAATCTTTTCAAATACAAAATAAAACTTACGGATCTTGAGGTATAATTTCTTTTGATCCTACACATCACACGTCATTGAATTAATCATAGTTTCCCTATATGTTATCAAAATTAATGCACAATCAATTTCTTTCCCTAACAATGCTACGCAAGATATATAATCAAATTTATTATTGCTTAATCATACGATCATAGACATTTAACACAAATATCAACTAAAAATGGCAATCACAATTTTCTATTAACTTTAAAATCTCATAAATATAATTTTTGAATCTTAGGGATTATAAAAATATTAGATATTTTGGATTTTAGGTTAAATTTGATATATTCTTAGTTGTTAGGGATATACTCTTTATTGTTGGTATATATTTATAATCACCGAGATTTACAAAAATCTTTATAAACTAACTTAATCAATTTTAATAGATGATAAAATTATTTTCTAATTAATGAATTAAAAAGTCGGCTCAAATTTTTTATTTGTAGTGAAACCCTAAATCTATGAGAACTATATAAAGTGTTTTATTCCTTTGGTTGTTTTATTTACCGTTTTTCTGGTTTTTTATTCATTATGTTCCTTGCTTTTTTTTTTCAGTATGCATAATACTTCATTGATGATCAATTCTGACTTTTGAATTTTGTTTTTGTAGATTTTTTCAAACCAGGTTTTTGGTTTACGTGATACGTGCTGTTTGGTTATTGAACAAAGTATATTTGCTAATCAACGTATTCCCTTTCCTATGTTTCCTCTATTTTTTTGTCTAGCAAGTATTTTTGTTTGTCACGCCGTCATCAACTACAACATCTGCTTCTTCAAGACATGATAACAAATCCTCTGAAGATAGTAAATACCAAATCATGTAAATGTCTCTCTCATTTCAATGTGGTAAATTTTTAATTTTTTCCCCATCTTAATTGTTTTTTCCTCTTTTTAATATTTTTGTGGTTTTAACAAAAAGTGTAATAAACCGTAGTTGCCAAAGAGATTATAGTTTTTATATGATTCATGACAAAGTTTTTTCAATTTTCAAAAGTAATTTATACCAAAAAAATAAATTAGTTAACAATGCAGATTTTTTTATTTTTTATTTTAGTGTAATATATTTGTATAGAATATCCGTTTCTTTAGAGTTCCTATGTTCAAGCATCCTCTTAAATATATAAATAATATAATTTGTTTAACGAATCCATTTTGTTTTTGTTTGTCAGAATCATAGAATATTGTTAAAATCTTTATTTGGTTTTTTCAGTTTTAAGGGAGGATGAAGATTGTTGAGCAAAATCACCATCAACTTTTCTTCACTCATCATCACCATATTTGGTTTTCATATTCGGCTCTTTTACACCAATTTAAAATGTCGTTAAGTTATAATTATACATGTGATGATATATAGTTAGACGATTAAACTATAATAAGATATTCGACTCTTTATTAGAAAACATTTTTGTTGATTAATTCCAAATTCCAAATTTTTATTATAGTACATTCATAGAAAATTGTTTGGTATATTTTAAATTCTCATATTACATATATCTTAAATTTTTAAATTTGAAAAATTTCCTCATATTACGTACTTTCCAAATTGTTTCAAAATTTAATCAATTTGACATTTTAATGTTTCATATATATAGTTAGCCAAAAAGGTAACAAAATCCAATGTTTGGAAGGTAGTTAAATGACAATCTTTGATAATATTAATTTTTGGAAATTATTTAATATTTTTAGAAAAATTAAAAAGATTTGGAAAGTAATTAATGACAATGTTTCATAATATTCTTATAACACACGATCTTAACGTTCAATTGCTTTTGATTTTAAAAATGACCTGCCATTATATTAATCATAAGTTTCTTATATATTATAAAAATTATTGCACTATCATTAATTATAGACACTTAACATAATACCAATTAAAAATGGCAAAGATATTTCTATAAATTTTATATCCCATAAATATAATTTCCGAAACTAAATGTTCTATAACAATATTATATATTCCAAAAAATTTTAGTTAATTTTGGTATATTCTTAGTTTTAAAGGATATATATCATATATTGTAGGTATATTTTTATCATCACAAATTCTTTCAATTTTTAAAAATAATTGGTGCCATGAAAATCAATTGGTTAATGATGCGGAGTTAATTTTGATCAGTAACCAAATCGCTAGAAATACCGACTATTCAATTTAATTTGTATTCCTTATTCTTTATTATTAGAAAACAAACAAAAAAAGTTAAAAAAAAAAACCATCTCTTGATCAACTAAATGAGATATTCTAAACAAATTCCAAACAAAAATTACGAAACTAAAGAAAATTATTTTGGTACAATCGCTAAGATTTAAATTTTTATGTGGATAATTTTCTTAATTAAATAATTATTAATTTTTTAACTTAATTAATATAGAAGAAAACACATGATCTGTTAATTGTACCAAAATAAAATAATTCCTCTAATTCGACGTTATGTTAAGATTCGTTTCGAAAATTGTGGAATAAGCTTTTCAAATGATTTAGTTCATTAAAAATATAATTTTTAGAAACTCTAAATCGACTCTCTTAGCTAGCCACCATCCACTCAACAAACCATTCATTTTTTTCCTTGCTTATGCATTTTAATCATTCACTCAACAAACCACTCAAAATTACAATATAAACAACAAATGTTCCCGCACTATGGGTGGGTGATTCCTAGGTTATTGATTACTCCTTCAGACACAAGATTACCTTTCAAAATGCGTCGTAGACAGCTACCTTTATCTGTTGCCTTTGCGATAACCATCAACAAAAGTCAAGGACAGTCTCTTAGAGAAGTTGGGTTGTATTTGCCTCAGCCAGTGTTTTCGCATGGTCAGCTATATGTGGCTATTTCTAGAGTGACTTCCAAGAAAGGTTTGAAAATTCTTATTGTAGATAGCGATGGTAAAACTCAGAAGAAGACTATGAACGTTGTTTTAAAAGAGGTTTTCCAAAATATTGACTCGCAATTGTTGTGTGATGAAGGTATGGAGATTCATCTATTCAACTTCTTTCAAATTCGTCTCTTACAAATGCTTCATTTTTTAAATATATATTTTTTTTTTACAGATTAGTTTCTGAACTTGATTAAAGAGTTTGATCAATCTTCGGCGATGGAGACTCTCAAGTATTATTGTTTTGCGTTTTCGATCAAATCTTCGGAGTTACACCTACAATTTATGTTTTGGTTTTTTTTAGTTATTTTAGATTTGTTTTATTACATAGAGATTCAGTACGTTTGCCATATTATAATCCATTCTTATTCCATAAGTAAATACAACAGACATATGTATATGCACAAAACTAAATAATTGATACGACAGACATTCGTACATGCACAAAACTAAATATTATAATTTATGTATACCAATTACAATGATTATTCATCATAAAATTCAATACTTAACATACTTATTCTCTATCTTCAAATTAAAAAAATTAATCATACTTTTTCAATATAATCGATCCTACTTACAAACTAAAACAATACATATCACATTTTGAACATATTATATAAGACACAATCCGAAATTTTAGCTTACAACATAAAAAACGTATGTTCCCGCACAAAGTGCGGGTCAAAATCTAGTTTTTAGTATTTCGGATAACCCGAACCCGACCCGAACCCGACAAAACTCGAACCGAATCCGACCGGAAGTTTTATAATACCCGAACGGGTATCATATCTCTAAACCCGAAAATACGAAAATCCGAAATACCCGATCCGAACCCGAACGGATTCCCGAATGCCCACCCCTAACGCCGAGAGACGCGACGGAGAGGGAGACGACGGGGATGTTTATTTGTGATCAAGTTTTGTTTCGGATTCTAGTTCAAGGGTCAAACAAAGGGCAAGGGAGGGAGATCGAGATCCATTCAATGGAAATGGAGGGAAAGGGAGATCACCGGAGATGGTTCTTGGGCTTCTTTCGCAAGATAGATTAGATCGTAGTGTTTATTGACCGATCAAACTACACTTTTGGTCGAAATCATATTTTATTTCTAATGGAGTTTCGTGTTCTGTTTTGGGGTTTGATAGTGTGTCTCGCACTTTCACTAAGTTCTTGATTCTTCTCCTTTTTTCTTTGGGTTTCTGGGTTTGTGTATTAGCTATGCTTTTATCAGATTCTTCTCGGTGTATCGTTTATATATTTCGTTTTACCATTTTTAGGCGAAAGCGAAAAACATGGCTCAGGTTCATGTTTTGTTGGTGCATAGAGAATTACTTATGAGTCTAAAGATTGATCGTTCATTTTCGAGCTTTCAGAATATTTGGAGTTTATTTGAATATGGAATTTGGAATTTTGTTTTTTTTCGTATTGAGCAATTGTCTGATTCATATATTTTTTTGTGTGGAAATGTTCTTTGAATGTTAGCTTATTTTATTGGCAGACAAAAGACGAGATTACAAGAGGTTACATAATGAAAAAGAGGTTTCTTTTGTTTGCCAAATGCGCAAGTGCTAAAAATTGGATTGTAACCTAAAAGAACCCTCAAACCAATCTTTTAACTCAAAAAAACCTCGTTATAAACATTTTAATTGTTTTGATTTTTTTTTAATCAGAAAAGTGGCTAAAATCAAAAATACCCTTAATGAATCAGTGATATTACAAAAAAACCTATGTTCCTGCCCTACACAACCGCGAGGAACCAACCGCGAAGAACAACAGAACAATTTCACGGCCTCTTTTCTCTCTATCTCTCTCCCTCTCTATCTCCGAAATCCGATAACAGTCTCTTGCCCGTCGTTTGCTATCGCCGTCGTTTGCTATCGCCGTCGTCAGTATTGCCGTCGTCACAGTAAGTCATTCCTCATCACATCTTGCAATTTTCAGAAAAGGGGTTTTGATTTTGAATGGTGTTTCTTGGGTTTTCGTTTTGCGAGATGATAGAGTTTCGATATGTACTACTAATTTGATATGAATGTACCGGAAATTGATAGGATTTGGAGTCAATTTTGAAATTAGGGTTTGAAGTAAAAAATTGGGGGTTTTGATTTGTAATGGGTTTTGGGTTGCGAGATGTTGTGATTTTGTACTAGTATTATGATTCGAATGGGTTTGGACTTTTGATTTTGATATCGGGTTTGAAACTAGTGTTTGAAAAATCAGTTCCGTTTTGATTTGTTGTAGGTTTTTGGTTTCAATTGGAGATGTATGGACTTGTTCTTTTCTTTCTCTGTACTAGGATTTCTAATATGTTTGCGAATTTGATATGAATTGGCAATAGATGTATATGGTTTTAAATTAGGACTATTAGGTGTTTTGTGTGTGTTTTGATTTGCTTCTTGTGGATTTTGCAAGAATGCCTCCTAAGACCAAGGGTTTAGGGTCGAAGAAAGGGACTTCAAAGGGAGTCACTTCAAAGAAAGGGACTTCAAAGACTTCTAGTAGTAGCTTCCAAAGAGTCCAAAAAAGATATGCTGTGAGCGATTCAAGTAATGGGGCAGAATCAGAATCTGGAAATGATCCTTCGCCATCACAAGAGATGGGTCAGAATATGGAAATGGGTCAGAACCAGGTATGTAACTTCTTTTGGACGTGTAGTTCTACGTAGGACTGCTAGTACTACTAGGGAGAAATGTGAGTAGTTAGGATGACTGGTATTACTAGGGAAAACTGTAAGTAGTTAGGATGACTGGTACTACTAGGGAGAACTGTGAGTAGTTAGGATGACTTGTATTACTAGGGAGAACTGTAAGTAGTTAGGATGACTGGTACTACTAGGGAAAACTGTGAGTAGTTAGGAAGACTGGTAACACTAAAGTGCAGTGGTTGGATTATGCTTGGATTTTGTTTGGATTGCAGGATTTAGAACCCCAACCGTCGGCACAGGAGACAGAGGAAGGAGAATCCCAACCGTTGGCACATGAGACAGAGGAAGAAGAACCCCAACCGTCGGCACATGAGACAGAGGAAGAAGAACCCCAACCGTCGGCACAGGAGACAGAGGAAGAAGAACCCCAACCAGCAGCACCTAAGGATGAGGATTTCTTCTTGGTACCTTCGGAATACAAGAAGCAGTGCAAGATACAAACCAGATGCGAGTTGAGTAATTTCTTGGAGTTTATAAAGGAATTTCCACCAGAGTTGGAATGGTTCGAATCACACTCACAGTTCCAACACATATTCCATATGGATCGGGAACCAAATCATATGCTTCGAGGATTATGGATTCTGCTCCTTCGAACTGTGAAGGTGGAAAGGAGGAACGCTGTTTGGTTTGTGGTCAATGGTGTGCCTATACGGTACTCATTGAGAGAGCATGGTCTCCTCTGTGGGTTTGACTGCCATGAATACCCGCCTGGTTATAATCCGTGGAGAAATTTGAAGAACTACGAAAGTGAGTTGAGGAAGAAGGTATTTGGGGCAAATCCAAAGACAAAAGTGACTATCAAAGATGTGAAAGAGAAGTTGCTGTCAAGGAAGAAGAGTAGCGAGACTCGGCTGAAGTTGGCCATCTTATATTTCCTAAGTGCCGTCCTTGCATGTAAGTCGAAGAGTGATGGAAATATAGAGCCATTCTTGTTTAAAATGGCTGAGGATCCAGAAATGTGTAAATCATTTCCATGGGGGCGGATGACATTTGAAGGTTCTGTTAGAGATGTTTATCGCGCGGTGGAGTCTATGAACGGTTCTGCTAAAGAAAAAATGACTTTCCCTGGATTCGTAATTCCTTTAGAGGTAAACCAAAATATTATTTCTATAATTATGTTTTGATATTTAACCAATCCATTACATAGTATAATTGTATTTATATAAATGTTTGTAGATTCTGGCCTTTGAATGTATAACAAATTTGAAGACAAAGTTTAGAGCAAATGTGGAAGAAGTAAACGGAGAATGTCCAATAATGTGCAGTAAGAAGTTTAAAACTTGTAGTATGAAAGGGTGGACATTGGAAGAGGTTTATGAATCGCTTGGGGATAGTAAGGTATTAGTTTTAACTGATGTTTATAATTAGAAATCATTTTGGCTAATGTTAATTAACAAGTAATTTGTACTTATTTACATTTCCAGGATATTCAAAGTGTCTTGGCACCGGAATATGAAGAGCAAGAAGAACTTTTGAGCCACATCTTAGAAGCTGAAGAAGCTTTTGCAGGCTACGATCTAATGCAAGATTAGTGGAATGAGTATCTTGTAGTGAAGAAGAAGAAGATATGTTGGCAAGGCTTGTATGACTCAGACGTGGCTTCCCGAGTACCAATAGACGTGGCTTCCCGAGTACCAATAGAGAAAGAAAAAGAAGTTAATGGTGGCAGAAAAAAGGCACAAAATCCTGGCTTCCCGAGTACCAATCCTGCTTTGGTTCAGCTTTTGAAAGAGCTTGAAGATAGGCTGATGAAGAGAATGAGGGAAGGGTTTGAAAAGGTGAATGATGCCCATTTGGATTTAGAGAAGAAGGTCTTGCGCTTAAAGGAAAAAGTGAAGGCTATTAGGAGTGAAGTCAGAGGTGGATGCTCTTGGGATGGGTTCGAGAGAGATGATAATGAGTATGTAGGGGAGCCATCAGGGACTGCCAATGCAGAAAAAGGGAAAGAGAAGGCAACCGAGCCATCAGGGACTGATGATTCGGGGCCTTTTACCACAGATAAAGAAGAAGAAGAAACGAAAGAACAAGAACCAGAAGAAGATGAAGAAAATGAAGAAGAAGAAGAACAGAAAGAAGAAGAAGACAAAGGAGAAGAGAAAGAAGCAGAAGAAGAAGAACAGATAGAAGAAGAAGAGAAAACAGAGGAGAAAGAAGCAGAAGAAGAAGACAAAGGAGAAGAGACAGAAGCAGAAGAAGAAGAACAGAAAGAAGAAGACGAGAAAACATAGGAGAAAGAAGCAGAAGAAGACGAAGAACAGAAAGAAGAAGAAGAGAAAACAGAGGAGAAAGAAGCAGAAGAAGAAGAACAGAAAGAAGAAGAAGAGAAAACAGAGGAGAAAGAAGCAGAAGAAGAGGTTCCTCAGAATGTGGAGAAGCCGAAGGTGACAAATGAGAGAACTCCAAGTGAGAAGAGGAGAACAGAACCATCACACTTCAAGAAATCGCCTTATACGGAGGGGAAAGCCAACAAGAAGAACAAAGCGGGAGCTGAAGCGGAGGTTGGGAAGAAAAGGGGAAGGAAGGATAAACCTAAGGGAAGAAATACAAGGCAGAGAACCAAGACGGGTTGATGTTTTAGGTACTAGTAGGATAGGGTTATGGACGGGTTGATGTTTTAGGTACTCGTGTGTACCTGAGATTTTAATACTAGTGGTAAGATTGAATGATGAACTGGTTATTTTGGTACTACTGTTATTTTGAAACTACTATTTTTCAGGTGGTAAAGGAAAATGGTATTATAACTATTAAGTATAGCTAAACTTGTTTTTTAAAGTAATAGTATAACTGGTATAACTGGTATAACTTGTCAATGAACCTTCTAATGAACACGTGTAAAACATGTGTTTGCATCATTAAAAAACTAAGGAAAATACAACATATTTAACATGTGAGCCGTCTTTTGAATAAAAAACTATCAAAATTTTACTCATAGTCATACTTAGTATTTAAGTAGTACCCTTTAACACATAGTTATATTTTGATGCTTTTTACATTTTATTAGTCATACCTATGTGAAAGTATTATTTTTCTAGTAGGACGCATCTGATTAATCCATTTCAACTTAGTTTATATTGTTTCCTATATTAAAATCTATGAAAACAAAAGTTTTCAATGTTTGACTTAACAATTAGTGATTCTACTCATACATTACCTTACATTTACATAGGTGTAAGCTATGATTTTAGTAAAAAGTTTGGTTTTCAAATATTTTTAAATTTGCACAAAATTAATTATTAATAAGTAAAAATACGTTGTAGCATTAGTCAGAGAGATGTGCGTGTAGTAGTAGTACCAAACAGAGAGTTGTCCCAAAAACACATTACATAGTCATACTCAGTTATACCTAGTAGTACCAAACAGAGAGTTGTCCCAAAAACACATTACATAGTCATACTCAGTTATACCTCGTAGTACCAAACAAAGAGTTGTCCCAAAAACACATTACATAGTCATACTCAGTTATACCTAGTAGTACCAAACAGAGAGTTGTCCCAAAAACACATTACATAGTCATACTCAGTTATACCTCGTAGTACCAAACAGAGAGTTGTCCCAAAAACACATTACATAGTCATACTCAGTTATACCTCGTAGTATCAAACAGAGAGTTTTCCCAAAAACACATTACATAGTCATACTCAGTTATACCTAGTAGTACCAAACAGAGAGACTTACCTAAATCGGATTAGACGTACTAGGTTCACCACCTAAGTAGTCAAAAATAGGTCCTATTCTTCCTCTTCCTCTTCCTCTTCCTCTTCCTGGATGCTCTCCAGTTGACAAGTACCGTGTTTGTTGAGCGGGGCCTTTGTTTATATCGTGCTTCGGAGGCTTGCCGAAGCGGATCGTTTGAAGTTTTTCGTTAGGTATCATCCAAGTTGACATATGGGGTGTAGGATATATCGTCCTATTATATGCAAGTACCCACTGCTCCACCAGATAAAAGGGAGAGGCAAACTCATAATGACGGACCTCCGTCTCTCCGCTTAATCGGATGATAGCTTGTATCGCATGCACGCATGGGTACTTATCTATATCAAAGTACTTGCAAGTGCAAGTTTTCTCGCTCAAATTAACCGCATAATTCTTCCCATCCTGTCCAATCACAATGTACTCATAGGTCAAGCTGTTTATTTCTTCCGACAATAGCTTCTTTCCAATCGGTATGTTGTGCTCTAATATGTTGTGCACGTGAGGAACCAACTTCTGTGACTCGGGTAATTCATTCGCGGCCTTCCGATGCTTGTTGAACCATTCAGCTATTTTCGCAACGATCATATCAATCATAGGTAATAACGTGTACTTCCTTGCATCTACGAAAACACCGTTGACCGATTCTACACTATTGGTGGTTACTATGTTGTACCTTTCTCCTGGAAAATAACACCTTGCCCATTTTTCGACAACCACACTCTTATCGAGATACACAGCTGCTGCTTGATACTTTCTCCTAAACGCACTATAAAATGTTAGGAACATATGCTCTGTATAGGCTTCCGCACATTTCATGAAATCCCCCGCAACTGTTTTTTTCAGGCTTGAAGAAACCTTAGTCTTCACATTCTGAGACAAATGGTATATACAATACCCATGTTGAGACAACGGAAACATCACACTTACTGCCTTGATCAAGGATACATTTCGATCAGATATAAACATCAGTTTACGATGATCCGGTACCACTAATTTCAATTTCTTCATAAACCACATCCAACTTGCTTCGTTCTCACCATCAGCTACACCGAAACCAATTGGATAATGGTGATGATCGGGATCTTGAGCCATTGCAACAATTAGAACTCCACCATATGAATGCTTAAGGTGAGTGGCATCCACAATGATGACTTGTCTCATGGCTTTGAACCCTTCAATACATGCACCTAACGCAAAGAACATATACTTAAATCTACCAAGAGCGTCCCATTCTACAAATGTTCGTGTACCCGTATTCGTCTTCCTTAGCATATACAGATAACAATCCAAGTATCGATAACTCTCCTCTAGACTTCCCCGCACGATATTAGCAGCTAGTTGTTTTCCTCTCCATGCAGTAGTGTATGCTATATCAACACTAGCTTTTTCTTTAACCATCTTTATCAGATTTTTTGGTTTTGGAGTCTCGAAATTACCGGGATACTCTTCTTGTAAAATAGAGGCAACTACTTTTGATGACCCTCTCTTTCTTCTTATCTTTGTACTTGCATCAGCTCGAGAGCATGTATGCATCTTCTTGTAAGTTACAACTTTCCAACGATCTGAATCCTTCATCGGAATAACCCGTATATACCACTTGCAACCTTCTTTCCACGCCCAACATTTTAGCACATATCGTTGTGGACACGTCTTATCTATTTTAAACTCAAAACAATTCTGATGTGAAGCTATTTGAACTAAGACCCTCACTTCGTCCCTACTTCCAAATTCTTGACCCAAAAACATATCTACACCATCCTCCCATGGAGTGGGAGTGCATACAAGCCCATGTATATCAACATCTTCTCCCTCATTATCTTCATGCACACCAAAGTTATCCTCATTATCTTCATGCATACCAAAGTTTTCCTCATTATGTTCATACATACCAAAGTTATCTTCGTAATCTGTCATAAAAACAATTCACAGTCATACTTAGTTATTCCTAGTAGTACCAAACAGAGAGAACTTATTCCAAGAATACCTTGTTGAACCAACGGATAGTCTTCCGGTGGTTCGTCTGTGTAACAAGTCATCATACCTTCCCCTATATCAACTTCAGTTTCTCTAACCTCTCTTATCACTTGCACACTTTTATGAGATTGATCCACATCTTCGACGATCTCCACGTGCAAAAGATTTCTACGACCATCTCCATTCACTTGCATTAGGTAATTAAAAACCTCATCATCATTCGACACATCAGATGGTAACATAACATTCAGAATCATCGGAAAGAAACTGAGTTTCAGCTGTGTTGTAGCTGAATCTATCTTCATCTTCTTGCCAATTCCTTCAACCAACGCCGAGTAAGCACCTCCTCCGCTCCGGTCCGTATCGCTAAGGTGTGAATTCGATCTCCTCTTGAGCTCCATCTTATAAAACCATCTTCCCTTGAATAAGATCCTCCATAATCAAAACATATGATTGTGCAATTCATTTTCTCCTACAAGAGAATAAGAACATATAAAATTTCGTTTTTTCACTTTCAGTACTACCAGTTATTCCAGTCATACCACTTACTCTAACGACAAGTATGATTCACAACGATTAAGCTGTTATTTTAGTACAAAAACTATCCCATGACCCTCAAATACTTACAAACACAAGACCAATATCCAAAAAACCATACAAAACTAACAAATCTCCAAAATTCCGAAATTATAACACCTATTGTAAACCCTAAACCCTAAATATTGGACATGAGAAACCCTAAACCTATTCGGAAATCGAAAATAACACACCCTAATAACCCTATTTTAACGAAATAAGATAATAACCTATTAACTGGTTATTTGCTCTGTTTTTGTTAGAAACGTTTTCTTCCAACGGCGATGGAGAAGAAGAATGACGACGACGAGAGAAAGCTTATGACGAAGAAGAGAGATGGCCGACTTATGATGAAGATCAGAGAGAGATCAGAGAGAAGAAGAAGCCGTGTGCTCTGTTTTTTTTTTTCAGAGGAGAGAGAGCCGCCGTCGCGAGGAGGAAGAGGAGAGAAGGGAGAAGAGTAATGAGGATCCACGTGGGTTGTTTTCATAGGTGCAGTTTTTTTGTTGTTGTTGATTTATTTAATTGGATTGTTGGTTTATTTAATGGGTTAATAAAGAAGGGTAAAGAAGAGAAAAGCCATAAGGAAGGGGTGTTAAGAATTAAGAAGGGTATTATGAATTGTTTTGAGTTAGTTGGGTTGTTTTGGGTTACAGTACCTAAAAATTGGCAGAAAAATATATGGCATGAGTCTGTTATGTAATCCTGCCTAAACTCTTAAATTTTTTGAAGATAAAAGTAATTTGTGGCGAGTCCAGTATATTTTTGACTAATTTTTCTCTCTCTAAACTTTCTCTCCAGAACCTCTCTCGATCTAAAGAAGTTTTTTCAGATCTGATCTGGATGTAGATCCGGCCGATGATTGTGGTCATCCTTAGCTGCGGTCATCGGTCCGGTTTGTGTATATTTAGTTTTTTTTTTTGCTTTTCCGGCATAAATTTTTGTTTCCGGTTAATCGGAGTTTCTTCCAGCTACGTCTGGTTTTTAGATCCGACTTTGTTCGGTTGTCTAGTTTGTTTTTTACAAATCTGATCTCATCTATTTGTTCTAACCCGTTAAATCCTCTCTGATTTCTCCTTGCTGGAGGAGTAATATCTTTGTTGCTTTACTCTTGCTTAAGATGTGCAAGGATCAATGACCTCATCAGATGTTGGGTGATGTCGGCAATGAAATGATTTCAGAATGTTTTACAAGTTAATCTCGAGCGATTATGAGATCGGTGGAGGGCGGAAGTAGTCATCGTCTTTGGGCTAATTGTGCCGGATAATTGGTTCTGCGGTGGCTGCCAACAACTCTAGATGTTTCTAGGTTTTGATTTTGGGCCGTTCTATGTTGTAATCTACTGGGCTTTTGCCCTCCATGTTTCAGCCATTGGACTTTTAATTTATATTTTGCCCAAAAAAAACAAATTTAACCTCACCTCTACTATTCTTAGCAGAGTTGAAACATAGTCTGCACAATCTCTGTGTTAAAAGGCAGCAGAAGTACATGTACGCTTAACGTTTATCTAATCTTTTTTGAATTTTAGCAGAGTATAAGCTGTTCTTATGGATCTGGAGTTATACAATTATGGATGTGTATTAATGTGTAATAATACATTAATACACATGACCACAAGGATTAATATAGTACTATTAAATTTGTGAGTGGATGCTGTGTCACGAATTTGTTGATTTGCTTGTAGACTCTAGTTCTAGATGGGAGAGTACTGTAGATCCCACCGATTTATAAATTTATGAGAAATTGTCAATCACAACCGCTAGATTCACGTGTGGCAAAATCAATTATAATTTTTTTATTATTACACAAATTAATCCTAAATTTATTTTCTAAAAATAATTCCCCTACAATTTTTTCTCCTGTCCTTCTTCTCCTAAATCTGTTTCTCTTTCTCCTCCACATATCTAAATCTCCTTTATACTAAAGGCTCTACTTATACTCTGCTAGTACTATGTTATTTTAAAAAGAAATTCCACATACTATGTTTTAACTCTAGAACTAAAAAATGTATCGAAAGGCTAACAATAATATAAAAAACAAAACAACATTTAATTATTTCTCTTATTACAATTAACTAATTAATTAATGAAAAGAAAGAAAAAAAGAAAATTTACCGTTTATAGTATGAAATAAGTAATAATAATAAGTAGATTTAGTGTTTAAATTAAACATAAATTGGAATAACAATAGTATTATATTTGGAATAACAATATATATTGCAATAACATTTGCTTTGCCTTTTGACTAGACAAAGAACCATTTGGCTTTAATCACCACAAATAAGTTTGGAGTTGCCAGCTTCTCAAAATTATGCGAATAGATCTAAAAATCTTTTAGCACGGTGGACTACCCTCTGCCTTTTGCTCTTGCGGATTTCGTTGCCATCATTCTCAACAAGTAGATTCTTTGTCTCGCCTTTGTTAAAGTCATGACCAAGATCATGATCTCCACCACAATCTTCCTATGACAGGCAGAGAGAAAACGAAGGGATGGTGACACATAATAAGGAGGATATATCTGTGGAATCAAAGAAACAAATGTTCACGGCTGTTGTTCTACTACACATCATGTTCTCCTACAATAACAAATATATTCACTTATATGAAATGAAGGAAATAACATTCTTACCCCGCCTCCCAAAAGAGTCTCCTCAGAACTGGTACGATCATTAATTTGTTCGAGCTGAAATATAGAGAAATGCATTGTTGAATAGATAATAAAACTTGTAAAGGTTAAAAAAAAGTTATACATGTATCTAGAAGTATTTTTATAACTATAATATACATGATAACAATAAAGTTATCAATGCAAGTAGTGGGTTAAAACCAAACCTCTTTTCCTCCAAAAGACGCATCATTATTAACAGCTTCACAAACCAAAGAGGAACCATTCTTTTTACTGCTCCTACCACCACCACAATCGCCCTTGAATACAAAGAAATACAATGTTAAGTATACAATAAAAACTTTTACATGATACTAATAAAGCTATACATGTAACCAGAAGTATGTTTATAGCTATACTAATAGTAATACATGATAACAATATGTTTATAGCTATACTAACAGTTATGCAGGATAACAATAAAGTTATACAATGTTAAAAAGATAATAAAAACTTTCACTGACTAACAATAAAGTTATACATGTATCTATAAAATCTTAAACAATGATCACAGTTAACGGGTTAAGAATAAAGTTATCAATGCAAATGTGCTTTCTGAAAGAATTTAAGTCTAATCTTAAACAAAAAACAACCTCTTCCCCACCAACAGACAAAAGATTATTCACATCTTGAGAAACTAAAGAAGAACCATTGGGATCTTTACTTTTGCCTCCATCAAGGTTGCCCTGCAAAATTTAGATATATAATAGTCAGAAATACAAAAAAACTATAAACATGATGAAAAATGTTGGAGAAAAGGAAATTATTACCTCCGGGACATGTAAGTTGTTTAGAGCACCAAGAACACAGTTAATAACACTAGTGGCTTCAGCATAAGTTCCCATAGCCTTGTCAACTTCAGCAGGAACCACCAGATCTATTACCCATTGGAGCCACATTTGTTGTATCCAAACTTACAGTGGGAGAAGCATTCTTCCCAACATCAACATTTTTTTCAAGAGAAGTCAAGGTGCGTGAAACAAAAGTCGTCCCCAACTCGGAAAACATCCTATCAATGGAAGCAGTGAGCTTATTCTCCAATCAATTAACCAATTCCTCAATATCCTTCACCTTCTCGTAAACTTGAGATATCTTTCTTTCGAAAGCAAGAAGAAACTCGCGTATTTTGGAAACAACGAGCCCAACAATGACAGAAGCATCAATGTTAGAATTCTTCTCAACGCTCTTCTGCTTCTCTTTCTTAGCCTTCTTTTCTATTTCTTTCTTCTCTTCTCTCATTCGATTTAGTTCAACCAGAGTCAGTCCACCTTTGAACATATGTTTCTGAAAAACAAATTCCTCACCAACCAATTTCACAAGGTTATCAACATTCCCATCTTCTTCGTCATCAGACCACCCAAAATCCATTCCATCAACATTAGTGTCGCCATTGTCAGCTATGATTGAGTCTACAATAGCCTAAAAAAAACAAAAGACAATCAACATTTAGTTACATGTAAAATGAAAAGGTTAACAACACAAAAAATAAATTATACATGAAATACTAACCTTGCATTCCTCATCAACTTCCCTTACATGTACATGGCTTAAACTAAACTTTGTTTCAGAAGTTTGGCCTTCCATATCCAAGCCTAGGGTTTCAACATCCAAAGGTTCACAACCCTCACCTTCGAAATCACCTTCCGAGGACGAGATCTCGTTAACTTGAACAACCTCCAACAGAGCCGGGACGGCCTCGACCATTACTAACTGAATAGCATGGAAAAATCCTTTTACGGCTAAAGTGCTTTGTGCTAACACAACCATCGTCTTTTTCCTTGATGCTCGACATTAACTTATCAAAAGCAAGCCTACCCCATGGGAATGAAAAAAATTCATCAATGTCTCTAATTAGCTCCACATGCTCTTTCGATATCTTGGGACGATGAGAAGTTGGGAACAAAACACCACCAAGAATTGGCAAGGCAAGCGTATTTAAATCTGCTGTCTTTGTCAGTGACCGCTTTTTTCCGAAGCATGTCCGTAACCACATCTACGGTACATGACTGAAGATTACCAAACAGAATAGGCCAGTATGGTTTCTCTTTTATGGTTAACCGCTTTTTTTTTCTTAAATTTCGACGGCAGCTTGGTGCATGAGAGCCCGGTAACTATTCCAAACTCACGCAAAGATATACGGATTGGCCTCCCCGCAAAAAGAATCCAAATCTCGTGCTTCTTCTTCACATTAAGCATTCGCGTAATGATGTACTGACCAAAGCTGCCGAAGTATGAGGGTTTCTCAGCCGTAGAGATGAGTTTCCCAAACAGAGACGACTTCAAAGCTTCCCTCTCTTCTTCTCCCAGCGCATTGAGAATCGAATTGAGCCTATTCGACTTATGGTATGAGTTCACCCTATGCCCAATTGGTTCTTCGCCCACCACGAACATCCGATTCGGTAATTCAAGATGAGCCATGTTGAGTAGATTTTGCGAAACGAGGGTTTGAAGAGAAAAAATGATAAAAGGAAAAGCTTGGCTGTAAAATTATGAGATCCCTAAAATCATTTCAAAGTGAGACAAAATATCTGAGATTCAAAACTATTTTAATAATATCTCTCTCCTATTACGGGTAATTGTATCACGCTTCTCTGACATCGTATCTATAAAAACAGGTAATGATATCAGGATCAAATGCTGATATCTCCTTTCACAGAAAAAGTTAATCTTACTACCACCTTCAAATCCAACTACCATCAAACCAAACTTTTCACAACTCTACCTTTTTTTTATTTATAATATTTAAAAAACCTCCAATTAAATTATCTAATAATAAATAATTTAATACCCAACAACCAATTTTAATTAACCTCCCTCTTCCCCACCCACGCACCTACCCTTTCCCCTCTGCCATCGCAAGCTGAAGCAAAAAAAAAAACAGAGCACCTTGTGTTCTTCTTGGTCGAAGCACTGAAGCAGCCTCACGTAAAGCAAATTATGTTCTTCTTCCTCGAAACAGCAACGAATCATACTCCTCACGCTTCTTCTCACTTCCTCACGGTACATCGTAAAAACAGAGCAAATCGACATTAGAAGCTGGGTCTCTTCTCCTCACGACATTGAATCTGCATATTTAAGGTTACCCTTTCTATTTAATACAATTGTTAAATAGATTTGAAACCCCTTCTTTTAAAGGTTTCTTCTAATTTTTGAGATTTCTTTGTAGATAAGAAAATGTGTTGTTTTGTATGGTTTGTTTGGTATTGAACTTGTTTTCTAAACCCATTATGGGTGATGCTACGATTTCTGTGGTAAAATACCAGCTGAATCGTTCTAAATCTAATAAAATCGAACGTAAACAAAACGATTTTAGGTACTACTGGAATAACTAGTATTACTAATCAATGTAGTATTACTGAAATAAATATTACCTCACCATCACAATAATTATACTAACAATAATTGTTATTATATTTCAAGGGACAATGAATAACTTGGATTGTACCTGACAGTATACGAAATTCAAGAGGGTTGCCTCCACCACACGAAGTTAAGAGAGGAAGAAATCAACAAACACGACACCCATCAGCCGGAGTGTAACGCCCGTGATCCAAAAAGGTAATTTTTTTGGATGGGTGTCGATTGACACAAGGGTTATGTCTGTGTGCATAGCCTGTAGATGGGATGACCGTCTCACTGGGTATTTATGATAATACTCACGCATCTCTTATAACCATGTGATGCAGGTAAAGACAGTCAGTGATCGTGGAATCATGGCCGGGACGAGGGGAATGATCTAGTGGCTCGTTTTCGTGTAATAAGTTAGAATTGCTAGGGTGTTAGCAATTTCAGAACTATGTGTATTACCGAATTGAACTAGAATTAATAAGTATGGGCTTGTTAAACGATAATTGTATTTGATTGTTTGAATCATTGTTTCCGCGCTGTTTGTTTATTGGACCGTTGAGGATCATTATTTATGATAGTAGTGATCCGGGTTGAAATTTTTTTTATTTGACGGGTTGGATCGTCACACGGAGAATCCCGAAGAAAAGGAAGAGGACGAGGACGAGGACATGTTTACGACTACTTGTACAACGGCTCTAATGTGCAGGACTCCAATTTACATGATCCCGAAGAAGAGGAAGAGGAAGAGGAAGACGAAGAAGACGAGGACATGTTTACGACTACTTGTACAGAGTAATAGTATTTGTTGTGTTCTCTCTGTCAGGTACTACTATGGATAACTAAGTATAACTGTGTAATAGTATTTGTTGTGTTCTCTCTGCCAGGTACTACTAGAGATAACTAAGTATAACTGTGTAATGGTATTTGTTTTGTTCTCTCTGCCAGATACTACTAGGGATAACTAAGTATAACTGTGTAATGGTATTTGTTTTGTTCTCTCGGGCAGGTACTACTAGGGATAACCAAATATAACTGTGCAATGGTATTGTTGTGTTCTCTCTGTCAGGTATACTAGAGATAACCAAGCATGTTGTTACCAAGTATGACTTTGCAACCAAGTACTACTAGGTAAAACTATTATACACGAGTTATAAATATTGATCTTATAGTAAAACATAGCTTTCTTCACAAAACCTACCTTACATATATGGTTAAAGTATATTCACAAGGTTCATTGATATCCCAACACACAAAATTTGTGTGTTTGAGACATGTTAATATATGAGGCTATTAGAAATATATTGAAATGGATCAATTGACTTAATACTACTAGAAAAATTAGAATTTTACGTAGGTATAACTAATTATATGTGAAAACTAGCAAAATATGACTATGTATAAAATGGTACTACTGAATAACTAAGTATAACTGTGAATAAAATTTTAATATTTTTTAATTCAATTGACGGCGCATGTGTTAAACATGTTTTGTTTTTTTTTTTTTAATTTCATACAATCAGTTTTACATAGTTATACCAGTAGTACGAAATCATCGAAATAGTACCTAGTTATACCAGTCGTACGAAATCATCTAAGTAGTACCTAACAATACTAATAGTACCAAATCAATTCACTTTTCCAAAATGAGTTCAACATTACGAATTTTACCCAAGTACACATAAGTGGATATCCCACAAAAGTACCTAAAAACAAGAGTTTACAATAAAATACGAATTCAACATTCCTAGCCTTGAACTATTTAACTCATCATAAAACATCATTCATTTTTTCTGCCTGGTCCTTCTTCCTACACCTTCAGGATTCCTCACCCTTTTCATCTTCTTCTCCACTTCATCTTTATAATTTCTAGCTTTTTTTTGCCATCCTCCATTTCAGCTCCTGCATCCATTGTTCTCTTGTTCTTACATTTCCCCTCTGTATATGGAGGTTTCTTAAATTTTGATGGTTTTCCTATCCTCTTTTCTGCTTGGTTCGGATCCTCTTGGTAGGGTATTTGAATGATCTTTATCCTGCATTCCCAGTATACCACAGTTATTCTCAGTAATACCAGTTTTTCTAATTACTAACAGTTATCCTTATTAATACCAGTTTTCCTAATTACTGACAGTTATCCTTAGTAGTACCAGTTTTCCTAATTACTAACAGTTTTACGGACCATGAGCACCAGTTTTCGTAAATACTAATAGTTTTCCCAAGTACTACTAGTTTTCCTAATAACTAACATCTTTCCTCATGAATTTTTCTACACATAACTAATCTTTTTCCTCAGTAGTACCAGTTTCCCTAATAACTAACAACTTTCCTCATGAGTACTAGTTTTCCTACACATAACTAATCTTTTTCCTCAGTAGTACCAGTTTCCCTAATAGCTCACAATTTTCTTCATGAGAACCTAAACCCTTATCACATACCTCTGATGGCGTAGTCTCCTTTTCAGATGCAAACCCATTATCTGAGTCACTCACCGCATATCTTGTCGTCAAACTAGTGGATGCTTTTGAAGTCGAATCCTTTGAAGATTTCTTCCCTTTCCTCCCTTTCCTGGCAATAGGAGACATTTCTGCATATCCACAAGACACAAAATCAAACTCTACACAACTCAAACAGATCCACTCAAACCCTAAAGGTAATTATAAGACCCAAATTAACTCTCGGATTCTCAAATTTACGGATCCCACATTGTGTTTTACTTCAAACCCTAAATTCAAAGACGATAAATCTTAACAAATCTGACATATCTACACTTGAAATCAAAACCCAGATAAATTGAAATCCTTCATCACCATCAAGACCCAGTTGAAGGAAAATCCAATTCGGAAAATGGAGAGGTGAGATTGGATAACTTACCTTGAAGTCTCGTTATTATCTCTGAGACGGAGACGACGGTGACAAGAGACGGCGACAACGGACGACGGTGACAAGAGACGAATCAGAATCGCTATCGGCGAGGATGAAGAGAAAAAAAAAAGTAGGAGAAATTAGGTTTGTTTTGATTTGGGATCGAGATCCCTTATTTAGTTGTTAACCCATATTTTTTGGGTTGGATCTGGATTCGGGTTCGGATCTAGCGGTTGGGTTGGTAATTTTAAAAATTCATTAAACCCTTATTAGTCTTTAGCCAGCATTTACTGTAAAAAATAATCTTTTAATAAATTATTTATTAAAAGATAGTAAATGAGATTACCTTTTTCAGTCAGAGGAGATATCAGCATTTGATCATTTCATACTAAGTGTTTAGATTTGTAGAGATAAAATTAGAAAAACTTGACTTGCATGGAACCAAAAACAGTGTTTTGTCATATGACAAAATATGTTCGAATTCTTTGCTAGGCACTGCAATTTCTCTATAATTTATATGATTACATTAAATTGAAAACATGTTGAGTTCTATTAAAAACAATTTAACGGTTTAATTACTAGAATACACTTGATAAATAGAGTAATTATTAGAATACATCTTTCTCAAGTTCAAAATATTAAGAAGGGTTTAAAAGACATATAAACCAAGTTGTTTTTTTGTTATTACAAAAATGCCATTCTGGCTTTAAAAAAAAAATTAAAACTCAAAAATAACAAAGCCGTCGCGACTCTCTGTTTACCAAAAATCTTCTTCTTCTCCGGCTCCTCGTGACAGTGGCGATTTCCGACGATTTCGTGTGGTTTATTTTGTTTCTTTTCTGATTTCGAACGTGACAGTTTGTTTCTTCGGCGATTTTAGGATTTTGGCGAGTCGTCGATGGAAACTTTGGGGCTTCCGGCGAGTTTAGGGTTTGGTGTTGGTGGTTCGTAGAACAGGTACATGGATTTTCTTTTCCATTTGGGTTGTTGCATTGTTCTAAAAATGTCGAAACCCTAAAATCTTCAATACATTTTGCAGATTTGTATTCGAAATCGTGTTTACTTCAGATTCGGGACGGTGGAATCAACGGTTCTGGTGAGAGAACTTGATAGTATGTTTAGAGATTGAATTTTTGTGGTAGATTTGTTATCTAAGTTATGGTAAATTTATTATCAAAGTTGTGGTAGATTTGTTAAAGTATAATGACAGACTTGATGAGTTAAGACAGGGTTATAAGTTTCATTGTTTGTTGGCCTTAATCGTTGCGTTATGGTAGACTTAATAATAGTTGTGTTATGGTAGACTTAATTTTATGTTGTGGTAGACTTATTTTTCTGTTATGATAGACTTAATTTTCTGTTATGGTAGACTTATTTTTCTGTTGTGGTAGATTTATTTCTGTTGTGTTATGGTAGACTTAATTTTCTGTTGTGGTAGACTTATTTTTATGTTGTGGTAGACTTATTTCTCTGTGAATGCTCACATGAATCCTTTATCTTATTGTGCAGAAATGTTTTCTTCTATTGTGCCTTTTTATTATCCCGAGAGATTGATCCGGAAATCACCACGGTGGCAAGAAGCTTGCATCACAATTGCAAGTTGGGTGACTTTGATAGGATGTTTGAAGCTATTGGTGAAGATGTATTCAATGACATCATGAATAACCATGGTGTTGGAGTGATTCTAAAGCTTTCTTTATCGAATATGATATGGACTGCGAAGCCTATCCAACATATCCTTGGGAATCAATTGGCCATTGATAGGATAAATGAGATTTGGGTTTTGGTTGGTGGTCATCCGATGAGGTTTTCTCTACATGAGTTCGCGGAGATCACTACGCTGAAGTGTGACCCATTTGATGATAAAGATATATTGGATGTTGACTACACTGATTTGTGGAAGGATATGAAGGTTGATGTAGGTCTCGCACCTAGTTGGGACGAATTGATTGCTGTTTTTGACTTTTACAGGACATGGAGTTATGAGAAGAAAAAAATGGTAGCATTGCTCTTTGTCTTGCACGTTGGAATATATGGGTATGCTCGTAGTAGTAGAATCCCTCTCATGGCTGTGAAAAGAGTGTTGAATCTAGAAGCATTTGAGAGGTATCCATGTGGCCGTGTATGCTTTAGGGAGCTAGTGCAGTCGATAAATGTTGCATCCTTGGGGAGTGGAAAGTTGACAACTCATGGGTGTGTGCATGTATTGCTTGTCTGGCTATATGAGTCGGTTCATATACTAGGAGAGAAATTTGGGAATAAAAAAGAAGAGCCAATTCCTCTCCTAAATTGGGGTTCAAGCCGCGCTAGATACAACTTGGAGAGGGTTTTGGAGGAGCATAAGGAAACCAATGGAAAGGTACACATTTTACAACATGATAATTACTAGTTTATGGTAGTAGTTGTGTTATGGTAGAGTTAATAGTTGTGTTATGGTAGACTTATTGATCTGTAGTGGTGGTCGACTTGTTTGTCAGTTATGGTAGACTTGTTTGATTAGACTGGTTATCGGATAATAGTTGTGTTACGGTAGACTTAATAGTTGTGTTGTGGTAGACTTATTTATATGTTGTGGTATACTTATTTATCTGTAGTGGTGGTAGACTTGTTTGTCTGTTATGGTAGACTTGTTTGTCTGTTATGGTAGATTTGTTTGATGACAGTGTTGCGTTGTTTGTAGGTTCGTGTTAGACAGATGGTGGTGAAGCCTTTGGAGGAGATATATCCAAAGTGGGAAGGAGACAAAACTGATAAGAAGCTTGATAACCTGATAAAAGATATTCTTGCTGGTTGCGTGGATGAGTCTTTTTGGGATGTTGGTAAGAGGAAGAGGATAGTGAAGAAGGTTGTTGAGGATAGCTCTGAGCAAAAGAGATGGAAGAAGGACAAGAAGGAGAAGCAAGACAAGAAGGAAAAGAAGGAGAAGAAGAAAAAGAAGGAAACTCATGGACATAGTGATAAGGAAAGTGAGGACTATGCTGACATGAGTGTGCCATTAAAAGATATTGCGAAGAAAAAGAGAAGGACGCATGAAGAGAGTCCTAGTGGTGAAGTAAGTGTCCCAAACAAGAAAAGGGAAGATGAAATGCTTTCGCTCCTTAGGTCATTGGTGGATAAAGTGGACCAATTGGACGAGAAGTACGAAGGCATCAACACTTGGAAGAAATCAATTGAGAACAAAAAAGACAAGGCAATTGAGCCATATGAGTCAGTTGAGCTAGATGCACAATCGAAGGTGTGCGATCAAGGAAATGCTTATAAGAGCGTAGATCCGGTACGTAAGTCTCTCTTTTAATGCAAGTGCGACTTACTTAACCTTGATGTTAGGAAGATCCTTGATGTTAGGAAGTTGTAGTAGACTTATGTTGGAAGTTGGAAGTTGTAGTAGACTTATTTATTAAAGGAATTTCATTGGATTTTTATGGAATAAAGTTTTATTTATTAAATTGTGTTATGGTAGACTTAATTTTTCTGTTGTGGTAAACTTATTTATATGTTGTGGTAGACTTATTTATCTGTAGTGGTGGTAGACTTGTTTGTCTGTTATGGTAGACTTGTTTGTCTGTTGTAGTAGACTTATTTATTAAATTTCAGTGGATTTATTACAAACATTTTGGTCAATCTTTACATTGGTTTACGTATTTAACTATGTTATCATCACAGCAGTCATGGATGGTAGAGCAGCAGGCAACATCCAAGGCTCAGTTCCCCATTAACCGTGTTGTTAGAAACAAGAAAGTTGAGACAAAGGTGTTGAAACAAGAAACTGAACCAGTTGCTCCAAAAGGGAAGAAGGACATGTATGATTATTTTGTTGATATGACTAAAGATGTTCAAGAGAAGAAGGAGAAGAAGGTCATTGTTGATATCACTAGAGATGTGACACTTCCTCGGAAAGGTAAACATCCCCCTTCGGTGCCATCTTATTCTGACCTACAGGATGAGAAAGTAAACAAAGCATTGGGAGGTGCATTAGATAAGCTTCTTGACTTGACAACGAATAATGATTTCGGTGTTGTCAAACGTCGCAAACTAACTCTTGCAAAAACCCAAGTGGACCCATTCATAGGAAGCTCTAGAACTTTGCGGATCATGAGTGGTGTAACCGCTTCTTCTGCGGTCTACGATCCTTTTGCACAGGTGGAAAAGCGTAAACTGGATCGGTTGCTTGAGTATGTGAAGACTGATTTATAAGTCACTTTTCCTGCTTACTATTAAATCTTGTAGAATGTACAACTTCTTTTCATCCTTGCCAGCATTTAACCCTTTCCATTTTATAGGGAAAACCCATTCGACACTAGCTTAGCAGGAGTAGAATTCTATTTGGTAATGGTGATACCTAAAGAAATATGGCCAGAGCGCTAGTACGGGTGGCTGAATATAACGGTAAGTAAGGGTACATTTAATAATCTATTGTGGTAGACTTATTTATCTGTTATGGTAGACTTATTTATGTGTTGTGGTAGACTTAATTTTTCTGTTGTGGTAGACTTATTTATCTAGCTGTTGTGGTAGACTTATTTATCTGTTGTGGTAGACTTATTTATGTGTCGTGGTAGACTTATTTATCTGTTGTGTTGGTAAACTTATTATCTATCTGTTGTGGTAGACTTATTTTTCTGTTGTGGTAGACTTATTTATCTGTTGTGGTTGATTTAATAGTCTGACTTAATATCTATTGTACTAGACTAACAGAGTACGTTTCTATCTTATTTTGCAGCACATGGTTGCTGGCAAGAATTTGCTCCGACAGAAGTCTTTGAAAATTCTAACTCCTTTCAAAAGTGAAAGGATTGCTTTTGTGGATCCGTTGTTTGCGGCCCTTTGGTGTTGAGAATACAGAAGAGACTTCCTCAGGAAAGAGAAGACATGGGTGTTTCCGTCAGGATATTTCCACCTCACCAATGGTACAGTTCCAGATTTTGCTGCGACGAACAAAAAATGGTTTAAGGATGTCGATATCTTGTACATTCCTCATAATATCGCAGACATGCACTGGGTGGCTGTTGTGGTAGACTTGGTTCAAAAAAAGGTGAAAGTCTACGATAGTATAATCACTCTGTATAACGACATCTACATCAAAGAAACATGCAAGCCATACGCAAAGATGATTCCGCTGTTGCTGAAGCAGGTTGCACCCGTTGCCGAAAGGAAGAGAATGAGTGAGCAGGCTTGGAATGTATACAGGATCAAAACTATACCACATAATGTGCAGTCGGGAGATTGTGGTGTGTATACGCTGAAATATATAGAGTGTTTAGCTCTTGGCCATTGTTTCGATGGGTTGTGTGATTCCAATGTAGCTGTTATTCGTCTCAAACTTGCTGCTGAGAACATGGACGAGGTACCAGAATATGAGGTTGTTCAGTTATCTGATCCAAATCCTCGTGCTCAATCAGATGATAAGGTTCCTTTGCTGACGGATTCTCTACAGTGATGGTAGACTTATTTTGGGGGTGATGGTAGACTTATTTTGTGGGTGATGGTAGGCTTATTTTTGGGGGTGATGGTAGACCTATTTTGTAGGTCATGGTAGACTTATGTTGTAGGTCATGGTAGACTTATTTAGACAAGTCCTTTTGTTGCCGTAGATTTAATTATTTGTTATCACACACATTTAAATCTTGACGGTAGGCTTGTATATTTTGTTGGCGCACACATATTGACTAAGTGCGCGACAATTAGGATGTAACTAGGTCTATACTTTCAAAGGACCATGTATGTATGTATGATCATGGTAAACTTGTGGTCCTTCGAAAGTATGGTAGACTTGTATGACCATTTTTTTGTAGTCTAAACATGATCAATGGTTTATTACATTACTGTTTACTTTTTAAGCCAGCAGATATTACAACAGATATTAAGTCTACCACTACAGACCATTAAATATACCACAACAGATAAATAAGTCTATCACAATAGATAAATAATTCTACCACAACAGCCACCCAGTGCTCGTTTTTAACAAGAAACCAAGTCATTACGAAAAGATAAGACATTGTACTACACACATACACATATATTTAAGCATTGCAAGTCCTCCGATTATGGCCGCGTTGGTGACAATTACAACACAGGCTTTCATTTCTAGGCCTCTTCCGCTCCATAGCAGTTTCCAATGCATGTTTTATCCGTGACCGTTTTGGTCTACCTGGTGGTTCACGAACCATAGGTGGATTACAAACTTTTGAGGCCGCATCTGCTGGCACGGGCGACGCAATATCTCTTGGCATTACACTTTGGGAGTAAGCGTTGTACAAGTAGATATGAGAAAAGTATGAATGGGCAAGGGAGATCCGTGACTTATTTGCATTTTCGGCTGCTGCAATGGCATGGACACAAGGTATTTTATCCAAGTCAAAATTTTTGCAAGTACACTTCTTAGCCGTCAAATTGACAACATGCAATGATGACCCGTATGTAACTTGTATCTCATTCTCATTTACTTCTTGGGCAGTCCATAGCTTAGCATCTTCGACCCTAGTATGCTTAGGAAATAAATCTACCACAGAGTTAAATAAATCTACCATAAGAAAATATAAAATAAATCTACCACAGAATTAAATAAATCTACCAGGTGTTGAAAAATAAATCTACCACCGAATTAAATAAATCTACCAGGGATTAGGATATACCTGCAGAAGCTTCTCCACCCCACTGGTAAGGGTTGTGGTCATTAGACTTGCGTTTTTTCTTCTTGTAGCGAACCACCTAGTTAACATTGACCTGATTGTATCTAAAAGGTGCACTATTGGATATCCTCGAGCAGGAGAGAGGACCATATTTATCGACTCTGCTATGTTGCTCGTCAAGAAATTGTATCTAAGGCCCGGAAAATGAACACGAGTCCACAAACGAATGTCAACTTTTTCTAAATAGCTATGAAGAGCAGGATACATAGCCTTAAGCTGCCCAAAGAACTCATTAAACTCGTGAGGCCTATATGCGGTTGCTGCCTTCTTTACTAATCCAAATGATTCTCGTCCTCTGAATCTCAACAAAATGTTCTTATGCAAATGATATGTGCGACTACCACGAGTAGCAAGCGGGTATACCTTCGCAATCGCATTTGCTATTGATCGATGCCTATTTGAGATAATCACAAGTCCTTCATCGTCTGGGATAACTCGGTTTAGTTGTCTAAAGAACCATTCCCAGGATTCATCATTCTCCGTATCAACTATACCAAAAGCAATTGGAAATATGTTAAAATTTCCATCTTGGGTTGTGGCGATTAACAATGTACCTTTATATTTTCCTTTCAAATATGTCCCATCCACGACAATTACTTTCCTCATAAACTGGAAACCATGTGAGCTTGCGCCAAAAGCAATGAAAAGAAACTTGAACCTATCTTCTTCGTCGACATCAAGCTTTATAAGTGTCCCTGGATTAACTCGCCTAATTATGTATAAGTAGGTTGGAAGTTCTGCGTGCCCGTTCTTTGCGCTTTCCCCAACTAATTGTCGTGCATACTTTAATGCCTGATGGGCTTTCCAGTACTGTACCTGCAACAATTGAAATACGTAGCTTCAGTAATAAGTATAAAATAAATCTACGATCATTACATAATAAATCTACCATCATTACCAAAATAAATCTACCATCATTACAAAAATAAATCTACGGTCATTACCATAGTAAATCTACCGTCATTACCTAATAAATCTACCATCATTACCAAAATAAATCTACCATCATTACAAAAATAAATCTACCGTCATTACCATAATAAATCTACCGTCATTACCTAAATAAATCTACCATCATTACCACAATAAATCTACTATCGTTACCATAATAAATCTACCATAGTTACCATAATAAATCTACCATCACTATAAAATAAATTTATCATCATTACAAAATACCTTAATTCTGAATCATTTTGTTATAGCATCGGCTAGATGAGTTGGCAACACTGATGGGCCAACACCACCAATGAAATTGATGTAGAGACGCCCTAACAACTGAAACGTTGCTTTATGAGCACGGGTTAAACGTTCTGTAATAGAACACGAGTGCTTTCCAACATAAGTATTCACAAAAAATTGGGGCTCTGTCCGACTGTTGAGGCACGAAGCCTCCATGTACATCCTTCAATCCAACACTTTACCGTCAATAATGTTGGTGTTGAGCTGCGGACATTATAGTCAAACTGATGTGCAACCAAAAAAATCTGCAATCTCATCTCCAAGTCTTCTTTCGTATCATAACATTGCCCGATAGCTAGGTCTACTGACCGCATTTCCAACTTCACAAATTCAGGAATCGATGAAAAACCTCTTTTCTTAAGTGGTAGATTTTCCTCCCTCTCTTCCGCGTCATCTGTAAATCTACCACACCTACCGTATTCATCATCCTCTGAACTTGCACCGTCCGGATCTTCACAGTAGTCAAATCTAGAATCATCTTCCTCATCCTCTTCAACATGTTCATCACATGCTTTTGTTGCGTTTTTTCTCATCTACGCTGATTCCATCACATTTTTTTGGATTTGTTTATTCAATCTCCATGATTTCCACGCACAATCGAATTGGGTCTATCTTCAATTGTTGCAAAAACCCACTCCATTGTCTTGAATTCCTAACAAACACTGGTGGTGTATCTAGAGATAATTTTGCCAAATACTTCTTTGCCCACATGTAACTCAACTTTACCTCAAAAAACCGTTGATCCAGGCTGAAATCTTCGTACACCAGAGCAACGAATTCGTCATACGAGGTTGCATGATTTGCCCCAATAACTCTACACCCTTTTGACTTAACAACAAAGAACATCCATCGATTTTTCGGAAAACTCCAAGTGCCACAAACCAAAATTATTTGTTCCATTGCAAATTAACCAAATGTCGAGTTTAAGAAGTAAAGGTTGAGGTAAGAATTTGATATGCAAGAGAGGAGGTTCGTCGATGATGAAAAAAAGCTATGGCGTGGCTACACTAGTTCTTCATCGTTGAAGATGAATTTGAGGGCAAAACATAGATTTCGCAACAAGTCTACCACATACCACAACAAGTCTACCATGCCGAATCTAAACAAGTCTACACCTATCATAAACAAGTCTACCATGCCGTTTATTTTATAAATCTACCAGTACGCTTATCCGAATCTAAACAAGTCTATCGTCATTCAATATTAAGAAACAAGTCTACCATCATTATGGTAGATTTACCAAAAATTGGTAGATTTGTTGTAGTAAAGACCTGCAAACATTGAATAAATCTACCAAGGAAAGTAACAAGTCTACCACATAATATTAATCTACCGCCACTATAAATAAGTCTACCATCGTTAACAATCAATAAGTCTACCAATCAACAAATATAAATCTACCAATGAGAGTAATAAGTCTACCACATCATATAAATCTACCGTCACTATAAATAAGTCTACTATAACGATGATCAATAAGTCTACCATCTTCGTGATGATAGACTTATTTATATCCGAAATAAATCTATCATGAAGGCAATTAAATCTACCACGAGTAATAAATCTACCATCACATAGAAATAAATCTACTATCATCGTCGTGATGGTAGACTTATTTATATCCGGATTAAATCTACCATGACGGCAAATAAATCTACCACATCATATAAATCTACCGCCACTATAAATAAGTCTACCATCATGACGATTAGAGACATAAATAAGTCTACCATCACTACGGGGTAGACTTATTTATCGTCAAGATGGTAGACTTATTGAAACAACCCAACCCTTTTTTTTTTACATTGGAATCGAATTAATGTTCCCATAAACATTAATTCACAATTTCCAATCAATTACCACACATAACCAAACAAACCGATTAACCAGTAAAATGCCAACCACATTCATTAGAATCAACCAGAACCATGTCAAATCAAATTCAATCCTTAACCAAGTCTAAGTTCCACAATCTCTAGAATTTGCTAGCAACCTAGCAATTCAACATAAAAGCAAACAATCGAGACGCTGGATCATCTCCTCTTCCTTGCCCGATTCCACGATCACATTTTCTCTTTACCTGCAACACATGGCAAAAAGAGTTGCGTGAGTATTATCACAAATACTCAGCGAAGCGGTCATTCCGTCTACATGTTATTTAAGTATAGACATAACGAAAGACAAATACCAGGATGAGCACACAAGCAAGCAATAAGAAACTAATCACGAACCCGTACAGTAACTCTGAGTCGAGCGACGCAACCTCTAGGCGTCGGTCGACGCGAAGCGTCTGCGTCGAGCGACGCACCACCCTCGCGTCGATCGACGCGACATCCACAGAAACGAGCCTATCCTCTCGTGGCTCGAATCCATCGCGATTTATCGAGTCACCTGCACGATCCCAGTCACAGAACACACGAAAACAACAATCAAACGCATTCCATCTATCCCTTTGCCCACACAACCCACGATCACGCACTCACCTCGAAGGATCGAAATGAAAAGAATGAACAACGTTCACTAAAACCCACGTACACGACGAACCACTGGTCCAATTCCAAAACAAGAAACGGTTCTGGAAACTAGACACACCCAGCTACGTGTCGGTATGCGGATTGCCTCCAGACTCCTTCTGGTTCGATCGGAAATCCCCTCTGAATCCGACTGATCGCAGACAACAAACTGCACAAACCCACCGAGTTCAAACAGCCATAACTCGGTGAATAATCAACCAAAAGACGAACCGTTTTCGCCTATGACACGAGCAGAGATTGGAGAACTTACCCTCCAAAAATCACTCCAATCCGCCATGAATAGCCCCGCCGTTTGCCCTCTCAAAGTTCCAATCAGAAGCTGTTCATACACATGAACCTCTCAAGAACAAGTCTCTCTCTCCCAAACCTTTTCTCTCTGATTTCTGATCAACAAAACGGCCAGGACACTGTTCCAGCCTTTTATATCGAACCCTAGGCTCCGCTAAACCATCACACAAACCGTGCGATCAAACCCAACTTCCCGGTCTGATTAAAGATTTGCGTCGCTCGACGCACCACCCCCTGCGTCGCTCGACGCACCACCAAAAATACACATTTTTGGTTCACGGGCGTTACAATTCTCCCCCACTAACAAGGATTCGTCCTCGAATCACGCAACACCGCCACACCACGGTCTCAACCAACTGACCCGCACCCGGCTAGTATCCTTCGAGATCACACTCGAATCACACAACCCGTCCTGCTAAGGCTAACACTCTCGCCTAAAAATCGACCAGATTCACCTGGAACACCAACGATGCACGCCCCATGGTATGGATTAGGGCTGCCCGATTGACCGTCCAACAATCAGACAAGAACATGTCCGACCAACCGTTGATCCCGCATTGGACCAAATGATCGTACAACAATCAAACAAGAACATGTACGACCATCGGCGGAACATATGCTACCAGGATTGTCCGAACCGACTTCCAGACTCCAGTAATAACCTAGACTCGACGTCCACAACACACCCTGGCCCTCAGCCAGCACCACTCGTGATCACACCTGATCCTTGAGTCCTACTAGGCTCATACTAGCCTCATTGCACCGTCTCACCACGGCTGCAATCCCGACCCCACCCGGTCAGCACCACCTGAGATCCACTCCCGATCCCCGAAGTTCATCCAGTCTCATACTCATGACCATGCTCAGACGCTACTGCTCATATCTCATACTAATAACTCATATACATATACACCACACCTACTCGCAGGATCGTCACCCTTTGAGTTACGGTATACAGGGAACCCACTATCCCCTGGAGAGACCCACTATCCCTCAAAGTACATGTAGGAGACCCACTGTCCCCAGAGAGGCCCACTACCCCTCGAGTGTATGCAGGGAACCCACTATCCCCTAGAGAGATCTACTATCCCTCAAGTATACAGGAAACCCACCCGTCTCCTGGAGCAATACTCTGAAACATGCATCATAAGTACCTGTCGACCGAAATCGCCTCTGTGGCTTCCTCATGACATCCCCCACCCAGAATATCATCGCATCCGTGACCCCCACTAGGCCACTAGAAACAACCCAACCACCATGGGTGTTCCCACAGAGTCCCTGGAAAAGGCGATTCTAACTCACATAAAAACCTCTTTTCCCGACTCTCCCTAGGAATAGACAGATTCTAACTCGTATAAAGCTTTCATTTCTAGCCACTCCTAGAACACGAATTTCATTTCTAGCCACTCCTAGAACATGAACAAGCTCATTTCTAGCCACTCCTAGAACAAGCCGAATAGAACTTCCATTCCCAGCCATCACATGACCTACCAGTCATCGCAACCCATGACTCCACAAGTCATAACATATAAAAACTCGCATCTTAAGATCCAACAATAATAAGAAAACACATCTTATTAAATCCTCGAGAAACGTATAATCGTTACAACCAAAACGAAAATACAGTAACTGTAGCCACAACTACTACAAACCGAAACCAGCAAAAGAAGAAACTCAAGCCTCCGCTTGTTTCTCGAACCACCTCGGAAACTTGGCCTTCATCTTCACCTCCGGCTCCCAAGTCTCCTCCTCGACACCATCGCAGTCCCACACGACTCTCACCAATGGTATCCTCTTACGACGCAGAACCTTGACTCTCCTCTCGAGAATCCTCACAGGTTTCACCGCCAATATCATGTTGGGCTGAAGATCCTCCCGGATCCTAGCCAACACCTCCTCAGACTCATGCAGACACTTCCGCAGCATCGAAACATGAAAGAGGTTTTGAAAAGCCCTCATACTCTGTGGCAACTCCAACCTGTAAGCTACCGGCCCAACCCGCTCAACCACTCTGAACGGACCCATAAACCTCGGACTTAGCTTATTCTCTGCAATGGATCTGTTAGGACCCCTCAACATGGCTGCCTTGAGATACACCATATCTCCCAGCACGAACTCCAACTCCTTCCTCCGCTTATCGGCATAACTCTTCTGCCGATCCTGAGCCTCCTTCATGTTCAGCTTCAAGACACGGATCTTCTCCGTCGTCTCCTGAACGAAGTCTGCACCAAACATGCTCCTCTCCTCCACTTGAGTCCAGCATAATGGTGTCCTACATGGCCTCCCATACAGAGCCTCATATGGAGCCATCCCGATACTCGCCTGATAACTATTGTTATAAGCAAACTCCACCAGGCTCAGATGATCTGCCCAATGACCACCGTAGTCTAGCACACACATCCTCAGCAAGTCCTCCAATGTCTGAATCGTCCTCTCAGACTGCCCATCCGTCTAAGGATGATATGCCGTACTCATATGCACCTTCGTGCCTATCTTAGCCTGAAATGCTCCCCAGAACTCCGAAGCAAATCTCGGATCTCTGTCTGACACAATGCTCGCTGGCACCCCATGCAACCTCATAATCTCCCGCACATACTTCCTAGCCAACACTGCAGCCCCATCAGTCTTCTTAATGGCCAGAAAATGTGCTGTCTTGGTCAGACGATCCACAATCACCCAGATCGCATCATAAGTCCGCGAGATCGGCAATCCTGTCACAAAGTCCATAGTCACCATATCCCACTTCCACTCCGGCATAGGCAGACTCTGCAACAACCCGCTCGAAACTTGATGCTCAGCCTTCACCAGTTGACACACGTTGCACCTTGAAACCCAACTCGCAACGTCCTTCTTCATCCCGACCCAGTGGTAGTACCTCTTCACGTCCCGGTACATCTTGGTCGCCCCTGGATGAATCGTCAGCATGCTCGAATGAGCCTCCCTCAGAATCTCCTGCCTGAGACTCTCATCCTTGGGTACACAGACCCGAACATTCACCAGTATCGTCCCATTCCCGGAGACCTGATACTCTGAACCCGCCAACTGAGAAGCATCAATCAGACCCTGATCCTTCTCCTGCGCTACCCGAATCCTGCTCAGTAAATCTGCTCGGTTAGCTGCCTCTAACCCCAACGGCTCGTGCGAGATAACACACAGACTCAACGCGCCTATCTCGCTCGCCAGTTCCTCCAAGTCCCGCTCCTAAGCCGAAGCAACCCTCTTCCGACTCAACGCATCTGAAACCAGATTAGCCTTCCTCGGATGGTACTCAATCTCCAGATCGTAATCCGCTACCAACTCCATCCAACGCCTCTGCCTCAGGTTCAGCTCTGGCTGAGTGAAGAAGTACTTCAGGCTCTTGTGATCCGTGAACATCTGGACCTTCCCACCATAAAGGTAAGAGCGCCAGATCTTCAGGGCGAAGATCACTGCAGCCAATTCCAAATCATGCGTAGGGTAATTGCACTCGTGCTTCCTCAACTGCCTCGAAGCATAAGCAATAACCTTCCCCTGCTGCATCAGAACACACCCCAGACCCACACCAGATGCATCCGTGTACACCACGTATGGCTCGTCCTGATCAGGCAACGCCAAAACTGGAGTACTAGTCAGCATCTTCTTCAACTTCCCGAAGCTCTCCTCACACTCCGCAGACCACACAAACGGGACATCCTTACCCGTCAACTTCGTCATCGCCTGCGCCATACTCGCAAAACCCTTGACGAACCTCCGGTAATACCCAACTAAACCAAGGAAACTCCTGATCTCTGTCGCATTCCTCGGTCTCGGCCAATCCCTAATAGCCTCGATCTTAGCTGGATCCACTGAAACTCCCTCCGCAGACACGACATGCCCCAGAAAACCCATCTTCCGCTGCCAGAAACTGCACTTACTGAGCTTCGCGTACAACTTCTGTTCCCGCAGCTTCTCCAGAACCAATCTCAGATGAACCTCATGTTCCTCAGGAGTCCTCGAATACACCAGGATATCGTCGATAAAGATAATAATGAACTCATCCAAGTACTCCTGAAACATCCCGTTCATCAGCCTCATGAATGCTGCCGGCGCATTCGTCAACCCAAAAGGCATCACCACGAACTCATAGTGTCCATACCTCGTCCTGAAAGCCGTCTTCCGCACATCGGCCTCATCTATCGGAATCTGATGGTATCCCGAAGCCAAATCGATCTTGGAGAACCAAGTAGCCCCTCGCAACTGATCCAACAACTCATCAATCCGCGGCAGAGGATACCTGTTCTTCACAGTAACTCGGTTAAGGCCCCGGTAATCGATGCATAACCGAAAACTACCATCCTTCTTCTTCACAAACAACACCGGCTCTCCCCACGGTGAACTACTCGGTCGGATGAAACCCTTACCCAGCAAATCATCCAACTACTTTTTCAGCTCTGCCATCTCTGCTGGAGCCATGCGGTATGGTGCCTTCGATATCGGCGTAGTCCCAGGCTCCAACTCAATCGTGATAGGATCTGATCTTGACGGCGGCAATCCCTGCAACGACTGAAATACTTCCTGAAAATCCCGGACAACCCGAATATCAGCTACTGCAACTTCCCCAACAGACTCTGGCATCACAATCGTCAGCAAGTACGCCTCACAGCCTTATCAATCAACTGCGCGGCTTGAATTGCCGAAATCATCAAGCTCCCGGAAGTCGACTTGATGCCCTGATAGACCAACCTCTCCACCTCACGCTCAAACACCACTCGACCTCGATGATAATCCAGATGAACTTTGTAACGATTCAGCCAGTCCATCCCCAAAATAACATCGTACAACTCCACCGGACTGATAACCAAATCTGCTGGCATGACTTCTCCTGCCACCAGAACATCGACTCCACAAGCCCGCCTGAAAGTAGCCAAAGTCTTCCCTCCAGCCACTCTAACTACTCTCGGCTGCTCCCCGTAGTCGCTCCGGATCCCACTGCACTCCGCGCACTCCGGTGTAATGAAGCTATACGAAGCTCCAGAATCAAACAAGACATGGGAATCACGCCCGCCTACTACTAAGGTCCCTACACAGTTCATGTGTCACAGAGCCTAAAGTATTATCACAAATACAAAGCTTCCAAAACGACAATTCACCACATTATAGATTCGTCAAGTTAAGGTTAAAATGTACCTGTGATCGGCCTGGCACTAGGACCTCCCGTCTCCGCCGAAGTGAACACATGCGGCGCAGCAAGCTGCCTCAATGGCTGCACATCAACCGCCGTCCTCTACACCGGCTGCACCACTGCCACTACCATCTGCAACCTGAGACACTTCACCTTAATGTGCCCCGCCTCTCCACAGTGAAAACACACCTGTGTAGCCCGAATCTCTCTCCTCTTCGGACAAGCTGCCACCCGGTGCTCCGTGCTCCCACAACTATAGCACCCTGCACCACCCTGACCACTCTGGGCCCTCTGGCCGGAACCCGAAGAGCCCTCCCGCTTCCTCTTCTGTCCCTGAGCCAGCTTACTGCCCCGGCTCGCACCCGTCTGCTGCTGCTGCGGCCTCCTCTGCTGCTGCTGCACCGGTGGACTAACCACCGCAGCCAGCTCCGCCCCCATATCAACCTCAATAGCTGCCGCAGTCTCAACCAACTCCGCCCTCGTGGCGTACTTACGAGCCCTGCACAGCGTCTTCAGCACCGGTCGCAGTCCATGCATGAACCTCCTAATCTGGGACTCCTCACTCCAAACTCCCTACCAGCATACACCAACAGCCGACCAAACTGCTCGTCATACTCCCGAACCGAACTCTCTCCCTGAGTCAGCGCTAAAAACTGCGCCTGCATCCGGTCCGCCACCTCCTACGAAAAATACTTGGCGTCGAACTCAGCCAAGAAATCCGCCCAGGTCATCCCCGCCTGAGGCCTCCTGCTCGTCACACCTCTCCACCACAGATGTGCATCACCCTCTAAGTAGTGAACCGCAAGGTCCACTATGTATCCCTCGGGACACCTCAGCGTCTGGAAATTACGCTCCAGATGGCTCCTCCATGCAGCAGCCTCCTCAGGCTTAACACCGCCCGAGAAGTACCCAGTAGTAATCCTGTGCATCTGCTCCAAAATCCTCAGGTAGGATGGAGCCTCCTCTACAGCCGCCACACCTGGCTACCCCCTAGCCACTGCTGGCTGAACTCCCGCCGCTGCCGGCTCAACACCAGCCACCTCTAGTTGTACACCCGGAGCATGTCCCTGAGCCGGTGCCCCACCTGGCAACCGCTCAAGAACCTGTCGCATCACAGCCTCCAAACGGTCCAACCGACCCTGAGCATCGCCCCCGCCAGGACCCCCACCTGGGCCCTGCGCCACACTGGCCAACTCAGTAACCTCGACGCCCACTGGCTCTGGAGGCATCTGCGACTCTGCAACCTCCTCCTGCGTGGCCTCCTGAGTCCCACTCGACTCAACAGGATCAACCGCCGGTCCCCGACCACGGCCACGACCACGCCCTCTAGCACCACGGGCACCACGACCTCTGCCTCTCACTCCTCTAGCCATCTCCCACTGACTCTTCACAGCAGACTAAGCATTAAAAACAGAAAATCATAAAACACATACCATGGAATCTTATTGAAGGCTTGGAGAAGATGATCCAGGACTCCAAACCCAACCAACAATCAACTGACTAACCACTCACAGTCAATCAATCAAACATACTACGTTCTCCCGCCCTAGAACCGTAAGGGCTCTGATACCAAATTGAAACAACCCAACCTTTTTTTTTTTTTTTTTTTACATTGGAATAGAATTAATGTTCCCATAAACATTAATTCACAATTTCCAATCAATTACCACACATAACCAAACAAACCGATTAACCAGTAAAATGCCAACCACATTCATTAGAATCAACCAGAACCATGTCAAATCAAATTCAATCCTTAACCAAGTCTAAGTTCCACAATCTCTAGAATTCGCTAGCAACCTAGCAATTCAACATAAAAGCAAACAATCGAGACGCTGGATCATCTCCTCTTCCTTGCCCGATTCCACGATCACATTTTCTCTTTACCTGCAACACATGGCAAAAAGAGTTGCGTGAGTATTATCACAAATACTCAGCGAAGCGGTCATTCCGTCTAGAGGTTATTTAAGTATAGACATAACGAAAGACAAATACCAGGATGAGCACACAAGCAAGCAATAAGAAACTAATCACGAACCCATATAGTAACTCTGCGTCGAGCGACGCACCACCCTGGCGTCGATCGACGCGACATCCACAGAAACGAGCCTATCCTCTCGTGGCTCGAATCCGTCGCAATTTATCGAGTCACCTGGACGATCCCAGTCACAGAACACACGAAAACAACAATCAAACGCATTCCATCTATCCCTATGCCCACACAACCCACGATCACGCACTCACCTCGAAGGATCGAAATGAAAAGAATGAATGATGTTCACTAAAACCCTCGTACACGACGAACCACTGGTCCAATTCCGAAACAAGCAACTGTTCTGGAAACTAGATACACCAAGCTACGTGTCGGTATGCGGATCGCCTCCAGACTCCTTCTGGTTCGATCGGAAATCCCCTCTGAACCCGACTGATCGCAGATAACAATCTGCACAAACCCACCGAGTTCAAACAGCCATAACTCGGTGAATAATCAACCAAAAGACAAACAGTTTTCGCCTATGACACGAGCAGAGATTGAAGAACTTACCCTCCAAAAATAACTCCAATCCGCCACGAATAGCCCCGCCGTTTGCCCTCTCAAAGTTCCGATCAGAAACTGTTAATACACATGAACCTCTCAAGAACAAGTCTCTCTCTCCCAAACCTTTTCTCTCTGATTTCTGATCAACAAAACGGCCAGGACACTGTTCCAGCCTTTTATATCGAACCCTAGGCTCCGCTAAACCATCACACAAACCGTGTGATCAAACCCGACTTCCCGGTCTGATTAAAGATTTGCGTCGCTCGACGCACCATCCCCTGCGTCGCTCGACGCACCACCAAAAATACACATTTTTGGTTCACGGACGTTACACTTATTTATATCCGAAATAAATCTACCATAAAGGCAATTAAATCTACCACGAGTAATAAATCTACCATCACATAGATGTAAATCTACCACTGCATAACTGAAATAAATCTACCACTCAACAATAAATCTACCATTCAAAAACAAATCTACCAACCACTAAATAAATCTACCATCACGTGAGCGGTAGACTTATTTGCTTTTGGCGGAAAACTCATTAATAGCAGTTTCGTAAATACGTTTTTTGTTATCAACGGAAATAAGGGCAAAAATGGGGTTAAATTTTTTTGAGGAGTCTTCGAGTAATTATGAAACAAAAATGACAAAATCATCAAAAATCCATTTATCAAGTGTATTCTAGTAATTCTCCCTAATTTTTTATCGACAGAGTTTGCTGTCGTTAGCGAACTTCAAATTGACTCGGCGCAGAGCACATGAAGTTAGGGATGGGCAAAAAATCCAAAACCAAAAAACGGAACCGAATCCGACTCTAATTATCCGAACCGAACCCGATCCGAAGATTTTTAATACCCGAATGGATATTATATCTCTAAACCCAAAAACCCGAAACCGAACCCGAACCAAACCGAAAACCGAACGGATATCCGAAATATACAAAACATAAACAAAATTAAATATATTTAGAGTTAAAGTCGGATATGTTCATGTAGTTTGTGTAATTTTTAAAGTTTTTTCTTTGTTTTTTTTTACCAATTCGGATATTGTGGATATATTTCGATAAAAATAACCAATTTATGTTCTTATTTGAACTATTACAATTTTTTTTTGTTATTTTTTTCAGATATTTTTGAATAATTGGAATAACAAATAATTAAATTGAACCAAATAAAAAAAAATGAGGTAGTTATATATTTTTGGGTAATATTGGAATATTTTCGTCAATTTTTCAGTATTTTGGATAATCCGAATCCAATCCGAACTCGACAAAACCCGAACCGAATCCGACCCGAAGTTTTATAATATCCGAACGGATATTATATTTCTAAACTCAAAAACCCGAAAATCTAAAATATCCGATTCGAATCCGAACAGATACCCGAATACCCACTCTACATGACGTCTTAGCAAAGTTGACAAACTTGGCAAAATCTTCCCAATCATAGCAAATAATTTTTGTCATTTTTTTTAGCAGAGTTATAATAATTTTTGTGTTATATTTGGCAAAGTAGTTTGCTTTTGCAAGCACCAGCAAAATTTTATTTGATGACCACGAAAATTTTGGTAAAATTTTTTACTTGCCACCTAAAGTTTTGACAAAAAAAATGACTTTTTCATTTTATTTACTAATTCATTAAAAAACTAAAAATAAATTCTGGATAAGAACACTAGTGTGATTGATTGATGGTTAACTTTAGTATTTTTTTTTTTAAAATAGTATGTGGCACGTGCTTTATTTTAGTTACATAAAACGACTAAATAATAGTTGACTTGTATTGATCAAATACAAGTCATCACAAATTGAAGCCGCTGCAGGCAGACTCCTGGCATACCATCGGCTAGTAATAATATAGACACACTTAAAGAAAATACAACCAAATCCTATGCCTTATATTTAAATTCATAAAATAAAATCATCAAAAAATCAGTTTTTTTTTCTTTTTACTTTTTTTACACAAACGAAACAAACATTAGTGAATGTTGGGCAGACCCTTTTAAAGCTTCGCAGACTCTATAGGGCTTGAGTAACTCTTTGAAGACTAGACAGACTCTTTTGTAACGCCCCCATCCATGATCACTTTTAGTTCTAAGTTTCATATTCTAATTTGCAACACAAGAAATACCTATACACTGAAAAATAAAGAAAAAGAGAGGTGAGCAGTTCCAAAAATAATTACTCAGTGACAAAGGTGGCCATACCATCCCACAGTGATTCACAATACAATAATAATTTATAATATTAAACACATATATTAACTAAGATATGACACAAGAAACATACAACCTAGAATGCCTAAACACAAGCAACTTAACCATTCTAACACGTCACAACTTAACTTAACAATTGACTCTCGTCATATTTTACACTTCTCAATACATTATATTGAAACAACCCAGCTTGTTTTTTTTTTTTAAATATTGGATCCAGATTAACATTCTCATAAAGGCCTTTCACAAACGCGAAAATCAACAAGCAATTAAACCAACTAAACCATTGAATAAATCTCATACTTTATTAAATCAACCAAACAACTCAATTTCAAGTTCACAATCCAGTAACTTAGCAATTCTAATAAAAGCATAAAACACCAACTCGAGACACTAGATCATCTCCTCTTCCTCGCCTTGATTCCACATTCACACTTTTTCTTTACTTGCATCACATGGCAAAAAGAGATGCATGAGTATTATCACAAATACTCGGTGAGACGGTCATCCCATCTACAAGCTATACACACATGCATAAGTAAAAGATATAATACCCGGATGAACAATCAACAATGCATCACACAATAACCAAATGAGAACAACACGATCAATATGTCAAACTGACGGTGTCGATCGACACACTCCGCTTGTGTCGGTCGACACACCTTGCCGACACTGTGTCGATCGACACACATTTATGTCGATCGACACACAAACCCAGAAACTCGCCAAATCGATTTCCTGCACAAAAATCCACCAAAAACAGCACGAACTTCGACCCAAACAACACACAATCGCATCCTATCAATTTCTTTACCCAGATAAGCCTATGGTCACGCACTCACCTCGATTCTAAAAGGAGATGGATGAAAAACGCTCAAGAACGCTGAAGAACACGAAGAACACAGATCACCAAATCCGAATCCTCCTTCCTCCTTCACGAATCACGGACCTAACACATTCCCACAACCTAACAAATCCGAAACCAAGCTTCCAAGATTGAGAAATCAAAGGAAAAACCCCCAAATCTCTCTCAACTCTCTCAAATTCTCTCTTTTTTTCCCAAAACCGACACCCCTCTGCGGCCACAAGCCTTTTATAGGTGAACCCTAGGGTTCCACCCTAAACCAAGCTAAACCGAGGAAAAAATCAAACTAGCCCGGTCCAATTTACTCGTGTGTCGATTGACACACACCACCTGTGTCGATCGACACACACCACTTGTGTCGATCGACACCCAACCAAAAACTTGACATTTTGGTTCAGACAAAAACGTGTGTCGATCGACACACACACCTTGTATCAATCGACACTCAACAAAACTCCTCAAAAACAGGAACGAAAATCTGTTATGAAAACTAGACTGAGAGGGCTACACAACGATATGTAAATCGTCTCCAGACTCCTTCCGGTTCTATGGGAATCCTCCCTCGAAGTGGACAGATCGCAGAACGAAGCTGCTCAAACTTCTTCCATTAAAACGACCATAACTCATAGAATACTCAACCGATTGACAAACCGTTTTCTCCTATATCAAGATCAAAGAGTGGAGAACTTACCTTCAGAGTTTCACTCTGATACTACCTGATCTCCCCAGCCGTTCGTCTCCTTCAAAACCCAAGCAGAACTTACCTCCAAAACCTCAAACACTCACAAGTATCAACAAGGATCCTTCTCTCCTCCTCTCAATCCCCTCCATCTCTGTGTTCTCTCACTAGAACAACAACAGACACATCTCCGCTTTATATATAGGTAAGTTCCCCATGGTTTATGTAACCCGAACCGTAATCAAATGTTTCAAAATTGAACCGTCAGTTAACTCAGCAACTTGTGTCGATCGACACACACTCCCTGTGTCGATCGATACACATTCTCTGTGTCAATCTACACATGACCAAAATCACGATATTTTGGTTCGTTACAATTCTGTCCCACTAACACAGATTCGTCCTTGAATCACGCAATATTGTCTCCCTACGGTCCACACTCCTGGCCAAAACCCGACTAGCACCCCCTAAGATCGAGTCTGGATCTCTAAGACTCCCGATTAGTCTCATAACTCATAAACACGTATCACCATCCCACTACGGTAAACACTCCTGGTCAATCCGACCAGCACCACTCGAGATCACCCTCGAATCACACAACACCGTCACCCTAAGGTATACACTCCTGGTCAAACCCAACCAGTACCACTGGAGATCAACTTCTGATCTTTGAGACTCACACCTAGTCTCACAACTCTCAAACACGTGTCATCGTCACACTACGGTAAACACTCCTGGTCAAACCCAACCAGCACCACCTGAGATCAACTCCCTCTCTGAGACTCACACCCAGTCTCATCACTCACAAACACGTGTCACCGTCACACTATGGTAAACACTCCTGATCAAACCCGACCAGCACCACCTGAGATCAACTTCTGATCTTTGTGACTCACACCCAGTCTCATCACTCACAAACACGTGTCACCGTCACACTACGGTAAGCACTACTAGTCAAACCCGACCAACACCACCTGAGATAAACTTCTGATCTCTGAGACCTACACCCAGTCTCATAACTCACAAACACATGTCACCGTCACACTACGGTAAACACCCCTGGTCAAACCCGGCCAGCACTACCCGTGATCCACACTCGAATCACACAACACCGTCCACTACGGCTACCCTTCTGGCCCTTACCCGGCTAGCACCACCTGAGATCCCTGAAGCTCATCTAGTCTCATACTTACGATCACGCTCATAACTCATACATCATACCCATATAGACCACACCCGCTTTCAGGGTCGTCACCCTTTGAGCTGGCGGTATGTAGGAAACCCACTATCCCCTGGAGAGAACCACCATCCCTCAAAGTATATGTAAGGGACCCACTATCTCCTAGAGAGAACCACCATCTCTCGAGTATGCACAGGGAATCCAATATCCTCTAGAGAGAACCACCAACCCTCAAAGATATCAGCAGTGAATCCACTATGTCCTGGAATAATAACTTTGCAACATGCATCATAAGCACCTGTCGACCAAAATTGTCTCCTATGGCTCTACCATGACATCCCCTAACCCGGAATATCATCACTGCGTGACCAATCACTAGGTCACCGGAAATAACCCAACCACCAAGGGTGTTTCTCCAGAGTCCCCGGAAGAAGATAAGATCTAACTCACATAAAACTTTTTATTTCCCAGCACCATCTAGAGAATAGACAAGTTCTAACTCACATAGAACTTCCATTCCTAGATACTCCTTCTAGAACATAGACAAGCTATAACTCACATAGAACTTCCATTTCTAGCCATCACATAACACATGATACCACTAGTCATATTATAAAAACTCACATCTTATAAGAACATAACTCATGACCCCACCAATCATACTATAAGAACTCACATCTTACAAACATAATTAATAAGAAAACCCATCTTATTAACTTCAACAATGTATAAATCGTTACATCACAACGAAAATACATAATCTAACTCATAGCCACATGCTATCTCGAAACTGAAAACCAAAAAAAGACAACTCAAGCCTCTACTTGCTTCTCAAACCACTTCGAAAACTTGCCTCACCACAGCCTCTGGTTCCCAAGTCTCCTCCTCAAAACCGTCACAGTCCCACATGACTCTCAACAACGGTATCCTCTTCTAGCTCAAAACCTCGACTCTCCTCTCGAGAATTCTAACAGGTCTCTTCTGCATCGTCACGTTGGGCTGAAGACCATCCGGAATCCAAGCCAACACCTCCTCAGCCTCATGTAGACACTTTTGCAGCATTGACACATAGAAAACCTTATGAAAGGCCTTCATACCCTGAGGTAACTCTAACCGATAAGCTACTAGTCCAACCCGTTCCATAACCCTAAACGACAACATTCCTGCCTTGAGATACACCAGATCTCCTAGTTCAAGCTTTAGCTTTTTTCTTCTCTTATCAGTATAACTCTTCTACCGATCCTGAGCCTCCTTGATGTTCAGCCTCAAGACACAGATCTTCTCCGTCGTCTCCTGAACAAAATCTGTACCAAACATGCTCCTCTCCCCCACTTGAGTCCAACATAATGGTGTCCGACATTGTCTCCCATACAGAACCTCATATGGAGCCATCCCAATACTTGTCTGGTAACTATTGTTATATGCAAACTCAACCAGGTTCAGATAATCCGCCCAATGACCACCATAATCTAGCACACACATCCTCAACAAATCCTCAAGTGTCTGAGGATGTGTGTGCCCATCTGTCTGAGGATGATAAGTTGTACTCATATGCACCTTAGTGCCCATCGCAGCCTCAATGCCCTCCAGAACTCTGAAGCAAATCTTAGACCTACTCGCTGACACCTCGTGCAACCTTACTATCTCACGCACATACTTCTTTGATAAAACTGCCACTCCATCGGTCTTCTTAATGGCAAGAAAATGTGCTGAATTAGTCAGACGATCCGCAATCACCCAAATAGCATCATAAGTCCGCGATACTGGCATCCTTGTCACAAATTCTATGGTAATCAACTCCTACTTCCACTCCGGAATAGGTAAACTCTGTAACAAACCACTTGGAACCTGATGCTTAGCCTTCACTAACTGGTACATGTTGCACGCTGCAACCTAGTTAGCGACATCCTTCTTCATCTCGACCCAGTGATTGTGGAAGTCAAAACCAACACAATAAAATTTGTTAGGGTTTTTAGAGGAAAGCTGAGATCTTTAAGCTAGAACTACTAAGACCAGAACAAAGATGCGAATTTGCTGTAATGAAAAGCTTTATTGATTTCTTGCAGAGTATTCTTATGAAAAGTTACGGATCCCCTTCTCAAGAGATGTACAAGTCTATTTATACAAGTTTTAGATCGGCTAGGCCAACTCCTAAAGAGATAAGGAAAATTTCCTATTTTCTACGGATTTCCTGTTACTGAGGCCGATTCTATCTTCATGGGTTTTCAGCTTATCTTGTATCTCTTTTGGGCTTGACCTCGCCGACTTATGTCTAAAGCCTTGGATTAATTGAGCTTGTCACATAGTTTCTTGGTAAGCCCATTGTTTCAACTCGCCCAAGGCAGCTCGCCAATATCCTAGTCAGCTTACCACTTTATTCGTTGACTTTGTCAGCTTGCCAAACAGCTTCGTCAGCTCGCCCTCACTGGTCAGCTCGCTAGTCTTCAGTCAGCTTATTACCTTATTTGTTGACTTAGTCACTTTCTTGAGGAAACTGAGGAGAATTTTGACCCCAACAGTTAGCTCCCCAGCTTGATATTATTAGTTACAACAATGCCGAGGTAAAAGAAGTTCAAGGATGAAATCAATGTTGGCGACCATAACTCAAGATATGGGGCGAATTCAGCTTGTTTCGTTAAAAATGGCGAATTCAACTCGCTTTGTTAATGTTGGCGAGCTTGTCACGTCGCGTTATCCGTTTTGGCGAGTTCGAATTGATTGGTCAAAGTAAGACGAGATTAACTTGTTTCTACAAATAGGCGAGCTCAACTTGTTAAATATAGGCGAGCTAGTCACGATTTGTCGAAGTTGACGAGCTCAACTTGCTTTGTTAAAGTTGGCGAGTTCATCAAGATTTTTCAAAGTAGGCAGAGCCCAACTTGTTTCTGCTTAAATCGGCGAGCTCAACTTGTTTTGTTAAAGTTGGTGAGCTCGAGTCGATTTACCAAAGTTGGACGAGCCCAATTTGTTTCTGCTTAAATCGATGAGCTCAACTTGTTTTGTTAAAGTTGGCGAGCTCATCATGATTTGTCAAAGTAGGCCGAGCCCAACCTATTTCGTTTAGGTTTTTTGCTCGCCCTTTTTGCAAGTGTTCTTTGTTCGGCTCGTCACAATATCTGACCTCAGCGGTTCTTCATACTTGGTAGAAATTTCAATTCCTCTCAAGATTTTCTTCATCCGCCTCTTCGCCTCTCCTCCAAAACTATCGATTTGGCACTGCTGCCCGATCTGTTTGAAATCGCTTTGAGGCGACGTGGAATCGTTTTTAGGCGAGGTGAAAATCACACCGAGCTTGCTCCATCGCATTTAGCTTATCGCAACGTCATGTTGCCGAGGTGAACTCCTTCTCACCGAGGTGGAGATTGTATCGTGCTGACCTCGTTTCGTTGCTTCTTCAGATTCATGACGAGCTCGCTCCTTCATCAGATCTAACTCGTCGCCGATCCTGACTTGCTGTTATTTTTGCCGAGGTGACTCGTCTCTCTTCACCGAGGTTAATCGGCCGAGTCTTGGTTGAGGCAACTCTTCCCTCTTCGCCGAGGTGACCAATCTGTGATTTGACCGAAGTAGCTTGTCGTCTTGTGTCGGGGGGACCTGTTTATCGAGCTCTGATCTTGCCGAATTGATTCGTAGTGAGGAGGTCGACCTGATACAGATTTGGCAAACTCAATTTTTTTTGTGCCGAGGTGAACCGTCGTGTTTTGAGTTCCCCATTCGTCACTACGTGTAGCCCAATTATTTAGGATCACCGAAGAGGACAATCACTTGTCATTTGAGATATGCCAAGTTGAACCACTCCTGCTCGCCGAGGTGAACACCGAGGTGAATCATTTCCTTAACAACCCTGAGCTTATTTCATTATTCGAGGTTAGGCCGGGGTCAACTGTTGGCAAGACGACTCAATCGACGAATCTGAAACCAGCCGAGGTCAAAGTTCTAAATTTGCGAGCTTAATGTCAGCAAAAAATTCATCGCCTGCGGCCAAGTTTAATCCCCCCGATGTGTCAAGTTCTTGGCTTCATCCAAGAGTTTCGACGAGCTCTAACTGATCTTGCAATTCGCTAGTCGGCTATCCGAGCAACATGGACGAGATGATCGATTTTTCTAAGACGTACCTTCTTGGTTTCAACGTCCCTCATCTAGTGGACGAGCCCTTTGATGAAACAGAGCTTCCTTTTGAAGTAAAAGTTGAGTGTGACGAGTACAAAACTGTAGCGAGGAAGGAATGATAAAATCGTTTGTTTGGTTTGTCTAGGCCGACTCAGTTAGTTTTGAAGAAATGTTGAGCTAAGAAGAAAAAATTTCCAGATCCTCCGGGTTCGACTCTTTCTACTCTTGAATTTCTTATCGATCTCGCGACGTGATTTCACTTTTCGGAAGAAGTTGAGGTTTGGATTCCATCTCCCGGTAACCGAGCAGATGATCCTCCGGACGGATTCTTCACTTTGTATGATAGCTTCTTCAGCGGCTGTTATTTATGGTTTCCAATTCCATATGTAATTTTAGCGTTTCTTCGAGAGTACGAGCTGTCTATCTCTCAAATCACTCCTCGTGGGATTCGTCATATGGTGGGAATTCTTGTAAGAGGTTACGAGTGTGATGAAGACATAAGTGTTTAACTCTTGATGAATCTTCTGGAATTTAGGCAATCTTCTCCGAAAGACAAGTTTGTTTATTACGCTTCAAACCGAGAAGAGCGTCGAATCATTGATGGTTTCCCGAACAAAGATCGACAGTGGATGGATTATTTCTTCTACGTACCAATCTATGAGGCGACTTTAGGCAATGGTGTTGGGCTTATCAAGATGAGCTGGCAGCGAATGGGTAGCCGACCCCATCGCTTGTTTATAGCCCATCTCGTCTTTGCGTGGTGCCGTTTGCTTTACTTGCCATTTGCTTTACTTGCGTTACCTACTAACTCGATTTTTTGTTTTATGTTCCTTTGTTTTGCAGCTCCAAATCCGTGCCCTAAGTGTCCAGCATGCGTTTCCGCTTTAGAAAAACCCTTGCATCTCGTAATTGTAATTGGGCGAAGCATTTCTCCCTTCGGCATGTCGAGAAAGCAAGAGCTCGTTACGCAGGATCGTCGGTCTCTAGCTCACCTGCATCCAACTCTTCCAAAGAAGACATCCACTCCCAGCTGAAGAAAATGACGTGGAGGGACAAGTTGTAGCTGAAGAAACAGCAAGCTACCGAGGAGAAGAAACAGGCCGAGCTCAAAGCTAAAAGGGATAAAAAGGCGAAAGAGCAAGCCGAAAAGAAGCGGCAAGCCAAGCGCGACAAAAAGAAAGATGGAGCCTAAGTTACGGAACAAGTTGTTGAGTGTGGCGCTTCATGTGATACCGAGCCGAGCTCTCATGCTGCGGCTTCCTCCCCGATCTTAGTTTCAGGAGTAGTGAAGCCAAAAGTGACTCCGATAACCTGTGTGCTAGCCTTGGGACCTGAAAATAAATCCACATGCAAGAAGAATGATGGAGCCGAGGTTACGGAGAAGTTGCTGTTGGGAACCAAGGATAACGCAAAGAAGCGTACTGCGAGTCCTTCTATCGAAGACAGAGCTGCAAAGAAAATGACGCTTGCTGCAGTAACTACGTCCGTCGAGTCCGCTGAGGCTAATGTTCCGCCTGATCCAAATGACCCGTATCAAATTCTAGCTGCTGCAGCTTGCGTAGTTTCTGGGTTTAGTCGTCCAAGCTATCTTACGACACTTTGGTTTTTCCCGAGGGTTATAGCGAGATGGCTCTTCGGGGTGTTAAGGTAATGATTTTGCGCGGTTTTTCTTTTGTATTTTCATCCCACTGGTTGTTTATCTGAATGGTGTTTGGTTTGGTTGATTTTCTGCAGTTTTTCGCCCACATTAACCAATTGGTTGTGGACTATGATTCTGAGTATCACCTACACAAGCGCCGAGTCGAAGATGTTAGAGAGATTGCGCTAAAGGCCGAGGAGAGATGCGACGAAGCGACGAGGAAGCTAGAAATTGTCGTAAAGGAACTTGCTCAACTTAAAGCCGATAAGGTGGAGCTTGGGAAAGCAAAGAAAGAAGGTGATGACCAAATTAAAGTCCTCAAATTTGGCAACGCCAAACGTGACAAGCAAATCCTCAAGGTTACTAAGCAATAAGAAGAGGCAACCGAGCTCAATGAGTCGAGGATTTTTGATGCTGTTGTGGGTGCTAAGCGCGATCTTACCGAGAGGTTTGAGAAGAAGCTTTTCGTCATTCGTTGGCACTTTAAGAAGATGAAAGGTAAGGCTCTCGAGGATAATGGTTGATCATTCTGAGATGAAGAGCAATCTACAGCTTATTAATCTCCTACAAAGTGACAAGGCCCCTGCTCTTGAGGACGAGGTAAAGAACATTGCCGAGCACATGATCGTGGTAGATGGAGCTAAAGAGCACTTCTTCGATGATGAGGCCCCGATTCTTGATCCTAACGACGAGCTTGCTGCAAGTATTAAAGTTACTAGTCCTTCTGGTTCGAACCACGATGATCCGAGGATTGTCGAATTTGTCTCCAAGGAGTTGTCGGAGAAACCAACACCATCCGAAGCTGCCATGGTCAAGCCGAAGGTTGCCTCTACTGTCGAGGGTTCTAAAGACTCTTCTGAAGAGACATGGGAGAGTTTCTTGATTCCGTTGTTAAGGAGAACATTGGTGGAATTATGGTTAAAGAGGATGGCATGGTCGTCTATGGTGACGAGGTGAAGGAAGCTAAAAAAGTCGTTGTCGTCAAAGGAGGAGAAGCCGAGAAGACTGTTCCTTAGTTGCTTTGCGATCCCGTTTATTGTATGTTTGCTTTTATTTTGGATTTAACTTGCTTTAGACTTAGTGCCTGGATGGCTTTATTCGCCATCAGACTGGTTTTATGTTTTTTGTTTTGACTTGGTGCATGGACGACTTTATCCACTTTTTTGATGTGGATCTCTTTTGAATTTTACCCCCTTTATGGAATATGGCTTTTGAATATGTCTGCGTTTTATATCCGAAATGTGTGGTAAGCTACGAGCTAAATTTTACCATGGCTTTCAAAGATTATCCGATTTATTAAGGCTGACGAGCCATTCTAAAGGTTGTAAATATGCTTATGTTTTAGTTGAAATTGTCGAGATGGACATTCCGGTTTACAAACTTGTTCCCATGAAGAAGCTAGCTCTAGTAATGAACACGTAGGTATTCGACCAGAGAACTATGTGCTGGGTTTTAGGATGAACGAACATATTCCCGTGAACACGCTCGCTCCAGCAATGGACACAGAGTTTCGACCAACGAGACTGTTGGGTTTTTAGATGAACATTCTGGTTTACAGATATGTTCCCATGAATAAATCCGCTCCAACAATGAACAAAAAATATATAGCGCGCTTTTAATCTACAGGGGATGTAGAATTCGTCACTGTGACCAACAGCGACGAGATGATAAAGAGAAGTCTGTTTATAGATAAGACTGAACGATTTTGTAAGTAAACACTTAGCTTTTTAGCTCAATTATATCAGAACGGTAAGCCGTGTAAAAGATGGGAGTATATATGAGTATACGGACCCACTCCCCCCTTTTGAAAGAGGGGGCAACTGAACCTATCCGAAATAGGCTGCCTACGTACCCTTTGCAGGGATCAAGTCCCCCGTAGTTCAAGTGAAGTAAATTAGTGATAGTACCTCTTCAGATGCGTCGCGTTCCATGATCTTGGTATCGAAACTCCTTCCATATTTTCGAGTTCATAGACGCCGGGACGGACGACCTTTGTAATTTTCCCAATTTGCTCCTACCTTTTCGGTATTTCGCTCTGCTGTATTATGGAAGTTCGAGACTCAGCTCATCAAACTCGACTTAATCATCTCCCTATGGCCGACGAACTCGACTTGATCAACGAGCGAAGAGACTAAGCTCTAGTTCAAATCTAGAACTAACAGAATGCCGTAGCCAGATATTATAACTCAAACGTTCGAGCTCGTCTATTCGGCGAAAAACGGCAAACATTTGTCGGTTGATTGTGAGATAAATCTGTTAAGCGCTGCTACTCTTCCAATAAGCCGTTGGACTTCCCGCTCCGTTCGTGGCGATGCCATGTTTATGAGCGCATCGATTTGCTTAGGAACTGCTTCAATACCTCGGTGGGTTACCAGATAACCAAAGAATTCTCCAGATGTGACACCGAATCTGCACTTTGCCGGATTCAACTTCATGTCATTAAAATTCAATCGCTCGAAACACTCTTCGAGGTGGGTCACATGATCCTTCTTTTCCAAAAACTTGACCATCATGTCATCAATATAAACCTCCATTGTTTTGCCGAGTTGATCGGTAAATATCTTGTTTACTAAGCGTTGGTAAGTTACGCCGGCATTTTTCGACCAAACGGCATCACCTTGTAACAATGAATTCCTCTGTCAGTTATGAAAGCTGTCTTGTCGCGGTCATTTAGGTTCATGAAGATCTGATTGTAGCCGAAAAAGGCATCCATAAAAGAAAGGAGTTTGTTGCCTGCTGTCGCTTCGACGAACCAGTCTATGTGTGGAAGCGGAAAACTGTCTGTAGGGCAGACTTTGTTCAAGTCAGTAAAGTCAACACATACATGCCACTTGCCATTTTTCTTCTTCACCACCACTGGATTTGCCAACTAGTCTGGGTACTTGATTTTCGTAATTGATCTAACTTGCAGGAGTCTACCCACCTCGTCATTGACTGCTTTTGCCCTTTCGGGACCGAGTTTTCTTCGTTTCTATTTCACCGGCTTGAACGTTGGGTCGATGTTCAACTCATGGCTCGCAATATTGATGTCTATTCCTGGCATATCTTCAGCTGCCCAGGCGAAAGTGTTCACATTCTTCTTAAGGAAGTTGACAAGCTGTTCGTTGATATTTCTTTCCAGGTCAGTTCCAATTTCTACGCATCTTTTCAAGTGGCAATTGTCAATACAGATTGGAACAACGGAGTCGCAGGTCAGTTTCACTTCTTTCGTGCGATCCTTCGCGATCTGTAATTTCTATAAGAGTCCGGAGAGCTCTTTCACCGGCCTCCTGTCTATCTTCATCTTCTTATGTTTTTTCCTTTTTAGTGTCCTCTGTGACAGGTTTCCGTAGTTTGTGTTCCATTAAAAAACACATTCGAGACTCCTTTTGGCTTCTAAAGATAGTCTTTATTCCTTTCGGGATTAGAAATTTCACATAAAGGTGATAGGTTGAGGCGACAGTTCGCATTATATTCAACCACGGTGTTCCTAAGATTACGTTATAGATTGCTGGATTCCACGACTTCAAACTCAACGATTTTAGTCATTCCTCCAGCTCGAACAGGTAATCAAACTAGTCCCATTATCATCGTTGTCTCTCTAGAAAAACTAGTGAGCAGTTTTGGGTATGGTTTGACGTTATCGAAGTCGATGTTCATCTTCCTCAGTGTGTCCTTGATAATCTCATCCACGGTGCTTCCCGTATCCACCAAAATCCGTGCTACTACAGTCGCTGATGATGAGTTCTATTACAAGCGGATCGTCGTGCGGCCGGTCCATTCCAATAGTTGCTGACTCTTCGAACAAGATAATGTCTTTGGGAAATTTTGACGGGGTTTAAAGGTTAGCGCTAACGTCAGCTCGCTGCTGGAATGCTTTTATTGACGAGACAGTGTCAGAGCAGTAGTGTGATCCACCCATTATCATGTTAATACGCCTCCTAGTTTCCCGAGGCGGACTCTCACTGTCCCACCTTCCGCATTTCGGGAGCTCGTCACCCGCCTTATCTTTAGCCTCCATCTCAAAGTCTTTAAGGCTGAAGTCTCCTTTAAGCTCGCCAGTGGCCAATTTTACGGCGAGCATTCGCCCGAAAGTTCTGCAATTGGCGGTCGAATGTTCATGGATTCGGTGATGATCACAGTAAGCCTCTTCGTCGTAAGAACCTTGACCTCTGACCCAGGTGTTAGTCATCATACCTTGTCCTCGACCTCGGCCTCGTCCATGGCCTCGGCTGGAACTGGAAGAATCTACTTTGTAGTTGTGAGCTCCACTAAATCCCCCTTCATGTCGCACGAATCCTTCCATGTTGTTCTTCTTTTTGTTGTTATGGGAATTCAGGTCCTGTGATGGAGCATTAGACTGCTTCATCTTTGTAACGCCCGTGAACCAAAATGCGTATATTTGGTTGGTACGTCGATCGACACAGTGGTTGTGCGTTGATCGACACACATGTTTGGACTCGCGAGGAGTAGGTTCTGGGTGTTGCGTCGACTGACGCAAGTGGTTTGCGTTGATCGACGCAGGTTATGATTGAACCGACATGTTTGGTTTTTAGATTGTTGGTTTGGGGTTCGGTTTAGGGAACCCTAGGGCTTTGGTATAAAGGCCGAGGGTCGTGTTTTTGGCCGAGCTTTTGGTCAGAAACAGAGTTCTAGAGAGTTTGTGAGAAGATTGTGAGGAATCGAAGGATTATTGTTGATTTCTTTGTTCTCTCAATCATAAAAGCTCTTGTTTGTGTTTGTGAGACTCTGGGAGTGAGTTTCGGTGCTAGTTCACGGATGAGGAATAGGATTTCAGATTTGGTAGATCAGATTCGAAGGGTTCTTCGCGTTCTTCATGAAATTTCATCCTTTTTCCTTCCAGATTCAAGGTGAGTGCATGACTGTAGGCTTATCTGGGTAAAGGATTAGGTAGAATACATTTGCTTGTGATTGCTTGCTGGATTTCGTGTTATTTGGACGAGTTTTGGTGCAGGGATCGATGAATCACGAGTCAAAAATTGATCAGTGAGAGGATAAGTTTAAGTTCTCGATTATATGAAGTTGCGTCGATCGATACAGTTGCTCTGTGTCGATCCACACAGTGTGTATCGATCAACACTGGGGTTGTGTGTTGATCGACACATTGTTGCTGCATCGATCGACGCATGGTGGTTGTGTCGATCGACGCAGGGTTTGATGAGCTGAGTCTCGATTGATTGTTATGTATGAATTGTTGATTGATCATCCTGATATTGTATCTGTTTCTTATGCCTGTGTTTATAGCCTGTAGGCGGGATGACCGTCTCACTGAGTATTTGTGATAATACGCACGTATCTTTTTTTGCAATGTGATGTAGGTAAAGATAAAATATGATCGTGGAATCAAGGCAAGAAGAAGATGGATGATCTAGGGACTTGATTACTTGTGTTGCTTTATCATATTGCTTAAAACAGCTAGGTTGCTGGTTCTGAATTGTTAAACTTGGTGTTGAACTTGAACTTGTTGAGTTGGAATTTGATTCGTATTGATTGGTTGAATTATTGGATAGTGATTTGGTTTAATTTGCTGGTTAATTGGTTATATGATTTCCGCTGGTTGTGTGTATGATTGTGGTTTGATTGGATGTTGAGGGTTTTTAACATTTATGGGAATGTTAATCCGGGTGAAATGTTTTTTTTTTAAAAAAGGGTCGGGTTGTTTCAGTTTGGTATCAGAGCTCTTATGGTTCTAGGGCGGGAGAACGTAGTTGATTAAGTTGAGTAGTCAATTGCATGTGGATTATGATTGTTGCTTGATTGATTATGAGTAGTTAGTCAATTAAGTGGGTTTAGAGTTCTAGATCATCTTCTCCGAGCCTTCAATGAGATTCCACGATATGTGTTGTGACTTTTTGCCTTTTTAGTATTCTTAGTCTGCTGTTGTTAGTGCAGTGTGAGATGGCTAGAGGTACTAGAGGCAGAGGTCGTGGTGGCCATGGGGGCCGAGGGCGTGGACGTGGGCGCGGGCGGGGACTTGTGGTGGAGTCTGCCGACGCGAGTGTGGCCCATGAGACCACGCAGGAGCGGGCATCAGAGTCGCAGACGCTTCAGTGGTCAGTGAGCGGGGACACTGCGGGTGTCGATTTGAGTGCTGGTGGGCCTAGTGGAGGTCCGAGTGTGGCCATTGGTGCGACAGGCTCAGGTAGGGGTACCGGCGGGTTTGTTGTAGTTGATTCTGGAGCGGTTACCGGGTGGGGTATCAGCTCAGGGTCAGGCTCCGGGAGTGCAGCCAGGTGTAGCTGGTGTGCAGCCGATAGTGGCTGGGATGCAGCCAAGTGTGGCGATTACGGAGGAGCTTCCATCCTACCTGAGGATGATGGAGCAGATGCAGTGGATTGGTACCGGGTTTTTCTTTGGCGGTGACAAGCCTGAGGATTGGTACCGAGGCAGATCTGTGGAGGAGTAGATTGGAGCGTAATTTCCAATTTCTCGGGTGTCTAGTGGGATATCGGGTAGACCTGGCGGTTCACTATCTGGAGGGCGACGCATATCTCTGGTGGCGAAGTGTGGCGAGTCGGAGGTCTCAGAAGGGTATGGTCTGGGAGGATTTCTTGGCTGAGTTTAATGCCAAGTATTTCCCGCAGGAGGCGGTGGACCGTATGGAGTTGCAGTTTATGGAGCTGGCTCAGGGGGATCGGTCGGTCCGGGAGTTTGATGAGGAGTTTGGTCGGCTTGTGATTCACGCTGGCAGGGACATGGAGCGCGAGCGGGTCCAGGTTAGGAGGTTCATGCGTGGATTTTGACAGGAGTTGAGGACTCGCTGCAGGGCGAGTAAGTTCGCCACGAGGGTGGAGTTGGTTGAGACAGCTGCTGCGATCGAGGAGGATCTGAGGGCAGAGCAGGCTGTGGTGATTAGTCCACCGGTGCAGCAGCACAGGAGGCCGCAGCAGCCGACGGGTGCGAACAGGGGCGGTAAGCCTGGGCAGGGACAGGAGAAGAAGTAGGAGAGTACTTCTGGGCCTAGTCAGAGAGGACAAGGTGGTCCAGGATGCTTTGGGTGCGAGAGCATGGATCACAGGGTGGCGAGCTGTCCGAAGAGGAGCGAGTCTCTGGTTGCGCAGGTGTGTTTCCATTGCAGAGAGCCGGGGCATGTTAAACCCAGGTGTCCTAAGCTGCAGATGGCGGTGGTGGTTGTGCAGTCAGGACAGGGGTTGCAGCTGATGTGCAGCCGTTGCGGCAGATTATGGTGCTGCGGCTTTACACTTTAGTAGAGACGGGAGGCTCTAGCGCCAAGCCGATCACAGGTACATTACTTAGTAAATTCTGTGTAATGAATTATCTGTTGTGGGAATTGTGTATATGTGGTAGAATATTGGGATTCTTAGGCACATGGGTTTATACAGGGACCTTAGTAATAGGCGTGTTTGAGCCTCATGTCCTGTTTGATTCCGGAGCAACAAATTGTTTCATTACGCCGGAGATTACGGAGAGCAGCGAGATCCAGAGTGATTTTGGTGAGTGGCCGGGAGTAGTTAGAGTGGCTGGAGGGAAGTCGTTGGCTACTCTCGGGCGGGCTCGTGGTGTGGATGTTCTGTTGGCGGGAGAGTTGATGCCAACAGATTTGATCATCAGTCCGGTGGAGTTGTACGATGTCATTCTGGGGATGAGTTGGCTGGATCGGTACAGAGTCCATCTGGATTGTCATCGGGGGCGAGCCTTGTTTGAGCGAGAGGCAGGGAGGTTGTTTTATCAGGGTGTGAGACTGACTTCCGGGAGTCTCGTTATTTCAGCGATTCAGGCCGAGCAGCTGATTGAGAAGGGCTACGAGGCATATTTGGTGACGATTGTGATGCCAGAGTCTGTTGGAGAGGTTGCAGTAGGAGATATTTGGGTTGTTCGAGAGTTCCAGGAGGTGTTTCAATCATTGCAGGGGTTACCGCCGTCACGGTCTGACCCTTTCACGATTGAGTTGGAGCCTGGGATGACGCTAATATCTAAGGTACCCTACCGTATGGTTCTAGTAGAGATGACAGAGTTGAAGAAGCAGCTGGATGATCTGTTAGGTAACGGTTTCATTCGGCCGAGTAGTTCACCATGGGGAGCACCGGTGTTGTTTTTGAAGAAGAAGGATAGGAGTTTCCGGTTATGCATCAATTACCGAGGACTTAATCGAGTCACTGTGAAGAACATGTATCCTCTGCCACGGATTGCTGAGTTGTTGGATCAGTTGCGAGGGGCTACTTGGTTCTCCAAGATTGATTTGGCTTTGGATTGCCATCAGATTCTTGTCGATGAGACCGATGTGAGGAAGACGACTTTCATGATAAGGTATGAGCATTATGAGTTCATGGTGATGCCTTTCGGGCTCACAAATGTGTCTGCAGCGTTCATGAGAATAATGAACGGGGTGTTGCAGGAGTACTTGGATGAGTTTGTGATCATCTTCATCGATGATATCTTGGTCTATTCGAAGAGTCCGGACGAGAACGAGGTTCATCTGAGGCTGGTGTTGGAGAAGCTACGGGAGCAGAAGCTGTATGTTAAGTTGAGCAAGTGTAGTTTCTGGCAGCGTGAGATGGGTTTTCTTGGCCATGTGGTGTCTGCAGAGGGAGTTTCTGTGGATCCGACCAAGATTGAGGCTATCAGAGGGTGGCCTAGACTAAGAAATACGACAGAGATCAGTAGTTTTCTCGGTTTAGCTGGTTATTATCGGAGGTTCGTCAAGGGTTTTGCGAGTATGGTGCAGGCAATGACGAAGTTAACGGGGAAGGATGTACGTTTTGTGTGGTCTTCAACTTGCGAGGAGAGTTTCGGGAAGCGGAAGGAGATGTTGACTAGTACACCAGTGTTGGCATTGCCTGATCCGGGAGAGCCTTACGTGGTGTATACAGATGCATCTGGAGTTGGTCTGGGTTGTGTCCTGATGTAGCAGGGGAAGGTAAATGCATATGCTTCGAGGCAGTTGAGGAAGCATGAGCGCAACTACCCTATCCATTACTTGGAGTTAGCGGTGATCTTCGCTTTGAAGATTTGGCGATCCTATCTTTATGGCGGGAAGGTGCAGGTATTCACAGAACATAAGAGTCTGAAGTACTTTTTCACTCAACCATAACTGAACTAGAGACAGAGACGCTGGATGAAGTTAGTAGTAGATTATGATATGGAGATTGGGTACCATCTGGGTAAGGCTAATCTGGTTGCAGATGTGTTTAGTCGGAAGAGGGTTGCTTCGGCTCAGGAGCGTGATATGGAGGAGTTAGCGAGTGAGCTTAGCTTTTTTAGGTTGTGCGTTATCTCACAGGAGCCATTGGGGTTAGAGGCAGCTAACCAGGCAAACTTGTTGAGCAGAATTCAGGTAGCTCAAGAGATGGATCAGGGTTTGATTGATGCTTCTCAGGTTGCGGGTTCAGGGTATCAGGTCTCGACGAATAGAACGATACTTGTAAACGGACGGGTTTGTGTACCCAATGATGAAGATCTGAGGCAGGAGATTCTGAGAGAGGCTCATTCGAGCATGTTATCGATTCATCCGGGAGCGACTAAGATTTACCGGGATCTGAAGCGGTATTATCACTGGGTTGGGATGAAGAAAGATGTCGCGAGTTGGGTTGCAGCGTGTAACGTATGTCAGCTAGTGAAGGCTGAGCATCAGGTTCCGAGCGGGTTGTTGCAGAGTTTTCCTATTATGGAGTGGAACTGGGACATAATTACAATGGACTTTATGACAGGGTTGTCGGTGTCGCGGACCTATGATGCTATTTGGGTGATTGTGGATCGTCTGACTAAGTCTGCACATTTTCTTGCCATTAAGAAGACTGATAGAGCGGCAGTTTTGGCTAAGAAGTATGTGCGGGAGATTGTGAGGTTGCACGGGGTGCCAGCGAGTATTATGTCAGACAGGGATCCGAGATTTGCTTCTGAGTTTTGGGAAGCATTTCAGGCTAAGATGGGCACTAAGGTGCATATGAGTACGACATATCATCCTCAGACGGATGGGCAGTCTGAGAGGACGATTCAAACATTTGAGGATTTGCTGAGGATGCGTGTGCTGGCTTATGGTGGTCATTGGGCAGATCATCTAAACCTTGTAGAGTTTGCGTATAACAACAGCTAGAAGGCAAGAGTTGGAATTACTCCATATGAGGCTCTATGTGGCCATGTCGTATACCATTATGCTGGAATCAAGTGGAGGAGAGGAGCATGTTTCGTGCGGATTTTGTTCAGGAGATAACGGAGATGATCCGTGTCTTAAAGTTGAATATGAAGGAAGGTCAGGATCGGCAGAAGAGGTATACCGATAAGAAGAGGAAAGAGCCGGAGTTTGAGCTGGGAGATCTGGTGTATTCTCAAGGCAGTGATGTTGAGGGGTACTAACAGGTCCATTTCAGAGAATGAGCTCAGTTCGAGGTTTATGGGTCTGTCAAGGTTGTGGAACGGGTGGGACTAGTAGCTTATCAGTTGGAGTTACCTCAGAGTATGAAGGCTTTTCATAAAGTCTTCCAAGTTTCGATGTTGCGAAAGTGTCTGCATGAGTCTGAGGAGGTGTTGGCTAGGATCCGGGAGGATCTTCAGCCCAACATGACGTTGGAGGAGAGGCCTGTGAGGATTCTCGAAAGGAGAGTCAAGGTCCTGCACCGGAAAAAGATACCATTGGTGAGAGTCATGTGGGACTGCGATGGTGTCGAGGAGGACACTTGGGAACCGGGAGCGATGATGAAGGCAAAGTTCTCAAAGTGGTTCCAGAAGCAAGTTGTTGCTTGAGTTGTCTTTCTTTTCTAGTTTCAGTTTGTGATAGCATGTGGCTATGTTGTGTTATGTATTTTGTTTGTGTTATCACGATTTTCATTTTTGAAAATTTAATAAGATGAGTGGTTCCTTATTAATGTGTTAAGCTGTGAGTTCTTATGTTGTCATTATTAGTGGGGTCATGAGTGTATGTGATGGCTGGGAAATGGGGGTCTTATGGGAGTTAGGATCTGTCTATTTTCTAGGGAGAGTATGGAAATGAGGTTTAATATGAGTTAGAACCATTTTTCCAGGGACTCTGGGGGAAACACCCATGGTGGTTGGGTTGTTTCGGGTGGTTTTGTGAGGGGTCACAGAGGTGATGATATTCCAGGTTAGGGAATGTCATGATGAGCCGCAGAGGCTATTTTGGCGATGGGTCCTTGGAAGCACATTTCAGAGTATTGCTCTAGGGAACAGTGGGTTCCTGGATAGTTGAGGGATAGTGGATCTCTCCAGGAGACGGTGGATTTCCTACATGCTCGAGGGATGGTGGATCTCTCCTGGAGACCGTGGATTTCCTATATACTTAAGGGATGGTGGGTCTCTTGAGGGGATAATTGTTTCCCTGCATATATGGGAGATAATGGGTCTCTCTAGGGTACGGTGGGTCTCTTGAGGGGATAGTTGTTTCCCTGCATATATGGGAGATAGTGGGTCTCTCTAGGGTACGGTGGGTCTCCTAATATACTTTGAGGGATATAGGGTCTCTCCAGGGGATAGTGAGTTCTCTGCATGCCGTAGCTCAAAGCGTGACGATCCTGCGAGTAGGTATGGTGTACATGTATATGAGTATGAGTGTGGGTTATGAGCAGTAGCGTCTCAGTTGTTCGTGAGTATGGGACTGGTGGAGTCTTAGGGATCGAGAGTGATCTCAGGTGGTGCTGGCCGGTTAGGGTGAGGAGTGTTGATGTGGTTGTGAAGTCTAGTCTAGGGGAAATACTTGCGTTCGATCCTCGGTTCAGACGACCCTTACAAGCGTATGTAGCATCGAGGCCGTGCATGTTCTTGTTTGATTATTGTGTGATTACTTGGTTCTATTCTGGGTCTACGGTTGTCGGACATGTTCTTGTTTGATTGTTGTGCGATCAATCAGGCTGGCTTGGACGGAACCAGGAAACGTTGCATTTTGGTGTGTTTTTGGGTGAAGCTGGTAGGGTTTCAGACGAGAGTGTTAGCCTTAGTAGGGACGGGCTACGGGATTCGAGGTCGATTCCGTGTTAGTGGGGGAGAATTGAAACGCCCGTGAACCAAAATGCATATTTTTGGTTGGTGCGTCGATCGACACAGTGGTTGTGCGTCGATTGACACACATGTTTGGACTCGCGAGGAGTCAGGTTCTGGGTGTTGCGTCGATCGATGCAGGTTATGATTGAACCAACATATTTGGTTTTTGGATTGGTGGTTTGAGGTTCGGTTTAGGGAACCCTAGGGCTTTGGTATAAAAGCCGAGGGTCGTGTTTTTGGCCGAGTTTTTGGTCAGAAACAGAGTCCTAGAGAGTTTGTGAGAGGATTGTGAGGAATCAAAGGATTATCATTGATATCTTCGTTCTCCCGATCCTAAAAGCTCTTGTTTGTGTTTGTGAGACTCTGGGAGTGAGTTTTGGTGCTAGTTAACGGAGGAGTAGGATTTCGGATTTGGTGGATCAGATTCGAAGGGTTCTTCGCGTTCTTCGTGAAATTTCATCTTTTTTCCTTCCAGATTTAACTTGAGTGCGTGACTGTAGACTTATCTGGGTAAAGGATTAGGTAGAATGCGTTTGCTTGTGATTGCTTGCTGGATTTCATGTTGTTTGGACGAGTTTTCATGCAGGGATCGATGAATCACGAGTCAAGAATCGATCTGTGAGAGGATAGGTTCGAGTTCTCAATTCTATGAAGTCGCTTCGATCGACACAGTTGCTCTGTGTCGATCGACACAGTGTATTTCAATCGACACCGGGGTTGTGTATCGATCGACACACTGTTGCTGCATCGATCGACGCATGGTGTTATGTCGATCGACGCAGGGTTTGATGAGCTGAGTCTCGATTGATTGTTATGTATGCATTGTTGATTGATCATCCTGGTATTGTATCTCTTTCTTATGCCCGTGTGTATAGCCTATAGACGGGATGACTGTCACTCTGAGTATTTGTGATAATACTCACGCATCTCTTTTTGCCATGTGATGCAGGTAACGATAAAATGTGATCGTGGATTCAAGGCAAGGACGAGACGGAAGATCTAGGGACTCGATTGCTTGTGTTGCTTTATCATATTGCTTAGAACAGTTAGGTTGCTGGTTCTGAATTGTTATTGGTGTTGAACTTGAACTTGTTGAGTTGGAATTTGATTCGTATTGATTGGTTGAATTATTGGATAGTGATTTGGTTTAATTTACTGGTTAATTGGTTATATGATTTCCGCTGGTTGTGTGTATGATTGTGGTTTGATTGGATGTTGAGGGTTAACATTTATGGAAATATTAATCCGGGTGACATGTTTTTAAAAAGAAAAACGGGTCGGGTTGTTTCAGTCTTCCCGTGTTTTTCAGATAATATCTTCATCTCTTCTTTGTTCTTTGGGAACTTGGTTGCTTGATGGAGAGCGTCTTGGATCGTTGTCAACTCGTTTACCATTAGGTCCTTTTGGAAATCTGATTCGTACCATAGAGGTTTCTTCAGGGGTTCGAGAGTTGAATCTTCGTTGATTCTTTTCACCCTTGAAAGTACGGTTTTAAACCATTCTATGAAGTTCAGGAGAGTCTCTGAAGGTCCTTGTGCCATCGTCCACAAGTTGGTGCTAAAGGTTCTTCGCTCGATGAAAATTGCGAATTGTTTAAGAAAAGCTTCAGACAACTGGCTGAAACTATCGATAGAGTTACTCTCCAGTCTAGTGAACCATTCAAGAGCTGGTCCTTTAAGGTTCTCAACAAACAAATGGCAATGGGCGATGTCTCTTTCCTCGTCTCGGAAGTTAGCTCGTCCCATTGCAATGGTAAATGCCGTTATTTGCTCAGTTGGGTCTGTTTTTCCTTCGTAGGTTAGTACCTTGAGTTTTCCTGGGTCGGAAAGCCTTTCCCCCGATACGCGGGGTGTAAAGGGTGTTCATCGTTCTTCCTCAAGCACTTTGTCAATTTCTGGCGCTTTGCTAGTCGCTCGATGCATCTGGAAACGCATCACCTTCAGAGCCTGATCTGGTCGACTCATAGAAGCTCGGAGCAGATCCTTAGTGTCACTGGTCAGCTCGCCAGTCTTCAGTCAGCTCATCACCTTATTTGTTGACTTAGTCATTTTCTTGAGAATTTCAACTAAGGAGAATTTTGACCCCAACAGTGATAATACCGCTTCAGATCATGATACATCTTAATCGCACCCAGATGAATAGACAACATGCTCGAATGAGCCTCTCTCAGAATCTCCTGCCTCAGATCCTCATCCCTGGGTACACAAAACCGCTCGTTCACAAGTTTCGTCCCACTCGCCGAGACCAGATACTCAGAACCTGCAACCTTAGAAGCATCAATCAATCTCTGATCCTTCTCTTGAGCCACTCGAATCCTGCTCAACAAATCCACCTGGTTAGTTACCTTTAACCCCAAAGGCTGCTGCGAAATACCACACAACCTCAGAGTGCTAATCTCGCTCACTAAATCCTCCATATAGCGCTCCTGAGCCGAATCACCCTCTTCCGACTCAACGCTTTTGCAACAAGATTAGCCTTACCTGGATGGTATCCAATCTCCAAATCATAATCTGCTACTAACTCCGTTTAACGCCTCTATCTCTGGTTCAGCTCTGGCTGAGTAAATAAGTACTTTAGACTCTTATGGTCCGTGAACACATGTACGTTCCTGCCATAAAGATAAGATCTCCAAATATTTAAAGCGAAAAACACTGCAGCCAACTCAAGATCATGGGTAGGGTAGTTGCACTCGTGCTTCCTCAACTGCCTCGAAGCATATGCGATTACCTTCCCATGCTGCATCAGTACATAACCTAGACCAACTCCCCAAGCATCCGTATACACCACGTAAGGCTCGCCTGGATCTAGTAACACGAACACTGGTGTACAAGTCAGCACCTCTTTCAGCTTTCCGAAACTCTTTTCGCAAGCTGAAGACCATACAAAAGGAACATATTTCTCCGTCAATTTCATCATCGACTGCGCCATACTCATAAATCCCTTGACAAACCTCCTGTAATAACCCGCCAAACCGAGAAAACTCCTAATCTCAGTGATGTTACTCAGTCTAGGCCACCTTCTGATAGCCTCTATCGCTGGATCCACAGAAACCCCATCTGCTGAAACCACATGATCGAGAAAACCCATCTCACGCTGCCAGAAAGTGCACATGCTCAGCTTAGCCTACAGCTTCTGCTCCCGCAACTTCCCAACAGGCTCCTACATCACAACCGTCACCAAAATCATGAGACTCCCGGAAGTCGGCCTCACTCCCTGATAAACCAACCTCCTAGCCTCTCGCTCAAACATAACTCATCCCCGATGATAATCCATATGAACCATGTACCGATACAGCCAATTCATCTGAAGAATGACATCGTACAGTGTTGGGGTCGGATTTACCCGCTCAACGTTAACGTCCAAAAACATGTAAGCGCAGCGCGCAGACAAGGGACCGCATTGGTACGACCCTCCTGGGTTACTCCTTGAACAAGGAGGCGAAGTCTTCTTCACCTTGCCTAAGTCTTCTTCGCACAAAAATGGAGCCTTCTGAGTCCTCACCACTCGTAGAACCAGTGAGGAGCAATGCCAGCAATGACGCCGAGGACAGAGATGTCTCCGTCAGAGATGTCAGCGATAACGGAGATGTCTTACTGCTAGCAATGTCTCTGCCTGAGATGTCTCCGCTAGAGATGTCAGCGATGACGGAGATGTCTCACTGCCAGCAATGTCTCTGCCAGAGATGTCAGCATGACGGAGATGTCTCACTGCCAGCAATGTCTCGGCCAGAGATGTCAGTGATGACGGAGATGTTTCATTGCCAGCAATGTCTCTGCCAGAGATGCCTCCGCGCCAACAACGTCACCCAGCCAGAGTAATGACAAAGACCAGAAGGTTCCCCGCGCTAAGGCCCAGTCTGATCGCGAAGCCCACTTCGGTGGCACCGATATGAGGAAAAGGGAATCCACGAAGACTTAGGAGAAGGAGCGTTATCTTTTATGGAGAGGCTTAGCCGACTTAGGAAGCTATATATATCAATGTACAAACCCTTGTAAGGGTATCCGCAACTTTGTTCACAAAAGCATACGCAGCAATAACAAAAACTTTGCTTAGCTCCTGTTGTCTTCATAGTTTAACCTAGAAATCTTTGCTTCCTCTCAAAATCCTTACAAATCTAATTGTGATAGTCTTGGCTCCCACAATTTGGTGCCGTCTAAGGGAAACTAGAGAATTTCTGACACAAAAAGCTAGGTTACACACAAGATCTGGGAAGATGAACGACTACGAGAACAAATCAAGCAGCAGCGGCGAGGAGTCCTTGTCACACATAACCAACCAAGAGGAGGAAAACTCCGTCGAAGCCCCTGCTACCAACGTCGCTGCTAACCCATGAGACTTGACCGAGGTCAAACAGATGCTTTAAACGCTCCTAAAAGAATCCAATGAGTAGAAGAAGTTCAACGAGGCGACTTCCAACGAGTTGAAAGCTCTTTCACGAAGGAAGTGTAAAAGACCCGACACTGCAAGAATTAGGGGTCGCTTCGATCTGCGTGCCTTAACTTCTCAACACATCGCGCTGTTCAAAGGGATCCGGGTGACTTTTATAAGGGCTTTAACATTTTGACAAGGTTTTTTTAACATTTTGATAAGGTTTTTTAAACGCCGGATAACAAAAACAAAATAACCCCAGAAAGAAAAAGCCCACCTTTTTTTTTTCTCTTGGTCAACAAACAAGGCCCACTTATATTTATATATTAAGTAGTTATGGAAAAGGTATAAACAAAAAGCCCAGTTCGTTACCCTTACTTAATATCGTCTTTTTCATTTTATTAAAAAAAAACTGCTTCTTCTTCTTGTCTGAGACGACGAACCGTGAAGAAAACTTGAAGAACATTGAAACGAAAAACTGTGTTTTTAAAGGTAAATCTCTAACTTTAAGGTCTTCGACACTATCTATTTAACACTGTATTTGCATTTCAATTTCAGTTTTCGAGGATAAATTTAGGGGTTTTATCGATTTAGGTCAGATCTTTGCGAAATAGGGTTTGTAATCGGTAAAAGTCACTGACTTTAACCGTTTTCCACACAAAATCTGTATGAAAACTAGTGTTTTGAAGAAAAAAAGGGTTACGGAAAAAAAAACAAGGGTTTTACTGATTTTGGGTCAAAATGGAAAAAATCAGATTTCAGAATAAACATGGTTTTGCGCAAAAACGAATTCGTGTTTGGTTCCAGAAAACCAACGGTCTGAGCAAAAAAGTTGAATTATAAGCTTTTTAAACATATATTGGATGGCTTATGAGAGATAATCTTTTTTTTTATTATTTTTTCTCTTGCAGATTTGCAACATGAGTACTGGAAAGAAGTTGAATTTGCCAAAAACATTTCTCCCCCAAGACGCTGTAAATGATGGTACAGTTCCACGGATTAGCTTACATGGAGCTAAGATCGCAACAATGAGCTTAATCAGGGATCCATTAAGCGCATAATGCTTGGAGAGGCTAAAAGTGAGTTCTTTGGTCCTATCATTGAGTACTAGATGCAAAATGGCGTGTGTTTCTCAAGAAATGTCTGTTCGCACATCTTCAAAAGAAGACTTTGCATAACCAGAGACGATGAATTGTGGTTTCTTTTCGCAGAGCAACCAATGAGGTTCTCTCTGAGGGAATTTGTGCTAATAATTGGATTGTTCCATCAAGTTACAAAGTCCAGCGAGCTGTATGAGAAGGTAATAGATCCATGGATGATGACTCCAACAAAATTGAAGACCCTGCTGACAACTTTAACTTCAACAGAAGCTTCGTCTAGCAGCGTTCTTAGTGGGAGAGTGGATGGTAGTAGCGAAGAATCTGTCTAATATTCTATCATCATCGTATATGAAAATAGCATAATCTTTTGAAGATTATTGCAGCTATAATTGGGGCAAAATTGGTTATAACTCATTGGTGGAAGGAATTTTAAAGATCGACGCAGAGAAACTAATGAGCAATAAACAACAACACCTCAGAGGTTTTACAAATGGATTTCACATATGTACATTAAATTCAGTTGAGGAGTTACCGAATGTGTTTGGTAGAAGAGAAAATCTTCACCGTCGGCCCTGATTGTGCAGTGGACAGAAACCAAAACCCCAACTAACATGGAAGTTGCAATGATCTCAGAGAAGCCCAAGGTACAAATTTCTTTACCAGAGTAGCTTTTGTTACACTGTTTTATAAAGTTTTTTAACAGTTTTTAAGTCTTTTATAAACATTTTATAAAGTTTTTTAACAGGTTTTATAAAGATTTTTCATTGTTTTTTTAACAAGTTTTATAAACATTTTCAATAGTTTTTAACAATCTTTTGACTTTCATCGATAACCCTGAATAGTACAGTCATTTGGTCTCGCCGACAACCCCTGAGGACAAGGATCTGATAGATCTTGTTCAACTTGTTACTGAAGGAGGCAGGGACGGTTCTGAGGGAGAGCATCATGTGCAACTGCACAGAGCCCACCAATTTTTTTTGTTTTTTTTTTGCATTTTAGGGCCCAAATTTTTTTAAAATTGCAAAAAGAGCCCAAATTTGTTTTGATAGATACACACTCTACATTTGAAAAAAAAATATATTGGCACATGGCCCACAAATTTACTGAGCCGCCCCTGAAAGGAGGTTACAGGTTGACAAAGGCCGACTGGAAAAATGGATGGGTAAATATCGATGAACTTCCAACAACTAAAGAAGTTGGAAGTAGCAGTGCAAGGTTTCCTGCTTCTCCGGTCGCTAATAGGAAATGATCAATTGAAGAAGCTGAGACTGAAAATCCACAACGAAAATGAATGTGTTATGATGAGAAACTTGACATGATTCTCAATAAATGTGACATGCTTCTCAACCATATCGTGGTAATAGAAAATGAAACAACCCGACCCGTTTTTTTTTTTTAAACATTGGATCCGGATTAACATTCTCATAAATGTTAACCTCAACATCCAATCAAACCACAATCATACACACAACTAGCGAAAATCATATAAACCAATTAACCAGCAAATTAGACCAAATCACTATCCAATAATTCATCCAATCAGCACGAATCAAATTCCAAATCAACAAGTTCAAGTTCAACACCAAGTTTAACAATTCAGAACCAGCAACCTAGCTGTTCTAAGCAAAATGATAAAGCAACACAAGCAATCGAGTCCCTAGACCATCCATCCCGTCCTTGTCTTGATTCCACGATCACATTTTATCTTTACCTGCATCACATGGCAAAAAGAGATGCGTGAGTATTATCACAAATACTCAGTGAGACAGTCATCTCATCTACAGGCTATACACATAGGCATAAGCAAAAGATACAATACCAGGATGAACAATCAACAATGTCAAGCAATAACCAATCATCACACAACAATCAATACGTCAAACTGACAGCGTCGATCGACGCACTCTATCTGCGTCAATCGATGCATCCTAGACTGCGTCGATCGACGCACAACATCTGTGTCGATCGACGCATAATATCTGTGTCGATCGACGCACAAACCCAGAAACTCGCCCAATCGATAACCTGCATTAAACTTCACCAAAAACAACACGAAAATCGATCCAAACAACAAACAATCGCATCCTATCAAATCCTTTAAGCAGATAAGCCCTTGGTCACGCACTCACCTTGAATTCAGAATGAAACGAGGAAGAACGCGAAGAACACCAACCTTAAACGACCAAAGCTTCTGATTTCGGCTTGAAATCAAACAACGAGCAGTTTTCCCCACGTTCAAACACCTCCCAACCACTCTCACAACACTATAGGATCGAGAATCAAGGAGAATCCACAAGAATTCCTTGAAAACTTCTCAAATCCTCACAAGAACTTCTCTTCGTCTCTCCAACCCAATTCTGATCAAAAAGTCAGCCAAAAAGGATGAGAAACACGTTTCTCAGACTTTTATATCGAACCCTAGGGTTTCCCCAAACCGGCCCAACCGAATCGATCTGAAATCAAACATTTCGGTCTGATTTTAACCTGTGTCGATCGACGCACACCACTTGCGTCGGTTGTGCGTCGGTCGACGCAACACCCAGAACCCGACTCCTCTCGAGTCCAAACACCTACGTCGATCAACGCACACCTATTGAGTTGATCGATGCACCAACCAAAAATACCCATTTTGGTTCACGGGCGTTACAGAAAAAGTTGTCAAAGACAAACACAAAGAGGAACAGGTTAATGAACGAAGAAACGTAAAAAAAAATGTATCTGTTATATCTTTTATTGTATCTATTGTTAATTATATTATATATTTGTTTTCGCAGACCAATCATCCAATGTTGATGTTCATCAGATTTCTGATGACTCAAGTGATGATGTAGAAGTTGTGTTTGAAGAAAAGAATACAGACAAGGAAACTGAGGTATAATACCTACTTATAGAAAGATTCTTTTTACAGATATTTTATACAGTTTATAACTTTTCAGATTGATTTTTTAATTTGTTTTTTGAAGGATTATGAAGAGACAGGACCTTCCAACACTTCAGGTTTCAGAGGAGATGAAGAACAACAGGAGAACATAAATAGAACTGTAAAAATTAAAATTTCTAAAAAAATTTTATAAAAACTTTTGAAAATCTTTATAAGACCTGTTAAAACTCTGTATTAACATTTTGAAAATCCTTATAAAATCTTTATAAAAGCATTATAAAATCCTTAAAAAACATGTTTAAACTCTGTTTAAAATCTTTATAAACATGTAGGCTGCGGAGGACAACACTACTGATCCCATGGAGAATGTGGAAGAAGAGGAAACCCATGCTGCAGAGGAGAATACTACAACTCATGCTGATCCGATATGAATGGCCTGACATAAATATAAAATCTTATGTGGCTAATAAAAATCCTTATAAAACCCGTTTAAACTCAGTTAAAAATCTTTATAAAACTTGTACGCTGCAGAGGACAAGACTACTGATCCCATGGAGAATGTAGAAGAAGAGGAAACCCACGCTGCGGAGGAGAATACTACAACTCATGCCCATCCGGTATGAATGGCCTCATATAAATATTAAAATCTTATGTGCCAAATAAAAATCTTATGTGCCTTACAAGATTGTGGAAGAAGTAGAATCGGAGCAGGACGAAGTTGATGAATCAATTTACATAAGTGATGAGGAGAAGGTTGAAGGAGAGCCAGACATTGTGGATATGTCTGATGATGAAACTGAAAAAAATATAGGAAGAGAATAGCCAGGTGCTGAACACACAGAAGCAGAGCTTCCAGCCCCAGGGGCAGCAAGGCCCGTACTTTAACAGGCAGGCGCGGGGCACATAGGACAGCAAAGCCAGAGCTCCCAGGGACAGCAAAGCCAGGGGATTGAAAAGGTAATTTTAAGTATTAGACAAAAACTGGCTATCGATGATTAAGCGAGGGGTAAGATATTCACGGAGCTGATGCTGACATTGCACGGGGTATGTTTTTATTGATGATTGAAAGTAATTTGCAAACTTGTAAAAAACCTTTCAAAAAACCTTATAATATATCTAACTACTTATTATTTGATTGTATATTCGAGATTGTTTTGTTCGATAGTAACTGGAAAAAAGTTACTAAAAGGGATGTTCAAACTTTGGAAGATCAGGGGAAATTGAAGCGAGTGCGTCGGCTTGTGAGTTTTCAGCCCGAGGATTTTTTGTGATTTGAAAGTCTTCAAATCCTGCAGTAATCTCCCGAGATGTCCGTAGATAAGCCTCCATTCTTCTATCTTTTGCGGTGTACTCTCTGATTTGATTCGCGACCATCTGTGAATCACAGTTCGCATGAATTCGTTTGGTGTTGACCGCTTTTGCTAAGTAGAGTCCGGTAATGAGGGCCTCGTACTCGGCTTCAATGTTCAAGGCTTTGAACCCTAAACGGAATGATTGTTCCAAGATATCACCAGTGGGTGACTCGAGACAAATCTTGATTCCCGCTCCATGTCGTGATGATGATTCATCCATGTGAAGGATCCACTGGTATGTAGTTAGGTCGGCTCCAGTTGTACGGGAGGTAGCTCGATGATGAAGTCGACAAGGACTTGAGACTTGGCGGGTGTGCAGTTTCGAAACTCGATGTCGTACTCGCTGAGTTCGATTGCCCACTTAGCCATCCTCCTTGAAACGCTCGGACTGTGAAGGATCATTCTCATTGGTTGCGTAGACAGGACGAAGATGTGTGGGATTAGAAATAAGGCCGGAGTTTGTGAGCGGTAACGACAATGGCCATTGCGAGCTTTTCGAGTGCGGGATAACGTATTTCCGTGCTTTCCAGGGCTTTGCTGACATAGAAAATCAGCCGTTGGTCACCCCGATCTTCTCTTACTAAGACGCCACTGACAGCCACGTTGGAGACTGCGACGTAAAGGTACATGCATTCGCTGACCTTTAGTTTTAAGAGGATAGGAGGTGTCGAAAGGTATGTTTTGAGCTCTTAAAAGGCGGCCTCACACTTGTCGTTCCACATGAAACTATTTTCTTTTCGAGTTCGTAAGAGTTTGTAAAACGGGAGGCTTCTTTCGGTTGATCGACAAATGAAATGGTTCAGCGCAGCTATAATAGCCCGTGAGTCTCTGTAGTTCATGCTTTGTCTTAGGGGATGGTAGGTCGATGATCGCCTTGATTTGCTTTGGGTTGGCCTTGATGTCGCGTTACGTAACGATGTATCCCAGAAATTCCCCCGAGGTGACCCTGAAAGTACACTTACCCGGGTTCAATTTCATCCTGTAATTATTAAGGATCGAGAAGCATTCCTCTAAGTGGCGAACGTGGTCGGCAGCTTTATGCGACTTCCCTAACATGTCATCTATATAAACCTCCACCTCGGCCTGTGTAAGGCAGGTTTATTGGACTATCGTCTGCTTCTCGTGCTATTTCATCGGTCTGACCGAATTGCTGGTGGTGCGGAATCCACCCATGATCATAAAAATCTTTTGGTTGGAAGCCGGATGGTTATGGCTCGGTCCTTGGTTGTTTGTCGCTTATCGTTGAAGGAGCGAGAGTTCGCCTTTACCGTTAGGTCGTTGTTCATGGGTGGCCTAATCCTCACCAACATGCTGTCTCTCGTCTTGGTTTGCCAGTCCGTCTACTTTCACTTCTCTACTTTGGTATTTAGCCATCAGATGCTCTTTAAGATGTCGGTACTGGTAGGTCGAGTGACCGAATATTTGGTGATAGTCGCAGAACGACTTGTTGTCCCGAGTCTCTTTGACGGCCTCTCCCCTGGCAAACTTGTACGACCATGGCTTTTGGACTGAATTTTGTGCATGAGGCTGAGTTTGGGTCAGGGCTGACTCTGGGGTGGCTTGATGACTTTAGTTAACAACTTCTTCTTCGTGTCTTTGTAATCTTGGTCGAGGTGCTGGCATTGCTCGAGATGGCCGTCATCCGCCGACTTGAGATTTGTAAGCATGACGTAGTGCGTGGCCCGGTGCATCGTATCTTCTAGAGTGAGAGCTTTATGAAGGACGAGGTTGGTTCGAAATTCGGACTCGTGCCACAGTCTGTTCTTTTGCGCCCCGATTGCCGAGGATTCTTGTAGGTCGATTGCCGATAGGATTGCCTTGAAGCGTGCCATATAATCCTGCTGACATTTTTTTGGGCCTTCAGAGAAGGCCCATAGGTCGGCCTTGGACGCCCCATCTTGGATATACATAGAGTAATGTTTGAAGAACATAGTGGAGAGTTGTGGAAACTTTTGATTGAGTTTGGCTCGAGTCAGGAGATTCAGTCGAGCATCGGCCCGGTCAGATTTTCCACAAAGAGCTGGCAGTATGCCATGTCTCTTTCGTCAGGAGAGAGCTAGACCCATCCCATGGCGATAGTGAAAGCGGTCATAAAGTGTTTTGGGTTCGAGTTACCCCCGTAAGTCTGGATCGGCAACTTGTTTGTGTGGCGGATCAGGACCGTAGTGATTCGTTGAATGAACGGGGTCTTCTGGGTTTTTTCAACGACCCGATCTATCTCAATTGCCGAGCTAAGCGTTTGATGGGCCTTTAGAATTCTGAGCTTTGCGTTATGCAAGAAAATTGGCTCCAACATTCGTGTTCTTCACGTTCTTCGTGCTTTTCGTTCCTTTTTCTTTCCAGATTCGAGGTGAATGCATGACCATGGCTTATCGGGGTAAAGGATTGATAAGATACGATTGTTTGTGGTTGTTTTGGTTAGATTTCGTGTTTTGCGTGGTGGATTTTTGTACACAAGTGGTGTGTGTCGATCGACACAGTGTTGGTGAGTGTTTGTCGATCGACACCAGAGGAGTGTGTCGATCGATACCGTCAGTTTGACATATTGAACGTGTTGTGTGATGCCTTGTTGATTGTTTATCCTGGTATTGTATCATTGCTTATGCCTGTGTGTATAGCCTAGTATATGGGATGACCGTCTCACTAAGTATTTGTGATAATACTCACGCATCTCATTTTGTCTTATGATGCAGATAAAGAGAAAGTCTGATCGTGGAATTGTGGCCGAGAAGAGTAGATGATCTAGTATCTCGGTTGATTGTGTATTGGATTGTTAGAACGGCTAGGTTGCTGTTGTTGTGATATTAGAATTGATGAGTTTGAATTGTTATTAAAAATTGGTTTTGGATTTGAATTGTTGGTTATTGAAATTGAGTTGGTTTAATTGTTTTAATGATTTCCGCTGATTGTTATTGATTGAGAATTTAGCATGTTGAGAGTTAGTATTTATGGAAATACTAATTCGATGCTATTAAACAAAAAATGGGTGGGGTTGTTTCGGTTTGGTATCAGAGCCCTTATGGTTCTAGGGTGGGAGAACTTATTTGATTATGTGAGTTCGTCAATTGATTGTTGTGTGGGTTTGGAGTCCTAGATCATGATCTCCCAGCCTTCAATGAGATTCCACGGTAAGTGTTTTCTGGTTTTGTATCATTTTCTAGTACTCTTAGTTTATGCTTCTAGTAGTGAAGCAAAATGGTTAGAGCTGCTAGAGGACGTGGCCGTGGTAGTTGGGGAGTCCGTGGAGGCTGTGGTGGTCGTGGAAGGCGTGGGCGCGGGCGGGAACTTAGGAGTGAGTATGCTGCCGCGAGTGTGGGTTAGGAGACCACGCATGAACAGGTGGCTGATTCGCAGGCGTATCAGGAGTGGTCGATGGGGCAGCCAGTGTGAGTACCAATGTGAGGGCTGGTGGGACTAGTGAGGGTCCCGGTGTAGCTGGTGGTGCAACAAGACCAGATGGAGGTGGTGCTGCACGTGCAACCCAAGATCGAGATGATCGTCTGGCGGATTTGCTGTATTTGATCTTGGAACGGTTACCGGGAAGGGTTCCAGCTTAGGATCAGGCTTCGGGTGTGCAGCTAGGTGTGGCTAGTGTGCAACCGGGAGGGGCTGGGGTGTAGCCTAGCGTTGGGGTTGCGGATGAACTTCCATCTTATCTTAGGATGATGGAGCATATGCAGAAAATGCGTAATCCTTATAATTTGGAGACAAAGTGAGGTAGTTCTAGTCAAAGATGGTATAGGCGTTAAGAATTGATTCTCTAGGGAATGAGGATTTTCTCGAATAACTCATTTGGAGATGAAGATTTCTCCATGAGGGATGATGATTTCCCTATATGTTACTGAAGGATGAGGATTTCCCTTAGTAATAGGATGTGAGGATTTCTCCAGGAGAGATGAGGATTTTCTTAAGTGTTACTGAGGGATGAGGATTTTTCTTAGTAATACTGAGAGAGGAGTGTTTTTTTCGATGGGATGAGGATTTCCCTGTTAGTGTTACTGGGGGATGAGGATTTCTCTTAGTAATACTACGAGATGAGTACTTCTCTGGAGGGGATGAGGATTTCCCATGTATACTACTAGCTCAACGAAATGTGTATTCTGAGAGTGTGAGTGGTATGGTGCATTGATAGCTCAAAGGATGTGATCCTGAGAGTGAGAGTGGTGTGGTTATGAGTTATGAGTTGAGAGTAATCAATGTCTGAAATGTGGATATGTGCATAGGACTAGATATAGACCTCAGAGATCATGTGAGTTGATATATAGTGGTGCTCACCGTAGTGGACGGTATTGCATTGTACTTGGGTATGAGTAGTTACCTAGTACTTAACTAAGAGATGAGTAGTTCTCTCGAGGGGATAAGTAGTTCCTCTCTATACCGAGTAAACCTTGCAGTGCATTATCAGGATAGTGAGGCGCATCTCTGGTGGAGAGGTGTTGTGGCCAGGAAGGTGCACGCAGAAAAGGCCTGGGAGGATGTTTTGGCAGAGTTTAATACAAAATTCTTTCCGTAGGAGGCGGTGGATCGGTTAGAGTTGAAATTTTTTGGAGTTGACTCTGGGCAACCGGTCGGAACATAAATTCATTGCGGAGGTCAGTCGACTCCTGTTTCATGCTGGCAGAGGTACGGAGGGTGAGTAGGCCCAAGTGAAGAGGTTCCTGAGGGGACTTCGAGCTGATTTGAGCACTCGCTATAGAGTGAGTTATCTCGGTTTAGTGGGTTATTATCGAAGGTTCATCAAGGGTTTCGCGAGTATGGCGTAGGCGATGACGAAGCTGACCGGGAAGGATGTTCCATTTGTGTGGTCTTCTGCTTGCGAGGAGAGTTCCGGGAAGCTAAGCTGATGCTGATTTGTACACTAGTATTGGCATTACTGGATCCGGGAGATCCTTCCGTTGGTGCATACAGATGCTTCTAGAGTTGTTCTAGGTTGTGTCCTGATGCAGTAGGGGAAGGTAATTGCATATTCTTCGAGGCAGTTGAGGAAGCACGAGTGCAACTACCATACTCATGATTTAGAGTTGGCTGCGGTGATTTTTGCTTTAAAGATTTGGCGATCTTTTCTTTATGGTAGAAATATGCAGGTGTTCACAGACCATAAGAGTTTGAAGTACTTCTTAACTCGCCAGAGCTGAACCAGAGATACAGAGGCACTGGATGGAGTTGCTTGCAGATTATGACCTGGAGATTGGGTATCATCCGGGTAAGGTTAATCTGGTTGCAGATGCATTGAGTTGGAAGAGGGTTGGTTCAGCTCAGAAGCGGGATATGGAGGCTTTGGTGAGCGAGATTAGGACGTTGAGGTTACGTGTTATCTCACAGGAGCCATTGGGGTTAGAGGCAGCTAACCAAGGGAATTTGTTTAGCAGGATTCGAGAAGCTCAGGAGAAGGATCATAGTTTGACTGATGCTTCTCAGGTTGCAGGTTCAAAGTATCAAGTCTCGGTGAATGGGACGATACTTGTAAACGGGCGGTTTGTGTACCCAAAGATGAGGATCTGAGGTAGGAGATTCTGAGAGATGCTCATTCGAGTATGTTGTTAATTTATCCGGGAGCGATTAAGATGTACCGGGATCTGAAGCGATATTATCACTCGGTCGGAATAAAGAAGGATGTCGCTAACTGGGTTGCAGCGTGCAATATGTGTCAGTTTATGAAGGCTGAGCATCAAGTTCCAAGTATGTTTTTGTAGAGTTTACATATTCCGGAGTGGAAGTGGGACCTGATTACCATGGACTTGTGATAAGATTGCCAGTGTCGCGGACCTATGATGCTATTTGGGTGATTGTGGATCGTCTGACTAAGTTAGCACATTTTCTTGCCATTAAGAAGACTGATAGGGCGACAGTGTTGGCTAAGAAGTATGTGCGGGAGATAGTGAGGCTGCACGGGGTGCCAGCGAGTATCGTGCCAAACATGGATCTGAGGTTTACTTTAGAGTTCTGGAGGGCATTTCAGGCTAAGATGGGCACTAAGGTGCATATGAGTACAACTTATCATTCTCAGACGGATGGGCAGTCTGAGAGAACGATTCAAACACTTGAGGATTTGCTGAGAATGTGTGTGCTGGATTAAGGTGGTCATTGGGCGGATCACCTGAACCTGGTAGAGTTTGCGTATAACAACAGCTATCAAGCGAGTATTGGGATGGCTCCATATGAGGCTCTGTATGGGAGGCCATGTCGTACACAATTATGCTCAACTCAAGTGGGGGGAAAGGAGCATGTTTGGTACAGATTTTGTTCCGGAGACAACGGAGAAGATCCGTGTCTTGAGGCTGAACATGAAGGAGGCTCATGATCGGCAGAAGAGTTATGATGATAAGAGAAGGAAAGAGCTAGAGTTTGAGCTGGGAGATCTGGTGTATCTCAAGGCAGCGATGTTGAGGGGTCCTAATAGATCAATTTCAGAGATGAGCTAAGTCTGAGGTTTGTGGGTCCGTTCAAAGTTGTGGAACCGGTTGGACTAGTAACTTATCGGTTGGAGTTACCTCAGAGTATGAAGGCTTTTCATAAGGTCTTTCATGTTTAGATGCTGCAGAAGTGCCTACATGAGTCTTAGGAGGTATTGGCTAGAATTCCGAAGGATCTTCAGCCCAACATGACGTTGGAGGTAAGACCTGTGAGGATTCTTGAGAGGAGAGTCAAGGTTCTGCGCCGGAAGAGGATACCGTTGGTGAGAGTCGTGTGGGACTGTGACGGTGTCGAAGAGGTGACTTGGGAACCAGAAGCGAAGATGAAAGCAAAGTTCTCAAAGTGGTACGAGAAGCAAGTGGAGGCTTGAGTTTATCTTTTATGGTTTTCAGTTTCGAGATAGCATTTGGTGTTGTAACGATTATACATTGTTGAGATTTAATAAGATGGGTGTTGGGAAAATTAATACATTAGTTTGACCCATTATAAAAAGTCAACTATGACTTAAGTCCAAAAAGACATATGTTCGAATGGCACAGGTCCGAATGATGTAGCTTCGAATTCTGTAGAATATGCTACGTCCAAATGCCACGGGATAGACGAGCCCCGAATCCTATGGGATATGGACCCTTCAACTGAGGAAGTCAAAATCTCTAAGAGATGGGCTCAAACTGATATACCAACCCAATCCTAAAACAATTAGAGTTAGGGGTATCTCTATAAAAGGCACAACTCCGAGAGCAGGAAAAAAAGGCGAACACAGCTAAAAACCCTAGATAACATATTCTCGTCGCTTCTACGAACAAGCAACGAAACTACAGCGAGCTCCGATTCCAGCAAATCGAACCTCCACACCTCTGAAGATCTTCCTTGAACAACCTTCTTACGCTTTCAATTTATTGTAACTTCAAGTTTGTTGTTCTAAGATCACTCATCAATAAAGAAGATTATCTTCTATCGTTCCGTAGTTCTGTTTATTCGAACGTGTTAAATTATCTGAAACAGTTGGCGCTAAAGAAAGGGGTCAAATTTAACTACGTGAGATATGACGAACGACGATAATCTCGAAGTCACGATAGGAGGTAGCAACCCCCAAGATCCCGCTGGTCAACTAGCAAAACTCACCTCCCAGATGAAACAGGTTGAAGAATAAGCAGCGTTGCTTGAAGCAGAGAATGCTACGTTGAAAGCTACGAACGAATCTCTACTTGCCGAAAGCAGAGACACCGAGATCGAAGCTCGAAATCGATTCCAGAGATGCGTCGACCCCATCTAGTCACTTGATGGAACTACACCAACTACGGTTACAAGGACGGTGACTACACCAGCTGCGGATGCAAGGACAGTGAGACTACCAATGGCTGGTGTATCTGCCGCAGAAGCGGCTAGAGATGCGGTTCGGGTGCACGTCATCCAATCTTTGCTTAATCCTAGTGAAGCAACAACAACCCGGTCAACAGATGATCCACACCTAGTCCTCAAACATATAGAGGCGATGATCCAGCGAGTTCTTGGTGTAGCACCACCAATAACAAAGAGCGCCCCCAACTGTTATGCAGATACTCCGTTCACTGACGAGATCGCACTCGTGGAGATGCCCAAAAGATTTGTAGCATCTTCAATGAAGATGTATGATGGCACCGTAGATCCCGAGAACCATATAGCACAGCACAAAGAACAAATGTTTACTAATGCAATCGGACGGGTATATCGTGAAGCTAGCATGTGCAAAGGGTTTGGTTTGAGTCTTGTCGGACTAGCTCTCGAATGGTTTACGAACCTACCTAACGCTTTGCATCACTGACCGACCGCTTTGTTGAGCAATTCGCAAGCAGCAGAAATCTGGAAAGAACAGCTGACAATCTCTACGAGGTAATATAAAAGATAGGAGAGTTCATTACGGAGATACTTCAGACGCTTTAACAAAGAAAAGGTTTCAATACCAAGCTCTCTTACGTCCACCACCATCTCTACCTTCAAGAGAGGTTTGCTCCCTGATGATGATCTTTACAAAGAGTTAACAAAGTGCTAATGTAGGACGATGGAAGACGTGCTTTCAAGAACATGGGCACACATAAAGTGGGAAGAAAACCCTGCTTATCATCACCGACATTCTCCCCGATCCGAATCACGAGTCGTAAGGAATGAGAGATCTAACATTGATGACAAGCCCTATCATCGACCTCGAAGTGAAAACACCAGCAGTAGGAACGATAGTCGAAACGATAGTAGAAGCTCTCACCGACCACTCAACATGACAGACGTCGAGAAACGTCGAACGTCTACATGGCCCGATATTGGCAACCTTTCGATATCTGACGCAGAATTGATGGGGACATTGAAGGACTTAGGTGGAGTAGTGAGATGGCCACAGAAGATGAAAACTCCAGACGATAAACGTGACACATCGAAGTGGTTTGATTTTCATGATGATCATGGCCATCGAACTGAAGACGGTGTCTCGCTGAGGATGGAAGTAGATGAACTGTTGAAAAAAGGTCACCTTAGAGAATTTCTCTCAGATAGAGCTAAAAGTAAAATCAATGATAGAAATAACGACAGAGCTTCGAAGAAAACCGGTCCTGCCTCACCTCCGAAACTCGACAGAGTTATCAATGTTATATTGGGAGGTTCGGAGATTAGTGATATTACTCATTCGGCTGCAAAGAAGAGCACTAGAAGTGCAAAGAATCGACAGAGCAACGACATAGTAAAACGTGAAGGGATTTCAACTTGCTCAATAAGCTTCACCCATGAGGAAAGCGTGGGAGTACTAGCTCTACACGACGACGCACTTTTCATGTCTTTGACAATTGCTAACAGTCTGATGAAAAGAGTATTTATCGACAATGGAAACTCTACAAATATTTTTCTACTTGGCTGCTTATAAAGAGTTGGGTTTTGACGAAGCTGGATTAACGAGAAAATCTACATCATTGGTAGGGTTCAGTGGCGAAGTGAAATAAAGTATGGGGGAAGTAATGTTACCCGTGTACGTAGAGGGAATCAATAGACAAACTAAGTTCTTGGTAGTTGATTGCGCTTCGGTCTGTAATGCCATCATGGGACGTCCATGGATTCATGACATGGGTGTTGTACCTTCGATCCTCCACCAGACTATCAAATTTCCAACTCCGTGGGGAGTTAAGGAAATCAGAGGAGAACAAGAGAACTCACGTTCATGCTATCGAACTGCACTGAAAGGGAAGAGTCAACTGCTTTTTCCACCACCCATTCTCTATGGTGAGGAACCAGAAGTGGAGCAGCTTGATAAGGTTCCGTTATCGGAGCATAATCTTGATAGAAAAATAAATATTGGCTCGAAGCTACCGATAGATATGCGCAGGAGACTTATCGACTTTCTCAGATCTAACTCCGAGTGCTTTGCATGGTCACACGCTGACATGCCAGAAATTGATCCCAAGGTCATCATGCACAAATTTCAAGTTGACCCTGAGCATCAGCCTGTAAGGCAAAAACAGAAAAGTTTGCTCCGGAGCGTGATCTAATCATTAATAATGAGGTCCAAAATCTACTGGATATCCAGAGTGGTTAGCTAACGTAGTGGTTGTCTGAAAGAAGAATGGAAATTGGAGAGTATATATTGATTTCACGGACTTGAACAAAGAATGTCCGGAAGATCCGTTTTCGTTACCTCACATCGACAAATTGGTAGATGCTACGGCAGGACACCAATTGATTATTTTTATGGATGCTTTTAGTGGTTATAATCAAATCCTAATGCACCCAAGTGACGAGGAGAAGATATCTTTCATGACATCACGTGGCATATATTGCTATAAAGTTACGCCTTTCAGTCTGAAGAATGCGGGATCTACCTACCAAAAATTGGTAAACATGATGTTCGCCGACCAAATTGGCCACACTATGGAGGTTTACATAGATGATATGCTTGTAAAATCTCTTGCAGCAGAAGACCACATCGTACACCTACATGAAGCTTTTATTACGTTGCGAAGGTATAACATGAATCTCAACGCTACAAAATGTTTATTCGACGTGAGTTCCGGGAAGTTCCTGGGTTATATCGTAACTCATAGGGGAATAGAAGCCAACCCGGACCAAATCAGAGCAATTCAGGTCATACCTTCGCCAAAGAACATGACAGAGGTGTAAAACCTGACTGGAAGAATGGCTGCGCCCAGCAGGTTTATCTCTAGACTATCCGACTGGTCTCACACGTTCTTTGCTACGCTCAGAAAACCCAAAGACTTCTTATGGGACGACAAGTGCAAAAAAGCTCTGAAATAACTAAAGGACTACCTAACGACACCTCCTCTTCTATCAAAACCAAAGGATGGGGAACCATTGTCAGAGCACGCAGTCAGTGGAGTGCTAGTTAGAGAAGAGGAAAATAAGCAGCATCCAGTCTACTATGTTAGTAAGTCAATGTTGGATGCTGAAACAAGGTATAGCAAGTTAGAGAGGCTTGCCTTAGCCTTGATTACAGCCGCCAGAAAGTTACGACCTTATTTTCAAGCCCATTCTATCGTGCTTGTTAGCTCTACTCCCATTAAAACGATTCTACATAAGCCAGACGTGTCTAGAAGATTGGCTAAGTGGGCAATAGAGCTTGGGGAATACGACGTAATTTATAGACCGACTACGGCTATTAAATCTCAAGTGCTCGCAGACTTCGTGGCAGAGTTTGCTCCTAGCAAGGGTCCTCAACTAGAGGAGGAATTGAAAACTCTTTAAGAAGGAGATGGCAACGGAAGTTGGAAGTTGTATGTTGATGGATCTAGCAATATACGAGGAGTTGGGGTTGGTATTGTCCTTAGCTCACCGACAGGCTATATAGCTTCCAGAGTAATGCGATGCAACTTCAGAGCTACGAACAATGAAGTCGAGTACGAAGCATTGATAGCCGGGCTTACTTTTGCACATGAACTCGGAGCTAAAAATTTGGATGTGTTTAGCGACTCACAATATAGTCAACCAAACACAAGGAGACTATCAAGCTATAGATCCAAAGGTGACCCAATATATGAGTGTTACCAAGAAGTTACTGGAAAATTTTGAGCACTGCAAGATGTTACAAATTCCAAGAGAGGAAAGTTGTATTGTAGATGCTTTGGCAAACCTCGGATCAGCTCTCAAGTCCAAAGATCCTCTCACTATCCCGCTGTTGGTTTTTGCAGTGGCCAGCTACAGACAAAGACCTACCAGCCACACAAGTTACGACTGTGGGAGAGTCGCTAAATTGGATGACCTATGATTAGTTACCTACGAGATAACATACCGCCAGCTGATCGTGGCGTATGTAGAAAAATAAAACAACAGGCAGCACGTTATAGCATTGTGCGAAACCAACTGTATCGCAGGTCTTTTCTGGTCCCTACTTAAAATGTATCAACTTCGAAGAAGCAAGGCAGGTTCGAAGGGAGTTGCATGAAGGGGAATGTGGGTCTCACTCTGGAGGACGAAGCCTCGTGTTGAGAGCAATGAGAGCTGGGTACTACTAGCCGACTATGTCCAACGATGTAGTACGGTTCGTACTTCAATCTGACAAATGTTAGAGGCACGCTCAGGTTTCAAGACTACTACCCATAAACCTGAAGACAATTAGTTCTCCTTGGCCATTCATGAAATGGGGCATGGACATAGTAGGTAAGCTACCCACGGCACCGTCCCAAAAAGTGTTCTTACTACTGGTTACCGATTATTTCTCTAAATGGGTGGAAGCAGAAGGACTCAGCAAAATCATAGACAAGGAGGTCAGGAGCTTCATCTGGAAGAAGTTATCAGCAAATTTGGAGTTCCCTAGGAAATTGTCACAGACAATGGCCCCCAATTCACAAGTAACAATTTCAAACAATTATGTACAAATTAGCTTCGCAACGGCGCGACACCCGCAGTCCAATGGACAAGCGGAATCTTCAAACAAAAACATTGTGAAATTGTTGAAGAAACACCTCGATAAGGCGAAGGGAAAGTGGGTGGAGGAGCTCCCAGGCGTGTTATGGGCTAATCGAACTACAACCAAGTCGACCACAGGAGAAACTCCTTTCTCGCTAGTGTACGGAATGGAAGCTGTAGTACCTGCAGAAGTCGGGGTGAAAACAATTTGAACTGAACACCTTCGATACCAAGAAAACAAGGAGCTGATGAAACTTAGTCTCGACTTGCTTGACGAAAAAAGAAAAGCTGCTAAGATTCGAAATTGGTGTTACCAACAAGAAGTTGCAAGGAGTTACAACAAAAAAGTAAGGACTAGAACATTTCAACAAGGGGATTGGGTCCTTTGACGCACCTTCCAAAACACAATGGAATACGATGCTGGAAAGTTAGGTCCCATTTGGGAAGGTCCTTACCAAATAACGGAGGTACGCGGGTCAGGAGCATAGATGCTACAAGACAGGAACGGTAAAGTCCAACCAAACAGCTGGAACGCTCTCCACCTGAAGGTATACTATTTCTAAGTGTGTTTTATCTATAAACAATGTATGAACTACGAGCGACTTGATCGCTTTTTGGGTACGTAGGCAGCTTTTTTCTTAAGGCACAGTTGCAAAAAAATAAAATAATGTACCTTGATTCACGATAAGTCTACGGACGATTATTCTAATAAAGAAGCCACTACAAATCAAAATCTCGATATGGTCACGATCGTAATAAACATGGGCGAGACGTGGTGAAGAGCGTACACTAGCTATGCCATGTGCTCAAGAAAACTATTTAGCAAAACTACAAAAAGAGCACTACAAAGTTTGAAATAGGAACCGTAGTAGCTCCAAAAAGCATTACAAAGTTCAATAACAACATGTAATAGCTCCGCAAAATTCATAAGTAGATCATTACAAAGCTCCAAAACTTAATTGAGAGAGCATTACGACGTTCGAAAAAGAAACCGTAGTAGCTCCAAAAAAAAAATGTTAAGTAGAGCACTACAAAGCTCCAAAACTTAATTGAGAGAGCACTGCGATGTTCGAAAAATGAACCATAGTCGCTCCAAAGAGATCTACGACATTCGAAATTTTGGAAGCAAAGTAGCTTCAAACAGCGTTACAAGGTTCACCAGGAAAAACTTGTAACAACTTTTCATGAAAGTTAAGAAAAGAGCGTTACAAAATTCAAAACAGAATTTGTAGCACCTCTGAAATATCTTTTAGGAGCATTAATAGTTCAACGAGAGCTTGTAGTAGCTCCGAAACATCTGATGTAGAGCATTTCGTAGTTCGACAAGAGTTTGTAGTAGCTCCAAAAAAATCCAAAAGAGAGCATTCTCAAAATTCAAAAAGAATTTGTAGTAGCTCCAAAAAAGGATTAAGTATAGAGCATTGCATTGTTTAACAAAACTTGCACTAGCTCTGAAACTTGATAGAAAGGGCATTACGACATTCGAAAAAGAAACCGTAGTAGCTCCAAAGGGCATTCAAAATTCAACAAGAATTTGTAGCAGCTCTGAAACTTCTTAAGAAGAGCACTACAGAATTCAACAAGAATTTGTAGCAGCTCCGAAAAGTCTTAAGAAGAGCGTTACGAAGCTCCAAAAAGTTTTGTAGCAGCTCCCAAAAGTCTTAAGTACAGTGCGCTACAAAGCTCAAAAAATGTTTTGTAGCAGCTCCGAAAAGTCCTAAACATGACATTACAAAGCTCCGAAAAATGTTAAGCATAACACTACAAAATTCAATAAGAAATTGTAGCAGCTCCGAAGAGCATTGCAAAGTTCAAGAAGACTTTGTGGTAGCTCCAAAATTTACAAGTCGAGCGTGCGACGTTCAAATGAAACTTACATTAGCTCCGAAACTTCATGGAAACAACATTACGACGTTCATAAAACAAAGGAAAGCTGCATGAACTTCAAAAGTTGCAAGAGCTCTAATAGACTAGTAAAGAACGTGTCAATGAGCTGCAAAAAGCTCTTAGGATCTCTAGATCCGGCACTCCAAAGAGCAATACAAAATTCAGAGAAGAATTTGTAGCTCCAAATATCTTAAGTAGAGCACTACAGAGCTCCAAAATTTAAAAGAAAAGAGCATTACGACGTTCCAAAAAATGAACCATAATAGCTCCAAAGAGCATTACAAAATTCAAAGGAGAATTTGTAGTAGCTCCAAACCTTAATTGAAAGAGCATTGCGACGTTCGAAAAACGAAGCGTAGTAGCTTCAAAGAGCAATACAAAATTCAAAGAAGAATTTGTAGCTCCAAATATCTTAAGTAGAGCAATACAGAGTTCTGAAACTTAAAAGAAAAGAGCATTGCGACGTTCAAAAAAATGAACTGTAATAGCTCCAAAGAGCATTACAAAATTCAAAGAAGAATTTGTAGTAGCTCCAAACCTTAATTGAAAGAGCAATGCGACATTCGAAAAATGAAGCGTAGTAGCTCCAAAGAGCAATACAAAATTCAACGAAGAATTTGTAGCTCCAAATTTCTTAAGTAGAGCATTACAAAACTCTGAAACTTAAAAAAGAAAAGAGCACTGCAACGTTCGCAAAGCGAAGCGTAGTAGCTCCAAAGAGCATTACAGAATTCAAAGAAGAATTTGTAGTAGCTCTAAAACAAAGTACATAGAGCACTATGATGTTTAAAAAAAAAAAACGAACCGTAGTAGTTCCGAAAGAGCATTACATAGTTCAACAAGAACACGTAGTAGCACCGAAAAATCTTAACAAGAGAATTACAAAGTTCAACAAGAAGTTGTAGTAGCTCCAAAAGATCTTAGCGAGAGCATTATGAAATTCAACAAGAACTTCTAGCAGCTCCAAAGAATCTTAAGTTGAGCATTACAAGAATTTGTAGCAGCTTCAAGAATTAATCTGAAGATTACGAACCTACCAAAAGATTTTTGTAGTAGCTCCGGAACTTCATGAAAAAGCGTTGCGATGTTGCAGGAGCTTCAAAAAATTATTACAAAAATTTGAATCCCAATGTTCAAATCAAAGTAGCAGACTCCGACATGGAGCTCTACACAACAAAAAAAAGGGGCATTGATAGCAGATTAGGATAGCACGGTTTTCACAAGTGCTATGATAGATGATTTTCTGATTTTGGTTACTCTATAATAGCATTTTCGAAACGCTAAGGTAGGAAATCCATAAGCGGGAAAGTAAAAACACTAATTCCGCCAACACTTAGTAAAAATTTTAGTCAAGCGCGAATAGTTTTGGCGAAAATCCATAAGCGGGAAAGTAAACACACTAATTCCGCCAACACTTAGTAAAAATTTCCCATCGCTTTGTTTTTCCTCCATTTTCACGAGATCTAAAAAAAAAAAAAAATTGAGAGCTATTTCGAGCTTGAGAGCTTGGAGACTCAGTTCGTGTGTTCAATTTCGAGCTTGGTCCGAAACTCACCGTCACAACCATCGAATCGCAGCCAGTAACCCTATCTCCGTCTTCGATTTTGTCCTCTGTCAACTGCGAAATTCTTGAGATCTGGGCGAATCAGGTGTCACCGGTGAGATTCTCATCTCTCAGGGCAAAGGTATTTATGTTTAGCTGGAATTTTTTTGTTCTTTACTCTCAACTCTTAAAACTTGGAGATTTGCATGAGTTTTTGTCGAGCTTCAAGAACAGATTTTTAGGTTTTTTTGGAATCGATCTGTTAGAATATCTTCCCGATTTTGACAATAGCTTCTTATTTTGTGGTTTTCGGATTTGTGTTTGATATTTAGGGTTTGTTCGTTTCTTTTCAATTTGAAGTTCAAAGCTTTATATTTTTCCTAAGCAGCTAATATATAGAAGGAATAACCTGAGATTTTGGTTGCATCTGTTCTAATTAACTTCTTAAACCACCAAATCGGCATATTGAGTTAATATCAATACTATGTAATTTGAAGTTCAAAGCTTTTTCAATACTTTTTGTACTGGCTTAAACTTAGACTGATTTGCTATCTAATTTGAAGTTCAAAACTTTTTCACAACTTCAATCGCCATCTAATTTGAAGTTGAAAGCTTTTCCATTACTTTTTGTATTAACGATGGCTTAAACTTAGACTGATTTCCTTTTTTTCTTTTGCAAATATTGGTGATTACAATATTCTGGAAGTCAAGCTTCATCTTTGTGCCATTCACACGACAGGTTAGTCCCATATATCCAGTGTTTTAGTATTATAATTGGTTTTGTTATTCCATAACTGTATTTTTGATTGTAGTATGTTCCTGTTGAATTATGATTGTCGTGCTTGGTTAGTTAGTGCATTACTATGCCAAACTGATTGATATGCATGTGGATTAATTATGATTGCCACGATAAGAACACAAATAATTGTGGCTTAGGTTCTGATTGTTTCTTTGTGGCTTAATTCTGATTGGTTTACAATTGATTGATATGTGATTGACATATTTTACTTTGTTAATGTGAGATTGACAAGCTAATGTGGATGATTTATGAAAAGAATGAGTTTTTGTATAATTTGTGATCATATTTAGACTTATTGACAGTACCCATTTGCCTCTTGATGCTTATGGGTTTAAACTGTTATTTTAAAGGTCTTAATTACGGTTAGATCATATAATGTTGGACAAGGCATGGGTGCATCTTTGCAGGTATGGAATTCACTTATATAGGTTAGGTTTCAGTTGGGGAGTAGAGTCTTTAAGTTTTTCTTTTTGTCTTTAACTGAAGACTTGATCCTGCGTACGAGAAAGGTGCTTGGAAGTTTGTTCGGGCTGTGACTGGGGATTTAGGTGAAAGTAAGATGATGATATGCCCTTGCAAAGACTGTCGCAATGTGGATCGACACAGAGGCAATGATGTAGTTGATCATCTAGTCACAAGGGGAATGGATGAAGTTTACAAGCTGTGTAAGGATTGGTACCATCATTGAGAAATGAAGTCAGTGGGTGAAGGTGAAAGCAAAGTGAAACAGTGGAATGAAGAGATCTTTGGGTTATACAGAGCTGCTGAGTGTTTAGATGAGGAGTTAGCTGCTACGGGTGACTACTGTGAGATGGCAGAGGGAGAGGACAAGGAAGAAGATGAGTTCTTGGCAAAGCTAGCAGATGCTGAAACACCTTTATATCCAAGTTGTGCCAACCACAGCAAGTTATCCGCTATTGTCTCACTATTTAGACTCAAGACTCAGAATGGTTGGTCTGACAAGAGCTTCAATGATCTGCTAGAGACATTGCCGGATATGTTACCAGAGGACAACGTTTGATGTTGTTCTGTGTTGCTGATTGAATTGTTGTATGTTTCAGGTGACTTAACATGGCGCGCAAGAAGGCCCTGACAACAAAAACTAACAAGAAGAAGCAAGACACTACAAAAAAGACTACGAAGAAGGACAATAAAAAGAAAGTCGCAGAAGAAGTGGAATACTTGGTCCTGTGAAACACAATACACATGAAGAAGAACAACAAACCAATGAAGAAGAAGAACCACAAGCTGAAGAGACTGAAAAGAATGTAGAAGCTGGAAAGGGTGTAGAGACTGAAGAGTCTGAAGAGAATGGGGAAACTGCAGATGATAATGACAAAGAAAAAGAGACTGATGAAAAGGATGATGACGAAGAGCCTACTGGTGAAGTTGAAATGGCTGAAGAGCATGAGCAGCCAGAGCAACCTACATGTAAGAAACAGCGAGGACCTACAAAAATGAAACACATTGCCAAAGATCCAAATACCCGAGTGAAAGTTAAATTCAATGATATGGGAGAACCTGTCGGGTCAGGATCTGTTTTGTTGTCATCATACCTTGGTCCATTGGTGAGGGAACATGTCCTTGTGACAATTGATGATTGGAGAAAAATCACTGAAGATATAAAAACAGTTCTCTGGATGTCTATTAAGGTTACCTACTCCTTTACTTTTTCATTTGCTATACTAAGATATAAATATGAGTTTGATTTCTAAACTTTATCATTCTGTGTATACAGGCAAGGTTTGAAGTTGATGAGGATTACCAGAAGGCTGTTGTGATGAAGCAAATGGGCAGTCTGTGGAGGGCTTCGAAGTCACGCCTAGTCAGTAAGATATTGAATGAAGCTACTACTATGCAAGAGAGGATGAAGCTACGACCGAAGAATGTTACACAATTTGAATGGCGTAAATTTGTCAAACAGAAGACTAGTCCAGCCTTTAAGGTACTGTCTTTTTTACTTGGACTTTTCCATTAGAATGTCTATTACTAACACTCATATCCTAGGTTGTGAGTGATGCATACAAAGAGAGAAGGCGCTAGATTCCTCACACTTCTAGCCGTAAAGGAATGCTCAGGTTGGCAGAAGATATGGTAATAGAGTTTTCCTTTACGCTTATAATACTTGCATATAATATTATCTCATTGGATAATGCATGTTTTGCTTTTCACAGAAAAAAGAGTGTGGAGATCCATATGAAGTGACTAGGATAAAGGTGTGGGTCAAGTCACGTACGAAAAAGGATGGAACTCCAGTCAATATGAAAGCAGCTGAGAAATTTGTAAGTCAATGCTCTATTACTTGGTTCTTATTGAAGACTATCCTCTGAATTTGGTATTTAATGTTTTACAGAGAAAAGCAGCTGAGATTCTTGATAATGATACTCCATCAAATTCAACAAACCCAAGAGAAGATGAACTAACACAGCTCTTAGGACCTGATAATCCTGGGATTAGGGCAATGGGTAGAAGCATGAATATGACCAAGTTAGCTTGTTTTCAAGTGAAGAAACATTTTATGGCTCAAATAGAACAGAACCAATTTCGTTTAATGGACAAGGTCTCTGACTTAGAAGATGAACTTGCCAAATTAAAGAAACTGGTAAGCTATAATTCAATAGATGTAAACTCTTAGTGTAATCAGCCGATTTATTACATGGATTTTGACTATGAAAACCTTTTTTGTAACAGAGACAAGAACCTGAAGTAGGTGAAAACTCAGCTGATGGAAGAGTAAGTTACTTTATGGCTCATTATTTTTGGGAATGTGTATTGTAACGCCCGTGAACCAAAAATGTGATTTTTGGTTGTGTGTCGATTGACACGTGTGTTTAATTCGCGAAGGAATCTGTTTGTTGGAGCTGTGTCTCGCGACACATGCTTAAATTGGACCGTGTGGTTTTGATTTCTGATCGGGTTTGGTTTGGGTTGGTTTAGGGAACCTAGGGTTCCGTATTTAAGCAGAGAAAAGCGTTTTCTCTTGGGGTTGGCCAGAAATTTGATCAGAGAAAGAGTTTTAGAGAGTTTTGTGAGAGAAGTGTTTTTCTTGAGAGAGAAACAGTTCTGCTCGGGTTTTTGGAGGAGATGATTGGCGGGCAATATCGGATCGGATCAGAGTGAAATTTTGAGGGTAAGTTCTCCTATCTTTGCTCTTTATGTGGGTGAAAACTTCGTGCCTTTTGGATGAGTATTCGCTGAGTTATGGCCGTTGGATTGTGTGAGGTTTCTGCAGTCTCAAGTCTGCGATCAGTCCACTTCGAGGGAGGATTCCCGTCGATCCAGAGAGAATCAGGAGACTATCCTTATGCCGTTGGAAATCTCTCTCTGTCTAGTTTTTGTATTAGGTTTCGGATCCTGATTTGGAGGTAATCTCCGTTCTCTGTGTTCGTTTGATTTCAGGGTGTTGTTTCTGAAATCTCTGTTTTTCCAGTTTCGATTAGCGAGATTTCGGGCTGTTTTCCCGTCGATCTGTTTGGAGTTAGGAGACGTTCTATACACTGTTGTGAATCTCTTGGTGTCTAGTTTCCAGATCAGGTTTCAGACCTTGATTTGGTAAAGGGAGTCGCGAGTTATTCCCTTCTGTTCGGGTCGTGTCGGGAGTGCCTTGTTTCCTCGTTTCAATCCGTTTGCAAAGGTGAGTGCGTGACCATAGGCTCTCGGATTAGGATTGTGTGGAATACGATTGATTGTGGCTTGTTTTTACTGTGTTTGGTGATTGAATTGTGCAGGATCGTGATCTGAGTCCTTGAGATTGAGCCATGAGAGGATAGATTCAATCTTAGGGTTCTGCAGGTCTGTGTTGATCGACACCTCGAGGTTGTGTCGATCGACATAGTTGACAGTCGAGTGTCGATCGACACCTAGAGGCTGTGTCGATCGACACAGAAGCTGCTGTCCTGTTCATGTTGTTTGTTATTTGCTATGCTTGCTGTTTGATAACCCTGGTATTGTATGCATTCTTTCTCTGAGTAATTGGCCTGTAGATGGGAGGACCGTCTCACTGGGTATTTATGATAATACTCACACATCTCTTTTAACCATGTGATGCAGGTAAAGACAAAGTGTGATCGTGGAATCAGGGCGAGGACGGGATGATGGATCTAGTGGCTCGTCGTTGTGTGTTTTAATTGAATTGCTAGGTTGATAGTAATTCAGATTAGAACGGGTTAGGTTGTTGGAATATTGGTTGACTGTTTTGAATGATTGGTTAAATTGATAATGGGATTGTTTAGTTTGATTTCCGCTGGTTATTTGTTGACTTGTGAAATTGATTGGATTATTGAGGATTATCATTTATGGGAATGGTAATCTGATTCAATGTAAAAAAAAAAAAAAAAAAAACGGGTCGGGTTGTTTCATGTATTGTAAATTCTGACACGTTCAACTTACACATTTGTAGAGTGTAAAGTCAAGAACCGGTCCTAAGTGTGTGTTGGTTGATTGGGATATTACTGATGACAACGTTGCTGAGGGACGTATTGTTTCTTCTGATCCAAAAGACTTTGTGAATGACATTCAATTAGGCCCTGATGCTTTTAAAGTCTTGGTTGAAACTGCAATCAAATCAGATGCCTTTCTATGGAGACCTGGAAGTGAGATGTATACTGTTGACCAAGCTATTGGAGAAATGATTGCATGGCCTATGAGTAGGTGTGTTATCCTAGACAATGGGCTCCACACTGAAGACATTCCTCTTATGGTAAATTTTCTCCCTCATAACCATATACCAAACACTATAATATTGCTGTAGTTTTTCTGTGAGTGCTTAATGATTTTTGTATGTGTATGACAGAGCCCAATGGCAGATTCGTTAAACAAATGCAAGCTTCTGGATTGGGCTCAAAGTGATGAAGTTGTTGCTGAAGGACGTTGGCATTGTCAAGATCCTAAAGCGTTGGTTAATGGTATTCTGCTCGGACCAAGTGCGGTGAAGGTATTTGTGGATGTGGTACATGACCCTGATATATTTCTATGGAGGCCGACTAAAGAAAAGCCATACCTTGAGCAATCTTTGAAGTTGTTTGTAGCATGGCCTGCCAAAAAGTGTGTGTTTGAAGATTCGATAGCTGCAACATCTCGAAGATCTCCTACTCAGAATACTACAACATCTGGTAAAGCATCAAGTTTTAAATCATCACCAGAAGGTTCAGTCTCTGCATCACCAAAAGGTTCAGTCTCTGCTTCACCAATAGGTTCAGGATCTGCATCAACAAAGGATCAGTATCTGCATCACCAAGTTATAAATCTCCTAAGTAGAAATCTCCACCATCATGTCCAAAACCTGCAGTTATAAAGAAAGCTAAACCAACTCCACAATCTCCACCTCGAAGAACTCTGGTAATTTCTTTTATGTCGTAATAAGTAGTATGTTGTTACTGCTTTTAGTGTAATGAAATCGTTTGTGTTGGAACCATTGCAGCGTCACGGTCCAACGGAAGTTCCAAAAGAAAATCAGAAGTGCAAGCTGATGGATATTGGGGAAAAGAAGCAGGTTGTTGCTGAAGGAAGATGGGCTTCGGACAACCCAGAAGTAACTTGCCACTTTGTTCCCTTAGGCCAGACGGAGCTAAAGTTTGGGTTGACGTAGTGAAGGTGAAGAATGCAGCAGTTTGGCGCTCATCATTTGAAATAGAGTGTATGGGAGATGCAATTGGTTCAGCCATTGCATGGCCGAAAAACAAATTGACCTTCTGTTAAAACAGGTTATCTACTTAGACTTGTTTGAGCCTTGTTGGTTTGATGGTTGTTTTATGTACTTTGGAAGTAGAGTTATGTAATGGTATTGTTTGTGTGTTTGAGACTTTGTTTATAACTTGTGAAATATTTATGGAAATCAGGTCTTTTGAGAAATATGGTCATTGGCAAAAGGGTTCATTAGAGTATTCATGACAGTTTATACATAATACTATAGCATGTACAGGTGAGCTACCAATACAATTCAGAGCATTACATCAAAGCTATTATATACAATATATACCATCCCCATCGAACGCTATAGTAGGTTAAACCAATAATAGCAATAAAAAACAACGCTATTATAGTGTACAAATAAAATAGCGTTAAAAAAACGCTATAGTAGGGGGGGGTCTCTAGTATAACTGGGGCGAAGAGAGCGTTTGTTAAAACGCTATGTATTACATATCATAACTTATATTTTGTGCTATGAATGTTGATTTTTCTTGCTGTGTCTAGTGTTCAATAAAAACTTGCAGGACCTCCAAAAATATTGTTTTTATAAAAACAAGGAGCTGCAACATTCGAAAGAAAAAACTGAGAGCTCCAAAAACATGGACCTCAGATGCAGCTTTCAAACAAGTTTTGTGCGAGCTCCGAAAACTTTTAATAAAAAGCTGCAACGTTTAAGATGTACTTGCAAGCTTCAAAAATTAAAAGCCGCAATGTTCAAAACGCCAATGTAAACTCTAAGAAGAAGAGTTGCAGCGTTCATAACGTGATTGCAAACTCCAAATTATTCAATAAACTAATTGTAACGTTCCACGAGAAGTTGCAAGAGGTTCAAAGTGAAGCAGCAAAAAGCTACAAAAAGTGTTGCGACATTCAAAAAAGACTTGCCGGAGCTCCAAAATTTATAGAATGACCATGTGACGTTCAAAAAGTAATTGCAGTACCTTCGAAAGGTCACATGCAAAAAATTGGAATGATCCGAAAAAGAACCTGTAAAATATATTACAATATTCGAAGAGCATCTACAACTACGAGCTATAGCTCAACGAGAACTTGTGAGAGCTCCGAAAAATGTATGTGTGCTGTAAGGACTACGAAAATTCACAGGTAACAAAAAAAAAAGAGTCACCAGAGCTTCAGAAAAAAAAAGTAACGACTGATGCGAGCAACAAGCTAAAACTCAGGTACTACGACGCAAAATAACAGAGTCGGGGGCATATAGTGCAAGCTACAATGGTCCACAAGAAAACTCCTAAAAGAGAATTCCAAAAGGCTAACATATGCAGCCAAGATATCTATAAAAACCATACTCCAAAGAAACAACGCTCCCAGATGTGAACGGGTTGTGCTTCAAAAGGTGCAAAGCGACTTTACTTCGTACCTAAGACAAGTAATAGTTGCCTGCGCAGTTAATAATTCTCTATAAGCTGTTTCGGCCTCCCCAGCTTTCCAATTTGGTGCTTTACCATCTTGAAACTCTTGAGTCATCTTCCAAGTGTTGATAATAGTTGCACCAGACGTTGCCAACTCCAGTTGTTGCTCCAAACAAGTGACTATGCGGTTGCTCTCCTCATTGTTCGCTTCCAACAAAGCTACCTCACCTTTAAGAACATCAACCTTACCCATCCTTCAAAAAGCTACATCATCTTTAAGATCACTAACCTTACCTATTGTTATGGTCGTATGACACCCGCTCAACGACCATGTTCAAAGTTTGATTAATACGATGAACATGCGCTGATCCACATTGACGTTTAGAGATTATGTAGTTCCTAAGTTGTTTTATTACCATGAGCAAAGTCTTTTCCGACCCTAAGCCTTCTCCGCGTGCGAGACAAAGTCTTATGAGTTCCACATTCATACAGAAGAGAGCATCAACACAGGGGGAGGGGCCACTGATGACCCTATCATCAGCGCCACCGAAGACCGTGTCGGAAATGGCCGACGAGGACTCCTATCTTCACCTCGCCAGGAAGGATCTCGCCTTCATCTCGCAAGAGAGACCCGAGGACCTCCCGCGCTGGGCTTCGGTCCTTAACCAGTTGAGAGGACAAGCCCGGACATCTCCAGGAAATAAGCATAGGAGCTGCAAGGCGACGTCGTAACGACCGCGGGAGCTGGGAATCTCAATGTTGAAGCCCAGTCCAGTTGCGAAGCCAACTTCGGTGCAACCGACATGGACGAAAAGGAAGTCCGCGAAGACTTAGGAAATTTAACATAATCCTATATGGAGAAACCTAGCCGACTTAGGAACACTATATATATATATATATCAATGTACAAACCCTTGTAAAAGGGATCCGCAACTTTGTTCACAAAAGCATATACTGCAATAATAAATATTTTTCTTTGCTCATTGTTTCTCTCGTAGCTTAACCTAGAAATCTCTGCTTCCTCACAAAACCCTTACAAATCTAGTTGTGATGATTTTGGCCTCCACAATTTGGCACCGTCTAAGGGGAACTAGAGACTTTCTCACACAAAAAAAGTTACATTACACACCAGATCTGAGAAGATGAACGGTAAAGGGAACAAATCAAGCAGTAGCAGCAAGGAGTCCTCATCTCACAAAACCAACCAGGAGGAGGAGAACTCTATTGAAATCTCCGCTGCAAACGACACTGCTAACCCAGGAGGCATGACCAAGGTAAAGCTGATGCTAGAAATGCTCCTCAAAGAGGTAAGGAAGCAGAACAAGTTCAACGAAGCGACCACAAATGAACTGAAGGCCCTTTCGCGGAGAAAGCTCGAAAGACCCGAAGCCACGGGGCTCAGGGGTCGTTTCGATTCGCATCGCCTCACCTTCTCGATACCTCGCACTGCATGAAGGGATCCGGGCGACTTACCACCACCTCCGCAACGGGAATCCGACAGAACCCCCAAACGCTTCGAGGGAGCCGCAGACGAGGATCAACCACCTCCTCGGCGTCGCGCTCGAACAGACTATGCGAGTGGTAACCCAAGGGAGACGCGTGCCCCAGACGGATGGAGCATGTCATCGTCCTCCTGGACGGAAACCATGAAAGATGCTTCGATGTACGATGACTACTCCACCATCGATGAACGCGCACCCTCAGAAGTAGAGCGTTACAAGAGGGAGCAGGAGCGTAGAGCGATAAAGAGATACGAGCTCAGATGCGGCGAGTTGTCTTCGACCTGAAGACTACTCAATCACAAGTACAGGAAAGGCTCCTGCAATTGCCCACGTGCTCGAGAAGGCATGAAACATACCCTTCGACGAGCGGATCGCGAGGACTAAAATCTATGATCCAGGAAGAATCAAGTTACCAATCTGCAAAGGAACCATGGACCCTTCAGATCATCTGATGGAATTCGAAGTGGCTCTAGGGAGAGCAAACTTCAGGGAAGCCGAGAAGGACATCGGCTACTGCAAGCTATTCATGGAAAGTCTCAAGGAGCCTGCCCTCCAATGGTTCTACAAGCTGGAAAAGAACTCATTTCATACTTTCTACCAACAATCTGAGATGTTTGTGTAGCACTACAACATCTTCACGGAACGCAAGATCTACGACATTGAGTTATGAAAAAATCGACAAGGCGAGAATGAAAGCCTGTGGTCTTTCGTGACAAGGTTCAAGCATACACTATCGAAGGTAGACGATATTAGCAATGCGTCCGTGGTCGAAGATTTGAGAGAAGCGCTCCGATGTCCGTCACTATTCTGGCAGGAATTGACTATCAATCCACCAATAACTATCCGAGACGCTTTCCATCGAGCTACCAACTTCGCTCGATGTAAAGAGGAAGTCCGTCCTAAAGGGGTGGAAAAGCTAAATAGGCGAGCGAACCAACTCAGATCGTGAACCCCACTATCCTAAAGAAGGGCAAGCCCGCTTTCATCCAGTACGATGGGGGGTCTGTAGGAGCTCATAATTACCAAGCAGAGCTGTCGGGTTACGGCCAAGGTCGAGGCTACGGGCGCGGCCGTAGCAGAGGACCCTGGAATAACACTTGGGTTAGGGACCAGATGAGTACGACGAGAAGCTGTATTGTGAGTTCCACAAGGTAAGTGGACACTCAACTGCAAAGTGCCGTGAACTAGGATGGCAGTTGATAGCAAAGCTAACTGATGGCACTCTGAAGGGCGACATCAGCCTGTCAGATTTCAAACCAGAGGAGGTAAAAGCTCATGCTAACACCAAACAGCAGGTTGAGAACCCTAAACGCTAACGCCGTGACGACAACCCCGACAATGTAAACGCGCAGGATACTATCGACATGATAATGGGAGGATCACAGTACTGTGCTGACAATGTCCCTGCAATCAAAGCGTACCAGTGACGTGTTGACGTCTGCGCTAACATCTAACACCTACGAAGTCGAAGCTTTCCAGCGACCCTATTACCTTCGACGAGCAAGACGCCGAGGGTCTCGACCAGCCATAAAATGATCCTCTGGTAATCAACCTGACTGTCTTCGACTTCAACGTTGCCCGAGTTCTCATTGATACCTGAAGCTCGGTGGACGTCATCTACAAGAACACGCTGGAACGAATGAAGATTGACCTCTCTACAATCAGAGGACAACCCAAGTGTATAACAGGTTTCTCTGGAGAAATAACCATAAAAATGGGAACGATCCGCTTACCCGTCCAAGCAGGCAACGTTAAGAGAATGGTTGAGTTCACAGTATCCGATCATCTTGCGATCTACAACATGATTATGGGAACTCTCTGGCTCAACCAGATACGAGCTGTGCCTTCAACATATCATATGTGCCTTTAATTTTTGACAAATCTAGGAGTGAAAACGATTTGGGGAAATCAGAAGGATTCTTGAATGAGCTTTATGGCAGAACACAAGCGACGCAACCTCAAAAGCAAGAAGGACGATGCTGCAGCACAATGGCAACGTAAGAGGGCGAGTACCAGCCCTTATCAGGTCAAGGATCGGACCAACCTCTTATAGCAGTTACAGATTGCAGACGGTTACGTAGACAAAGAGCGACCTACCTGCGAACCCGTAGTTTCTGTGTGTATCGATGAACGGCACCTAGAAAGTTGTATAGAAATCGGAGCTACGCTGGACGAAGAGCTTGAAAAGGAGCTAGTGGCTTTCCTTCACAAGAACGTCAGCACCTTCGCCTGGGCCGCAGAAGACATGCTTGGGATAGATATCAACGTCGCCAGCCATGAACTCAATGTCGACCCAACGTTCAAACCAGTGAAACAGAAGAGGAGGAAGCTAGGTCCTGAGCGCGCAAAGGCTGTCAACGACGAAGTCGAAAGACTTCTACATGTTGGGTCGATAACCGAATTCAAGTACCCCGACTGGCTTGCCAACCCAGTCGTGGTGAAAAAGAAAAATGGGAAGTGGCGTGTTTGCGTGGACTTCACAGACCTAAACAAAGCATACCCCAAAGACAGCTTTCCTCTACCACATATTGATCGCTTAGTAGAGGCAACCGCGGGAAACAAGCACTTGACTTTCATGGACGCTTTCTCTGGCTACAACCAGATTTTTATGCATCCCAAAAACCACGAAAAGACAGCATTCATCACAGATCGCGGGATCTACTGCTACAAGGTGATGCCCTTCGGCCTGAAGAACGCGAGGGCAACGTATCAAAGACTAGTGAACAGGATGTTCAAGGATCAGCTTGGGAAGACTATGGAAGTCTATATCGACGATATGCTAGTGAAATCCCTCGAAGAGAAAAACCACATCTCTCACCTGGAAGAGTGTTTCAACCAGCTCAACCTTCACAACATGAAGTTGAACCCAAAGCAGATCGATGCACCCGATCTAGATGGCATCGCCAAAGAACAAACATGAGGTGCAGCGGTTGACTGGGAGAGTGGCTGCACTTAATCGGTTCATCTCGCGTTCCACTGACAAGTGTCTCCCTTTCTACAACACGCTGCGTGGAAACAAGTAGTTCAAATGGTCAGAGAAGTGTGAAGATTCTTTTCGCCAAACCAGTGACTGGAGAACCCCTCTTCCTCTACATCGTCGTCTCCAAAACAGCCGTCAGCGCTGTGCTCATGCGAGAGGACCGAAGCGAACAGAAGCCTATCTTCTACGTCAGCAAGACACTTACTGATGCTGAAACAAGATATCCTCAACTAAAAAAGCTCGCACTATCCATCCTCATGGCGTCGCGAAAGCTAAGGCCTTATTTCCAATCTCACTCTATTGTTATTCTTAGTAGTTTCCCATTGCGTTCAGAATTACATAGCCCGAGTCAATCTGGTAGGCTAGCTAAGTGGGCTGTGGGGCTCAGTGAGTATGACATCGAACATAAGGGGCGAATGTGCAACAAATCACAAGTGCTAGCAGACTTCCTCATCTAACTCCCGGAGAAGAAGAACTCAAAGGAAGCACAGCCCGGGGTATGGATACTGTACGTCGACGGTTCATCTTCGAAGAACGAGTCTGGAGTAGGTAACGCTTAGTCTTGCCAACCTGCGAGATCTTGGAACAATCATTCCATCTTGGCTTCAAGGCTTTTAACAACGAAACAGAATATGAGGCTGTTATTGCAGGCATGCGCCTTGCGTAGGGACTTCGCATAGCGCACATTCATGCTTTCTGCGATTCACAGCTGGTCACAAGCCAGTTCAGCTGGTAGTATGCGATGAAGGATGATTGCATGGAAGCTTATTTAATGATTGTAAAGGACCTCGGCTCGACATTCGAAGAGTTCACACTTACACGAATTCTCTGAGGAGAAAACGTTGACGCCGATGCATTGGCCAACCGTGCTTCCGCTTCAGCTCCTCCAGGAGACCCAGCATTGAGGAGGGTCATTCCCGTCGAGTTCATCGAATTTCCTAGCATTCAACCAGACACGACCCTCGCTGTCTCTACACAATCTCAGGTCGCTGAACGAGCAAGAGCCCTTTCTGAATCACTGGAGACAAGCGCCGAAGACATTGAGATGACGGAAGCTGCTGACATTGAAGACGACGAGCCTGTGCATCTACCTGCGATGGCGTCTGCTGCTGGTCCACGAGGACAAATTACCGTCGAGGCCTCTGCCACTGAGGTCTCCACCGCTGTTGGCCTCGCGGTCGTACCCAGAGACCAGGACATTCCTATCCCAATGGATGAGGATGCTGAGGAACCCGAATATGACTGCGACAAGGCTTGGACAGACCAGATCTGTGCATACATTACCGATGGCAAGCTACCTAGTGATAAATAGGCAGCCCGCAAATTACGGAAGCAAACTGCTCGATATGTTTTGTTAGATGGTGACATCTTCAGATGGGGATTCTCCGGCCCTCTTCTCACCTGCGTAGAGGGAAAGGAAGCCAGACAGATCATGGAGGAAATCCACAGTGGGTCGTGTGGCAATCATTCAGGAGGAAAAGCATTAGCAATCAAGGTCAAGCGACATGGTCATTTTTGGCCTACTATAGTAAGCAACTACATGAAATTTTCAGCCAAGTGCGAGAAGTGTCAGCGACATGCTTTGAAGATTCATCAACCAACAGAGATTTTTTCTTCAGTTACTTCTCCCTACCCGTTCATGAGATAGGCCATGGATATCGTTGGACCATTGCATCCTTCAAAACAGAAGCACTTTCTACTTGTTCTAACAAATTACTTTTCAAAGTGGGTGGAAGCCGAAGCTTATGCCAGTATCAAGGATGCTCAAGTTGAGAGCTTCGTCTAGAGGAACATCATATGTCATCATGGAGTTCCATACGAAATCGTTACAGACAATGGTTCCCAGTTTGTTTCCAACCAGTTCGAGACCTTCTGTGCTAAGTGGAAGATTCGACTTAGCAAGTCTACACCCCGCTATCCTCAAGGCAATGTTCAAGCAGAAGCAATCAACAAGATAATTCTCGATGGTCTTACGAAACCCTTAGATGAAAAAAAGGTCGCTGGGCTGACGAGCTTGCAGGCGTATTATGGTCCCACCGCACCACTCCTCGAAGAACAACCAGCCAGACTCCATTTGCACTCGTTTATGGAACTTAATATCTCATGGAGTGTGACGTCATCCTGTCGAAAATCCGCTCTCCTGGAGTGTGACGTCATCTTTTACCAGAAAATGAAGAGCTCAATCATTCGATGCTTTTGGATGAATTGGACTTCATTAACGAAATGCGCGATCAAGCACTCATCATGATAACTGATACGCTCAAATTTACCCTGAGCTACTCTCTCAAATTAAGAGATCGTAGTAGTACATAGGGGTCGAATCCACAGGGAATCGAATCACACAAACGATTATGAATTCAAATTATACTAAGTAAATATGTGTTAAAATTAAGACAATAGTAAAACAAGGCAAGCAAATTATGATTTAGTGTTCTTAAAATTCAATGAGACAAAAACTAGGTTTTAAGGAAATCGCTGGAAACTCAAAACTGTAGACAAATTAGATCGATAGGGGAATTAAGATCCGTTCTTGAACATGAAAACAGTGGTAAAGTTAACCAACATTCGTTGCGAAAACTATCTATGACTAAATCCCTAAATTCCAAATTTATTTGCAAATTTAGTGGATAAAGACAAGCATTAATGTTCAGATTCAATTATTCACAAATTGTCTAAACCAAATTTCTTTGCGAATAGATAATTTGTTCATCTAAGATTGGTTCAGGTAATTATCAATAATTTCGCATCTAACAATTAACCTAAGATCTAAGTTCTAGGTGATCAAACTAGAACTAGCATTAACAATAATCTAGATGAAGAACCAAGTGATGTTCCCTAACAGATCTAACAAGTCTAACAATTTCTCATATTCCTTTGATAACCCTAAACCTAACAAGCAAACTACTCAGACATGGTGATTGAAACAAATATCATAGATGAATAGAATTGCATAGAAAGATAGAGAAAAAAATACAAAGGGTTCAAATATCGATGGATGTCAAGCACAGACTTGTCTCTCTAAAAGCTCTCCAAATCTCTCTCTCTCCAAGTCTCAATAGAAAACAAGATATATACATGAAAACCTAAAGAAAAACTATATATAGAGTCATAAAATCGGATGAGGTTTCTTCTGCAAACTTCTGGGCTTTTTGGGCAAAAGAAGAAATTCTTCAATATGCACGCGCGTCGATCGACACCAAAAGTCTGCGTCGGTCGACGCAATCTCATAGCTCGGTTCGCGGACATGGTTGCGTCGATCGACGCAAAGGTGCTGCGCCGGTCGACGCATGCTCCAAATCTTGACTCCGACTTGATCACTTCGGCACTTCTTTCCTTGATGCTCCAAAATGCTCCAAAAGCTCCTATTATCCTCCAATCGTCCCTTAACCTATAAAGACTCCAAAATACTCGAAAAATACCAAAAAGACTCTATAAAATGGACTTATATCATGGTAAAAAACAGGTAAAAACCATGATATATCAACTCCCCCAGACTTAGCCTTTGCTTGTCCTCAAGCAAAACATCAACTAAGAATGTAAAAGAGGTTTAAAAACGCAGAAACTTACCTTCCCTTGGATCACCGGACTGACCCTTTCAACCAGTAATCCACATAATACAGAACCAATCCCAAAATCAAACCACCATGTACTTCTCCACAGACATTCGCAGCCTCCCGAATTCATCCACAACTTCACAGCATAATCCGTTAGTCTTCATTGCTGGGTTTCAATGATCTCAATGCCAAGGATCTTCTAGACCAGATAATACTTGGTACTCTTTCTCCCCCCTAAACTTATTTGATTTTCTATCTTTTTTTTTTTTTTTAATTAATGTTGGAGACTCAAAAGCAGTGTTTTCACTAATGTTGTTCCTTGTGAGGAGACAGGGTCATGAGATCGCTCGTCCTCTACATCCGTTCTAAGGGACTCAGACTGCTGCTTTTGAGTTCTGGGTGATAAACCCTTGAGTACTGACTCACTAGAATTTTATTTCCTCATCTTGTACTCAAGAACTATCATATCATCCCAACCATTTTTTTTTTTTGAATGAAATAAAGGGAGGGAGAGTACCATTACTTTCAACAGATGTTGCACTTATCAGGTATGAATGAGGAGTCAAGCCCTATGAATACCAATCAGAAAGAAGACCGTTGAGTAGCTCTAACTTGACAGATTATACTGGAAGTAACAGAAGTTTCCAGTTAACCGGTCAGCCTTGGGATTTCCCATTAGTCTGACTCTTAAATCGATCCTGGAAGAATGGTCACACAACTGAAAGACGAGAGTCCACTAATCCAAAAGAAGGGTCATAGTTTCCAACTGACTATTTCCAACTGAAAGAAACAAAACCATAAATTTGTTATTAAATGATAAAACCCTCCCCCAGACTTACTTTACACCGTCCCCGGTGTAAAAATAAATCAAGAAGAAGGCAAAACAGACTCACAAGAATGAAAAATAAAAAGAGAAAAGAAAACTTACCGGTAGGTTGCCTCCCACCAAGCGCTTGTTTTCAGTCTTTAGCTTGACTGTATCAGGACTCAAGCCTTTGGTAGATCTTTGAGGGGTCTTGTGCCTCCCTCATCCTTTGAAAACCTCGCATTTGATCGTTCTCCTCCTCTAGACTTCCAGGGAACAATACCAGGAAGGAGCTTCATAGTGTTTTCCACCATCTCGTGGATGACTTCCTCTCCTTTCTCCCTTAACTCCAAAGGGATGATAATTCTGAACTTGGAGAAAGGTTTGAAGCTCCCTTTTCGCCTCACCTTGGGTGCAGCCAAGTCTCCATCATGACGTGTTATGGAAAAGTTCATCTTGTTCTTAATATCATCTCTAGAGTTTGAGCATTGCTCCCCTCCATCATTTGCGGTCATACAAGAAGTTTCCTTGATATGAACTGCGGGGTAGAAAACACACAAAAAAACAAAAGAAAACGGAAGTAAGTAAGCAAAAAGTAAAACTTAGACAAAACTCTAATATCAAAAATCAATTAGTGAAATCAATTCCCCGGCAGCGGCGCCAAAATTTGATACGCTCAAATTTACCCTGAGCTACTCTCTTAAATTAAGAGATCGTAGTAGTACTTAGGGGTCGAATCCACAGGGAATCGAATAACACAAACGATTATGAATTCAAATTATGCTAAGTAAATATGTGTTATAATTAAGACAATAGTAAAACAAGGCAAGCAGATTATGATTCAGTGTTCTTAAAATTCAATGAGACAAAAGCTAGGTTTTCAGGAAATCGCAGGAAACTCGAAACTGTAGACAAATTAGATCGATAGGGGAATTAAGATCCGTTCTTGAACATGAAAACAGTGGTAAAGTTAACCAACTTTCGTTGCGAAAACTATCTATGACTAAATCCCTAAATTCTAAATTTCTTTGAAAACTTAGTGGATAAAGACAAGCATTAATGTTCAGATTCAATTGTTCACAAATTGTCTAAACCAAATTTCTTTGCGAATAGATAATTTGCTCATCTAAGATTGGTTCAGGTAATTACCAATAATTTCGCATCTAACAATTAACCTAAGATCTAAGTTCTAGGTGATCAAACTAGAACTAGCATTAACAATAATCTAGATGAAGAACCAAGTGATGTTCCCTAACAGATCTAACAAGTCTAACAATTTCTCATATTCCTTTGATAACCCTAAACCTAACAAGCAAACTACTCAGACATGGTGATTGAAACAAACATCATAGATGAATAGAATTGCATAGAAAGATAGAGAAAAAAATACAAAGGGTTCAAATATCGATGGATGTCAAGCACAGACTTGTCTCCCTAAAAGCTCTCCAAAGCTCTCTCTCTCCAAGTCTCAATAGAAAACAAGATATATACATGAAAACCTTAAGAAAAACTATATATAGAGTCTTAAAATCGGATTGGGCTTCTTCTGCAAACTTCTGGGCTTTTTGGGCAAAAGAGGAAATTCTTCAATATGCACGCGCGTCGAACGACACCAAAAGTCTGCGTCGGTCGACGCAATCTCATAGCTCGGTTCGCGGACATGGTTGCGTCGATCGACGCAAAGGTGCTGCGTCGGTCGACGCATGCTCCAAATCTTGACTCCGACTTGATCACTTTGGCACTTCTTTCCTTGATGCTCCAAAATGCTCCAAAAGCTCCTATTATCCTCCAATCGTCCCTTAACCTATAAAGACTCCAAAAGACTCGAAAAATACCAAAAAAACTCTATAAAATGGACTTATATCATGGTAAAAAACAGGTAAAAACCATGATATATCAACTCCCCCAGACTTAGCCTTTGCTTACCCTCAAGCAAAACATCAACTAAGAATGTGAAAGAGGTTTAAAAACGCAGAAATTTACCTTCCCTTGGATCACCGGACTGACCCTTTCAACCAGTAATCCACATAATGCAGAACCAATCCCAAAGTCAAACCACCATGTACTTCTCCACAGACATTCGCAGCCTCCCGAATTCATCCACAACTTCACAGCATAATCCGTTAGTCTTCATTGCTGGGTTTCAATGATCTCAATGCCAAGGATCTTCTAGACTCATTCACATACTATACCATGATAGTGAACCAGATAATACTTGGTACTCTTTCTTCCCCCTAAACTTATTTGATTTTCTATCTTTTTTTTTTTTTATTAATGTTGGAGACTCAAAAGCAGTGTTTTCACTAATGTTGTTCCTTGTGAGGAGACAGGGTCATGAGATCGCTCGTCCTCTACATCCGTTCTAAGGGACTCAGACTGCTGCTTTTGAGTTCTGGGTGATCACCCCTTGAGTACTGAGTCACTAGAATTTTATTTCCTCATCTTGTACTCAAGAACTATCATATCATCCCAACCATTTTTTTTTTTTTTTGAATGAAATAAAGGGAGGGAGAGTACCATTACTTTCAACAGATGTTGCACTTATCAGGTATGAATGAGGAGTCAAGCCCTATGAACACCAATCACAAAGAAGACCGTTGAGTAGCTCTAACTTGACAGATTATACTTGAAGTAACAGACGTTTCTAGTTAACCGGTCAGCCTTGGGATTTCCCATTAGTCTGACTCTGAAATCGATCCTGGAAAAATGGTCACACAACTGAAAGACGAGAGTCCACTAATCCAAAAGAAGGGTCATAGTTTCCAACTGACTATTTCCAACTGAAAGAAACAAAACCATAAATTTGTTAGTAAACGATAAAACCCTCCTCCAGACTTACTTTACCCCGTCCCCGGTGTAAAAATAAATCAAGAAGAAGGCAAAACAGACTCAAAAGAATGAAAAATAAAAAGAGAAAAGAAAACTTACCGGTAGGTTGCCTCCCACCAAGCGCTTGTTTTCAGTCTTTAGCTTGACCGTGTTAGGACTCAGGCCTTTGGTAGATCTTTGAGGGGTCTTGTGCCTCCCTCATCCTTTGAAAACCTCGCATTTGATCGTTCTCCTCCTCCAGACTTCCAAGGAACAATACCAGGAAGGAGCTTCATAGTATTTTCCACCATCTCGTGGATGACTTCCTCTCCTTTCTCCCTTAACTCCAAAGGGATGATAATTCTGAACTTGGAGAAAGGTTTGGAGCTCCCTTTTCGCCTCACCTTGGGTGCAGCCAAGTCTCCATCATGACGTGTTATGAAAAAGTTCATCTTGTTCTTAATGTCATCTCTAGAGTTTGAGCATTGCTCCCCTCCATCATTGGCGGTCATACAAGAAGTTTCCTTGATATGAACTGCGGGGTAGAAAACACACAAAAAAACAAAAGAAAACGGAAGTAAACAAAAAGTAAAACTTAGACAAAACTCTAAATATCAAAAATCGATTGGTGAAATCAATTTCCCGGCAGCGGCGCCAAAATTTGATACGCTCAAATTTACCTTGAGCTACTCTCTCAAATTAAGAGATCGTAGTAGTACTTAGGGGTCAATCCACAGGGAATCGAATCACACAAACGATTATGAATTCAAATTATGCTAAGTAAATATGTGTTATAATTAAGACAATAGTAAAACAAGGCAAGCAGATTATGATTCAGTGTTCTTAAAATTCAATGAGACAAAAGCTAGGTTTTCAGAAAATCGCAGGAAACTCGAAACTGTAGACAAATTAGATCGATAGGGGAATTAAGATCCGTTCTTGAACATGAAAACAGTGGTAAAGTTAACCAACTTTCGTTGCAAAAACTATCTACGACTAAATCCCTAAATTCCAAATTTATTTGAAAACTTAGTGGATAAAGACAAGCATTAATGTTCAGATTCAATTGTTCACAAATTGTCTAAACCAAATTTCTTTGCGAATAGATAATTTGCTCATCTAAGATTGGTTCAGGTAATTATCAATACTTTCGCATCTAACAATTAACCTAAGATCTAAGTTCTAGGTGATCAAACTAGAACTAGCATTAACAATAATCTAGATGAAGAACCAAGTGATGTTCCCTAACAGATCTAACAAGTCTAACAATTTCTCATATTCCTTTGATAACCCTAAACCTAACAAGCAAACTACTCAGACATGGTGATTGAAACAAACATCATAGATGAATAGAATTGCATAGAAAGATAGAGAAAAAAATACAAAGGGTTCAAATATCGATGGATGTCAAGCACAGACTTGTCTCCCTAAAAGCTCTCCAAAGCTCTCTCTCTCCAAGTCTCAATAGAAAACAAGATATATACATGAAAACCTTAAGAAAAACTATATATAGAGTCTTAAAATCGGATTGGGCTTCTTCTGCAAACTTCTGGGCTTTTTGGGCAAAAGAGGAAATTCTTCAATATGCACGCGCGTCGAACGACACCGAAAGTCTGCGTCGGTCGACGCAATCTCATAGCTCGGTTCGCGGACATGGTTGCGTCGATCGACGCAAAGGTGCTGCGTCGGTCGACGCATGCTCCAAATCTTGACTCCGACTTGATCACTTCGGGACTTCTTTCCTTGATGCTCCAAAAGCTCCTATTATCCTCCAATCGTCCCTTAACCTATAAAGACTCGAAAAATACCAAAAAGACTCTATAAAATGGACTTATATCATGGTCAAAAACAGGTAAAAACCATGATATATCAATAACCAACTATCAAAACGCAGCCTCCAGATATTACAACTCCAAAGTCCGCGAGAGATGTTTCCGCGAGGGTGACTTATTCTTGCGCGAAGTATTCCAGAATACAGCAGAGCGAAACACAGGCAAACTCGAAGGAAACTGGGAAGGACCTTACAAAGTCGCCACCATCATCCGCCCAGGTGTTTACGAACTCACCACCATGGCAGGCACGTCCATCCTCCACTCATGGAACGCAAAGTACTTGAAGATATACTACCACTAGTTTTCTTTCGCGGATCTTGTAATGAACTACGAGGCGACTTGATCCCTGCAAAGGGTACGTAGGCAGCTTGTCTCTGGATGTATTCAGTTGCCCTCCTCCGTAAAAAAGGGGGGAGTATGTGTTTCCATGAACTACGAGGTGACTTGATCCCTGCAGAGGGTACGTAGGCAGCTTGTCTCCAGACGAGTTCAGTTGCCATCCTCCGTCAAAAAGGGGAAGTATGTGCTTCCATGAACTATGAGGTGACTTGATCCCTGCAGAGGGTACGTAGGCAGCTTGTCTCCAGACTAGTTCAGTTGCCTTCCTCCGTCAAAAAGGGGGGAGTATGTGCTTCCATGAACTATGAGGCGACTTGATCCCTGCAAAGGGTACGTAGGCAGCTTGTCTCCAGACGAGTTCAGCTGCCCTCCTCCATCAAAAGGGAGGAGTGGGGTACGTATACTCGTATACTCCTACCTTTAAAAATTCTTTACTGGAAACGTCAGACACTTGACTCAAGTCTCACTGACTCCATCAGCTATGACCTTTATTGGCTGTTCAAAGCTTTTGCCAGCAAGACCATTCCGCAGTTATCGCTGCTGGCCACAGCAACGATGCGTGAATGCGAACACCACAACATTCATCATCAGATCCCAACCGCGCTATATAAGTACTAATGTTCAGAGTTGGGGTGGATGAACCCAACTGATCATTCAAATACCCAGCAGCGTCGTTGGTAAAAAGCAGGTGCCAATGGTTATTCAGTTTGTAGATCGAATAATCATTCTGAAAACCCAACAACACATTGGCAAAAACAAGAGGTGTGTTCGCTCTCGGACAAACGTGTTCAGAAAGCAACACCATTGCACAAACCCAACAGCAATGTTGATAGAAGTAGAGTGTAAATGCATTCGTGACTTCGCTACCCTGCAACATCGACATGGAGCACTCTAGGATGCGAAAAGACATCTCGAGTGTAAACAGCCACCAACTCACGAAGTCATTGTGAGACTTTGCCAACAAGGAGAGTATCATTACTCTTAAAGATCTTATGATCTGTCAAATAACAGGACGAGCTAAGCTCATGAGAAAGCTAAGAAGAAAAAACCGCATTCATAATCATCCTGCATTCGCTACAATTTAAGGTAAACGTAATCATAGCATGGATACAAGTCATCCAATGCCATTGCCAAAAGTCATGGAAGCTACATTCAAAAATCCAATAAAAGTCATAAGCAAAAATCATAAAAATAAACAAAATCCAAAACGAGAAGGTCACTCATCGATCTCGTCGTCACGCTCCTTCGTCGCCTTCGTCACCGATGCCAGCTTCCTCGTCATTGTCATCATCGGTGTCAGCTTACTCGTCATCAGCGGCGACAGCAATAGGAGCCCCAGGAGTCTCTAATGCCCTCCTTGCTTTGGCGACTAGGTCTGTAAACACATTGCGGGCGTCGTAAATCAGGGCCTGTCGCTGGTGCAGCTCCTTGATCTCGTCCTTCAAAGCCGGCTGCTTTGGTTCTTGAAGAAGCGCAATGAGCTCCAGATTTGCATCAATCTCGGCAACGTCCAACATGTCTTCATTGGCCTTCCTGTCAATTTTCGCGAGTAACTTGGCAACTTCGTTTGCTCGTTCATCAAAACTGCGAGTCATCTCCTCCTTTTCCCTAGCAACGGTCTCATCAACTCTAGTATCTTGGTGATCATAAGCGAAGTCCAGCTGACTCTTCAACAAAGCTAGGTCATCCTTGTCCTTTGCATGCCCAGACTCGGCCTCCGCCAACTTGATACCCAACTCCTTTTCGCTCATCTTCGCAGAGAGAGCGTCGTTCTTGAGAACCTTTTTCCACTGGACAAGCTCATCTAGCCTTGACTGTAAGGCGATGTTGGCCTCTTTGGCTTCGCTAAGCTCGCTATCTCTGATGCGAATATCCTTGTCATAATCAATAACCAGTTGGTTCAGATGGAGAAAGAGTTGCACAAAGAAAAGAGAGGGAAGGAGATGTAATGTCAACTCGAAAGAGGCTAAGTCATAAATAACACATTATAAAGGAACAGAGTTGAACCTCATAAGCCTTGGACTTCATCAACACGTAGGCCTCCCCGCGTAGTAGTCCGCCGGCCGGTGGGAAAGCATCTCCAGGAGGCGAAAGCCTGACAGAGGCTGCTGCATAGTTACCGACTGGTGCTGCGCTCTTGGCCACGGCTGGAGGGGACGTATCCACTCTCGGTCTCTTCGGAGAAGTTCTGTCGGGGACACTATCTCCCTTGCCGCTAGAGAGAATAACTCTCTTCCATGACTGATCACGCCGTCTCATGATCTTGTCAGGAGTGAGGGGAGAAGAGCGAGGGCGTAGGATCGACATAGCGGGCGTCCTCGGTGCAACCTTCGTCGGAGCTCTCGCCTGCGATGACAAGGTCGTTGGCATGGCAGTCGTCGGCACTGTAGTCTCTGCATTCGCCATCTCCACTCTTTGGCGAGACGACAATCTTTTCTTGCCTCGACCAAGAATCTTTCTCGGAACGACCGCGACAGAAAACGCTTTCTCAATCCTCTGAAGGCTAAACGACCCTAGCCAATTACCTTTTCCGGAGGAAAGAACCCTACGCATGGTAGCAACAACGCTGGCATCGATCATAGGAACCGTCGGCTTCACTGCAAAAATCAACATGCGAGGTGACACGTGTAAAAAAAATAACTAAATAACAATCAGAGATAAGCTATGTACTAATTTCCTCTCCTTGCCCATTTCGTCTTAACGAGGACAACACAGTCAGCCTCGGCAATCTTCTCTGAAATCTCCGCAAAAAAGAAATAATCCTCAAAGTGTTCGTCCTTACGAGGAAATCCGTCAATAAGTCTCCGACCCGCCATGGGAGTGATGCTGTACTTAAGCCCCTCCCTCCGACCGCGAGTCCGGAAATCCAACAAGCAGGACAAGTGCTTAGTGCTGATCTAAACGCCATGCTCTCAGCTCTGCACATAGATGCCAATGACATGTATGAGGCCCTTCGGGTTGACCTGAGCAATGGCAACGTTGTTTGCCACCAGAAAATGAAGAAGACATCCGGGCACCGGAAACCGAAGCAAGCACGAGTTAAAGTAGTTCTCGTAAAGGGTGAAATACCTAGGGGCGGGGCATCGGCTCGGTCAGCAGAATCGGGGGTGATCAACACAATCTCCTCCGAGATCCCACATCTCCCTTGGAGAAGTTGCAGTGACTCCGCATCTGAAAGGGAAGAGCCAGGAGGGTCCGGACGGATCGCTGCCTTCCGCTTCTTCTTCGTCGTTATCGGTTGCTCAACCTCGACGAGCATAGATCTGTCATCTCTTTTAGTACTAGACGCTCGCGAGTCAAACGAAGAGGAAGAAGGCGACGTTAGCGGCGCATCCGCAGTACCAGGCGGAAGCACTGGATTCTCATCATTCAGAAGAATCGCGCCGCCGACATCCTCACGTCGGATCCTCGGGTCATCGGCAGCAAAAGCCTCAGAATCGCTGGTGACATCGATGTTAACTGACCTGACGACTCCGAAAGGGTGATGCCAAGGAGGAATGACGACGTCGTGGCAACGAATCCCCAGAATCAAGCCCTCGATCTGAGTATTTGGCAGGACCTTTGGGTCATCGGAGTCACGGTCTTTGTCCACGCGAGAGACCTTCGAGTCATCGGTGTCATGGTCCTCGTCGGCATGAGGGACTTCGGTGAGACGCCCAAGGACTTCGGTGACTCGAGAGACCTCGGTGACTCAAGAGACCTTGGTGACTCGAGAGACTTCGGTGATGCAAGCAGCTTTGGCGACGCAAGGGACTTCGGCGATATGAAAGACTTTGGTTACGCGAGGGTCTTCGGAACCATCGCAGTTGTCGCCATCCCCGCGGTCATCAACATGGAGTCTTGTCTCATCCATAACACCAAAATTACCTACATACATCAAATGCAAAGTTCAAGGGTCAAACAATACTCAACAAACCCAAGACTTGTTCATCTTCACTAGATCTAAAATCAAAGAACAAAGAATCTACTCAAACCAAAGCTAATCCCAACTACAATCCAAGCTTGTTGATCGATGGAAACTAAGGATTGAAGGATTCCTTTTAGCAATCAACAACTAATACTTGTTTCCTAACACAACAAAGTCCTTGGGCTCATGAAATCTAGAACTACAAGTTTGATTTTTGCAAAAGGAAACCATGTGAATCAACAAGTTTTGTGTGAAGAAGTAACAAGAAAACTCACCAAGAAGTCAAGCCTGCTCAGCGGCAAGGGAGCGTCAGCGGCAAGGGAGCGTCAGCGGCGGCCGGAGAGCACCTCATCGGCGGCGGCAGAAAAGTGGAGAAGAGGATGGAGTTTGAGTCCAAAACCCTAAAAGATGTGAGGAGAAGAAAAAAAAATTAAAAATAAAAATAAAAAAAATTTTAAATTTTAAAAAATAATAATAATAATAAAAAAAAATGGAACGTATTCTCTCCCATCTCACTAGCGGGTCCCAGCTTCATCGACGATATTTTCACACTTGGAAATCATTTGTCCACTGCAAGAGACATCGTTGATGGTGGCAATCGAAACATGAGGTCTTAAATCCCTCACAAAACGCAAAGTTTTAAAATCTTCGGTAAACAAAAGTGGGACGCTTACAGCGTTGTCAACTCTAATGGCACGAGCTTAATCCATCACGCTAACGTCAAGAAGACAACGTCTCAACTTTGAACATCAACCCCAATGATTTGTAACTCGATACTATTATCCCTGGGGGCTAACTGTTCGGGTTGGACCACACCCGCTCAATGACCATGTTCAAAGTTTGATTAATACGATGAACATGCACTGAACCACATTGACGTTTAGAGATTATGTAGTTCCTAAGTCGTTCCTACCATGAGATAAGCCTTCTTCGACCCTAAGTCTTCTCTGCGTGCGAGGCAAAGTCTTCTGAGTCCCACATTCATACAGAAGAGAGCATCAGCGTAGGGAGAGGGGCCACCGATGACTCTATCATCGGCGCCACCGAAGACCATGTCAGAAATGGCTGCCGAGGACTCATGTCTTCACCTCGCCAGGAAGGATCCCGCCTTCGTCTCGAAAGAGAGACCCGAGGACCTCCCACGCTGGGCTTCGACCCTTAACCAGTTGAGAGGACAAGCCCAGACATCTCCAGGAAATAAGCATAGAAGCTGCAAGGCGACGTCGTAACGACCGCGGGAGCTGGGAATCCCAATATTGAAGCCCAGTCCAGTTGCGAAGCCCACTTCGGCGCAACCGACATGGACAAAAAGGAAGTCCGCAAAGACTTAGGAAATTTAACATAATCCTTTATGGAGAAACTTAGCCGACTTAAGAACACTATATATATCAATGTACAAACCCTTGTAAAAGTGATCCGCAACTTTGTTCACAAAAACATATATGGTAATAATAAACTTTTCTCTTTGCTCATTGTTTCTTTCATAGCTTAACCTAGAAATCTCTGCTTCCTCACGAAACCCTTACAAATCTAGTTGTGCTTGTTTTGGCCTCCACACCTATCCAAGAACTCGTATCATGATCCTTCGTGTTAATGGCAGAGTTTAGTAATGTTCTCTCCGATTATAACTCCTTCATCATAAGAGACAGCATCCAAAGTACCTTCAAAAATAAGGACTAGACATCGTCCAAAGCAATAACGTCCTAGCTCTCTAACTCTAAAGGTCATGAGAAAAGTAGTAGTTGCATTGACCATCCGCAGAGGAAATGTCAGAGTTGGCAAACACAATACTACGTGACAAACATGATGTTGGTCATCTGTGACATAGACGTACGCTTCAAAGAAGACTTGATAAATGGCTTACAAACTGCCTTCGAAGCAACATTCAGAGGTCGTCTCTAGCGTAGCTAAATTTTTCTACATTATATCATCCGAACAGCGTTAAAATAAAAACGTTGTAACCATATGAATGATGGGTAAACGACAATCACAAGCGACATGCAGCAATATACGGGAACATACATGTGTGCATCCCAACAAAAGTAAATAGCAACACTATACAGTTTGAGGAACATCCATGATAATCACATATTCGAACGTATCTACTAGATTTACTACTCTCTAAATTCTAACTAGAAATTAGAGAGTGGAGGCAAGTTGTTGGGAAACATTCATACATTAGTTTGACCCATTATAAAAAGTCAACTATGACTTAGATCCAAAAGGACATATGTCCAAATGGCACAGGTCCGAATGATGTAGCTTCGAATTCTACAGAATATACGACGTCCGAATCCCACGGGATAGAAGAGCTCGAATCCTACGGGATATGGGCCCTTCAACTGAGGATAAGTCCAAATCTCTAAGAGATGGGCTCGAACCGACATACCAACTCAATCCTAAAACAGTTAGGATTAGGGGCATCTCTATAAAAGGCACACTCCGAGAGCAGAAAAAGGCGAATATAGCTAAAAACCCTAGATAACATATTCTCGCCGCTTCCACGAACAAGCAACAAGACTATAGCAGAGCTCCGATTCCGGCAACTCGGACCTCCACAACTCCGAAGATCTTCCTTGAACAACCTTCTTACGCTTTTAATTTATTGTAGCTTCGAGTTTGTTGTTCTAAGATCACTCATCAATAAAGAAAGATTATCTTCTATCGTTCCGTAGTTCTGTTTATTCGAATGTGTTAAATTTACCCGAAACAATGGGTATTTCTTATTAATTATATTATAAGATGTAAGTTCTTATATTATGACTGGTTCAGTCATGTGTGTGGTGATGGTTGGGAAATAGAGGTTTTATGTGAGTTAGGACATGTCTATTTCCTAGGGGGAGTCTGGAAAAGAGGTTTTATGCGAGTTAGAACTTGTCTTTCCAGGGACTCTGGTGGGAAACACCCTAGTGATTGGGTTGTTTCGGATGGCCTAGTGATTGGTCATGGATGTGATGATATTCCGAGTTAGGGGATGTCATGAGGTAACCACGGGAAGTTATTCTGGTCGACAGGTGCTTATGAGGCACGTTGCAGAGTTAGTGCTCCAAGGGATAGTGAGGTTTCCTGCATATACTCGAGGGGACAGTGAGGTTCTCTCTAGGAGATAGTAATTTCTCCTGCATCTATCTCGAGGGCCAAAGATCTCTCCAGGGGACAGTGAGGTCTCCTGCATGACGATAGCTTGACGAACTGTGTGTCCCGAGAGTGGGAGGGGCATGGAGCATACCGATAGCCTGATGGACGGCGGTCCTGAAGCTGGGAGGGGTATGTTATACACCGATAGCTCAAAGGTTGACGACCCTGAGAGTGTGAAGGGTGTATATGTATATGAGTTATGAGCATACCGTCTGTGATGTTATTATAAGTATGAGACTAGATGAGCTTCAGGGATCGGGAGTGATCTCAGCTGGTGCTGGCCGGGTTGGTCAGGAGTCTTCGATAGGGATGTATACGTGGAAATCTAGTCTAGGGTTTTTACTTGTATTTAGAACCTCGGTTCAGATGACTAGGTGAACATATGTAGCATCTTTGATCTGGCTCTGGGTCTACGGTTGGTAGCTCATGTTCTTGTTTGATTGATGCGCGACCAAACGTTGACCTAATCCGGATTAGGGGCGTTACATCCATGATGTTTTCTGGGTGGTGCTGGCCGGGTTTGGGGCGAGAGTGTTAACTATAGTGAGACAGTGTTGTGTGATTTGAGGGCGAATCCGTGTTAGTGGGGGAGAATTGTAACGCTCATGAACAAAAAAATGGATTTTTGGTTGGTACGTCGATCCACACAAGGGGTGTGTGTCGATCGACACACGTGTTTTGACTTGTGAGAAATCATGTTTCTGGGCGTTGCGTCGATCGACACAAGGAGGGTGTGTCGATCGACACAAGGAGGGTGTGTCGATCTACACATGCTAAAATTGCACCGACAGGTTTGGTTCCAATTGCTCGGTTCGGTGGACCAGTTTAGGGAAGCCCTAGGACTTCACAAAAGGGGAGAGGGCCGCGTTTTGATTCTTTTTCAGTTTCCATAAATTTCCAGAGAGATTACAAGTGAGTTGAGAGAGGATTTGTAAGAAAATGAAGAATCACTGTTGATTTCTTCGAGTTCTTGATCCTAATAGCGTGTTTGTGAGTTTCTGGAAATCGTTTTTGGTGTGGGTGGATCGCGATTGGGTGAGGATTTTGGATTGGAGATCCGTGTTCTTCGCGTTCTTCGTGCTTTTCGTTCCTTTTTCCTTCCAGATTCGAGGTGAGTGCGCGACCATGGCTTATCTGGGTAAAGGATTGATAAGATACGATTGTTTGTGGTTGTTTTGGTTGGATTTCGTGTTTTGCTTGGTGGATTTTTGTGCAGGAGATGAAATTGTCGAGTTTCTGAGTTATGCTTTTTGGTGTCGATCGACACAAGTGGTGTGTGTCGATCGACACAGTGGCGGTGAGTGTGTGTCGATCGACACCAGATCGACACCAGTGGAGTGTGTCGATCGATACCGTCAGTTTGACATATTGAATGTGTTGTTTTCTCGTTTGGTTATTGTGTGATGTCTTGTTGATTGTTCATCCTGGTATTGTATCATTGCTTATGCTTGTGTGTATAGTCGACCGTCTCACTGAGTATTTGTGATAATAGTCACGCATCTCGTTTTGCCATGTGATGCAGGTAAAAATAAAGTGTGATAGTGGAATCGTGGTCGGGAAGAGGAGATGATCTAGTGTCTCTGTTGATTGAGTATTGGATTGTTAGAACAGCTAGGTTGATGGTGTTGTGATATTAGAATTGATGAGTTAGAATTGTTATTGGTTTGTTGGTTTTAGATTTGAATTGTTCGTTATTGGAATTGAGTTGGTTTAGTTATTTTAATGATTTCCGCTGATTGTTGTTGATTGAGAATTTAGCATATTGAGAGTTAGTATTTTTGCAGAGTCGTGCCTCTATGTAAAAAATAGAAACACTCGCTTATGGCATCAATTTTCTTAGAAAATCACAAAGGCATATTTTTGTTAGATTCACTTATTTAAACTCAAATAATGGAATTATACAAACATAGGTTAAATTTTTAAGATAGTTAGAATATAAAAAACATGGACCTACACGATAAAACTATAGGCTTCTAATGGTGAAGTAATTAAAAAATAAAGAAACAATTATAAATTCTTAAAGAATTAGATTAAATTAAACATATGTTTAGTTTGTTACATAAAAGTTTGAGTAACTTGGATATCTATTTACTTTTTGAGTAAATCACATGAAAATTGAGTGATTTAACTATTTATCCGGAAAAAAAAAATAGTTACGAACCTATTTGGTTTTGAAAGTTTGGTTAACAGTTTTGTTGAAAAAAAAGAAAATTATGTTTTATAACTAATAGTTTGTTTGGTAGTTTAGTAATATATCTGGAGACAATATCTATTAGTGTAGTAATTTAAAAAAAAAAAAAATTTTTATTTTAACGTTTATGGTATCCGTAAACGTTGGCACGGCTCTGTATTTATGGGAATACTAATTTGATACTATGAAAAAAAAGCGGCTCGAGTTGTTCACAGTCACTCACGCACTTACCCAACATTATCTGGATTGAATTGCTTAGTACGACTATTTTTAAGAGTTTTCCCCTTTAGAAAGATGATGCTTGATTCAATGTGCATTACCACTTAATTACCACATTGTTGATTGATGTGAACAGTAATTATTACCAAACTAGTGTATTATCCCACATTTTGTAATAATAACTAGATTCTCACCCGTACTATATGCGAGAATATTCATTGTATATGTTGTAAACTATGTTTGGCTTTCATATTATGTCGTATATAATATGCTCTAACTGTAGATATATATGTTTTTAACTTGTAGGTGGAATTGATTAGGTTAAAATAATACGATGGTTTTTGTTTCTAGGTTGTAGGTAGAAATGGAGTAGTTTCAAATATTGTATATATTGAATAGTTATTAGTGGGAGTATAAATAGTTGACTATGGAGTTGATTAGTTCACCCGCTACCACCCGCAAACTCTGTGTTGTTGAGGTTTGACAACAATCATGGAAAATGTTTTATATCGCTCTAAACCTCTGAAAACCAAAAGCTGCTTCCCTGCAGAGTTTGCGGTTGCGGGCGTTTGCGGTTGGATAATTAAAAAAATATAAACTGATTGTTTTATAAAAAAATATTTAAAATTAAAATAAAGATAAGAAAAAAAAATTAATATTTGGATACTAAATTATGAAATATATCAACAATTTGAAATTTTCTAATTAATATTGAATAACTTATCATAATTTTATATTTATAAAATCTTTAAACATAATTCTTTCAATTAATTTTTTATAAATTACTTATTAATAAATCTAACAAACCTTAAATTTTCAATATGTAAAATTAACCTCTCCGAAATAAATTTTCTAATTAATTACAAAATATACTCATTATATTCTATTACTAATTATATTGAATTATTGATTCTTATATTTTATTGTAGTAGCATGGTTTTTTATGTTGTTTATAACTATAAAATATGTTTATATTGTTAATTTAATGTTAACCGCTACCGCATCCGCTAGTCTACCAGTCATAAATATCCCGCAAACGAATTAATTTTCAATCGTTGTACCAGTCATATAAATCACTTAATAACGCTTGAAACAACAACCGTCCGCTTCTACAAACTCATGCACCTGCAACCGCAACTGCTGAGGTTACATCAGTCAGGCTCTATGTTGTATTAAAATGTATAGACAAAATCGAGTAGTTTTAAATAAGTTTATTGTTTTGTTTAAACGTTATCCACTATGCATTTTGTTTAGTCAATATTTTCGTTTTTATTTTATCTAAACTAATTGGATCCTTTTGTCTAATTGGATATATCTGTTTGGTAATGTGTTTTGTTGATATGAATAGGTATGGTATTTATATAAATCATATTTATTATTTTTAATATATTATTTTGATAATTTCGTAAAATTTTTGTTTTTCCTTTTTCTATGTAATAAATATATCACATTTCAAAGCACAATCCGCATCTTTAAGAAAATCTATATTAAAAATCTATGAATTTTATGAATTTACGAAATTAATAGTCGCTTATACAATTTACAAATAATTATTATATTTACAAATATTAAAATTTATAATACTCTAACTTTTGACCAAATTAAAATATTTAAGATCTTTATATTATGTCGCATAATTATTTGGTCTAATAGAATAACTGAATTAAACCAAATAAAACTTTCAAATTTAGACGCATACAAAATTAGGTTTTCTACTACTGTTTTCATTGTTTTTGTCCCTTTATGATATGAATGACTTGTGTTTTCTTCGATTATTGTATAATATCCCACACATGTCTCCTAGTAATAGGGTCCATGTATTAAAACACCATATTTGTTCGATTTGTGTGTATATTTATAAACACATAACCAAAAGAGTAAAGAAGTATGTAGCAAGTTGCATACGGGTTCATCTTAAAAGTTCAGCTTGTGATCACTAAGAGGTGTTTATGCAACATTGAGTCGACGTTTCATGCCACCATTATAATTTCATGCTCTAACTTTCATAGCTCGTGTGAGTTTTACACCTGCTAGTAACTTTTCACTACCAGAAATAAAATTTGTAAGCAAAACATAATATGTAACTGATTTTCCTTCTCCTATAGTTAAGATATGTATGGTTTAACCCGTCAAAAGACTTTGAAAGTATATGTACTTCTCTAAAAGAAAATTCAATGGCTTGTTACTTTCTTTGACCCTTGTATAATGCCCCACACATCTTTCCTAGTGATAGAGTTCATCTCTATTGTGTTCAGTCCATGTATTAAAACACCAGTTTATGAATTCAAAAAAATATTTGCTCATGCTTAACTCTTCTTATAGTCACGATATTAACATTTAAAACCCTAAATATTTATGTTTGTTTGGTATTAATAATTGCTCTTGATACACAACTTTTCCAAGAATCATTGCTCTTGCTTTATTCTTTATCATGGAACAAAGTTTGACTCTTTATTAATGAGATAAATCTTATTGTAATTAAATAATTTAAAAACTAAAACGTCATGCTCCGTCTTTCGTTTGCTCTAATTAATAACCACTATGCAATAACTAATTCCAAAAGCCGTGGCTCATTATCATTGACGCTCTTTCTCTTTTTATACTCTCCCTGATCATATATACCATCACAAAACCATACCAACACCGATATAATTCACCAAGATAGAAACCATGTACATACACGACTATGCTATACATATGTGTTTCTTGTGCATATACATGCCTTTCTTTTCTTTTTATTAAATAGTTAAATGCATATATTATATATAGCTGGTTTGTGTACCGATACATACAAATTTAGAATTTTATAATTGACAATTTAATTAGTGAACAAATGGTATACTAATTCGGTTGAAAGCAAAAGTTTCCTTTTTCTTCTATTTACTATTTATGTAAATCTTTCTATATTTACAACTTTTAAAATTTAACGTGTCTTTCGTTTAGAATGAAGTATTAGGCAATGGCAAAAAAATGTTTGAAGAGGAATGAAGTGTGACCGTCTCGCATGCTAACGTTCCCTTGGAATAGCTTTTGTCTACATAGATAATCTTGTAAGGATTTTTCTCTTTGTAAGTTGAAGATTTCGACGAGTCGAAAATGGGAGCTTCTTGTTCGTAATAGTGAAGTCAAGGCAAGCATTGTGTCCATGTAATGTCGGACCCCGTTTCTATAGTAGCTAAGATATCGACAGGAGTACCGATTTGTAGTTTCATTAGATAGTCGAAGGAATCATAGACGGTATTGGCGTAAGGAGATGATCCATCAGAGTTGGAAGGTCGAGATGTAAAGGAATTAGTGCGACGTTGGATTAAGTCGATGGTGAAACCGTGATGTAATGAGGTTGTGGTGGTAATTAAGAGAAAATATGTGATGATTTGTAGAGAAAGAGCCATGATCATTGTGGTTGCAAGAGACATGGTCGTATAATTGTTTGGTTTTTGAGACACAATGCTTCTTCTATGTCTTCTTCCTCCATGAAAATATTTAATACGTTTTGGAGTTTTGGTCCTTATTGTACATAAATATCATAAATTCTATGCGGGAACATTATTTTGTTATTTGTTTTATATTTAGTTGTCCCTAATATTTATAGTGTCAACTTTTTAGTACATGATAAATATATCTAGATATTCAAATATTGTATTTTATGGATATTTAAATGTTTTCAATTTTTCATAGCGTCTAGTAAATAGATTTGTATTTAATCCTTTTTTATGATTATTGAACATATGTTACAATTTTCTTACTTGGTTCACTTCGGTCAAACCAATGCTATCAAACGTTTAGATTAGAATCAAAACAATTCCCAGACACCCAAATCAGTTTGCGTTGTAATACTATTATTTTGCTAATTTCGTAAAATTAATACTTCTCAATGTGTTATGTAATAGTTAATATCATATTCCCAAGCAAACTGTATTTTTAAAAATCTTTATTAAAAATTTGACAAATCCAGACGTTAAAAAAATAATAGATCAATAATCTGAACTTATAAAAATAATTCACAAATTTTGAATAAATTATATATATATATATATATCAATTATTAATATTAGATATTTAATTAAGGATAATTTTTAATGGTAATCATAAATTAAAAATAATCTAATTTATGAGAGTAAGTGTTTTTTTAATATATCCCTCTTTTTAAGGATCAAATATTTGAATGAATAATCTTGTAAATAAAGTATTTGAAATTAAGAGATAATCTCGGTATATTTTTGTATGTGAAAATTTACTCGATTTAAAATATTTTAAAAATTTATTACCAATTATTATTTAGATCTATTATAAAATTGGTAAAATTAATATTTATTAGTCACACATGAATTTGTTTAAGATAAAAATTTATTTATTGCTGATTAAATTTGTTTGTCAAGTAGATTACAGTCAAAACAATTTCACAACATCCAAATATTTTGATGGAACATCCTGAGAAATTATGAACCATGTGAGTCCAAATTGGTCTAGGTGAGAAAAGACAAGTATTTTCTTTTGGTGTTACCAAGTCGATTCCAACAGTATTATGAATTCCAATCTCAAATGCCAATTTAAGTTTAGTCCCTACACCATCCATACCAAGTACAATACGATAATCACCTGCTCATCAAAACAAAACAAAGCCACACTCTTTAGAACCCAAAAACTTAGAATGAATTTTTTATTTAATAATATACCTAATGAAAAGGCTCCACTGATTCCGCCAATTCCAGGAACCATCTTCAAGATTCGTCTTGTGAGCTCAGCCCTAGCATCAATATCCACATCGGAATCCTTGCAAGTGAAACCCTCATCATTCTTCGATGCTTTTAACCTCATTGTTCTCGTCATCTGAGGAAAGCTGATGGAGAAAGGTTTGCATGGTGTTGCTACGGAAGAAAAACAGTGTCCTATTAACTGCAGTTTATAAATAAAATTACAAAAATTTAAAACATACACATTAATTGATTTCATAATACTTCAACTTGTTCATCATTTTACTCATCTTTCTTGCAAATAGATATTTTGAAATAGACCAGAAAGCTTGTACAACATTTACTTTTATAACATTGAAACATGGCTAGTATAGTATAAAACATGACTTTGTTTTTTTTTATTTTTGGGTCAACAAAAAATAAATGACTTTTAAATATAGAAAAAATTATGTAATGTTACTACCAAAAAAGAACAATCACAATTATCTATTTTATTGTAAAGTTCAGAACCGTAAAATATTTGTAAATTAAATAGCTAAGTAAAACGTACTTGAGTTTTTTTGTTTTTTTGGGTAAAAATGTTAAAAAAAACGTACTTGAGTTTTTATGTAGTTAAAAGTATATATGTGTGTCTATTTATATGTGAGTTACTGGATTTACCAAAAAATAAAATCTAAATCTGCCAAAAATAATTCTACCAAATCATTCTCCTGTTAAATACACTTTGCACCGGAGAGAAGAGTACCTAATTTAATCATGAAAACGATAAATAGCCCAATTGACTAAGTTTTTAAAAAAGAAAATGAACCCGATAAAAATATTGATGTTGCTGGTGTGATTCACATGCCGGCCCATCTTTACCTTTCTATACAAAGGGAAAAAGAAAATAAACATTTTCATATTTAACAAATGATTAGAAAAGTCATGTGCGAATATTTTAAAGGAATTTAACAACACAAAAACCATGAATATTTTTTAGTACAGAAATTGGTAAAAAAAGTAGCTTGAACTTTGTAGGTACCTTGAACTTTGTAGAAACTCCAAGTTTTTGAACAATCCAAACATGCTAAATAATATGACATATCTTATTAGCATATTATAATGTAGAGCATAAATTATATCATGCTTCATGAAGAAAATAGTACCAAGAAGGAAGATTATTTCATCTGTTTGGAGAAGAAAATTGCATCTTGGAGTTATGAAACTTCGTTTCTTTGTTGGATTCATTCACTGCTTAAACGATTTTATCTAACATCGAAGCTAAAACAAAATATCAAACCAAGAAAGAACAAATTTGAAGAATATGAACACTACCATGAAAAATAGAAAAATTCAATAAAAACCTATAAATTCAAAAACATGTTTGTGGGTAAAAAAATGTTATGATGATGGTTCTCTTATATAGGCCATTAAATAGATGAAAGGAGCATATAATAAAAGATATCAATATCGTATTAAAAAAAATGATCTGCAAAAAATCTTAAATATTAGGTAATATCTGCAATTTTTGTCAATTCTCTATTTTAAAGATATAAGTAGGAAGATTCAAAATTGATTTGTTATGATAATTAAAAAGAAAAACAAAATTAATTTCCAATAATAGTGAATATTCAAGAAATGTGTCATATATAACTTGTTCATTAGTTATTTATGTAAATGATTAAATGTGAAAATATTAATTTTTAAATTAAATATATCATTGGTTTTAAACTTCCGCAACGAACTTAGTGTTTTTTAAAACTTTATTATTATAAATAAATGAGTAATTAAATGCTAATACGCAAATTTGAATAAGAAAAATCTCATTGTTATTAGTGAAATTTTAAAAAATATCACATCTCAATTGCCACTTTTCAAAAATGACATACTTTAAAATAGTTTGCAAACGTACAACTATTCATTAAACTAAAAGTCAAATCTGCCCTTTTCATTTTTTCTCTTTCTTTCTTTTCTTTTTTTACTTACCTCATTTTCTCTTTCTTCTTCCTTTTCTCTTTTCTCTCGTGAAAGAGATCTGATTTTTTTTTCTTATTCTCTTTCTCTACAAAAATGGTGTGATGATAAGGTTGAAGAAGATAAAATTAAATCAGATTTCTTTCTCTCTTTTTCCATTTCGCTCTCATAGCTGTTTTTTTTTCTTTTTCTCTATAAAAAAATGGTGATGGAAGTTGAAAAAAAAAAAGAATCACTCTCTTTCTCTCTCTTAACCAGTTCTAAAACTGGATCGAATTTCATCATTTTTTTATACATTTGGGTTTTGATATTTGATTTGTGTAAAATCTAAGTTTGATTCGAATTATGTTACAAAATCTGAGTTTTTTTTCTATTTATGAATAATTTTTTTAAACAGTTTATAAAGTTTTTAAATAAATTATAAACCTTGTAAAAAACTTTTATAAATTTTGTCAAAAACCCTTATAAACGTTGTAAAAAAACTCTTATAAACCGTTAAAAAATATTATGAACCTTTTGAAAACTCTTATAAACCTTGTAAAAAACTTTATAAACTTCAAAAAAACTTTATAAATTTTTTAAAAACCCTTATAAAACTTGTAAAAAATCTTTATAAACCTTAAAAAAAAAAATTACAAAAACCTTATAAAACCCTTATAAAACTTGTAAAAAATTCTTATAAACCTTAAAAAAACTTCATCAACCTTAAAAAATTTCATTCACATTATAAAAAACTTAAAAAATTATAACTTAACCCTTATAAACGTTGTAAAAAACTTTTATGAACCTTTAAAAAACCTTTTAAATTTGTAAAAAAACACTTATAAACCGTTAAAACAAATTATAAACTTTTTAAAAACCCTTATAAATCTTGTAAATAATCTTTATAAATATTTTAAAAAAATTATAAATCTTTTAAAAACCCTTATAAAGCTTATAAAAATTATTTTTAAACTTTTAAAAAACTTTATAAAAACCTTATAAAACCCTTATAAAACTTAGAAAAAATCCTTATAAACCTTAAAAAAACTTCATTCACATTATAAAAAACTTTATAAACCTTGTAAAAAATCCTTATAAACATTTTAAAAAATCCTTATAAACAATTAAAAACTATATAAACCTTTTAAAAATCCTTATAAAATTTGTAAAAAATCCTTATAAACCTTTAAAAAACTTTATAAACCTTAAAAAAAAACTTTATAAAAATGTCAAAACCCTAAATCAGTAAGAATAACATCAAAAACAAAACTAATCCAGAAATAATCAAAAACTTAAAGCTGTAAGCCAAATAAAAAAAAAAAAACCTTAGATGTAATCAAATCGAATCAAAAACTCATATGTACAATACAAATCAAATAAACCCAAAAACAAACTTCTATGTCCATAGAGAAATCACAAAAATGAAAACAAACACAAATCCATACCTTCAAATATCCCCAGAAAAATTCAAATCTATTATTCTTCTAATTCCTCCAACGAAAATAAAGCCCAAAAAGCTCCTAGTTTAATTTCATACCTTCATACCTTCAAATTTCTCAGGAAACATTAAACCCAAAAAAGTTTCAACGAAATTAAACCCAAAAAAAGCTCTAGATCTAGAGAAAGAGACAGAGAGAAGAAATATATGATCTAGAAAAAAAAAAGAGAAGAAAGAGGAAAGAGAAGAAATTAGATCTATAACGCGAGAGAGAAAAAAGAGGAAAAAGAACAAAAAAATCAGATCTAGAAAGAGAGAGAAAGAGAAAAAGAAAGAAATAAATTTTTTTTGGATTTGCTTGTGAGAGAGAGAAAAAATGGACAAAACTGACATTTTGGAATAAATAAGTGCCAGATTTGCAAAGGTGTACATGCATATGGCATGCTTGTAAACTTATCATTAAAATGTGGCATTTTTATAATTGTCCCTTGTTAATATGGAAAGCAATAATGAAAATATAACACTAATATAGGGTATATCTCTGAAAATTAAGAATATACCAAATTTAAATTAAAAAGAAAAAAAACTAAAAGATATGATATTGTTATGGAATCCTAATTTGTTTCATATTGTCATTTTTATTTGGTATTTATGTTAAGTGTCTATAATTGATAGAATGATTAATCAATAACAATTTTGACGATATATTATGCGTAACTTTGTTAGAGAAAGAAATTGATGGTGCAATAATTTTTATCACATATAAGAAAATTATGATTAATACAATGACGTGTGACTTTTAAGTCAAAAGCTATTGGATCTTAATTGATTAGAGAAGATTCGTAACTTTGTTAAAAAAAAGATTAATACAATTTCAGAAATATTATGAAAGATTGCATTAACTACTTTTCTAATCTTTTAAAAATATTAAATAATTAAATAACTTTCGAAATTTAATGTTATCAAAGATTGCCACTAACTACTTTCCAAATCTTCCGTTTTGTTACCTTTTTTTTGGCTAACTATATATATAAAACATTTAAATGTCGTATTGATTATTTTTTGCTTAAATTACAAAAATATAATTAATGAAAACGGGTCGCACGATCCGGGTCGAGAGGATCCACACCTTTTGAAGTCGGATCCAGTGTAAAAAATGCCCGAAATTGTATTGAAAATTACTGAAATTGCCATTGCATTAGTTTAAAATTACATTTTCAATTTATTTAATTTAGTTAATAAGGCAATGGTAGTTTCGGTAATATTTAAATCAATTTTGTACATTCTTATAAATGTACTTATGTTTTAATATTATAGAAATAATCGCATCTCCTTCATCTCACAATGTGCCCAATTATTTTTATTTTGTTGAAATGAATGTAAAATTTATTCAAAGAAAAAAACCGTTTTTACAACAAGTGCAACATTTTGCGAGATATGTTTATCATTGAAATTGTTAAAGAAAAACAGAAAGAGAAGAATAGTTCATGTTGAAGCAAACCAAGTTTCCATTCCGCCCTCGTATCTCTTATTTCCCAATCCGCAAAGTGTTGATAATCTGTTTCGGACTTCTTTGTCAATGAATTTGATTATTTGCTTTGCCACCATATGAGTTTACCCATTTTTTCTATTATTGCGTTCCCTCCAAATGTGCCTAATTATTATATCGTAACAAAAGGTTTAAGAGTTGTTTTGCAGTGAATGTGTAACAAAAGGTACATTATAATATTGGGAACGACTAACATATTACATATAAAGTATTGTTCATCTCTTGATCTTGAATTATAGTAGTCACTATTGTAATCAGGTCAAGTAGCCTATGACTAACGTAACTGAAATAGTATTATACTTGTGCCTAATTATTGGGATCGACATTAATCTGAAGTATAAATAACCACAATTTTTTTTTTTTAAAGAAAAAGATATATCCCGACATAAAAAAATGTTTTGAAATAATCTAATAATATATGATATAAAACGTTCGCATGTATTAAAACAAGCATAAAAAGACAAATTTATTTATTAAAAGAAAAAGTAAAAGCATAAAAAGGATACCGGAGTAAATGCGTTACCTTCCACAATCTCTAGCCTCTTCACTGTACGTATTGACACACTATGAGATCGGAGGTGAATCGCGATAAGAAAGACGTTACGGGAAGAGATCAGAACAGAGAGTGGAGTCGAGATACGAAATCTCTTTCCTTAACTCTAAGAATATCCCGCAGTGCGACAGGTTTTATAGATTCACGAGTCCCAGGATATAACCACTGCAATCGTGTTCGCAAGCACTCGAACGACGATTCTAACGAACTGATAGAAACTACAATACTCTCATAAAAGACTTACTGGAAGAAACAGAGAGAGATTGGTGGTTTTTTGATATACGCTATATATTCCAACGAGGAAGACGGCTCCTGTTTATATAGTCGCCAGAGAATGAGAAGTTATCGAGTAGTTTAAAAACCGCTGGGAAGTTATCTCGGAAAAACCGCCGAGCGGTTTGGGCCAAAATCGAAAGGCTTTTATAAGTCCATTTACTTGGTCCAAAAAGAATAGTCTTGATGGACCTTTGATCCAATTGCCCAAGCCCAAGCCCAAGCCCAAACCCGGTTCGACGCGCATGTGGGGTTTCCCTCTTCTCACACTTTGTCCATAGATGTGTTATGTTTTGAACATAGACATATGAGTGACCATATATATACTACTTGAAAACCTCCCAAACTTTAGATGTGGGACATTTTACAAGTCAATCACTTACTAACCAAGAGGCTTTTCTCATTTACTTTTCTACCAATTTTGCATAACACATAGGCCCAATACAAGTTTCAAGTGTTTATTCCAAAATTTGGTCCAACACGTACATGTTTCTCTTTTGTCTCTTTTGGATGTCTGTCTTCTGTTCTTCAGGACTCGTTCAACGAGATAATTCATGGAGAGTGGTGTTTGGAAGTTTGCCTGCTCTGCGTGTGATCTTCAGTGCCATCTCAATTCATAAACTATTTAATTACTTTATTTACTATTTGGTCTTCTTTAAATACTTCCTCCATTCGATTATACAAAATGTTTGACAATTAACTTTTTGTTTTATTTTATAAAAGTTTATTTTTTGTGACAAATTGTAGATATTTTATTAGAAATGGAATGTTGACAAATTGAAATAACCTAAATAGTTTGGTCCAATGGCAATGAAAGTAAAAAATATTAAAGCAAATTCAATTGGTACTTTTGTCGAAATTTTAGCTATGTTTTACAAATTTATATATAAAATTTAATGAAATGTGACCAATTATATTACACAATATCTTTTTTTATTGGTTATTATGTTTCTAGCTAGATATTAACCAATACTATTTTGCCAATACTTTATGAAAAGTAAATACTGTCTAATTTTTTTTTAAATACTGTTTATAAGATAGATGAAAAAACTAGATATATTACTTGCCAATTCTATTTTGTTAAATAACGTACTTGAGTTTTTATGTAGTTAAAAGTATATGCGTGTCTATTTATATGTGAGTTACTGGATTTACCAAAAAATAAAATCAAAATCTGCCAAAAATAATTCTACCCAATCATTCTCCTGTTAAATATACTTTGCACCAAAAAGAAGAATACCTAATTTAATCATGGAAACGATAAATAGCACAATTGACTAAGTTTTCAAGAAAGAAAATGAATCCGATGAAAATATTAATTTTGTTGGTGTGATTCACATGCCCATCTTTACCTTTCTATACAAAAGAAAAAAGAAAATAAACATTTTCATATTTAACAATTGATTAGAAAATTCATGTGCCAATATTTTAAAGGAATTTAACAACACAAAAACCATGAATATTTTTTAGTACAGAAATTGGTAATAAAAGTAGATTGAACTTTGTAGAAACTCCAAGTTTTGGAACAATCCAAGCATGCTAAATAATATGACATATCTTATTAGCATATTATAATGTAGAGCATAAATTATATCACGATTCATGAAGAAAAGAGTACCGAGAAGAAAGATTATTCCATCCATTTGGAGTTGAAGATTGCATCTTGGAGCTATGAAACTTCATTTTGTTGTTGGATTCATTCACTGCTTAAATGTTTTTGTCTAACATCAAAGCTAAAACAAAATATGAAAACAAAAAAGAATAAATTTAAAGAATATGAACACAACCATGAAAAATAAAAAACTGCAATAAAAACCTATAAATTCAAAAACATGTATGTGGGTAAATTTTTTTTTATAATGATGGTTCTTTTATATAGGCCATTAAATAGATGAAGGGAGCATATAATAAAAGCTATCAATATCGTATTAAAAAATGATCTGCAAAAATTCTTAAATATTATATAATATTTGCAATTTTTGTCAATTCCGTATTTTAAGGAGATAAGTAGGAAAATTCAAAATTGATTTGTTTTCTAATTAAAAAAAAAAAAATTAATTTCCAATAATAGTGAATATTCAAAAAAGTGTCATATATAACTTGTTCATTAGTTATTTGTGTAAATGATTCAAATTGAAAATATAACTTTTTAATTAAATATATCATTATTTTCTAAATATTTTTTAATAACTAAATATTAAATTTTATAATTTCAAAATATTTATCCTTGAATTGTTTTAGTTTAAAACAGTTTTTTTTCAAAATCTTTCGCAACAAACTTAGTGTTTTCTAAAGCTTTGTTATTATAAATAAATGAGCCCAACAGCAGCGTTGGCAAATGCATAGCAAAAACGGGAGATAGAACAGCCGATTAACTGTTAATCAGCGTTGGCAATACATTTCCCAATTACAGCCTGAAGCACTCCTAAGTGTAGAAAGACGTCTTAAGCGAGTATACTACTCCAAAACCCTCAAGGTTTGTCATAAAAAGATTAACAATAAACTAAGTCATAACCAAAGGGAGATGATCAGTCATCAAGCCTCATCATCCTCATTGACCTCGTTGCCATCATCGTCCTCTGATATCTCTAAAGCTCGCCTCACGCCAGAGACAAGCTCCCCAAACACATCACGAGCATCGTAAATCGGGATCTGCCTCTCAAGTAAGTCCTGCTCCGCGGCATCCAAGGTCGGTCCGTCAGGTTTACGGAGACGCCCAATGAACTCCAGGTTTGCATCAACTTCAGCAAGATCCAGTATGTTGGTCTTCGCCGTCCCCTCAATCTCCACGTTGCAATCCCTACTCAGCACATAAATACCAATGATATGCCTCAATCCCCTGGGGTTGATCTGAGCAACGGAGGTACCGTTCGCCTCTAAGAAACGAAGAAGGAAGCCGGCCACCGGAAACTACAGCAAGCAGTGCTCAAAGAAGTTCTCATACAAGGTGAAGTACCCCGGAGGCGGAGCATCAGCTCGTTGAGTAGAGTCAGGGAGAACCAACGTAATCTCATCTGAAATCTCACACCTCTCTCGGAGAAGCTGTAACGACTCTGCATCCGAAAGGGTAGATCTCGGAGGGTCCGAACGCTTCTTCTTCTTCTTCTTAGCCGCCATTGGCTGGTCAACCTCTGCAAGAGAGTCATCATCACTGACCTCAGCATCGGAAGGAAGTGACCTAAAAGTGGAGGAAAAGTTTGACGAGAGAGCGGCGTCGGCTTCACCAGCAGGAAGCCGTGGGTCCTCATCATTAAAAGGGAAGGAGAGCCCAACACCTCCACCTCGGGCCATCAGGTCCTCATCGCCGCTAAGCCTCTTCGCTTCCTCGTCATCGGAAACATCGATGTCATCCTCATCAGGTCCACCGAGGCAATAACGCGAGGTCGTAGTCTTGGCGCGATGGCGAACCGCCGAGATGACTTTTTCGTGACATGTCTCCGACAAAGCCGGTGACGCCATCGGCTCGGGCACCGAGGCTGCCGTCGGCTCCACACCTCGGGGCTTCGCCGCTATCGGTCCGGTGCTCTGTTCCTCAGTCGTCGTCATATCAACGATTCCCGATGTCTTCGGCACGGGCTCCTCCACATGAAGCGAAGACGTCTTCGGCATGGGCTCCTCCGCGAGAAGCGAAGATGTCCTCGACATTGACTCCTCTGCACGGGGGAAAGACGTCCTCGGCATCTCGTCATGAAGCAGAGACATCACCGGCTCCTCGCCACGGAGGGAAGACATCGTCGGGTCCGGTTCGTGGTGAGGGAGAAGCATCGAGACCTCGGCGCCTCGGGTGAGAGACATCGGCTCTCCAGATCGGTCTGCCGGAGCCGTCGGGTCACCGGAGTCCCCGAGTTAGACCTCCTATCCCGAACCCATTGCTCCCTTCGAAAATCATTTCTCATTGCCAAAGACGTTATTGACGTCGGCACGGAGTCTTAAAACCTCCATAGGAAACACGAAATCTTAAAACCTCAAGAAAAAAAAAAAAAAATCATTTTTCTGCAGTAATGCAGTAGCTTCAGCAAACGAAGCGTGAAGTCTAAAAATCTTCATAAAAAGAAAAAGGAGTCTTAAAACCTCCAAACGCAAAAAAATAAAAAATAAAAAATAAAAAAATCATCCTCCGCTACGGGTGTAACGGCTCCAGCCAACAGCAGCATGCTAACAGTAACCTCATAACTTTGAACGTTAACATCTCGACATTCCATAGTCTTTAACTCGATACCGTTATCACTAACACTACCGAGCTGGGGGGCTAACTGTTGGGGTCGGATTTCATCCGCTCAACGTCAACGTTCAAAGAACAGACAACTGGAAAAATGACCCTCGGGACTCTCAACGTCTAAGGCGGAATGGTGCCTAAGTCCTCACGCGAAGCAAAGCGAATGATCATGTCAAGAGCCTGACCCGAGGACGTCTTCGCTGCTACGCGGGAGAGGACGTCCTCGCTGCTACGCGGGAGAGGATGTCTTCGCTGCTACAAGGGAGAAGACGTCTTCGCTGCTACAAGGGAGAAGACGTCCTCGCCGCTACATGGGAGAGGACGTCTTCGGTCACTAGGGGAGAGGACGTCTTCGCACACTCCAGGCCGAAGACGTCTTCACAAGCAATGACCCAACGGACCAAAGACGGCTCAAACCGAAGTCCAGTCCAGTCACGAGGCCCAGAGAACTAACCGACTCAAGGAAGGTGACTCCGCGAAGACTTAGGAGGCCTAACCGACTTAGAGATAGTATATATACCTGATGTAAAAGCCCTTGAAAAGGCATTCGGAATCTTGTTGACAAAATCTTACAGAGCAATAACAAACAACTTTTTCATATCTTGGTGATCTTAGCTAACCCTAGAAATCTCTACCTCCTCACGAAACCCTAACAAATCTAGTTGTGTTGGTTTTGACTTCCACATGACTTACAGAATAACGACGAAGAAGGTGGAGGGCTACTTGATCGGGGCGTTTTCCGAAACCAATTTATCTTTCATATTTATACTAAGAGGAATTAGGGTTCCGGCCAAAGTAAAATATGTAAAGAAAATATTTTAATCAATGTATTTTTAGAAGTACTTTAAACAAAACTTATTACTAACTAGGCAAGACCCGCGCCCTGTGCGGGAGTGAACTTCTCAAGAAAGTATACTGCTATAATGTTCATGAGAGAAGACTGTGAGTCCTCGTGCTTATACCAAAGATGATCCAAATATGTTATGTTTCGAAAGCATATTTTAGAGAATGATATTTGTGAAATCATATTTCAGAGGATGATCCATTGGATATTAGAATAAATTCAGAACACCATTGAAAAAAAAATAAGTCTATTATGTTTTCATAGAAACCGGAGGTAAGACACAATAAAGCTAAAGATTCTGAAAGATTTCTTTGAAAACAACATTTGTTGTATTTGTAATCGCCTTTCCGTCTTTGTCGGTGATAAGAATCTTTAAACCTTTTCTTGACCCCATGTTTGAAGATCATGGTTTGTTTGATAAAATGGATGAGAAGCGAAGAGGGATAGAGTCTCTAGAAGAAATAGTAGGGTTGGAATTCTTTTCCTAGTTATTAGATTAACAGAAGATACTTTTGAGGGAGTATCTCATTGTTGTCTTCTTCTATGAAATGTTTCCTTCTTGTTCTTGTGTTAGTTTCCTTTTTCTTCCTTCTCTGTCCTGAAGTAGACGATAACCATAACCTCTTGTATTTCTCAATCGCCTTGAGAATTTTAAGCCATTGTTTTACATTTTTTTTTACGTATGATAGATCAATTATAATGACACTCTTGTTTACAAATGTAGTTTTCGTGCCTCCTTCTTCAAGAGTGTCAAATATTGTTTTTGTGCCTCCTTCAAGAGTATCAAATAATGATTTTGCGTCTCCTTCTCCTCGTACTTCTTATCCTCCTACTCGTCCTTCTCCTCCTCCTCCTCGTACTTCTTCTTCTCATTCTCCTCTTTCTCCTCCTCCTCCTCCTTCTCCTTCTCCTTCTCCTTCCTAGGGATTAGGATTCCTAAAGATACTTTTGAGGAATTATCTTCTTCTACGAAGTGTTGCCTCATCATTCTTGTGTTTGTCTTTCCTTTCTTCATATCTCTCTTGGTTTTTTGAGTATTTATTAGAAAATGACACATATCTTCATCTTTAGCTCGGTTAATACCTTTTACATGTCACATTGCCCGTATTTGTTTTAAGTATCCCTTCACCATCAATTTTTTTATTAGAGTTGCTAAAATTATACTTCCGAAAATAGATTATTAAAATCATTAAAATCTCCATTCAAAAAATAATATACATACAATGAGACTATTTTTTGTTTGTGTTTTTCTTTCATCAACTTTTTTAAGACATTATCAAGCTAGAAGAGTATTCGTGATGCTAGGGATTTGGATATGATAACTCCTTAAAGTCTGGGTTTAAGTCTTTTCCTAAGTACTGTTTGCGTGAAGATATTTGTGAGGGAGTACCCTGCTATTGTTTTATTCTATTAAATGTTATCTCCTTATTTTTATGTCGTTTTCTCTTCCATCTACCTCCCCCCCCCCCAAGATCTTCTTCTTCTTTTCCACACCCTTTCTTATATATTTATAGAAGAAACACATTTACCTTAGAGTCTTTAGCTTGTCCTTTATTGTATATATAAAAATAAAAATGATGCGAAAAAAGGATATAAACACAATGAGACCATTTTTTTTTCTGGAAAAATATCAAACCATAAAATCGATTTTTTTTTTCAAAAATCTTAGCTTTGTAATAATTTATCAATGCCAAGACTATAAAGCATAAGTTCAGATTCACATACTTACAAAATTTGATACTTAAAGACAATAAACATTAAAAAAAATACCATTAAAAGTTTAATGTTCTTAAAATATCATTAAAAGATTTCAAGTGAACAAAAGATATTAATAATTAGAGTCTAAAGTGAGAACCAAATAGTAGAAGCCCCCTTAACCTGTGGATTGACAAATGGTTCATTAATGCTTCTACACCAGTATGTATGAGATTCGCGTCCCAGAAAATGCAAATTAGTAAAGACACAAATTATAGAAGATTTTCAGCGTGGTGCAAGGAGAGTCGTTCGGAGTGGTCATGCATGTCAAAGCTAAAATTATCTGTTGTATAATAATCAGTATAATTGTTCTCATAATTTGTGATAATTCAAAAATCTAGACGATTATAAAATAAAAGAGAGAACCAAATATATTTGAAAATCATTTGTTTATATTAGGAATATATTTGTTACATTAGGAATATATTTGTATATAATTTCCATTCTCTAAAAATAATTAAACTTCCAATTTATCTTTTAAAAAAATTATTTATGCAGTGTAGCAATTATTCCATGATGAGCTTAGTGGTTGTCGAGTTTCTTTCATTCTCTTCTCCATAAATATCATGAATGAAAATAACTTTGACCAGTACATGATTATATAAAAGGAGTTGATTATTAACTCAAACTCTAAACCAACATCATTTTTATGATCTGAGTGGTTACCGATTTTTCTCTATGAAGAAGCAAACAATAGAAGAGACAACACGAATACCATAACAAAATATATATATAAACATATGCATAGATCTTGTTCTTACGAAAACAAATATTATATGCATGGTGATTTATTCTTGATTACAACTTGAGTAAGAATTAACTCATAAATTAACGTAATGTAAAAAACTATAACAATGCAATATAACGTAATACGTTAATATATGCCACAACTTCACGTGAATGAGATATTGGTTTGAACATATTAAAGGAAACCTCAGTTGTGGTCTCTTCTTCATCATTAATCTTCGTTCGTACATTTTGCTTCTTCTTTAATGATACTTTTTCTTAGCCTCTTCTCCTTTAATTCTATGGACAAATATCTTCTTTGAAATAAAATCTCGTTATACAGTTGTCATTTAGTCATTTTTATCGCCTTCATAATTGAGATGTTAAAACACTCGTGAAGTTCCATGTTCATAAACTATAGACCAACAAAAAAGGAAACAAACTATATACCAAGGATCCTTTACCAAAAGGAGAGAAGTATAAAGAAAATATATACTTAATGGTGTCTCAGACATATCATGGTTATTGAGAGGGAGATTATCCTACTCTTTCTCACGCCAATCTAATCTCAAGAAAAAATGAAAGCTCTTCCATTTTCTCAAACAAATCGTTAAATTTTATACTCTTTAATGTGGTAATGATAATTAGAAGCAATTGCCTTAAAGTAAAACATATCTATTTAGCTTTTGGTTAAGCATATACCTCAATAAAAATAACTAAGGACTCTACGATCTACTTCAATGGCTTCTCCCCTTATTCCGACTTCAACTCTTGATCAACATCTTCTTCATGGCACAAGCGATCCATCGTTGCTAAGGTATCTTCGCCCTATTGTGTCTCATGTTCTAACTTCAATCCGTCAGCTTAGCCAACACTTGGTCTTGGACCAAGCTCGTTGATCGGTCAGCGTATATCTCTCCTAAGATAAAAACACAATCGACGGAGACCGCGTCGTCAAGTAAGGGGAACTTTTCATACGTCCGTGCCAACTACATTACCTTAGTACCAATCTTGCGCGCTACGTCTCTCATTTCCTTTACGTTTTCCGTCCCGCGAATCAGTCGTTGCTTTGCTCCAACTGTTTTTTTGGAGGAAGATTTTGTTTTTTAAACACTTCATGGATAGTTTTAAACAAAACTAAACGAAAACACAATATGCTCTTTATCATAACAGAGCAAAGACAAAAGCTCCATACACCAAACCAAGTTTTAAAAACACGCTCCATATACCAAACCAAGTTCTAAAAACACAAGCTCCATGATTTGAACCAATAAGCATGACATCTTTATTTGTTTTCGATGCTTCCCAACTAACCTTCCATTTGTAAGTCTTTCCTTAGATGTGAGGAATGAGAACGAAAGACAGGTCACGCCGAAGATCGACAACAGTGTTGGAGTCAACAAAATTGAAAAGAGAGAACACAGAGGGGAAATTTGAGATAGAAAGAATTAAAACCTAATTTTACTTTGAATAGAGACCTATTATGAGAAATCTAGGATGAATGACATATCTTGGTTCAGAGGCCTCTCCAATCCCCCTGCCATTGAAGTCTCATTGAACTCTCCCGAGTTATCAAAGAAATATCACTTGCAAGAAGCACTTGCTGGGAATAAATCACAATGGGAAGCACATATACGACACATAACGTATTATAGAAAAGATCTATGCAATCATTTGCCAATTAGGTAACACAGGATCATTAATACATAAAGCAATTTTTTTTTTTGCTTGTTTGATAATAAACTCAGATTACATCACTAAGCTTGATGAAAAACATATGGAGCTATGCAATTATTTGCCAATTAGGATTAAAAAAATAATGTAACTAAAAAACAGATGAGTAAAAAAGCTTACACAATAAAAAAATGTCAATTACATTGTTCATTGTGTTATTCTCTTCATGGCTATCATCTTCTTTTCTTTTTGTGGCGGTGGGTCTTCTTGTCCTGATCTTTTAATAAATAAATTTTATATAGACAATAAAAAATAAATTAATCAAATAAACATGGCATATCAAACCGTATATGATAGAAAACAAAAATCAAATTCTATCATCTAGACAACACGCGTGACGGTGGGTAAGGGATTCAATAGTTATGAGTCGTAGAGTGACTACATCTTGTCACAGATAAAGGCAAGCCCTTAATTATGCAACTAAGAATATGCTTCCTCTTTAAAACCTCAGTACAGAAAAGTAAAAGATAAAACAAAAAGACCAACAAAGAAGAAACTTACTAAATTCTGCTGAAAAATTATACAAAAATTCGATGTATCAATCAATGTATAGACATACCAACACTAACCATTCTTATGTTCTATCCTCTGCTCCTGTCTCAACTTTAGTTAAGATCATGGGATGTTTGACCAAGCCATCTGCAAACACAAAGAAAAACAAAGTTATCAACTTTGTTTTTAGTTTAGGGTTCCTAATTGACGAAAAAAATGTAAAGATTATCATCAACCAAACCATGAGTAAAACAATCTTCCGAGTGGGCTAACGTTTGTATTGGAACTAAACTCTTTGAGAGCTTGTTTTCTGTATTATTGGTCATAGTCTTACCGAACAAACGGATCGCTATGTCTTGCAGTTCTTTCACCTACACATCCTTTGAACTGTATTACAATTTTTAAAGGTTTCATTAGATCAACAGTATTGACCATACGATAACTGATAATGTATTCAAGTGTGTGTGTGATTGATCTTTAAGATTTTTCCTCTACCTTCCCAACTGTTTAATCAGTGTAGCCTTTAGATGCAGCCACAAAAGCAATTGCAAGACCAATATTTCCCGTATTTGGCTCTACTAATACTATATTTTTTTTTTCTATTGTATTAATCAACAAACAGCCTCACCTTTTAAAAAAAAAAATAAAACAAACAGCCTCAAAATAATTCAAAATATTTGTGTAGACATATTTACAATAAATAAATTATTCAAAATATTAAATTTAACTAATACCTATGTTTCTTAATTCTCCATGTGTCTCCAAGAGAAGCCATCGCCAAACATTCACCAACACCGTCGAGAAGCTCCGATCACCACCATCCTTCTGCCAAATATTTCGGATAAGATTTTCTCGTGTTCAAACGATAACCCTTGCTTTAATTTTTTACTATTTTTTAGTGGGTTTAGTTTTAAGAAAGAGGCCCAACAAAATATTTAGGCACGTTAATTTTATTTTCTTATATCCACTGTACTTCTGTATCTATATTTCATCATCAATGAATGAATGAAGTTGGCCGCCAAAAAAAAAAACTAATACCTTTGTTAACATTGACGTAAGACACGACAACCGTTTTTATTGAATCATGCAGATCCTACATCAACGTAATACCGGATCCACAGCCTCCACTGCTGCCAAAACAAATTAAAAAAAACTTATTCGAAAATCATACATTTGTTAATCTTAGCGTTTGCCTATAATCTAGCTAACAATAGAATAATAATCAGATCAATAATCCAGAATATTAATAATAATAAAAGCAAATGATTGAAGTGCACTATATTAATGAACGTGCAAGAAGGGAATAATTTTATATTATTAGTTTTTAGAGAAAAATGAATGTTAACATATATGTGTTCCCATGCGATTTCCACGGAAATTGAGAGCCATACAAATTCGAAGACAATAAGCAAGTAAGCAGCCTTCAATTCAAGATAGAGAAATATGTCAAACGCTTGTATCTATATAAAAGGATTTATTTTGATACGAAAAGAAAATATACAAAGAAGGTATATATAAGATAGGAAATCAAATGTAAACATGAATTAGGGTTTGGCACACAAAAATGGCCGACCGTACCATATCAAGAAGAACTCCATAGGAAGAAAACTTATAAAAAGAGGAACGTACGATTTGTTTAGGTGTTATGAAATCAAGAGGAAGGTAATATATGTGAATTACTGAGATCATATCATCAAGTTAGGGTTTAATGCTAAATTCGATTCATATATATCTATCTATAATATAAAATTCGAAAACAATAAATCGGATATATCCATTAACTTAATACAAATAAAAAAAACTATAAAATAATTATAAAATTCAAGATCTAAAATTCGATTTTCATTAAAGGTAAGATGATAAAGAGTATGGAAATCATAAGACTCAAAATACGAATCGAAACCAACTTTGACAAACCAAAAAATCATAAAATTAATATATTACTTACCTCGTTAATCACAGAACCAACATGCAATAAATCTACAAAATATCAAACACACATGTATCATTGGCAAAACAAATAAATGATTAGTTAGTTTAATTTTATATGATTAACAAAATATAAACCATAAAACGAAGCAATCTCATCAAGTAAAGAAGAAACAAACAATTTATTTATTAAAATAAAGATAGATCGGACGATTGTTAAGAAAATAATATACTAACAAAACTATAAAAGAAGAACAAACATATCAATACCTTTATACTTATCGCGAAACCAATTAAAAAAATTAATAATATTAAAGAATCACTCTACTAACGAATGTTAAGAAAGCATTCCATAAACGAAAATCAATTAAGAAGATGAGCAAATAAGAAAAAGAGCAACGTACAATGCAACTCAAAAGTAGCAAAGAAAATATTTTGTTTAGGTGTTATGAAAGCAAGAAGAGAGTATATATACAAAAACAATGACATCGTATCACCAAATCAGGGTTTACAATACACATTCGATTCATATATATGTGGAATGTATAAAACTATAATAAAAATAAATCGAAACATATAGTTCACACCAGAAAGAGAAACCAGACATACTAAAGTACAAAAAAAATGCGAATAAGAAAACTATCATTAGAAAATCAGAGAAACTCGTTAACAACCATATAAACATATGAACGTAAAACCTAAAAAATACGGTAGTTGTAAAACTATGAATTGCAATGGATCGAGGAACTATATATATAGATAAAAGTTTTAGGGCTTCACTTATTCGATAGTAGCTAGGGTTTGTTTTACTAACATATTATTTTATGGACTTAAAATATGAGATTAGCACTATATTTTATGGGTTTAATATGATCTGACCCAATAAAATATTAAAAAAACGGCCAGGGGTATTTTGGTCAAGAAAAATTGATGGCACAAGTAGTAATTAGGATGATTTTATTAAGGGTATCCCTGTAATCAACCACCCTCAAATTCATTCTTAGAGCGCCACGTAGGATTTCGCACTTCATATATAATTATATAGATTAAATTTATTAATTATACATTTATTTTCGGGTTTTCGGGCCTGTCCGAGCCCAACCGGGCTTAAACCCAAAAATTCAATAGCCCGAATGGCCCAATTTTTTGGGCTTATATATCGAGGCCCGAGGTATTTTTAAGGGCTGGGCTTGTACGGGCTTCGAACTTTGACCCTAATTGGCATGCCTAACTTTACATCAACTATTTTGAATCTCTTTCTTATAATAACATTTATTTTTTGTTTGATTTAAACCTATTATAATTTTATTTAACTATATTAATATAACCTTTTTGATTTTTTATTTTCTTTAGAATAAGGAAAATGATTTTTTGAAGTCCTCTAATAATTGAATATGTTGAACAAAAATGTAATTAATGTATGTGTCAAAAATTTAAATTGAAAATTAGAAAATTTAAACAAAAAATGATGTGTCAATAACATGTGGATGATGATGTGGATGCATGAGAAAAAAAAAAGCTTTATTTATATATATAGATATCATAATCATCATCACCCCAATCGAAACTGAACAATGCAAACATTAGTGGTAAATAGTAAAATATACGTCTAAATTTTGTTAAAAAATAATAAAAAGTAAAAAATATTGATGAAATAATTTAGCTTTAGAAGCTAATTTAATAAGAAAATTATTATTGTTTTGTGAAATTTAACACATTTATAACCATAAAAAATTAAATTTGAAAAAGATTTGTTAAATTAATATTTTATAAGCTTAATTAATCAATTATTAAAAACTAATTCTGCCATTCCGCAACATTCAGCTGATACCATTTGAATTTACAGTTTTTCTGTCAAATTCTGCAAAAAAATCACCAAAAATTCAGCCAGATTCCGCAATTCAGTTAGATTCAGCCGTTACCGTTTGCACCCTATATATATAAGACAAACCCATTAAAGATCATAACGGCTCAATATCTCAAGTACCCCCAAGAAAAGGCTGGTAAAGGACGAGTGGGGTACACACGCCCTCCGTTATTGTCACTGGTAGACTTAGAGGGCAGAGATAATGGCTTTCGCGGCCCTACTCTTCACCAGCTTCCTCTTGACAGGACTCACACTCGCTGTTTCTTTCTTCACCTCCCGATCCACCTTAGAATTTGACGCAGCGTACGAAGAGAGAATTCAGCTCAATTGAAAGTTTCGAAGAACGTTCAGGACCTGCTTCCTAAGAAATGATCTCAAAAGATATCGACTTCTAGGGTTTGATTATAAACTCATCTTATTAATATCAAAACTGAACGTTTAAAGAAGAAGACAACAACTTATATAGAAATCTCATCTAGGTCACAAACGACTTTGACAAAGATTTAATACTAAAGCCCAAAATAATAAAGTGCTATTAAGTATGATAAAAAAAGCCCAACTTAATTTAAATGAAAGATAAGAAACGTGACGTTTACGTCACGGCAGCAAGTGATGCAGCTGCATCAGGTCCCTCCGGGTTGGAAAGATTCGACCGCGAATCGAGCGGCGGATCAGGAGCAATGTAACGTGAGAGATAGCGGATGTTAAAAGCATCGGAAGTGTTAACACCAACGGGAAGACGAAGACGATACGCATTATCGTTAATGCGTTCAATCTTCTTTGCCTTTAATTTGTTGTAAGCACGCGCATGCATTCGATCTTTAGTAAGAACCACCCAAACAAGATCACCAACATCAAAGACAAGACGACGACGATGACGACGAGCATCATGAGCAATAGCTTTGTACTTGGATGTTGAAGCATCAAGATTGGCTTTGGTGTCCTATGAATGCGAGTAATATCACCCACAAAATCAGCGGCAACACCATGAATGCGAGTAAGATCAGGGAGGTTCGATAAATCAACAGGACCACGTAGGACAACACCATAAATGATTTGAAAGGGGCTGAATCCAGAACTACGATTGTGGTAACTTTGAATCCCACGTCTTGATTGAATCACCCACGAGACAATGCAAAAGATTTCCGAGAGAACGATTAGTGACCTCCGTCTGACCATCAGCCTTAAGGTGATATGCTGAACTCATATCAAGACTCATTCCCAAAAGTTTCCACAATGATCGCCAAAAATGTCCAAGAAAACGAGAATCACGGTCCAAAACAATGGAAGAAGAAAGGCCATGTAAACGATATACTTCATGAAAGAAAAGTGTAGCAACCTCTATTGCATCAGTAGTACGCTTACACGGGATGAAATGAACCATCTTAGAGAAGCGATCGACAACCACAAAGATTGAGTCAAAACCCCGTTAAGTTCGCGGCAAACCCATCACAAAATCCATACTGATATCGGTCCATGGTTGAGTCGGAATAGGCAAAGTCAAGTATAACCCGACATTGGTTGCATGACCTTTTAATTGTTGACATAACACACATCGCTCAACAAAACGTTCAACATCGCGTCGAAGGCACAGCCAAAAATAAGACGAGGACATTAAGTAGAGTGTGCAATCACGACTAACATGTCCGTCGTTATGAAGCTCGGTAATGAGTTGAACACGCAACACTGCAAGGAGCGAATGACGTCGGCTCAAAGCATCTGCAACTCTATTCGAAGCACCAGAGGTATGTTGGGCAAGTATGTTTAATGACAAACGTAAACTGTTGTAGATAAGCGACCCACGAAGCATGGCGCGATGAAACTTTGTCTTGGTTGTTAAGGTGTTTGAGTGCATTATGGTCGGTGTAAAGAACAACCTCCTTATGAAACAAGTAGTGACACCACTGCTTAACCGCTTGAACAACTGCATAAAACTCCACATCATATGTGCTATATCGTGATCTTGCGCCTGCCAATTGCTCGCTAAAGAAGACAATAGGCTTACTCCGTTGATTCAAAACAGCACCGATTCCTGTCTTAGACGCATCACAATGAAGCTCAAACACTTGTGCGAAGTCAGGAAGGGCTAAAATCAGAGCTGAACTAAGTTTTTCGCGAATACACTCAAAAGTTGTCGTGGCTGCCTCAGTCCACACAAATGTACCAGCGCGAATACAATCTATTATCGGAGCCATAAGACTACTAAAATGTGGGACAAACCGACGATAAAAGAAAGCCAAACCATGGAAGCTTCGAGTTTCAGAAAGGGTCTTCGGAATGGGCCAAGATTGAATAGCGGAGACTATGTTTGGATCAACAGCAACCTTAGCCGAAACAATATATTCCGACGGAAGTTATATCCGTCGGAAATTTCCGACGTACTTCCGATAAAAATTAATTCGTCGGAAAACCGTCGGTTTAGTGCGACGGATTTCCGACCAAAATTAATCCGTCGGAAATCCGTCGATTTAGTCTGACGGATTTCCGACGGATATGGAAGCCGTCTTTTTTCCGTCGGAAATCCGTCAGCCAGTACCGACGGATTTCCGACGGAAAAAAGATGTCGTAATTTTCTGACGACTTTCCGACGGATTTCCGACTTTCCGATGTCGGCAAATTATGAGTGGTCAGCTCATACCGACGGTAATAAATCCGTCGGAATTCCAATGTCGGCAAAGACATATGTTTGGAGTGGATACAGAGACATATGTTTCTCAAACTTTAAAATAAATAAATTTCGAGGGATTTTGTTTTTTATCTGTTATAAAATTTCGTTGTGTAAATCTTTTATTCAATTTCCGGATAAATAAAATAAAATTTGGACAAATTTTTGGACATTTTTTTACTCTGCAATCGGGTCAACACGCGGACTTTTAATTTCTAGATTCTTCACAGTTTTTGGGACCGGATCAATCGATCCATATGTACCTCGATCGTGACATGTGAAAAGCTGTCAAACATCTTAATGGTTAAATAAAATTATAAGTCTAATTTTTATAGCATCAACTAATCGTTTTAAAAAATATAAAGGCTAATTTGTACAAAAAGGATCTTAATAATTTTTTAGAGTTCCAATCAGATTCCAATTATGTGTATACACTTATACAATGTTCAGCGCACGTTTCCTTGCATGAGTTAATGCATTTTCCATGGTTTCGAGGACATACTCGCATGCGTTGAATTTAATTATGTAAGAAATCTAAAAGCCAGAATTCTCTAAATCAAAACACAAAATATATATGCGAGATTATATTAACAGACCTTCACAGACTCATGAGTCTCCTTAACAATGGTGGATCCAGTAATTTTCACTCCAAGCAACCAAGATTCCTTCGTCATATTTCTTGATATGGACACAAATCCAAACCGTACTAACTCTCACTCTGTTTCTGCTCAGGTACAGTGCAGATCTTCTGATGAATACAAGGCCAATGAAGATGATGATACATGGAACGAGTATTCAGATTCGAAGAACATTGCGTCTAAGAAAAAACCCCAAACCGAAGCAGAGTCTTCCTCCAAAAAAATCTTATTTTTTCGTGCACGTCACGTCTTCAAACCTAAGCCGAGATAGATTGGTTCTTATTTTACTTGACTATTTGAATGCATAATATCGTTACCATCACCTAATAAATAGTATGCGTTACGCTTTTGCAGTGTCTTTTAAGGGGTTATAATTCTACAACAGAATTTCAATTTAATTTTAAGTTTTATTAAAAGTAAATTTTAATTTTTCAACAGATTTATTTATAATTCGCCGAATTTTTAACATAAAAAAAGTTAAATCCGTCGGAAATCCGTCAAAACAACCGACGGACTGTAATTTTATGAAATTAATTTTTAATTTCTAAATAGATTTTTTTATATTATTAAAAAATAATATTCGTCGGAAATCCGTCAAAAATACCGACAGATTTCCGACGGACTGTAATTTTTATTAAATTAATTTTTAATTTTTAAACAGATTTGGTTTTATTTAAAAAAAAAAATCCGTCGGAAATCCGTCAAAAATACCGACGGATTTCCGACGGATTTAATTTTTTTCCCGCCATTGTACCTCAATATCATCGAAAATGCGGGAAACAATTTTTTATACTGAAAGAAATAAAATCCGTCGGAAATCCGTCAAAAAAAACCGACGGATTTCCGACGGACTGTAATTTTTATTAAATTAATTTTTAATTTTTAAACAGATTTGGTTTTATTAAAAAAATATATATATATAAAATCCGTCGGAAATCCGTCAAAAATACCGACAGATTTCCGACGGAATTAATTTTTTTCCCGCCATTGTACCTCAATATCATCGAAAATGCGGGAAACAATTTTTTATACTGGAAGAAATAAAATCCGTCGGAAATCCGTCAAAAAAAACCGACGGATTTCCGACGGATTTAACTTTTTTTCCCCGCCATTGTACCTCGATATCATCGAAAATGCGGAAAAATCCGTCGATTTTCCGTCGCTTTTCCGTCGCAAATTTGTAATAAAACCACACATTCTTCTTCGTTTAGACCGAAGAAGCGAAATCAAAAAACAAAAAAAAACCGCCGGAAAATGCATACAACATCAAATCCACCCACAATCTCAATCTCTATCAATATATCATGAATCCAATGTAAGTTTTTAGAAGTTTTTGTAAATTATCAATAATGAGATGTATTTTTAGAATTTTATTGATTTAGGATGATTTAACTTAGTGGATGTAAATTTGATAGATTTAGAATTTGATAGATTCACTAATTGTGTCCATCTCTTGGTTCCCTTGAAAGCAATTTAGAAATTATTGAAATTATCCATAGGGGAGGTATGAATTTTGTAATTTATAAATTATTGAAATTAGAGAGTAAGATAAATTTATAATTTTTTAAATTTTGTGATTTAGTGAATTTTCGGGTTTATAAAATTATTTTGAATTTTAATATGTATTTGTTATTTTTATGAAATTATAAAGATTTATAATATAATTAAATTATAAAATTCTAAATTGTTAAAATTTTACTAATTCATTAATCTGTTGGTTCCACAAAATCTCAAATTCCTTAAATATCCTACATATATAAAACTTTAAATTATCAAATCCCAAACACAAGAAAATTCCTAATTTCAAAAAATCCATAAATTATTCCCTAAATTCCAAAATTTCTAATTCTCAAAATATCAATATCCCAAATTCTCAAAGTCTCCAATTCCAATAAATCTCATAATTCTGAAATCTCAAAATTTCGAAATCACAAATTCTCAAAATCCCTAAATCCGTAATGTATATTACTTGTATATTAAATTTATATTTAAAATTTATGATTTAAATTTACAGGTATATATATTTAAAATCAGAATTTGTATTTATGTATGTTAGTAAATTTCAACGGTATATAAGAATTTTGTCAATCGTAGGGACTATGGGCGATTTCATCACTCTAGTGGATCCGGTAATTCCACTAGGGGGAGTTGAGGGCACAAAACGCCGAGCTTCTCGAGCGGGTGACCGGGTTGGAGGCACAACGCGCAGAAGATGCGGCACGCATGGAAGAACAGATGACACGCATGCGGGCAAATCGAATACACCATATTCCGACGGCTTTCCGACGGTTTTGCCCGTCGGAAAATCGTTTGTTTTCTTGTAGTGATATAGCCAAGAAAATGTACCTCTGAAGATCCGAATTCACACTTCTTCAAAGTAGCAAAAAGCTTGTCGCGACGAAGAACAAGGAGAACTTCACGGAGATGCTTCAAGTGATCGTCCAATGTCAAGCTAAAAATCAAGATATCGTCAAAATAAACAACAACAAATTTACCAATGAACGGACGTAGTGCCTGATTCATAACCCTCATAAATGTACTCAGTGCATTTGACAACCCAAAAGGCATTACTAGCCATTCATAAAGACCTTCACGTGTTTTAAAATCTGTTTTCACTCCTCTCCTGGTCGAATACGAATCTGATGGTACCCGCTTTTTAAATCCAGTTTGGAAAACACCGTTGCTGTACCAATTTGATTAAATAAATCATCCAATCATGGAATGGGAAAGCGATAACGAATCGTAATTTTGTTGATAGCGCGACTATCCACACACATACGCCATGATCCGACTTTCTGAGAAATGAGTAATGCAGCAACCGCACACGGGCTGAGACTTTCCCGCAAAAATCCCTTAGAGATGAGGTCTTCTACTTGTTTGCGTAACTCCTCATGTTCACTTGGGCTCATTCGTATGTGGGAACGACTGGGAAGAGACGCATCAGGAACCAAGTCGATTCGATGTTGAATGTCACGCAAGGGTGGTAAACAAGTAGGTAAATCATCAAGGAAGACATCAGAAAACTCACGAAAGATGCCAATAAATGCTGTTGGAACTATAGGAGAGGCTGTAGCAGAGGCTGTAACAGTAACTGGCAAAGAAACTGACTCATGTGCAGAAACTAAGAGTATTACGAAGCCTGTCTCACGCATAACTGACTCAAATGAAGACCGCTGTAGCAATAAAACCGGGGGAGAAAGCACACGTGGTGCAATAGGCAAAGATGGTTTCAACGTAAAAGTATGACTATTAACCCGAAGAGTGTACGTGTTAGTAAAACCATCATGTTGCACTCGTCTGTCAGACTCCCATGGACGACCCAACAATAAATGACATGCATCCATAGGGACGACATCACAATAAACTTTGTCTTTATAAGAGTCACCAATCGAGAAAGACACTAGAGCTCGTTGCGACACCAAAATCTCAGAGTCTTGTTTTAACCATGCAAGCTTGTACGGCGACGGATGAGCTTCTATAACCAGATTCAACTTAGGTACAACAGAGGCAGCAATAACGTTCTCACAACTTCCCGAATCAATGATGAAACTACAGACTTTGCCATTAATTGTGCATCGTGAGTGAAATAGCTTCTTGCGTTGAGTAGAATTTTCTGAAACGCGAGGAGCCAAACATTATTTTCATGTGAAGGCATTTTTGGTGTATGGTGTTTCTTCCAATTTTTTTACAAATGAGATAAGTCAATATGACATTTCAAAAGTAATTTGATCATTTTCCAACGATAATTCAAAACGGTTATAAATGATTGCATTTTAAATATTTTCCGTTCACCTTCTGACTATTTCTATTTATTGTTCTGACATATTAATTTCCTAGGAAATAACAAAAAAAATCCGACCAAATTATTATCAAAACGCAAATGCGTGTAATGTTTATTATAAGTAAATACATTTCAAATAAGTTAAACTCAAACAGAGTTTCACATCGATCATAATTATTACACCTTGTTGAGACTAAAACAATCACCACAATTTTGAAAAGGAAAAACAACCAAGTACACAAACCATGAAACCATGGTACATACAATAAAAATGAAGCTCCTCAAGCTGTTTTTTCTTTTCTGTTATTTGTAGAATTCAATAACACAATATGAATAGGCATAGCCTATGATTTCACAACGAAGAAACCCCGACTTAAAGGCTGGAGCCTCTATCTGTGAAAAAGACCTCTCTTTACCACCATATGAGTGTGTTAACATAATCATATCCATGGCAAACACTATGTTAGAAGAAAAATCGTTGATCTTTTGTTTCACCGGTGTAATCATCTCGACTATTATCACTTTTCCTCTTTCCGAAAGACTTTTCCAACAATTTTTTAGAATCTTTACACAATCTTCATCGGTCCAATCATGTAGTATCCACTGTCATTTTATCCATTTGATTTCATAGTTAAAATATGTTTGATCATGAAACTATGTATATTTAGTAATAAAACTTTTTCATAAGTATATATATACTTTCATGAAAATAGCGTCTCCTTTTGGAATTTCAGTAAACATATCTCCTGAAACATGCTCCACTCCTGTCAATAGATAGCTATTAAAACTAGAACTTTCAATACAAATTGTTCATTACATCAGTATATATGTGTTGTACCTGGATAAGAAGGAGCATGGGCTAAACTCGAGGTTAGATCAAAATTAATGCCCTTAATATGAGGATACTTGGAAGTGACTAGACCTATAACGGTTCCAATTCCTCCTCCGACATCGACTAAAGTGTTTACATTTTCGAATCCCTTGTAAACTTCTAGAACTTTTTTCATGGTCATCATAGAAACTTCTGACATTGCACCGTTAAACATCTCAGCAAATTGTTTATTCGCACCAATGTATTCAAAAATTCTCATGCCATGAGCAGATGTGAATGCATCTTTCCATCTAATTGAGATGTATCCTGTTAAAAAAATAATAAGAATTTGTACATCACTAGAGGTGCTCGGATCTGTTAGCACAGATGGCATTGCCACTTTGGTAAGATATTTGAGTACGAGAGTTCAACTTCACATCCCCGCACATGGTAAAGGAAAAAAGGCACAGTTGGTCCATTAAACAAAAAAAGAAATTGACCAACTATGGTGTTTTGGCTTGTTTGTGAATAACGTTATAAGGCTTATAATAGAAAAATTAATTCTAAGCTACACTAGCTATCTCAAATATAGAAATGTACTCTTAACATGTTGAACTCTACAAATTAGAGTTATAGATTAAAACTAAATTATACTTGAAATTTTGAATACTGGTTTGAATACAGTTTTCTTGTTGTTGCACCACTTGGCCAACCATAAGGTTTTCGAAATGTAATCTCGGATTTTGGGATATTCATAATCGCTAAATTTTGGGATTTTTCAAATTAAATTTGGTTTCCAAGTTAACTTTTTTTTAAAAGAGGTCTATTAAAAAATGTTGTTGTTTTAAATTTAAGATTTTGGAATTATTATGTTGTTTTTAGAAATTTAAGATTTTTTGTAATTTAGAAATTTGTTTATTCAAGATTTTTTTTAAATTTAATCTCTTTTGTAGTTTCACAAAATTTGGGATTTTATAATTTCAAAAAAAATCAAAAATGAAACTATTTTTAGTTTTTATCTAAATTTTAATTACTTTTTTTTTAAAAAATTATTGATTTTTTCGGATTTAAATGTTTTTAATTTTTTTGGAATTGTTTAAATGTGTTTTAAGCAAATAAATATAGACTGACCCCACAATTAAAAATTTGTCAAAAAAACTCAAATTTGTAGTTTTTTAACATGTTTATATATAGTTTGTATTTATCATTATGTGTTATATATTAGTTAGTGTAATTTAGAGAATAATTCTATACTTAGAATGGCCTATCAACATATTAGGTAGCTGAAAATTATTTTGCTTTATAATACGTATATGTATTTATAGAACATTTTGTTGTAAACTAGTGTATTAAGAAGGTTTACAATACCTATAACATTTTGTAGTAAAGCGATTTAATTATAAGAATTATTGACCGGAGTATGGGTTAAATGTTCTTGATTGTCTTTAACAAAAAAAAAAAGTTCTTGATTGTCAAGTACGTTATTGGCATGGCTTGTTTGTGAATAATGAAGAAGTACGTACCAAGTCTTGAAAGCAACTTCGGTTACTGTTAACATGAACGTAGATGCGAGAGAACCGGAGCCGTCTCCACGGTTCAAGAAAAACGCGCAAACCGGTTCAGCTGCATATTCCCTCTCGGTCTTTCCGGTTTCTCCGTTTTCAACCATACGATGTTTCAAGATCGAGTGACTGGCTAGTAAAACCAGCATCCGGTCCAACAAAACCGGTGCCTCCAGGTTGGTGGGTTTGGTTGGGAGACGAAACGCAATTTCGGAAGCCGAGAGCCACTCACCTTCATCTACCGCAGCGATTGTGTCGATGACGCCAAGCTCCAAGGCGGATTTGAAAACCATGGGGAAAGCCATGGTGTACAAGATCCTCTCTGCTTGCAAGCTCACGGTTTCTTCGTCAAGTTGTTTTTCGGTTACACTTTGTTTAGGGGAAGTGGTTAAGGGATCTTGATGATGATCTTGATGATGGTTTGCCATTGTTATTGTTGGTTCTTCTTTTAAAAAGGGGAAGATAGATAAGAAAGGTATGTTTAACAAAAAAAAAAAAGATAAGAAAGGTATTATTGGTAAACGGAAGGTTGGTTTCAACGTTTACACTTAGTGTTATTTTATAGGCACTTTCTAACATTTTTTTTTCATTTCACATTGCTATGATAATTTAATAAAATAGTAAATGACTATCCGCGCAGATTAATTTCATTTAGTTATTAAATACTAAACAAATTAAAAAGTAATTATTGCTAAAAATAAATACGATAATTCATTTGTATTCTAAATTTTAATTAAGATATTTCAAATGTTAAATTTAACATAATTTATATTATGACACAATTCAAATAAATATGAGTTATATATATATATATATATATTAGCATTTAAACTAATGTTTTGAATGATTTAAATTTATATAATAAACTTCATATTTTATATTTAAAGTTATAAAAAAGTAAAAAAATCTCAACATAAATATTTTTATAATTTACTTACTATCATAAAATTTGGACTTTCAAAGTGGTCCTTTAATTTATTAAAGATTAAATCAAATATGATAATGTTAAACATAGAAGTTTTAAATTTTTAAAATAAAATATTGGTTTTACAAAAATCTATATATAAACTACATGAAATATTTTTGTCATTTTCGAGTTTTTTTTTATAGAAAAAGCGTATAGATATATATAAATTGGTAAGTCTTTAGTATAACAATATTTATGTCCTAAAACTTTTATTGTGACAAAAAAAAAAAATTTAACCAAAATTTGAAATTGAAAACGAAAATTATAATAAAATATTGGTTAAAAATTATGTTGTTTTATTTGTGGAATAAAAGGTTCTCATTGATTTTAAATAAAGGCATTAAGGAAATAAATATAAACAAATTTTAAAGAAAGAAATTTTACATGTCATCATTCTTTTTAGACATGTCATATTTCTTTTTGGAAGAATAATTGTGGGGATGCCACATAAGCAAACTTTCACAAAACATCATGAATTTGATTAACAAAAAATTATATCGTTTGAAACGTTTTCAAAACCATGTGTTTGACTAAATGTCAAAACCTAAATGTAGTTAAGATGATGCTTGATATTAAATGCATGTATTGGGAGAAAAGTCAAAACCTAAATATATACCATTTAATGCTCAATTTTTTTACTAAATTGATAATTGACAAAACAGTCTCGTTTTATTAAAACCAAAACTTCGTCGTTTTGTTTACACGGGAGATTGTTAATAGAAAGTTAACTCCGTTAATGAAAACTTAACGATGAGCTTTAAACGGCCGAGTCAACAAAAGTTAAACATTTTCTTTAAAAATCAACAAAAACTTTGAGTTTTAAATAATATTTCAGAAGTTGGAGTTTTTTTGACATGTTTCCCAAATATATACTCTCTCTCCCTCTGTATCAAAATAGCTGATGTTTAATGATTTATCACACAAATTAAGAAAACTTTAAATTATTTAGCTTTTCTAAATTAAAACATCATTTATCATCCAATTAAATACAATTCAACTAATAGTAAATCAAAATACAAAATACAAATAGTCAAAATAAATAAAAATACATTTAATTTTGTCATGAAAACTGGAAAAAATCATCTAATTTGATACAAAAAAATCTCTAAAAAATCATCTAATTTGATACAGAGGAAGTATATTCTCAACCAAATCGAATGTTAAAATAAATTTTGAGTTTTCTTTTCACTCAAATTATCATTCTTCTTTCTTATTAATCATGTTATTTTATATATATTACATTAGAATATATATAGTAGAGAAATTTCAATTTATTTTAGATAAATTTCAAAAAATACCACTTTCCAAGTGTCACTTTACAAAAATGTCCCACTTTTGAAATCTTTACAAAAATGCCATTTTTTCAAAATTATTTTTTCTTTATATTATTTATATTTGGGTTAACTATGTTATATTAGAGTTTAGTTATGAGAGTTTAGGGGGGTTTAGGGGTCAAAACATTTTTTAATGTTTATAATTTTAAGATATAAAGCTTAAAAATCTATAATTAGTGGCATTTGCTAATGAACACCCCTAAATGGTATTTTTACAAATGTGTACATAAAAAATGACATTTTTGTAATTTTTCCATTATTTTATATATGTTTCTAATTTATGACATTGTTAACTCTTGGTCTAAAGTCATATTTTTTTATAAAAAGAAACTTTTGAAACTTATATTCCATCTGATAAATACCATTGGTATATAACTGAATTTGAACATGTGACCTGCATCCACATTTTTGTAATCCATCTGATCCATTTGTTTATTATTGAATTTAAACCACACCTTTTTCTAATCCACAAATTTGCAATCCCAAAACTCTTAAAGATTACAGATCTATTAGTTCATGTAAAACCATTACACAGATTCAATTTGCCTAATTGATCCATGTTCAAATAACGTTTTACTTTTGCTCACTAAATGGCCATGCATAAATTCAAGACTATGCGGTCGTCGTAACATTTTTCTCCCTCGAACTTGGTAATGACACTCTTAATTAGTCGTCGGCTAGTTTCCGATAAAATGAAGATTTCTAAAATCGATTTACTAAAATCGTCGGAGTTGCGAAAAAATCAAATTTTTTCTTGTAGTGTAGTTCGGGTTCTGTTAGTGTTTCGGTTTGCAAAAAGAAGATATACATATATCTGATAGATACAATTGGTAAAAATACTCTCTCCATTTCAATATGATTGATATTTTAGAAAAAAGATTGTCTTACAAAGATTAATTTTTTTTTACATTTTCTATCCAGTTTTTATGAAATTATGAAAAAAAATTAGTAAAAAGACAATACATTTATAATTAAATATTAATTTGTTTCTTAACATATGTAAAAACTTTAGAAAATTAATCATTTTGAAATTGAAGGACTAATATTTGTACATGACTTGAATCCAATGCAAACCACGTATAGGTGTTATCAAGTATATTGGTAATCCTAAATTCTCAAAGATTACATATTTTAAATAATAAAAATAATAGACATATTTGGTTGAATTAGGTGCATAAAGGGACTAATAAGAGCGTGGGCATTCGGATAACCGTTCGGGTTTCAGATCGGTTAGTTCGGATTTTGGATTTTCGGTTTTAGGAATATACTATCCATTCGGGTTATTTGAAATTTTCTCTCGGTTTCGGTTCGGTTTTTGTCTAATTCAGTTTCGGTTACCCAAAATATTTAATGTTATACAAAATATTAAAAAATTATCCAAAATATTCATAACTATCTAATTTTTTTGGATTTAATTCAAGTTTATTATTTTTAACTCGAATTATTTGAAAATAATAAAAATTGTAAAATTTATACATAATTTAATTGGTTATTTTTATCCAAATATATTCATAATACCCAAATTGACCCAAAACAAAAACAAAATTGCCTAAACTATATGAACATACCCGATCTTAAATCTAAATACATTTAGGTTAATTTATGTTTCGGGTAATTCAGATACCAGTTCGATTTTTGATTCAGTACAGATTTAGGTTTTCGGTTTTACATGTTTAGAACTCATTCGGATATTTTAGAAAATCGGGTTCGATTTGGTTCGGGTAATTTTGAGTCGGATTCGGTCTCGATTTTTCGGTTTCGGATATATTGTCCACCCCTTAAGAGAGATTTAGCTATTTGAGCAGCTGAATTTCTTATATAACCAAACTATTTAAAATTTTATATAGGCACTTACGGAATTATCAAATATCTCATCACCTCTGTATGATTTGATTTGTATACCAAAAAAATGTTGAAGCAGTGATGTTTTACAAGATTTAAGCAACACTGTTCCTATGAAATTTCTATTTATGTTTCATCGTTCTCCAAATGTGTCTCATCAAACTATTTTTAAAATTCAATGTAAACTAACGCAAGATATGAATATCTTATTCGACTAGTTGCAAATATATGACGAAAAACACATCTAGTTATCAAAACTATGTAATAATAACAAATATTTATATTAAAGTGTATTTGTCACATTTTATAGGTCATGTAGAAAATGGTGAAATGGTTTTGCGATTATGCAGAATTTTATCGGTAACATTCAGTCTTCACATTTTGTCGATTTGTATCTATACGATTATGTTATTTTTTGGAGAAGTATTCAAAAATTATTCCATCACATTTGAGCTGGATCCAGTATAAAACAACGTACAGATTGACAAAATTGGTAGTCCCAAAACTCTAGAATAAAAATTGGTAGTCGCAAAACTCTAGAATAATATTACAGATCTATTAGACTATGTAACACGTTCATTTTATGAGAATAGTCATCTTTGATTTTATCGGCATAGTCATGTCGAGTTGTGGATTATTATCATTTTCCTTTTTTCAAACAAACTTTTCAACAATATTTTAGAATCTTCACACAATTTTTGCTGCCATATATAATTTATCAGTTTTATTGTAATTAATATATTGTTGACCATTGATTTAGAAATTTACTAGGGGAAATTGCAAAAATACCACTTTTTATGTGCACATTTGCAAAAATGCCATTTAAGGGTGTTCATTTGGAAAAATACCACTAATTAAAAATTTTTAAACCCTATATCTTAAAATTCTATATAGTAAAAAATATTTTGACCCCTAAAACCCCATAAACCCTCATAACTAAACTCTAATAGAACATAATTAACTCAAATATAAATAATATAAAGAAAAAATAATTTTGAAATAGTGGTATTTGAAAAGTGGCATTTTTTGAAATTTCTCTATTTACTAATGATGAAAATTTTCCAATATACTCCCTCTGTTTCTTAAAGATTGATATTCTGGAAAAAGAAATTGTTTCTAAAATATTTATTTTTTACATTTTCTATGTAGTTTTTATGAAGTAATGATGATGAATTGTGAATTTCAAAGCATATTAATTTATCTTATTAAATTATTATTGGTTAAAAGTTATAGAAAATTGTTTAGCACAGAAAATAATGCATTTATAGTTAAAATTAATATGTTATCTTAATATGTGTGAAAACTCTACAATATCAATTATTTAGAAATAGAGGGAATATAACATATTTCTTGAAATTAACATGTTTCGCAACCAATTTTTACTAGAACAAATAAATTTGGGAAAATTGGATTGTATACTTTAGATGTTTTAGAAATTTGAAATTTATACTAAATTTATTAAATTTTGAAAAGTACTATTTTTCGTTTAAAATGACATTTTTGTCCTTAAATAATGAAAAACTAAAAAAAAAATGAATTGATTTTCTAACTTAGAAAATAATTTGTAATCTTTAAAACAAAACCCTAGGATTTCAATTTTTAATATGTCAACTCGATGAACATATAAACTAATTCAATGGTTCAAAAAAATCGACAAAGTAAAAAGTCAAACAACCAAAATATTGATCGGTAGGTTAAAATAAACCGATGAAAAAAAAAATCGACAAACTAAAAAAATAAGTAGTGGTTTAAATAATTTGATAACTTAAAATGTCAATCAAACAAAATATAAGTCAACAGTTTAAAATAAGTTGACGAAACTGAAAAATTAAGTCGATGAAGATAAAAAATAAATGGTTAAATAAGTCGACAAAATAAAAAAATCAAGCAAACGATAATATATTTCAACAATTTAAAATAAGTCGACAAAAGTGAAACTAACGCACTTACGCGTTAATATATGTCAATGATGAAACTTTTCCCTAATAAATTTTGGGATTTCTGTAAACATATTTTATAAAGGGACTATTTTATGAAACATGTTTCGCTCTTACATGCAACCGATTTTATGTTATCATGTTATTTAAACTTCTGTGTTTTCATGCATGTAGCATTGATGAGAGTTGTTTTACCAGTTGTAAGCAAAATTAACTTATCAAATAAAACCTAACAAAGCTAACAACCTATTCAGGATTCAATTGCATCAAGTGAAAGGGTTCGAACACAGGAAAGACAATGACTTAAATTACTAAACCATAAAGAACTTTCATTAAGCTAAAGCATCAACAAGGGTTTGGTTTGGATGAACTAAACTAAGCAGAAATGTAAATAAACTAGAGGTACGCAAAACAGAGACTTGAAAGCAAATGCAATGATGATAGGAAGCACCAAGTATCGGGATAGCAACTGATGTAGATCAATAGATCTCGGCTAACAAAGTCAGGGCCTTTAGTATTAAGCTCACTCTTAAGCATGGGACACGAAGAATGATCATCCGACTTTCGTGATGCTACTAACCACTTTGTTGAGGACAAACATCTAATTAACTTTCGCTGCTAGATATAAGTACTCTTCAAGCATTAAGATCAAGTCCCAATAAGCTCACCTAGCTCCCCTAACAACACTTTCATGGCCAGGGGTCGCTAAGCCGAGCAAAAGGTCAGTCAGCCATTCCATCAAACACCTTTCGGGCAGCAGAATACCTCAAGACAGAGCTCAAGGCCGTAACCGAGAACTGAACATTAGCCTCAACCTAAGCTCAAGAAACGTAAGGTTTAGGCCGAAACTAAGTTAGCCAAGCTCTAAAACTTTTACATCTACTACCCCGATACTCGATGAGTAGACTACTCACTCATGACTACGGGAAAAGCCATGATTGAGCTCGAGTGAGGTGCGAATGATGATATGCAAAAATAAGTGCGATTAACAAGTAAAAGACTAAAATTGTAAGGTAAAGGCTGAAACTTTATAACCAAAGTAACTTAGAACATCAAAGATCTGATGCTCTAAGGATCGATTACAACCAAAGCGTAAATGGAAAGCTTAAAACTTAAAAAGGAAAGAAAAGACAATACTTAGATTTTCAGGGGTTAAGAACATATATATAGCCCCTCAGAACAGTACCCGGGTCGATCCGACGCGTTAATGAATCGTCCAGCTCGCGTCAACGGTTGACCCAGAAAAGTCAACAAAATGTATTAAATATCGGTCACTCCGTATCAGGGAAGTGACCGATTTTTGTTGCCTATCCAGCGTGTCCAACAGCTCTCGAGTCGCGACATGAACCTCTCGATGGGGGCAGTATATCGCTCTTCCTCATCGGTCTGTAGGTTTCTTCAGCTTATTCTTCAACCAGTTTGATGCGCCTGGTCCAACAGTCGGAGAGTCTTGATGCTCCATCATAACAAGGGAATAACATGGGACATCTATGCATAGATTTAAGGTACACTAACGTCCTGATTCTCACCCAAGTCATGAACTTCAGTAGGTTTGTTGAGACTCTATTCTTCTGCTATTCCAAGTTCTTCTCACCGGCGTTCCTCAATGACTCTTGACTAATTACTGCTCCACTGCACCCTGTTTGATCTGGAACCTCGTAATCCCTCTGCTTATCTACTCATCTCTACTCCACTCCAATCCTCTAGGCTCTAGTAAGCCAGATATCTCCATTTAAGCATAAGCACCACCTGAAAAAGGGTAAAAGAAAGAGAAATATGTACAAGTCTATCCTAGGACTCTAAGATGCAAATGTGAACTAAACTATGGCTAAAGGGTGCCTAAATGATGCAGAATGAAGCTAAACAGAGGATAAAGATATGCAAATATGTACACAGATAATGCAAATATATGGACATATCAAATCCCCCAAACTTGCATTTTGCCTGTCCTCAAGCAAACATCAGAGCAAAGCGGGAAGGGAGGTTTGAAAACAGAGGTTTATTTCCAAAGAACAGAATGCCATGCAGGATAATACTACTCAGTGCTAAGGGTGAATCTAACTACTCATTCAAGCTTTCCATACTCATTGCAATTTCAATATTTTGCCTCTAGATTCAATGTCAAGTGATCAAATGTATCATGCCCACCAATTCCCTACATTCATTAAGATATTCTAACTGTGCAGTCTCGCAGATGGAAAGTTGACCTAGTCCAATCGGCTTGGTAAGAATAAAGGCTAAATGTGAAGCGAAGTGGGGTTCAAAATATTTCAGTGACTTATCTTTCAAAATAAGGCACATGTCATTACATAAAAGCAATGGAGAAGGGAAACAATTTATGCATACAAGACACATTCTTCCACATCCTACCCAACCCATCTCTTTTGTAACTTTCTCACTTTCACTCTCACTTTAAACACCATTCACTTCAACTTCTTTTTCTTTTCTGGAAATGATCTAGGAAGTGTCTTCGTAGTACTCAGACATCTACTCTCTTTTCACACTCCTTTTCGGTTTTGGATTTCTCTGTTTTTACTAGGAGTCTCTTTACTTAAACTTCTAGCTTAAGAGTGGTGCCTCCTTTATTTACTTCTCTCCCTAGACATGCCTTTCTTTTTTTTAACTTTTTTGATTACTTTCTTTTCATTCTCACACAACCATCTTTTCGGTTCTTTTCATTCTTTTCTTTCCCCTCTCAACTCTCACTCCACTATGTATTCACTACCCATCCCAGAACCATCTTTAAACTGGTAAAGCAGTAAGAATCACTCAATCCACCTAGACTAGCCAGTGTGACTATTCATAATGGAAGAATGATACTTGTCGTTTCTATCTCAAGAGATTTTATGCATGAGGTGCAGACAGAAAAGGTCTCACTCAACAAACAGATATTGGTTTCAAAGAAAGGTCAGGGTAATGCAGGGTATGGTACCATCCTTATTCAAATTATGTACTTGAATCGGGATGGCCATTCAAACCATTGGAGAGTGGTAAAAAGAAAGATAAGATGGTTTGAATGTGTGTATACTGACCATGGTTAAGGTCTAAAATCCCATAAGCGAAAGAATTAAAATTCAATTACAGTCAAATCAGGATGGAATTGGTTTCAAATCAAACAAGTGATCATCATGACTTAGGTAATCTAGAGCAAAGAGATCAGAGATATGAAGAAGCAAAAACTTTCACGGTTCATCTAGTAAGAGAGAGGCATTATCAAGACATTCACAAAATGATCTATGTACTAAAAACCTATGCAATGTATTGTTATGTAATAGAAATGGAAATGCAGTCCTAGTATGCTTCTAGACTCAATCTTATATGAAATGAAAACAAAAATATGCAGATGGGATGCAACTATATGCATGTTCTTTTTGTTTTTTATTTTTGAAAAATTTTAATGCCAAAATGACCGCAATGCAAAGATGCAGGAAAATATGAATATGCAAAAGAAGAAAGGGGCAAAAAAAAAACAACTGTGCATTAGTGATGATTAGTGTGTGTGTGTGTATCCTATATCTCTCCCAGACATATCTCTCACTGTCCCAGTAAGACAGAGCAGAGAAGGAAGAAATTACAGAATACAACAACACACACACTAATGAGAAAAACAGAAATAAAGAAAAACTAAAGAAACAGAGCTATTTAGAAAAAAAGGTGGTACCTTTTTAGCTTTGAGGAGGGGAACCGGAGGTGGAAGCTGGCGTGTAGTCAGGATGGTAAGTGAGACGCAGCAGTTCTACTGCTGCCTTGTTGGACTCTTCGTCCATTGTAAAAGCAAGGGAGATACCCAGCTGATGTGTCCAGGGTTTAAGATGCATATGCAAGCTTTAAATTTATAACCCTAGGAAACTGCAAGTGCACAGTAAAGATAATTGTAGTACTTAGGGGTCGATCCACTGAGGACTAAGTGATGAATGCACTACAAACCTATATGATTCCAATTAAGCTAAGTGAACATATTATTTGGCTTTTGGGGTTTTTTGTGAAACAAATAACAAAGCAATCAAATAATGGGATAGATAGATCAATTAAGATGAGAAATCAAGCAACTCTCAAAATATATGCAAACATAAGAAATCGATTTAGGATTTTAAGTTGTTCTATAACTCATATCACTAATGTAAGGTCATCCTACTGTCATGACGTAACTAACCTTCTACGTTTTATACCCTAATAGACTCAACTATCGCAGGTTATTATAAGGTGAAAACATGTTTTATGATTAAGATTGATTGTTGACTAGAATATTTAACTAACCTATCAAATTGTTAAGATACCTAGCTCATCGAATACTAGGTTCGAATATATAACAAGTTTTTGGAGAGTATATCAACCCCTGGGTAGCTAAGCCAGTTCGTGCTTTGAGTATAAATAAAGATGAAGAATCAATTCTAGTATAAAACTCTAAGCGATTAAGTATGTAAAGACATAGAACTAAGAAAGTGCATAGAAATCAAATCAAAGCTAGTACTCTAACATGTTTTGCAACACGTAGCAGAAAGAGTAAAGCACATAAACATAAAGATAAATCGTTGATCTACAAAGCGTAAGGAGTTAGATCTCATCAATTCGCAATAGGGCAAAGTCAATCTATCCATAAAGGTTTTTAGAATCAAATATGCATTAAGAACAAGAGAAAAACAAAATACATGTTTAGGTATTGATTTAGGCTGTTATGACCGGCTGCTTAAGTTCCTAGAGAGGCTAAAAACAATTATATATAGGGGTTTAAGGAGGCTTAAGTCGGCTAGGTCTTCTTCGCGCAAAAACGTCTTTTTGGTCGAAACTGAGGCAATACCGTCACAATACCGGTCGGGTTGCGTGACCAGTATTTGAGGCTTCTATGGCGCTTCTAGAAGGTCAGAAAAAGTCAGGATCATCGGCCCATGGGAGGCCCGGTGCTTGGCTTCCTTGTGCACTCACTTCACTTCGAAGGCAGTTTGACATGTCCTCAGTGTTTCCAGTGTATCTTCTAAAGTACAGCTTCAAATGATGTGATTCAAACTTCATTGGAAATCTAACACAAAGAGATATCTCCATGAAAGGTTTCATTCAATTACAAGTTGATTTAATCCTCCGTTCATCAGAAAACTTCTAGCATATACGTTCTGTCCAGTTTGAGAATGCATTATCTTCAAGATAAAATGACTTGGCTTGGTTCCTTTGACTTAAATGAGTAGCTGCATCATAGATAGCACTCTTTTTGCTCTATTTTACATCCTTTTGATGATAAAACCAGTTAAGACCTTAAAATCTACAAATACGAGAAAACTACCTCTTTTGGTCGAAAAACTTTATTAATATATGTAAAACCCATAGTAAAATAAATAGTAAAAGTGGTAAAATATAGGGTATATCACCAGCTTTTCCTCAATGACTTTCAGACGCACATCATTCCTTATGTTGACGCGTTGTTGGATCAAATAGGCGGAATGGAGGAACTGTTCCTTGAAACCACAAGGCTCAAATGGAATGTCAGGTATGTTCAGAGAGTATGGGTCGGGCATAGGTTGAGGTTTTTCTGAGGTCCTCTTCTATGACTTTGTCGGGGGACATTCCAAGAGCTGATGATGAAAGAGGATGTTATCCGGGTGATCAAAGGCGGTGAGTTGCTTGTTTGGGAGACTGAGGGAGAAGAACTTGTCTGGATATGATCTGAAGATATACTCAAAATGTTCTCCGACTTCATCACGCAGCCTGCGCAAGATCATGCATTTGTTTAGATAATCCTCTGCAACATAGTCTATTCGGCTATCATGGTTGCACCTGCTCAAATCAGCATTGGCGGCAGAGAAAATAGGATGAAGAATCGTGATGTAGTAAAGGTCAGGATTCGGGGTGTTCTTGGCCCATGGCCTGACTTTGTTCAGCTCCCTAAGGAAGACGTACCCCAAATTGACATCGCTAAAGTCGGAGGTAAACCTTTCCCCAATCTTCTTTCTGACGAAACCTTTTACTCCTTGAAACAAGAGGGCCAACTCATCAACCTTAACTTGGTTGTTATTGTATCTCGCAAAGATTGTGTTGCCCAGTAGCTTCTCAGCAATTCTGAGTACATGATTCTTGATCAAAGTTCCCTTAGTAGCACCATCTTTGTAAGGTCCATTGCCAATTAAAGCCCAAAAATCAACGGCTTCATGGAAGGTTGGAACGTCATACAGCGGACCATCATTGAAATTGTAGGCTTTGCAGACTTCAGAGACAGACTGGGTATGTACTTTTCTTCAATCTTGAATGTGTGCCGGCCTTGACTTGGTTTCTTCTCCCTTGGTCTGGCGTAGCGGAATTCCATTGTAGCAAAGAAATTCTTTGCTACAATGGAATTTCTTCACAACAGACTTGTAGTGGAACTCTTGATAATTGAAGAAAAACCCTAACCCCATGTTTTTCATCACCATCTCCAGATTTTCATAAAGCCCCAACTGTTTCATAAATCTGTGGTGGACAAGCTTGGAGGGAAGAACCTTTACTCTAGCAAGCCTTGAGTAATCCTCCTTCTCCTTGTCTGTCCAGGCCCGCGGATCTAAAAAGTACTCTCAAATTGAACGAGAAATGGTTAGCACAAAATTAGGTTTCTATCTTATTCACTTGGGAATTTCGTTTATATTGGCTCCTTTCATTCTGTTATGTATTTGATATTGTCTTTCTTTATTATAGATGCTCGAACTTGGTAGACCAGTCTCCATTGGAGAAGATTTCACAAGACACATACAAAAAAAGATGGATCTTTTGTTGATGAAAAGGCGAAGCAAATCGGGGAGGCGTACAACCAGAACATACAAGCGAAGTTGTCTCAGATGGATGTCAACCCTTCGTTGAACTTAGATGGTACACCTCAGCCTTCACAACTTTCCCAAGATGAGATGAACGAGATATTCATTGAATAAACCACTCAAGATGAGCGAGGGCGGCCCTATGGACTTGGTAGTCTTTCCCGTAACCACGGAAAGGAGAATAGCAGGTGGGGGAGCTACTCATCCACCATCATTTCATTGCAAGACCAACTCAAAGAAGCTCAACGTAAGATTAAAGAACAAGTAGCAGAGAACGAGCGACGTGATGAGGAGCTTGCTCGTCGAGATGCAGAGCTTCTTCGTCGAGATGCCGAGATTGAACGGAACAAAATTAAGATGGAGAAGCTTCTCACATACCTTGGGAAAAGTGATCCGGGTTTAGCATCGTGGATGGACTCGGATACAACATCTGCACCAACACAATCGAACTGATCTTTTAGGTTATGGAAGATGTTTATTTAACTCTTTTTTGTACGTGTTTCAGATGCACCACCACAATCGAACTGATCTTTAGGTTATGTAAGATGTTTAATTAACTTTTTTGTTATTGTTGTACGTGTTTTGGATGGTTCTAAATATTATTAATATAGTTATTGTATAAATTAAGTTTATAGTTTTATATTTTTTAATTATAAAATGATTTATATATTAAAAAATACAGAACCACTATTCCATATATATAAAATAAATACAAATTTCTTACAAATGTTAATCGTTGCTGTAACGCCCGTGATCCAAAAATAGGATTTTTGGTAGGGTGTCGATCGACACAAGGAAGTCTGTCGATCGACACGGGTGTTTTGACTCGCGAGGAGTCAGGCAGTGAAGGTTGTGTCGATCGACACAGTCTGTGTGTGTCGATCGACAGGGGGTTAAATCGAACCGAGTGTTGATTTGTTAATCGCGCGGTTTGGCGTCGGTTTAAGGAAACCCTAGGGGGATTCGTATATAAGCGTTTTGGTCGAGCTGGGGCCGCAGAAAAGGGATCAGAACGTGAGTTAAGAGAGAATTAGGGTCTTGAGAGGATTTGAGAGCAACAAGGGGATTAGGGTGGATTTTTCCTTGGTTTCTCAATCCTAAAGTGTTGTTGTTGTGTTTGGGAGGTGCTAGAACGTGGAGAACTGTTGGATTGGCGGTTTTCCAGATCGAGTCAGAGGCTTTTGTGTTAGGTTTCTGGTGTTCTTCGTGTTCTTCATCCTCATTCTTTCAGAAATCAGGTGAGTGCGTGACCATAGGTTCTCGGATGTAGGAATGGATGGAATACGTTGATTTCTGTGTGTTTTGGTGTGGAATGGCTGTGGATTTGTGCTGGAAAGCGATCTGTAGGCCTGAGATTCATTCCATGAGAGGATAGGTTCGATCTTAGGGTTCTGCAGGTCCGTGTCGATCGACAGGACTGTTGTCTGTCGATCGACAGAGGGACAGAATTGTCTGTCGATCGACACCTAGAGGTTGTGTCGATCGACAGAGATGCTGCTGTCCTGTTTTGTGCTGTTGATTGTCTATGCATTGTTGAGTGATAATCCTGGTATTTGGTGCATTCTTTCATTTGAGTATTTGACCTGTAGATGGGAGGACCGTCTCACTGGGTATTTATGATAATACTCACGCATCTCGTTTTGCCATGTGATGCAGGTAAAGAGAAATTGTGATCGTGGAATCGGGCAAGGAAGAGGAGATGATCCAGCGTCTCGGTTGATTGCGTTTATGTTGAATTGCTAGGATGTTAGCGAATGTTAGTGATTCTGGAATTGAGATTGAACTGGTCTAGTTATGGAATTGAATAATTGTTTGAATTGATTTATGCTGGTTATGTGCGATTTGCTAGTTTAACACGTTTGCTGCTAATTGTTGAGAATTAGTATTTATGGAAATACTAATTCGAGGTTTAAAAAAAAAAAAAAAAAAAACGGGTCGGGTTGTTTCAATTTGGTATCAGAGCCCTTACGGTTCTAGGGCGGGTGAACGTAGTATGTTGATTGATTACTTTTGAGAATTAGTCAATTGATTGTTGCTTGGGTTTGGAGTCCTGGATCATCTTCTCCGAGCCTTCAATATGATTCCACGGTAAGTGTTCGTTTATGATTTCTGTTTCTAATGCTTAGTCTTCTGTGATTAGTCAGTGAGAGATGACTAGAGGCAGAGGTCGTGGTGCCCGTGGGGCTAGAGGGCGTGGTCGCGGCCGTGGTCGGGGACCGGCGGGTGATCCTGTTGAGTCGAGTGGGACTCAGGAGGCCACGTAGGAGGAGGTCGCAGAGTCGCAGATACCTCTAGAGCCAGTGGGTGGTACTGAGTTAGCCAGTGTGGCGCAGGGCCCAGGTGGGGGTCCTGGCGGGGGCGATGCTCAGGGTCGGTTGGACCGGTTGGAAGCGATGATGCTTCAGGTTCTTGAGCGGTTGCCAGGTGGGGCACCGGCTCAGGGGTATGCTCCGGGTGTACAGCCAGGGGTGGCTGGTGTTGAGCCGTTTGCGGCGGGTGTTCAGCCAGCAGTGGTCCGGGGGCAGCCAGGTGTGGCGGCTGCAGAGGAGGCTCCTTCCTACCTGAGGATTTTGGAGCAGATGCACAGGATTACGACTGGGTATTTCTCGGGCGGTGCTAAGCCTGAGGAGGCTGCTGCGTGGAGGAGTCGTCTGGAGCGTAATTTCCAGGCGCTGAGGTGTCCCGAGGGATACAGAGTGGACCTTGCGGTTCACTATTTGGAGGGTGATGCACATCTATGGTGGAGAGGTGTGACGAGCAGGAGGCCTCAGGCGGGGATGACCTGGGCAGATTTCTTGGCAGAGTTTGACGCCATGTATTTTCCGCAGGAGGCGGTGGACCGGATGCAGGCGCAGTTTTTAGCGCTGACTCAGGGAGTGAGTTCGGTTCGGGGTTATGATGAGCAGTTCGGTCGGCTGTTGGTGTATGCTGGTAGAGAGTTTGGGAGCGAGGAGTCCCAGATCAGGAGATTCATGCAGGGACTTCGACCGGTGCTGAGGACGCTGTGCAGGGCTCGTAAGTACGCCACGAGGGCGGAGTTGGTTGAGACTGCGACAGCCGTTGAGGTTGATATGGGGACAGAGCTGGCTGCAGCGCTTAGCCCACCGGTGCAGCAGCAACAGCAGAGGAGGCCGTAGCAGCAGCAGGCAGGTGCGAGCCGGGGCGGTAAGCCGGCTCAGGGACAGAAGAGGAAGTGGGAGGGCTCTTCGGGTTCCGGTCAGAGGGCCCAGAGTGGTCAGAGTGGTACGGGGTGCTATGGTTGTGGGAGCACAGAGCACCGGGTGGCAGCTTGTCCGAAGAGGAGAGAGGTTCGGACTACGCAGGCGTGTTTCCATTGCGGAGAGACGGGGCACATTAGGGTGAGGTGTCCCAAGTTGCAGATGGCAGTAGCAGTGGTGCAGCCGGTGCAGGGGGCGGCAGTTGATGTGCAGCCGTTGAGGCAGCTTGCTGCGCCGCGTGTGTTCACTTCGGCAGAGACGGGAGGTCCTAGCGCCAGGCCGATCACAGGTACATTAACCTTAACTTGGTGAATTTCAACTATATGTTGCGAATTGCTTGTTTTGGGAGTCTAATATTTGTGATAATACTTTAGGCTCTGTGACACATGAATTGTGTAGGGACCTTAGTAGTAGGCGGGCGTGATTCCCATGTCTTGTTCGATTCTGGAGCTTCGAATAGCTTCATTACACCGGAGTGTGCGGAGTGCAGTGGGGTCCGGAGCGATTCCGGGGAGCAGCCGGGAGTGGTTAGAGTGGCTGGAGGGAAGACTTTGGCCACTTTCGGGCGGGCTTGTGGAGTAGATGTTCTGGTGGCAGGAGAGGTCATGCCGGCAGATTTGATTATCAGTCCAGTGGAGTTGTATGATGTCATTTTGGGGATGGATTGGCTGAATCGTTACAGAGTTCATCTGGATTGTCATCGAGGTCGGGTGGTGTTTGAGCGTGAGGCGGGGAGGTTGGTTTATCAGGGCATCAGGCCGACTTCCGGGAGTTTGATGATTTCGGCAATTCAGGCCGCGCAGTTGATTGATAAGGGCTGTGAGGCGTACTTGCTGATGATTGTGATGCTAGAGTCGGTTGGGGAGGTCGTTTTGGCTGATATTCGGGTTGTCCGGGATTTTCAGGATGTGTTTCAGTCGTTGCAGGGATTGCCGCCGTCTAGGTCTGATCCTTTCACGATTGAGTTGGAGCCTGGGACTACGCCGATATCTAAGGCACCTTACCGCATGGCTCCAGCAGAGATGGCAGAGCTGAAGAAGCAATTGGATGATTTGCTGGGTAAGGGTTTCATCCGACCGAGTAGTTCACCGTGGGGAGCGCCAGTGTTGTTTGTGAAGAAGAAGGATGGTAGTTTTCGGTTATGTATCGACTACCGGGGCCTTAACCGGGTTACTGTGAAGAACAGGTATCCTCTGCCGCGGATTGATGAGTTGTTGGATCAGTTGCGGGGGGCTACTTGTTTTTCCAAGATCGATTTGGCTTCGGGATACCATCAGATTCCGATAGATGAGGCCGATGTGAGGAAGACGGCTTTCAGGACGCGGTATGGACACTACGAGTTCGTGGTGATGCCGTTTGGGTTGACGAATGCGCCAGCGGCATTTATGAGGCTGATGAACGGGGTGTTTCAGGAGTACTTGGATGAGTTCGTTATTATCTTTATCGATATATCTTGGTGTACTCGAGGACTCCGGAGGAACATGAGGTTCATCTGAGGTTGGTTCTGGAGAAGCTGCGGGAACAGAAGTTATATGCGAAGCTCAGTAAGTGCAGTTTCTGGCAGCGGGAGATGGGTTTTCTGGGGCATGTCGTGTCTGCCGAGGGAGTTTTAGTGGATCCGGCTAAGATCGAGGCTATTAGGGATTGGCCGAGACCGAGGAATGCGACGGAGATCAGGAGTTTCCTTGGATTAGCTGGGTATTACCGGAGGTTCGTCAAGGGTTTCGCGAGTATGGCGCAGGCGTTGACGAAGTTGACGGGTAAGGATGTTCAGTTTGTGTGGTCTGCGGAGTGTGAGAAGAGCTTCGGGAAGCTGAAGGAGATGCTGACTAGTACTCCAGTTTTGGCGTTGCCTGATGCGGGCGAGCCATATGTGGTGTATACGGATGCATCTGGTGTGGGGTTGGGGTGTGTTTTGATGCAGCAGGGGAAGGTGATTGCTTATGCTTCGAGGCAGTTGAGGAAGCATGAGTGCAATTACCCTACGCATGACTTGGAGTTGGCTGCAGTGATCTTCGCCCTGAAGATCTGGCGATCTTACCTTTATGGTGGGAAGGTCCAGGTGTTCACGGATCACAAGAGTTTGAAGTACTTCTTCACTCAGCCAGAGCTGAACCTGAGACAGAGGCGATGGATGGAGTTGGTAGCGGATTACGATCTAGAGATTGAGTACCATCCGGGGAAGGCTAATCTGGTTGCAGATGCGTTGAGTCGGAAGAGGGTTGCTTCGGCTCAGGAACGGGATTTGGAGGAGCTGGCGAGCGAGATTGGCGCGTTGAGCCTGTGTGTTATCTCGCAGGAGCCGTTGGGGTTAGAGGCAGCTAACCGAGCGGACTTGCTGAGCAGAGTTCGGGTAGCTCAGGAGAAGGATCAGGGTTTGATTGATGCTTCTCAGCAGGCGGGTTCGGAGTATCAGGTCTCCGGGAGTGGGATGATACTGGTGAACGGTCGGGTCTGTGTACCCAAGGATGAGAGTCTCAGCTAACAAAGTTAGGGCTTTAGTATTAAGCTTACTCTTAAGCATGGGACATGAATAATGATCATCCCACTTTCGTGATGCTACTAACCACTTTGTTGAGTACAAACATCTAACTAACTTTCGCTGCTAGATATAAGTACTCTTCAAGCATTAAGATCAAGTCCCAATAAGCTCACCTAGCTCCCTAACAACATTTTCATGGCCAGGGGCGCTAAGCCGAGCAAAAGGTCAGTCAGGCATTCCATCAAACACCTTTCGGGCAGCGGAATACCTCAAGACAGAGCTCAAGGCCGTAACCGAGAACTGAGCATTAACCTCAACCTAAGCTCGAGAAACGTAAGGTTTAGGCCGAAACTAAGTTAGCCAAGCTCTAAAACTTCTACATCTACTACCCCGATACTCGATGAGTAGACTACTCACTCATGGCTACGGGAAAATCCATGATTGAGCTCGAGTGAGGTGCGAATGATGATATGCAAAAATAAGTGCGATTAACAAGTAAAAGACTAAAACTTTAAGCTAAAGACTGAAACTTTATAACCAAAGTAACTTAGACATCAAAGATCTGATGCTCTAAGGATCGATTACAACCAAAGCGTAAATGGAAAGCTTAAAACTTAAAAAGGAAAGAAAAGACAAGACTTAGGTTTTCAGGGGTTAAGAACATATATATAGCCCTCAGAACAGTACCCGGATCGATCCGACACGTTAATGAATCGCCCAGCTCGAGTCAATGGTCGACCTAGGAAAGTCAACAAAATGTATTAAATATCGGTCACTCCATATCAGGTGAGTGACCGAATTCCGTTGCCTATCCAGCGCATCCAACAGCTCTCGAGTCGCGATACGAAACTCTCGATGGGGGCAGCATATCGGTCTTCTCATCGGTATGTACCGATATCGGGAGATATCGGTTTCTTCAGCTTATTCTTCAACCAGTTTGATGCGCCTGGTCGAACAGTCGGAGAGTCTTGATGCTCCATCATAACAAGGGGATAACCTGGGAAATCTGTGCATAGATTTAAGGTGCACTAACGTCTTGATTCTCACCCAAGTCATGAACTTCAGTAGGTTTGTTGAGACTCCATTCTTCTGCTATTCCAAGTGCTTCTCACCGGCGTTCCTTGATGACTCTTGACTAATTACTGCTCCCTGTTTGATCTGGAACCTCGTAATCCCTCTGCTCATCTACTCCTCTGTACTCCACTCCAATCCTCTAGGCTCTAGTAAGCCGGATATCTCCATTTAAGCATAAGTACCACCTGAAAAAGGGTAAAAGAAAGAGAAATATGTACAAGTCTATCATAGGACTCTAAGATGCAAATGTGAACTAAACTATGGCTAAAAGGTGTCTAAATGATGCAGAATGAAACTAAACAGACGAAAAAAGTATGCAAATATATACACATATAATGCAAATAATGATCTTAAGCATGGGACATGAATAATGATCTTTAGTATTAAGCTTACTCTTAAGCATGGGACATGAATAATGATCATCCCCCTTTCGTGATGCTACTAACCACTTTGTTGAGTACAAACATCTAACTAACTTTCGCTGCTAGATATAAGTACTCTTCAAGCATTAAGATCAAGTCCCAATAAGCTCACCTAGCTCCCTAACAACATTTTCATGGCCAGGGGCGCTAAGCCGAGCAAAAGGTCAGTCAGGCATTCCATCAAACACCTTTCGGGCAGCGGAATACCTCAAGACAGAGCTCAAGGCCGTAACCGAGAACTGAGCATTAACCTCAACCTAAGCTCGAGAAACGTAAGGTTTAGGCCGAAACTAAGTTAGCCAAGCTCTAAAACTTCTACATCTACTACCCCGATACTCGATGAGTAGACTACTCACTCATGGCTACGGGAAAATCCATGATTGAGCTCGAGTGAGGTGCGAATGATGATATGCAAAAATAAGTGCGATTAACAAGTAAAAGACTAAAACTTTAAGCTAAAGACTGAAACTTTATAACCAAAGTAACTTAGACATCAAAGATCTGATGCTCTAAGGATCGATTACAACCAAAGCGTAAATGGAAAGCTTAAAACTTAAAAAGGAAAGAAAAGACAAGACTTAGGTTTTCAGGGGTTAAGAACATATATATAGCCCTCAGAACAGTACCCGGATCGATCCGACACGTTAATGAATCGCCCAGCTCGAGTCAATGGTCGACCTAGGAAAGTCAACAAAATGTATTAAATATCGGTCACTCCATATCAGGTGAGTGACCGAATTCCGTTGCCTATCCAGCGCATCCAACAGCTCTCGAGTCGCGATACGAAACTCTCGATGGGGGCAGCATATCGTTCTTCTCATCGGTATGTACCGATATCGGGAGATATCGGTTTCTTCAGCTTATTCTTCAACCAGTTTGATGCGCCTGGTCGAACAGTCGGAGAGTCTTGATGCTCCATCATAACAAGGGGATAACCTGGGAAATCTGTGCATAGATTTAAGGTGCACTAACGTCTTGATTCTCACCCAAGTCATGAACTTCAGTAGGTTTGTTGAGACTCCATTCTTCTGCTATTCCAAGTGCTTCTCACCGGCGTTCCTTGATGACTCTTGACTAATTACTGCTCCCTGTTTGATCTGGAACCTCGTAATCCCTCTGCTCATCTACTCCTCTGTACTCCACTCCAATCCTCTAGGCTCTAGTAAGCCGGATATCTCCATTTAAGCATAAGTACCACCTGAAAAAGAGTAAAAGAAAGAGAAATATGTACAAGTCTATCCTAGGACTCTAAGATGCAAATGTGAACTAAACTATGGCTAAAAAGTGTCTAAATGATGCAGAATGAAACTAAACATACGATAAAAGTATGCAAATATATACACATATAATGCAAATATATAGACATATCAAGCATATGCCTTCATACGGGAGATAACAAGTAATTATTGAACCCTTTTTTGTGTGGCTCAGCTAGTTTGTTAGTATGATTAACTAAAGTTTATTAAGTTTAATATACTAGGTTTTAAACATCCCTTGTTCTTTTTGTTTTCTTCTCTCCACTACTTGAGCTCCATTTTTATTTTGTTAAATTACCAAACAATTCCGAAAGACTTTTCGATCTGTTCTTTTTCTTTCCTTTGTCGTGTGACTTGGACAAAATATATTCCTTTTCTCAGAAGGTTTAATTTTAAGGACTCAGGGTCTTTTACACATCTTTGGTAAAGATGAGGGTTTCTTTACCTATAAACTCAATACTTTTCCATGCATTTTGGCAACCCAATAAAAAACAGTTGGTTTAGAACATCATACACTTGTTTGGTCGGAGATGTGGTTCTTATATAAGACTAGCTTACAAACTGTTTTGCTGATAATGATCCTTTAATTTTGTAGGTTTTCGATCTCATTGATCTGGTAATAAAGTCATAAATTTTCTTAGAGAGTTTATTGTTTCGACGAATATGTATTAATCCTGGATATAAAACTGAGCGTTAGGCCTCGTGAGAATAGCTCATGCTGGCATTTTTCTAAATTGGGTTGGTATTCTATTAAATATGGGCATGGGATGGTACGATGGAATTTGATGATGGAACCAAATTTTGTACTATGGAACACAATGGTCGTGAATTAAATGTTGGTTTTTAGACATGTGGAAACAAAAGTTGTCTTAGATGCATGTGGGTAAAATGAGGAGACCATTAACTATAATATGTTTCTCTGTCCGGCGAGTCTCTAATGTTTGGTGCTCTCAACTATAAATGTTTTTCTTTTTCATATATATATATATAAGTTACTTCAAACATGGATTACATGTTTTGGAGAATCTTTAATAGAGATAAATTGTTTGACTTAAAATGAGTGTTTCCATGGATAATATTTGAAAAGTTAGAAACGATTAAACTATGAAATGGTGTAAATTATTTTCTTAACAATATTTTGGATCTTGCCTTACAAGAGAGTGGGACTTAATTGAAATAAATGATCAGATCAAGGCTTATCAAAGATCCTTCATTTCCGATCCAAGCATAATAATACACAACCCCATTTATACATATCCCTTTAGTATGAGAAGGAGGAAGATGGGGATGCTTACATGGTATCATTCTCCATTTCTGTTTAGCTCCTAGAGTGTAAATTTGATGCTCGGACACAACTCGTGATCCACGGCTTTGTTAAACTTGTAGTACCGTCATGCACAACACTTTGTTTACATCATTCACTGGATCATATCCAAAAAAGGAGTATATACCTCTTTTCCAACTTTTGACTCTTGGTTATATTAGAGTAATGGCTATTTCCGGTTAAGCTATCTATTAAACCGGACTCATATATATTATTGATTGTAACAGACTTTGTAAAGATAACTCAGAGTATTAAGATCAATGTAACAAACTTTACACTTTCTCTCTCTAGTTCATCGTTTATCATTTCTGGGTTCTAATAGGTTATGTTAAGAATTAGCCCGTGCTGGGGTTTCCAATTGTCACTTTGGTATCGTTTTGACTGCAGATCAAGCCGCGTACAGGCGGATAAAAAGCATGCACATGCCTTCGATGTGGAGCTATGTTTACCCTAACATGATGATCAAAAGATGGATCCTCCTGGGAACAGGAGTGTAAGAACTGTTGGAAATAAAAACTTTAAGGTGATGGAGAAAGTGTTTAAGAAATTTGGGAGAGAATATAAATTTAGGAAATAGAAACTTTTATTATTTAGAGTTTTTCTTGGAACAACTTGATTACAAATGAAAGGAGAAGGAGGTATTTATAGCCTCCAAATTACAAAATATCTAGAATAATTTAATCTTAAATCTAGAGAGTTCTAACATTATTTTACTTCAATTATCTAGATATCTTCATAGAAATATCTAGATATTTATTTTCTACCACATTCTAGAACATTTTAAGGAGGTGGTGATGTTAGATATTTTCTAGAGAAAACTCTAGAACATGGATCAAGCCCAATATTTGATTATTGGATTATTGGTCCAATAATTAAACTTGATCAAAAATCAAGTTTAACTCTCAACACCCCCTCTTAAACTTGATTTTGCTACTCCAAGCAAACTCCTCATTTTGATAAAGTCTTCACGCTTAAGTGCCTTAGTGAAAATATCAGCTACTTGATCATTCGTCTTCACATACTCCAACTGCACTTCTTTCTTGGTAATACACTCTCTGATGTAGTGATAGCGTGTGTCAATGTGCTTACTTCGATCATGGAAGACTGGGTTCTTTGCCAAAGCAAGAGCTGACTTATTATCCACAAAGATCTTTGTTGACTCCTCTTGCGCCAAACTCAGCTCCTTTAACAGGTTCCTTAACCAAATCGCATGGCAAACATAGGAAGTGACTGCTACGTACTCTGCTTCGCAAGTAGAAAGAGTTACAATCGGCTGCTTCTTTGACATCCATGTGAAAGCCGTATCTCCAACATATAATACAAAGCCACTTGTGCTTTTTCGATCATCTACGTCGCCACCCCAATCGCTATCGCTATATCCAACAAGCTTGTAATCGTTAGAAACAGAGTAATACAAGCCAAAGTCCATGGTACCTTTGATATAGCGAAGAATCCTCTTAGCCGCCTTGACGTGAGTTGTTGTTGGATGTTCCATGTAGCGACTAACAACTCCAACCGCATATAAGATGTCAGGCCTTGTGCACGTCAAGTAACGTAAACTTCCAACCAAACTCTTAAAGAGTGTTGGATCCACACCTTCTCCTTCTTCGTGCTTTGATAACTTGGCTCCACATTCCATTGGTGTGCTAATTGGGTTTGAGTCATCCATCTTGAACTTCATTAGTATCTCCTTAGCATAGCCTTCTTGAGTGATGAAGATCCATTGTCTTCTTGTTTAACTTCAATTCCAAGGTAGTAAGACATTAATCCAATGTCCGTCATCTCGAACTCCTTTGTCATCATCATCTTGAACTCCTCGAACATGCTTGGATTGTTACCGGTGAATATCAAGTCATCTACATATAAGCATGCAATCAATATATCTCCATTTTGAATTTTGATATAGAGTGCATGCTCATATGGACACTTGATGAAGTTTTTCTCCTTGAAATACTTATCAATTCGAGTATTCCAAGCTCTTGGAGCTTGTTTTAAGCCATAAAGCGCCTTCTTTAACCTCAAGACTTTGTTTTCTTCTCCCTTGACAATGTAGCCTTGTGGTTGCTCAATATAAACTTCTTCTTCAAGATCTCCATTTAAGAAGGCTGATTTGACATCCATTTGATGTATCATCCAATTGTTTGAGCCGCAAGTGAAATGATTAGTCGAACAGTTTCTAAACGAGCAACGGGAGCGAATACCTCATCATAGTCGATTCCGGCTCTTTGACTATAGCCCTTTGCCACCAATCTTGCTTTGTACCTTTCAACTTCTCCTTTAGAGTTCTTCTTTGCTTTATACACCCATCTCACACCGATCGCCTTGTGCCCATTTGGAAGTGATGCTAACTCCCAAGTATCATTCTTTTGTATCGCCTTGATCTCTTCATCCATTGCATTTCTCCATGTCTTCTCTTCCATAGCTTCTTGAAAATTCATGGGCTCGCAATCCACAAATAGACAAAATAAAGTAAGATTGTCTTGATTTTCGGTTACCTCGTAAATCTCTTCAATACTTCTAAACCTTGGAGTCCTTTCACTTGAACTGTCATCTCCTTGAGAACTTGGTGTAGGTGAAGTAGGTGGTGTTACAGGCTCCTTTCTTGTTTGCTCCACATCATCTTCTTCAACACATGGAAGAAATTATACTCTTCATCATTTGATCTCTAATCCCATTCTCCTTCTTCATCAAAGATGACATTTCGACTGGTGATTGTCTTCTTTGTATCAGGATTGTAGAGCTTGTAGCCTTTGGAGTTAGCGTCATATCCAATGAAGATGTACTTTTCACTTTTGTCATCTAGTTTGCTCCTCTTCTCATCCGGCACATGAGTATGAGCAATGCTTCCAAAGACTCTTAGATGAGAAACACCGGGCTTCCTTCCACTCCAAGCTTCTTGTGGTGTTTTCCCCCAAACACTTCTTGTCGGAGATCGATTTAAAATATAAACAGCACACACTACTGCTTCTGTCCAAAACTCCTTTGGTAATTTCTTACTTTTGAGCATGCTTCTCGCCATCTCAAAAATTGTCCTATTCTTCCTTTCCGCTACTCTATTTTGTTGAGGGGATCTCGGCACCGTCAATTGTCTTCGAATGCCATTATCTTCACAATACTTCTGAAATTCTTTAGACGTGAACTCTCCTCCACGGTCAGATCTCATGGCTTTGATCACAAAACCACTTTCCTTCTCGATATGAGCTTTAAACTTTTTAAAGTTTTCAAACACTTCTGATTTCTCCTTTAAAAAGTAGACCAATATTTTTCTTGAAAAGTCATCAATAAAGAGAAGGAAGTAGTTACTTTTACCGAGTGATCTTGGCTTGATCGAACCACATACATCTGTGTGTATGAGTTCTAGCGGTTTCCGAGCTCTTGTGCTTGACTCCTTTGGAAAACCCATTTTGAATTGTTTTCCAAGTAAACACCCTTCACATACTTGATTTGGATGTTTGATGCAAGGCAAACCTCTCACCATTTGTTTATTCGAAAGTAGCTTCAATCCTCCAAAATTGAGATGCCCAAATCGAAGATGCCAAAGCCATGACTCCTCTTTGTAGCACATCTTGAGGCATTGCGCGATGTCACTTCGAATGTTAAGGACAAACATTCGGTTTCTTGACATCGGTACCTTAGTAATGAGATTGCTTCCTTGGTCTCTTATAGAAAGGTGATTATCTTTTAATCGAATATCATAACCTTTCTCTAGGAGTTGTCCAAGGCTCAAGATGTTGGTCTTCATGCTTGGGATATAATAAACGTTTGATATAAATTGGTGATCTCCATTCTTCAGCCGGATGAGAATATTTCCTTTACCTTTCACCTCCATCTTCGATTCATCTCCTAAAGCCACATTTCCTTTCACCGATTCATCAAGCTCCACGAACATACTTCTTCGGCCGCACATGTGATTGCTTGCACCACTATCAAGATACCACTTGTGATTCTCTTCTCGTTCATCATTTTTGCAAGCCATCAACAACATATCTCCTTCTTGATTTATTTCTTCAACATAGTTTGCCTTCTCCTCGACTCTTTTGTTGTTTGGAGCTTTACATTCGGAAGCATAATGACCATACTTTCCACAATTATAGCATTTAATGTCTGACTTATCGTACCTTGATTTTGGACTTTCTCTCCCACGACCTCTTGATGAGTTTTCTCCTCTTTGGTTGGTGTTGTCTTCATAGGCCCTCCAACCTCTTCCATTTCCATATCTACGGCCTCGTCCTCGGATTTGACCACCACCACGCCTTTGATAACTTTGACTGGTTTCTTCTTTAGCTTGATCAATCCGCATATTAAGCACTTGTTCGGCGATATCTTCCTTTTTCTTCTTCTTTTCTTCATATGCTTGTAGGGATCCAAGGAGTTGCTCCATTGTCATATCCTCCAAATCTTTTGTCTCCTCTATAATGGTGACAATATGCTCGAATTTTGGATCCAACGATCTAAGAACCTTCTCCATGATTCTTACTTCATCTAACTTCTCTCCATTTCTCTTAAGGTTATTAGTAACAGTTAAGACTCTTGAGAAGTAATCGGACACGAGTTCACCTTCTTTCATTTGCAACGCTTCAAATTCTTCTCTTAGAGTTTGAAGACGTACCTTCTTAACTTGCTCCGCTCCTTTGTAAGAGGTTCGAAGCTTCTCCCATGTTTCTTTGGCCGACTTTGCTCCTGCGACCTTCTCGAATGTGTCTTCATCTAATCTTTGATAGATTAGACAGAGAGCTTTCTTGTCTCTCTTCCTTGAGTCTTTCAAACTATCCTTTTGGGTTTGAGATAAACTCGCTTCGTTCTCCGGTTCAACGTAGCCTTTCACGACTATCTCCCACACATCATGTGCTCCTAGGATCGCCGTCATCCTTAAACTCCAATTGTCGTAGTTGCTCTTTGTGAGCATCGGGACTTGGAAGGGAATACCGCTACTCGCCATCTTTAGGACCTTGAGGCTCTGATACCACTTTGTTGGAAATAAAAACTTTAAGGTGATGGAGAAAGTGTTTAAGAAATTTGGGAGAGAATATAAATTAAGGAAGTAGAAACTTTTATTATTTAGAGTTTTTCTTGGAACAACTTGATTACAAATGAAAAGAGAATGAAGTATTTATAGCCTCCAAATTACAAAATATCTAGAATAATTTAATCTTAAATCTAGAGAGTTCTAACATTATTTTACTTCAATTATCTAGATATCTTCATAGAAATATCTAGACATTTATTTTCTACCACATTCTAGAACATTTTAAGGAGATGGTGATGTTAGATATTTTCTAGAGAAAACTCTAGAACATAGATCAAGCTCAATATTTGATTATTGGATTATTGGTCCAATAATTAAACTTGATCCAAAATCAAGTTTAACTCTCAACAAGAACTGCTGCTTCACGTAGAGACAGAAGACTGTGGAAAGAAGACGTAGCTGGTTCGAAGAACGAGCCATGTACAAGTTGGTGAAATCTTTGCCTCGGATAAACGATGACCATTTTTTTAAAACAAAGATGGGCCTGGCTATGGACTTGAACGGAATTTCGTGGAGAATCTCCAGTATCATATCCAGAGGAAGAATCCAAAACGGATCGATTTTTCGTTTCTTAGACATCGTAAGACATTGTCGATTGTTCCCGATCGTCTCATTCCTTTCATGGTGCTTTTCAATTCCTATTCCCTTTTTCATTCTTTTTAACTCTTAACCCAAATAACAATTCCAGTTCTCCCTGCCAAAAATTTAATATTTTCAGGGTGACCAAAAATTTTAGGGTCAATATCGTTTTTGACTGTGATTGTTTGGCCTGGTCAATCAGTACTATGTTTATTGATTTCTTTTTTGTAAACAATTCTATTTTAGATTGGACAACCAACTGTGACGTTTTATTTAATGAAATGTTTAGTTGTTAAAAAAAAAAAGAACTTCTCCACCAAATATATAAGTAAAATTATTTAGTTATTGAAGAATGAGGCTAATACACTTTTCTCCAATTCCTCTAAGGCCTTTCCAGATTTTATGCACCGGAGTCTTGTATTAACCAATGAAAGCACCCTGTGAGATAAAGTAATCCATGAGAGAATCAAAAGTCCCATGACGCACCACCTTTACCTCCAATGGTCCTATAGATTTGTAAACCGACATCTCTTGTAAACATTGTTAAACGAATCTTTCATTACTAAACAACACTCCGAGAATGTCTTGTGATTGAGCTCCATGTGCTTCTTCGTCTTCTTGTCTTCTTTTTTGTCTTTTGCTTCCCAATAACCCACGTAATGACCCGGAACAATGGAGATATCTGCATAGCAAGTGAAATCTATCAGCATGAGATCTGATGAGTCAAGAATGAGTTTTGCTCGATTCACAGCGTTAAATAGATCTTATTCGTTAGTCTTGTCCATGTCAATGCTTAAAACCATGTTGTCTCTTCTTATAAACCTAAACTGAGGTGATTTGTTGTCAAAACCAGTCACAAGTAGAATATCTCCAACTCTTATTCTATACAAGCCTAAAGACAGAGAGAAAGAGAAAAATAATTCACATTCACATCATCAAAGAAAAGGATTTAATTTTGTCGAAAATCATAATTCTTTAGAATCTTTACTGAGAGAAAATTAATTAACTTACCTAAGAAATTTGTGACCACAAGTTCATAAGAACATCCGAGTTTCACATCTACAAGGTCAACAACATCGTTCTTGTCTCCATCCACTGGTATAAACTCGAAGTATGAAACATTAGGCATAAACGTGTAAGAAACATCTTAGGCTTGCACAGAGGATTGAGATTTAACCCGAATGTAGTCTTAGAAGAAGCGTAGATTGTTGAAACAAGAGGCAACGTATCATTAAAGTAATAGTTCAATGTGGGAACATATTGCACCATCGAACCTGTAACAATAGTTTCAATATATTTGGTTCTTGGTCAGAGGCTTGTGATTATACCCTTCCAACACTTTTGCTTGCATATTTTTTCGATTGTTTCCGCCAATTAAGGGTGAGGCCCGCCAAGAATCATATACACGAAATCTCGACAACCAGTATCCGTGATCCACTCGCTGAGCTGACCTGATCGGATTTTAGAACACGTCTCCTCCCATAAATCTTCAAGAAACTTGATTGCTCGAACTATGACTGAAGCAAAGATAGAACCTATTCTCGTAACCTCGTTTCTTTGAACCAGACCACAAAGCAAATGGCAGTATAGGTTCTGTTTGTTGTCTGGACATAATATGACTTCATCAGGGCTAGTGTAAGAGTAATACCAGTTAGATGGACGGTTCTTGAAATAGTTGCTCTTTAGATAGCTACTGCTTGCGACTCGAGCAGGCAAACCAGAAGGAGTGATAGATTCGAGTTTAGTGAAGTAAAACATCATGGCCTTTCCTTTCTCCACCCCTTTCACATTACTAGACAGAACAATTAAGAGTAAATGATTTTTCTTTATTTTATAAGCAATTAATATCATCATGATATTTTTTCAAAGCTATGGACTTACTTGCTTATAACTTGCATCCGAAGATCATACATGAAAGTCAAGTTATCCAAATGTTTTTCATTCCATGGCATCATCTTTTGTGCTCCCCCTGAAGTTCCCGAGCTGAAATTAACACTTTAGGAACTAGACACATGATTGTTTTACATTTTAAATTTACAAACCTATAACACAATTTTACCATAACATGCAAACAGAAAAAAATTCATGATCTTACACTACAAGAAAACATATCAATTTTTGACCAATTTTTTGTGGTCAAAACTATTTTGATCATTTTCGACCAATATGATGAAATATAATTGTCGAAAATTGGTCGAAATTTTTCGACTAATTTTTAACGGATTCGTAAATTTGTCAAAAAATTGTCGAAAACTTGCGACAAAGAAGATTAGTTGAAAATTGGTCAAGAAAACATGTTAATTTTTTACCAAATTTTTTACGAATAAGTTGGTCAAAATGTTTGTTGACAAATTTTCGACCAAAAAATTATGAAAATTTAAACTCGTCAAAATATGATCAAACTATTTTTTGACTAATACAAGTGGTCAGTAAATAGTCAAATATTCTTATCATTTATCGACTAAAACAAAATTTGGTCGAAACTTCGTGAGTAATTTTTGACGAATAAATACTTGATAGAATTGGTCACAATATTATCGACCAAATAATGAGGAGAACACTTCTATTGTATTTGTCCCACATCGCCAATATGGGAGGGATGAAACTTTAATTTTCTCTATAAAATAACACTTACTCCATTTTGAAAAACGTAAATGGGTTTCATGGTTCAAATAGTTGAATTTTGAAATATTTTAATCGCTTTACGTATTTTAATTTATTAATAATCAAATATTTTAAATTTAAATTTTTATATTTTCGAATATTTTTTGAAATATTTTATATTTTAATTTTTTGAAATATTTAGTTTTATTTTAATTATTATGAATCAAATATTTTAAATTTTAATTTCAATATTTTTGAATTGATCAAAATATAGTTCTAAAATTTAAATATCTAAGTTGGTCAAAAATTGGTTAGAATATATGGTCTAAAATTGGTCAAAATATATAGTTTCGACCATTTTGATTGATCAAAAAATTTTGACGATTTAATTGGTCCAAAATTTTGACCATTTTTATTGGTCAAAATGTTTTGACTATTTTCTAATGAAATTCTATTTGCGACCATCGATTTTTGACGAATCGATTTTGGTCAAGTACTAGTCAGAAATAGCTGTTTTTGACCAATTTTAGATCAAATTGGTAGTCAAAATTGGAATTTTTTTTGTAGTGAGTTCTGAATAAATTTGGGAAACAAGAATAATATCTTATTCTTACCTTAGTAAGAAACCGGTAATAGGTCGCGTCGATATGATATTTGAGGGCTCTCCATTCACGACACGCTCGATATATGGCTTAACATCTTCATAGGTTACCACCGGTACACTCTTCTTGAAAATCTCTTTATCAAATCTCCCATGCAAGAAACGTTGGAGATATTGTGTGTTTGTGTTTAGCAAGAGTATCTCCTCCAGTACATTGTCTTGAATCTGCTTTACATTTGTTGTCAAATCTTCCAGAATCTTTAGTTTATCATTTGGTTTTTCAGTGAGATCAGAGATTACACTCATAGTTGGTTATATCTCTGAATCACCTGAAACTAAAAACTGCACTTATGCTTCTATAAGTAGAGAAACAAAAAAACATTAATAATACTTTCGTAAAGTACCAGAATAAATTAAACAAGTCAGAAGTATTGAGAAAACGTGTAAAGGATTTTTGGAAAGATCTTAAGCTACCAAAAGATGCTCATATCTGTACCTTAAAGAACCGATTTTGAGGTAGGTTCAGTTGTAACTGAAGCAGGGGGATATATTAATCTTTAAACAAATATTTTTTTTAATAATGTTCGACTCATATCTTCCTTGTTGCCTCCAACTCACATGCATATCAGCTAATTATTAATGGAAATTTAAACTTTACTTCAACTTACTAATTTATATCTTTTCTAAATTAAACCTTATTTGGAGTCTATCATTAGCTCATTGTTCGTTTATCAACTCGTCATTAATCAGCTATAGAACAATTTGTATTTAGCTTTTTGTTCTTAATATGTTTGTCCTTTTTAGGAGTGACTTCTCGTCGAGCCCTCGAGGCATAAACCATTTTCAGACCTCTAAGAAAACCAAATAAACCGTTGAAAAAATTACAACGTTAACAAAAGAATGTATAAAACAACAAAAACGTTGGATAATTTAATTCGACCTTTTGAAATAGATGGCCCCAAGAGGTTCGCAAGAGTCAAGAAGGATCACCTTCCAACGCCATCGACCGACCAAATCTAATCTGGATAATGTATTCACATGTAAATGTCGCATCTGACTTCAATATTTTTTGGCCAACAGTTTTACTTTTATATTACTAAACTGTAAACATGAGACTCAAACTCTCAAATCCTATGAAATATCACTACGAGTACGTCGACTAGTAGGTTTGTATTACAATAAATACGGATACATCATGGTTATGTAAATCTATATATAATCCTAGATTGAGAGTTCTTTTTTTTTGTCATCAAACTATTAATTAAAATTAAAAGATGCGGCCATAAATAGTAAGTCAGTAAGGAAGAGAGTTACTTACAAATCAATACTATAATAACACAAGAGTCTCACCTTGTAAGGACAACTCAGCATTTTTGTAATGTTAGATGATGACACCTCATCCAAAAATATAAATTGAAGGACCAATAAAAAGAAAACGTAAATACACGTCAGCCAATGAACATATTGACGTGGTGGCTTTTCCTTCCAAGTTCCAACTAGGTATAACGAACCAGCTTTAATCACTTTGGTCAAAGATAAGTTTGTTTTTATTACCAAAGCGTCTACACTACAATCAAATTAGAACCGACATTCTCTTTTCTTCGCAAAATTCGTTTAACCATAGAATATATTGATGAGCCCCAAGTAATTTGACAAAATTTATCATCCACCATATAATTATCTCTTCACAAAACGTCTAGGGTTTAATATTTTTTCCAGATTTTCTCCAGTTTGAAACTCAAAATACCCACGCGAGCTAGATTATCACATCTCTGTAATTCTGGAGTCTCCACGCTGTGGATTCAATCATAAGAGTTTGGTTATTGTTGCTCTTCTACCAGTTATGCTTCCTTTATCCATTCTTTTTTTATATCTCTTATCGACTAATCATCTCGCTTTTAGATAGAATACAGTAAATCTGCATTGGGAGAGAAAGATGAAGGCGCTGCTAATATATATGTTTGGGAAGCGTCACTTGAAAGTTACATGCTTTCTCATTTTATCTAAGTTTCTTGTCAATTTGGGTGTGATTTTATGGTTTTCATTGTCAATAATGTTTTATGTTATTCGTCTCATGCTTATTTGGCTGATTGTTGCAATTTAATATTCTATATAACTTTACTCAGCTATTGGTGATGTATTGAATCTTATTTTCTCTACCATACGAATATGACACAGCAACAATTTTTATTCAAGTTATCAAAAAAAAAACAAAACAATTTCTATTCATCATTAATATTTTTAAAAGGTATTCCTTTATATGTAAACTCAAAAAAAAGTAGGCGAAAGTTCAAGTCTGATGTTGTCATATTGTCGTTCCAACTACATCTTCGATTTTAAATTTAAAAGTCTACATTCATCAATCTCTTTATTGGATCCTAAAACTAATACCAAAAATTAATTTATCCATAGTATTTAGTTTTCTGTTTTGCGTAAAAATTAGTGAATTACTTCTGATGCGTAAAAATTAGTGAATTACTTCTGATAATTCTACTTTTTAAATATGAATGTATAGGTTGAGTTGGGTTGATAAAGGGTATATTACAAAAATTACTTTCATTGTCGAATCTTATCATTGATTGAAAAAGATGAATAGGATGGAAAAAGGCAGTACGTGGTGGTTGAGGTCGACGCTGCGATTAAAAGATCAAATGGGTTAAGGACGTGCTAAGATGAGAAATATGATCGGCGAACGAAAGTTATAGTATTTTTCATGATTCAGTTATAGTATTCAGCATGAAGGAGAGATCGAACTAATATCAACAAATCTTTTTCTACAATTTTTATCATTTATTTTTCAAATGTAAAGAAAGATTTACAAATCTTTCTTTTATTTATTGTTGTAAAACATTTTGTGTAACTAACGATATAGAAACACTATTTTCTCAAAAAGATATATACAATATTTAGTTTTCTATATTTTAAAATGATTTCACCTTTGCATTTTTTTAGTTTAATTTAAAATTTAAATTGAAACTACACTTTTTCTTAGTAAATTAGTAAAAAGAAAATCAAATAAAAAATAGTCCGCAGAGTAGCGCGGGAATTAATCTAATTTTTTGAATAACTCTAGAACGTAATGAACAGGTTAAACCGTCCATCTTTACATTAAAAGAACATGATATCAAAAACAAAGATATATGGGGAAAACAGCGGTACAACTCCCTGAATTTATTGAACTTATCGATTAACAATTACTTTATCAAATATTGAAAAAAGTAACTACATGGCTGATTGATTACTCCATGGATATATAATCTATGTAGTACGATTGATAATATGAAAAAGAATTGTTTCTAAAAGATAATCCTTTTGCCAAGAAAGATACTCCAGGAGAAGTCAAATATCGAAAATAATGAATATGGAACCTTGAGAAGTCCTTATTTAAAATTCTGTTTTCTTACCCCCACACTTACCACTTCCAAAGGCATTGCAATTTTCACATTTCTTGTAATCTAAACTAATTTGTGAACAAAGGCAAACAAAAAAGACTTGAAACTTTTATTTCCTGAATCACAAGAAACAAATCAAAAGTTCCCAAATTGAGAAAAACCAAAGAACAATGACACAAGTTTCAAAGAACATAAGAAACGAATCAAACTCTCTCAAAATGAGAAATTCGAAGAACAAAGCACACAAACCAATCTCATGAGCTTCAAAGGTACAGGTACACATAAAGACAACGAAGTCTAATGAGTGGTAACTTTAAGACTGAAAGATTTGTTAATCCATGCCTTAAAGCTTCCTTTTCTAGCTCCATTAATGGGAAAATCCGATCTTCCCTCCACCTTCTTCTCCTCCATTGGTTTCTTACACAGCATAAAATTCCTCGCTCCGAACGACCCAATTGCTTCCCATGGACTTAAAGCTACAAACCAAAAAAAGCTCAATAACCAATCACATAAAAAACATTGAAACCGAAAATTGATTGAGATTCTCACCTCCAGGTCCAATCATGGGGCAATAGAAAAGGAAACCGTTGAAATCGGATCCGAGAATCGGAAGGCGACCTTCACGAGCGTAACATTTAAGAGCAGTGTCGATAACACCAGCAACGAGATCTCCTTCGTTCGCAACGAACCGGATCGGACCGGCACTACCAAGAAACGTAACGCTGATCAAGATTCTGTTTCCCTTAACGATCTCTCTCTTCTTCTGCTTGTTGTTGTTATACAGCAACATCTTTTCCAATAAATCAAAATTCAAACAGCAAAACAAAATCTCAGAGATAATGAAAATGGATCTGGAGGATTCACGGGTCGAGGCCGAGGCAGCGGTAATACCAGCCTTGTTTGCAAAATCCGAAAGCGAAAACAGAGTCTGAGGAAAGAGGAATGAAGAAGCTCGCCCTTTTGGTTGAAAGGGAGAGCTTGGAGTTATCACCGATCGGATTAGTTTCCACCATTCACAAACGTTACAGGAGAAAATAGATTACGGATTACGATCACGACGAGGGAGGGAAGCAGAAAAGCGAGGAGGAGGAGGAAGGAGAAGGAGAGAAGATCGAATTGTGAATTTGTTGTGATTTTGATGAGAGGAGAGGAGAAGCGGTTGGGTATATAAATGAACGAGGTTGATGGTTTTTTTTTTTTTTTTATAAACCTTTCTCTCGTAATCTTCTCCGTATATTCTAATTTAAAGAATAATCTTTCATATTATAAGACCATCTTTATTCATGAATTTGTGAGAGTATTATTAAATATAAAATTATTAAAAACATATTTTCTCTTCTTTTTACTTAACTTTATACCTTCTCTTTCATTTTTTTACTCAATTTTTATTAATTTTATACTCTCTTTAAATATAAAATTATTAAAAACACACTCTTTTTCTCTTCAAAAGTATCTCTTCTCTTTACTCTAATTTTATTAATTTTATATTTCAATACACTTCATTATTTTAACCAAAAACACTCTCTTTATTTCTTTTATTCAAATTTTAATAATTTTATATTTAATGATATCCTCCAAAATTCACCAATAATGATGCTAAGGGATTTGAATCCAGGTCACAGGAAAACCCAAAGTTAAAAGTTTTTTCCAGAAATTTTGAAACTTGTCAATTTTGGGATATTGGATTTGATTTATTTTTGTATTCTATTGTCGTTTCAGTTTTTTTTTAACACGTTTATATACTGTATACTAGATTTTTGACCTAGAATATTTTTAAAAAATCATAATAATCTTGTTAGTAATCTTTTCATTTCAAACTAAAGCAGAAACTCTGATAAATTAATATTCGATAAATCAATAAACATCTCCGTTCCTAAACTGGTTTTTCAGTGTAATTAAAATCTTTGTAAATTAATAACTCTATAAATTCATAAAATATCGTTGGTCCAACAGTATTAATTTATAGAATTTTGGAGAAATTGCAAAAATGCCACTTTTTATGTGTATATTTGCAAAAGTACCACTTAGAGATACATATTTGCAAAAATGCCACTAATTATAGATTTTTAAATCCTATATTTTAAATTTCTAAACACTAAAAAGTATTTTGACCCCTAAACCCCCTAGACATTCGTAACTAAATCCTAATAGAACATAATTAACCCAAACATAAATAATATAAAAAAAAAATTTTGAAAAGTGGCATTTTTGTAAAGATTTCAAAAGTGTGGCATTTTTGTAAAGTAGCATTTAAAAAGTTGCATTTTTGAAATTTCTTTAGAGTTTTCACTGTACTTGATGTTTAACTTTTTATCTTTTTCAAAATAAAATATATTTTATTATAAACTCAAACAGTTCAACCAATAATAAATAGAGATTTTTTGAAAAATACTCTATTTAAATTTACAAATTTGAAAAATACTCTATTTTTTGACTTTTTTTTTTAAAACTACCTCTTTTTCCATGTGATAAGACATTTTTATCCATTTAAAAAAAGTAATGTAAATATGTTGAGATTTCCAACATGGCATATAGATTTAATTGAAATGTTTTGATAGGTTAATTTAATTGATGAGTTCCTTAAAACCCTTATTTAATGATACATATGTTTTTTTCACCAAACATCTCGTATAGAAGATATATAATAAAGCTAGATTGCATGGAAGTTTCATCGAAGGACCAATTTCCGCTTCAGAATCGGATGCTCTCAGAAGCGCGGTGGAAGCGCGATTCCAAAAAATAATAATTTGAAAGCGTTTTGGAAGTTTCGATTCCAATTTGGAATCTATTTTTTATTTTTAATTTCGGAAGCGTAAAAAGTAAAAAATTACAAAAATTGAAATATAAAATCAAAGCGTAATTAAACAAAGACGAAGTGTATCTGTCCACGCTAACCTTCGTCTTTTATCTAAAAGAAATTCTTCTTACACATAAAATCTTAATAAAATGTGGGATGTTGGAGGTGACCAATTCGACTCATTGGATGATATTAACCTTAGAAGCCATGAGTTTGAGAATCTTTCACTTGATGTGAAACAACCCAACCCATTTTTTTTTTTAAACAGTTCAATATTGGATCCGAATTAACATTCTCATAAATGCTAATCCTCAATATCCAATCAAGACAAACCAATCCAGCGGAATAACAAAACCATTCAATAGTCAATAATTATCAAATAACCAACAGCAATTCAACTATTTCAAGTTCACAATCCAGCAACTTAACAAGTCTAGCAAAAGCATAAAACACCAAATCAATACACTAGATCATCTCATCTTCCTTGCCTTGATTCCACGATCACACTTTCTCTTTACCTGCATCACATGGTTATAAGAGATGCGTGAGTATTATCACAAATACTTAGTGATGCGGTCATCCCATCTACTTGGCTATACACACAGACATAAGCAAAAGATACAATACGAGGATGAACAATCAACACGCCTAACGCAACAATCACACAAGAAACAGTCAATACGTCAAACTGACGGTAATCAAAATTGTGTGTCGATCTCCTGCACATAAACCATCAACAAACACATCCAATAACACGAACTCATCCATATCAACAAGAATCAATCATCAAATAGTCACACAAACGCATTGGGATCCATTCTTTTAACCATATAAGCCATGGTCACAGACTCACCTTAGGAAAAATGGTTATAGCACGCGTTTCAAATTTCAAATTAAACCGAACTCAGTGGCTCTGGAAAGCTAAGACTCGGAGCTTTTCAATGATACCTAGATCATCTTCTGGGTCCTTACAGAACGACGGAAAAATAGCCCGCAAGTTCGTTGTTCGAAACTGGAAACAGAAAATTCCAATCTCAGAAAACATGAGCGACACGTTGACATCTAAAGAATACAGAGAACGAAGATTACATCAGAAATAGGATTTGAAACCTGTTCTGAAAACTAGACATAGAGATCTTTCCAGAGATAGGCGGATCGACTCTTAATTCCTTCTGGTTCGACGAAAATCCTCCCTCGAAATAGACTGATCGCAGACCCAAAACTACAGAAACATCTCTTAGTAAAATGACGATAACTCTCGGAATACTAATCCAAATGACAAACCGATTTCGCCCAAAGCTAGATACGAGAGTGGAGAACTTACCTAGAATTTTTGCTTTAACCCGATCCGATATTCCCAGCCGTTTGTCTCCCCTTCTAAAATCGGAAAGAGTTGTTTTCAAAGCAACAATCTCTTCTTCTCTCTCACAACCTAGGAAATTCTCTTCTTTTCCTCTCCAAAATCGGCTGTAAAAACGTCTCCATGCGTTTTTATATCATACCCTAGGGTTCCCTAAACCGATCGCCAAACCGAACGATCAAAAACTAAACCAGACGGTTCAATTTCAACTTCCGTCGATCGACGCACAACACTTGTGTCGATCGACGCAACACCCAGAACCCGACTCTAAACACGTGTGTCGATCGACACACACGTACTGTGTCGATCGTGTGTGTTGATCGACGCACCAACCAAAAATACACATTTTGGTTCACAGGCGTTACAATTCTCCCCCACTAACATGGATTCGACCTCGAATCACACAACACCGTCCCTGCTAAGGCTAACACTCCCATCCGAAACCTGACCAGCTTCACCCGAAAACACACCAACATGCAACATTTTCTGGTCCAGACTAGGTTTGCCAGATTGATCGCATAACAATCAAACAAGAATATGCCCGACTAACCGTAAACCTAGAGTTGAACCAATTGATCGTGCAACAATCAAACAAGAACATGCACGACCAAGACGCTACATAAGTTACCAGGGTCATCTGAACCGAGGTTCCCAAACGCAAGTAAAATCCCTACACTAGACACCAATCACATCAACACTCCTGATCCTACCCGGCCAGCGCCACCTGAGATCCTTCCCGATCCCCGAAGCTCATCCAGTCTCATACTTATAATCACATCAAAGACGTTATGCTTATACCCATATACATATACACCCTTAACACTCCCAGGGTTGTCACCCTGGAGATCACGGTGTATAACATACCCCACCCACCTTCTGGACCGTCGTCCAGCATGCTATCGGTATGCTACTTGCCCCTCTCATTCTCGGGACACACAGTTCGTCAAGCTATCGGCATGCAAGAGACCTCACTTGTCCCCTGGAGAGAACCTCACCTGTCCCCTCGAGATATATGCAGGAAACCTCACTTGTTCCCTAGAGAGAACCTAACATGTCCCCTCAAGTATACCCAGGAAACCTCATTTGTTCCCTGGGACACCTTCTGTAACGTGCCTCATAAGTACCTGTCGACCAAAATCACTTCTCGTGGTCCTGATGACATCCCCTAACCTGGAATGTCATCCCATCAATGACCAATCACTAGGTCATCCGGAACAACCCAACCACCATGGGTGTTTCCACAGAGTCCTTGGAAAAGACAGTTCTAACTCACATAAAATCTCTTTTCCAGACTCTCCCTAGAAAATAGACAGATCCTAACTCACATAAGACCTCTATATTCCACCACCATCTAGAGAACAGACAAGTTCTAACTCTCATAGAACCTCCATTCCTAGATACACCTAGAACATGGACAAGCTCTAACTCACATAGAACTTCCATTTCTAGCCCTCACATACATTTGACCCACCAGTCATAAAATATAAGAACTCACGTCTCATAAACACATTTAATAAGAAATCCTCATCTTATTAAATCATCAAAATGTATAATCGTTACACACTAAATGAAAACTACATCAAACATAGCCACATACTATCATAAACTAAAAACCAGAAAGAAAGACAATCAAGCAACCTCTTGCTTCTCGAACCACTTCGAGAACTTTGCCTTCATCTTCGCTTCTGGTTTCCAATTCTCCTCTTTGACACCGTCGCAGTCCCACATGACTCTCACCAACAATATCCTCTTTCGGCGCAGAAACTTAACTCTCCTCTTGAGAATCCTCACAGGTCTCGCCTCAATCGTCATGTTGGGCAGAAGATCCTCTGGGATCCTAGCCAACACCTCCTCCGACTCATGCAGACACTTCTGTAGCATCAAAACATGGAAGACTTTATGAAAAGTCTTCATACTCTGAGGTAACTCCAACCGATAAGCTACTGGTTCAACTCGTTCCACAACCTTGAACGGACCCATAAACCTCGGACTTAGCTTATTCTCTGAAATAGATCTGTTAGGACCCCTCAACATCGCTGCCTTGAGATATACCATATCTTCTAGCTCAAACTTCAGCTCCTTCCTCCTCTTATCAGCATAACTCTTTTGCTGATCCTGGGCCTCCTTCATGTTCAACCTCAAAACACAGATCTTCTCCGTCGTCTCCTCAACAAAATCTGCACCAAACATGCTCCTCCTCCACTTGAGTCCAGCATAATGGTGTACGACACGGCCTTCTATACAGAGCCTCGTATGGAGCCATCCCAATACTCGCATAGTAACTATTGTTATACGCAAACGCAATCAGGTTCAAGTGATCTGCTCAATGACCACCGTAATTCAGCACACACATCCTCAGTAAATCTTCAAGAGTTTGAATCGTCCTCTCAGACTGCCCATCCGTCTGCGGATGATATGCTGTACTCATATGCACCTTAGTACCCATCTCAGCCTGAAATGCTCCCCAAAACTCAGAAGCAAATCTCGGATCCCTATCTGACACAATACTCGCTAGCACACCGTGCAGCCTCACATTCTCACGCACATATTTTTTAGCCAAAATTGCCGCTCCATCGGTCTTCTTGATGGCAAAAAAATGTGCAGACTTAGTCAGACGATCCACAATCACACAAATAGCATCATAGGTCCGCGACACCGGCAACCCTGTCACAAAGTCCATGGTAATCATGTCCCACTTTCACTCCAGAATAGGCAAACTCTGCAACAAACCACTCGGAACCTGATGCTCAGCCTTCACCAGCTGACACACGTTGCATGCTGCAACCCAGTTAGCCACATCCTTCTTCATCCCGACCCAGTGATAATACCGTCTTAGATCCCAGTACATCTTAGTCGCCTCCGGATGAATCGACAAAATGCTCGAATGAGCCTCTCTCAGAATCTCTTGCCTCAGCTCCCCATCCTTGGGTACATAAACCCGCCCGTTCACAAGTATCGTCCCATTCGCCGAGACCTCATACTCTGAACCCGCAACCTTAGAAGCATCAACCAAGCCATGATCCTTCTCCTCAGCTACTCGAACCCTGCTCAGCAAATCCGCCTGATTAGCTGCCTCTAATCCCAACGGCTCATGTGAAATAACACACAATATCCCAAGGTGTTAATCTCGCTCACCAACTCCTCCATATCTCGCTCCTGAGCCGAAGCAACCCTCTTCCGACTCAACGCATCTGCAACCAAATTAGCCTTACCTGGATGGTACCCAATCTCCAGATCATAATCTGCCACCAACTCCATCTAACGCCTCTATCTCTGGTTCAGCTCCGGCTGAGTGAAAAAATACTTCAGACTCTTATGGTCTGTAAATACCTGCACCTTCCCGCCATAAAGATAAGATTGCCAAGTCTTTAGAGCGAAAATCACGGTAGCCAACTCCAAGTCATAGGTAGGATAGTTGCAGTCATGCTTCCTCAACTACCTCGAAGCATACGCAATTACCTTCCCCAGCTGCATCATGACACAACCCAGACCAACACCAGATGCATCCGTATACACCACGTAAGGCTCGCCCGGATCTGGCAACGCCAACACTGGTGTACTAGTCAGCATCTCCCAAAACTCTCCTCGCAAGCTGATGACCACACAAAAGGAACATACTTCCCCGTCAACTTCGTCATCCCCTGCGTCATACTCGCAAAACCCTTGACGAACCTCCGATAATAACCCGCTAAACTGAGAAAACTCCTGATCTCCATGGCATTCCTCGGTCTAGGCCACCCTCTGATAGCTTCAATCTTAGCCAGATCCACAGAAACTCCCTCTGCAGACACCACATGGCCAAGAAATCACATATAATGCTGCCAGAAACTGCACTTGCTCAGCTTAGCATACAGCTTCTGCTCGCGCAGCTTCTCAAAAACCTTCCTCAGATGAACCTCATGCTCCTCAGGACTCCTCGAATACACCAGAATATCATCGAAAAAGATGATCACAAACTCATCTAAGCACTCCTAGAACAACCCGTTTATCAACCTCATGAACGCTGCTGGCGCATTCGTCAATCCGAAAGGCATCACCACAAACTCATAATGCCCACACCTCGTCCTGAAAGCCGTCTTTCAAACATCGGCCTCATCGATAGGAATCTGATGGTAACCCGAAGCCAAATCTACCTTGGAGAACCAAGTAGCCCCTCGTAACTGATCCAACAACTCATCAATCCAAGGCAGAGGATACCTGTTCTTCACAGTGACTCGGTTAAGTCCCCGGGAATCAATGCACAACCAAAAACTCCCATCTTTCTTCTTCATAAACAACACCGGCGCTCCCCAAGGTGAACTACTCAGCCGAGTGAATCCCTTACCCAATAGATCAACCAGCTGCTTCTTCAACTCTGCCATCTCTATTGGAGCCGTACAGTAAGGTGCCTTAGATATAGGAGTCGTCCCACGCTCCAACTCAATCGTGAAAAGATCAGATCGAGACGGCGGTAATCCCTGCAACGACTGAAAAAACATCCTGGAAGTCCTAAACAACTCGAATATCATCCACTGCAACCTCTCCAACAGACTCTGACATCATAATCGTCACCAAATATGTCTCACATCCCTTCTCAATCAGCTGCTCAGCCTGAATCGCCAAAATCACGAGACTCCCGGAAGTTGGTCTCACCCCCTGATAAACCAGCCTCCCTGCTTCTCGTTCAAACACGACTTGTCCTTGATGACAATCCAAATGGACTCTGTACCGATCCAGCCAGTCCATCCAGAGATGTGCATCACCATCCAGATAATGAATTGCCAAGTCCACCTGCTATCCCTTTAGACACCTGAGAGATTGGAAATTACGCTCCAATCTGCTCCTTCACAAATCCGCCTCCTCAGGCCTGGCACCTTCCGAGAAAAACCCGGTGTCAATCCTCTGTGCATCTGCTCCATCATCCTCAGGTAGGATGGAAGCTCCTCCGCAGCCGCCATACCTGGCTACACACCAGCCACTCCCAGTTGAACCCCAGCCACTCCTGGCTGAACACCAGCCACACCTGGCTGACCACCAGCCACACCTGGCTGACCACCAGCCACACCTGGCTGACCTCCAGCCACACCTGGCTGTAGACCCGGAGCCTGATCCTAAGCCGGCACCCTACCCGGTAACCGCTCCAGAATCAACTGTAACAGATCCGCCAGACGATCCTCACGATCCTGGGCAACACCTGCACCGGCATCCCTACCCGGGCCCGCCGCACTGCTGGCCACACTCGGACCCCCACTAGGCCCACCATCACTCAAACTGACACTCGCAGTGCCTACGCCCACAGACTCCTGAAGCGTTTGCGACTCAACTACATGCTCCTGCGTTGTCTCCTGGGCCACACTCGCGTCGGCAGACTCAATCACCAGTCCTTACCCGTGCCCACGTCCACGACCTCGGCCCCCACAACCTCTGCCCCTAGTATCTCTAGCCATCACACACTGCACTAACCACATCAGACTAAGTAAATAGAAACAAAAAGGTCAAACAACACATACCGTGGAATCTCATTGAAGGCTCGGAGAAGATGATCTAGGACTCCAAACCCACACAACAATTGACTAACTCACATAATCAATTAATTCAATACGCAATTGACTACTCCACTTAATCAACTACGTTCTCCCGCCCTAGAACCATAAGGGCTCTGATATCAAACTGAAACAACCCAACCAGTTTTTTTTTTTAAAATAGTTCAATATTGGACCCGAATTAACATTTCCATAAGTGATAATCCTCAATATCCAATCAAATTAAACCAATCCAGCGGAATAACAAAACCATTTAATAGTCAATAATTATCAAATAACCAACAGCAATTCAACCATTCTAAGTTCACAATCCAGCAACTTAACAAGTCTAGCAAAAGCATAAAACACCAAATCAAGACACTAGATCATCTCTTCTTCCTTGCCTTGATTTCACGATCAGACTTTCTCTTTACATGCATCACATGATTATAAGAGATGCGTGAGTATTATCACAAATACTCAATGATGTGGTCATCCCATCAACTTGGCTATACACACAGGCATAAACAAAAGATACAATACCAGGATGAACAATCAACACGCATAACGCAACAATCACACGAGAAACAGTCAATCGTCAAACTGACGGAAATCAAAATTGTGTGTCAACAAACACATCCAATAACACGAAATCATCCATATCAACAAGAATCAATCATCAAATCATCACACAAACGCATTGGGATCCATTCATTTACCCAGATAAGTCATGGTCACGCACTCACTTTAGGAAAAACGGTTATAACACGCGTTTCAAATTTCAGATTAAACCGAACTCGGTGGCTCTGGAAAGCTAAGACTCAAGGCTGTCCAATGATACTTAGATAGTCTTCTGGGTCCTTACAGAACGACGAAAAAACAGCCCGCAAGTTCGTTGTTCGGAACTGGAAACAGGAAATTCCAGTCTCAAAAACATGAACGACACGTTGACATCTAAAGAACACAGAGAACGGAGATTACATCGGAAACAGGATCGGAAACCTGTTCTGAAAACTAGATAGAGAGAGCTTCCATAGATAGGCGGATCGTCTCCTAAGTCCTTCTGGTTCGACATGAATCCTCCCTCGAAATGGACTGATCGCAGACCCAAAACTGCAGAAACATCTCTTTGTAAAACAACAATAACTCTCGAAATACTAATCCAAATGACAAACCGATTTTGCCCAAAGCTAGATACGAGAGTGGAGAACTTACCTAGAATTTTGCTCCAATCTGATCCAATCTTCCCAGCCGTTCGTCTCCCCTTCTAAAATCGGACATAACTGTTTTCAAAACAACAATCTCTTCTTCTCTCTCACAACCTACGAAATCCTCTCCTTTTCCTCTCCAAAATCGGCTGCAAAAATGTCTCCATGCGTTTTTATATCATCCCCTAGGGTTCCCTAAACCGGTCGCCAAACCGAGCGATCAAAAACCGAACCAGATGGTTCAATTTCAACTTGCGTCGATCGACGCATAACACTTGTGTCGATCGACGCAACACCCAGAACCCGACTCCTCGCGAGTCCAAACACGTGTGTCGATCGACACACACTGTGTCGATCGACGCACCAACCAAAAATACACATTTTGGTTTACGGGCGTTACATGATAAACCAGATTTGGAAACGATTTTGTTTGATAGAACTGATGAAAATGAGTCTGAAAACGATGCTTTGAATGTTTGATTTTAAATGTTATAATTTTCTTTTTCATTATTTTCTATTTAATTTGTTGTTGTTTAGAACAATTTCTTTTAATATAATTTGGTATTTGAAGTTTTATTATTATTATATATATATACATAATATGTATATGTTTCCAAAAAAAAATTGTAAATAATTGATTCCTTGCTTTCAAATGCTTCATTTCTGGGTACCCACTTTTGATTTCATGCAACTTGATAGTTCCAATTGTATGTACCTACTTACGTGGACGTAATGCATCATAAATTTTCGATCATTTAATATATAAACCTCATAAGGATATATAAAACAATATTGAGTACGCATCATCAAACTCGTAGTTGTCATATAAAATGTAAAATAGATTATTCCAATGTTATATTAGCTTTTGATTAATTAAGTAACTTCAAATTATTTTGGAGTTTACTGTCTGAAATTTAATTAATTCAATTTTCTTTTAAAATTGTTTCAGGTTATTCAAACTAATTTCATATACGACCTGACCACCCATTCGATTTATCAAAAAGCCAAATAACCCCAACCTCTTTTTTGCTTTCATTCATTTAAAAGGTTTATGTTAACTCTTCTTGCTAGGTTTCAAAGTCCTAATTTAACATGATTTCATTATGCAATATAACATAATTAACTATGCCACAAGTACATAATTAATCCCAATCATATTTCTCTTAATTAACCAATTGTTCATAATATTAGAGAACAAAGATTGTAGAAGAAAAAATCAAAGGAAATTGGGGAAACTTACGTCTATCAAGCCAAGAAAAGACATTTTATTCCATGAAGTTAAAACTTGAGTTAATACGTTTACTAAAAATATCATATGAGAAACCTGAATTGGAAGTGGGTTGCATGAAAGCATTTTTGACATCATCATTATTGAGTTTTATGAGCTTTTTAACTTTAAATCAATTGACAATAAATTATGATGTGAGATTTCTCAAACGCTCCCTCGAGATAATCGTTTTTATTGATTTATCTCGAATTGACTCTCAATTTGGGACTGACAGTCAACCCTAATTTGGATCATTCTACTGATATATAATACCATGTTAGATTTCATAGATATTTAGTTCAAAACCAATTGGTAATGATGATTTGTCATGTTTCTTATATATTATTTTAGGTCCTTTCTGTCTCTCGATATCAAAAGCTAAGTGGAACGGTTTCACGTTAACGGCACCGTAAGAATGGTTTGATATGATATTTACTTTTGCGTTTAAGTATCAGAAGAAAGCATAGGAGATTGTTTTAGTCATGTGTAGAATAAAAGTATGACATTAGGTTGTTTATAGAGACTCAAACACTAGGAGAACGTGACTTGGCTGATATTTTTAATATTTTGTTTTATTGAAACAGATTTAGAACAAATTATACTTCGCTGAATTAGAATCAAAATTTTCTTAAAATAGTATTTTTAAACTCTAATATAATTTGAAACGTATTTTTTTTTGTCAACCAAACAATAAAAAAAAAACATTTCCTGATTGATTATCTAATGTAGAGGACAATAGTTTACAAAAATAAAATCATCTCATCTAATTCTAATTGAACGAGCTAATTTGAAACACATTTAGAAACATTTATTTTCTAAAGATTTTCGTGTGTTTATACCGTAGATAATGGAATCTTTAACATTTTCTATGGAGTATATATTAATGGGGCAATTACAAAAATGACATTTTTTGTGTGCACATTTGCAAGAATACCACTTAAGAGTGTTCATTTACAAAAATACCATTTAGGGGTGTCCATTTACAAAAATGCCACTAATTATAGATTTATAAAGCATATATCTTAAAATTCTAAACCCTAAAAACTGTTTTGACACCTAAAACCCTCTAAACACTCAAAACTAAACCTTAATAGAGTATAATTAACCCAAACATAAATAATATAAAGAAAAAATAATTTTGAAAAAGTGGTATTTTGGTAAAGATTTCAAAAGTATGATATTTTTATAAAATGGCACTTGAAAAGTGGTATTTTTTGAAATTTCTCTATATTAATTGACAAGTAAAAATTGAAAATATCTTTGATATAAAAACATATACATCTCATATAATTGACTTTTATCACTAAACCTCTACATACAATATATCCTCTAATTTAGTCTTTATACACTAATTTATATCTATAAACTTAAGTATATACTGCACGAATCTCTCCATACAACATCCTCTATATATTTATAGAAATATATTTTTGTTGATTTTTTTACAATAAAATATAAGAAAATTGGACTAACATTTTATATTTAGGTGGATAACAATATTAACGCATGGTTATGATAAACTCTATGTAAAGTGTATCTATACCAAAAAACTTTCTCAATTATCTTCATTTTCTCCTTCATTTTTATTTTAACTTTTATTTATTGATATGATTTCGTGATTATACTAATATATATATATATATATATATGCATATATCGTAATTTCAATTTTTTTAAACGGATAAATTTTACTCAAAAATTATATATACAATTAAGTTAAAATGCGTTACGTCTATACTATTTAAAATTTTCATATAGTATAGTTCGTTCTTTATATTAGTTTCATGATATTGTTGCATATGTTTATTTAGTTTACAAATAAATAAATAAACTGGTGAGAGATTTTTTTTGTTTGTCAGCGGCTATGTAAACTTAAATTGGTTTAGTGGCCCAAACCGGAAGAACAGAGTTTATATAAATAGTTTCGTGTGGTAAACCTCGAACGCTTCGTGTAAGCTTGTCTGCCTTTGTGTTTTTCGATCTTGGAATGTGTAATATTGAATCTTCTAAAAAGATTTTTACTCCTAACGAACTCATCTAGGTGTGTAGTGAAAGCAGGCTAGTCATTGGGGTGATATTTATGATATTTAAACTATTGTGAGTTGTAAACAAAAAATCATGTCTTGTGGATTTATGATATTTAAATCTCTAATGTTGGTGGATGATATTTTTTTCTAATTGTGCTTCATATAGTATAGTTAGACTTGTTGTTAAAAAAATAACATTCACTATTTTTAATAAAATATATGTCTATTTTTAAAAATTATAATCATGTTAGATCAATTTTTTTTTTAGAATCACAATATTGCATTAATATATGAGTCAATTCGCATACTACATAAAAAAAGATATAGCTAAGCTAATTTATTAATTAAGTAACAAAATAACAAAATGGACCATTATACCCTCAGATTTTTCTTGTGTGGGTGATGTGGGTTGGATGTTGGTCTACGTTGACTTATTGGATGAATGCAAATTGGGCTAGCAGAATATATTTTAATAGTAGGGACAATTTGCTCAATAACCAAAAAAAAAAATTAATAATTAAAAAAATAACCAAAATTGTTCTATGTGGCCAAATTATAGTCAATAAATTTAGGTTATTTAATTAGGTTTTAAGATTAAGTTTTTTTTAAAAGTTATTCATGCCAATTACCCTTTAATAATATTTGTCTTTGTTTTGAAAAAAATCTACCGCAAGTGATCATGTATTTGATTTTAATCTCATATTTATAAGGGACAATTAGCCAAATAACAATAATGGCATAACTAATAAAGAATATTGCCAAATATTTATAAGGGACAATTAGCCAAATAGTAATGACTCTTCTATTTTTAATTTGCAATTCTTTTGCAAAAGCTACTACCATAACTATTATCGTTTTGCCCATTCTTTTTTTTTTGGTCAAGTTTTTCTTCGTTCATTTAAAAGATTAAAGTACAAATTGAGGGAATTAAACATTCTTCAGAATTACTACAACATAATTGAAAATCAATAAAACATAAAGCAAATAGATCATCGCAACAGATGGATAGCGAATCCAAACCATGCTTCAAATGCGTCAAGAAGATCTTCGCGGCAACGCGAGAGATTCTCATGTTAGTCACTTTACCATGTGACTTTGAATTTTTCGGCATAAAGCACGGGGATTCGAACACTCTTCATGAAAGGAAAGAATATACGACCATGCTCAAAGAGATGGAAAAAGGTGGAATTGAACTCTTCCACCGGGAGTAACTTACAGGATTTGAGAATCCAGAAAACTTTGATCTTCTCTCAACAGAGAAGATATCGCGCTCGCAAATTATTGGATTAGAAAATCCAGATAACTTTGGCCCTCTCATACGTGGAGATATGAATCTCGACGATTGATGTAATGAAGCACATTGAAGGCGAATTGGTCACTCCAATCTCGATTTAGAGGACAAGGATTTTAACGAGCTCTGTAACAACTTGCCTAAATCGACAAATTTCTCATCTGAAATGCAGAAGATACCGGAAGAAGAAGCGCTACTACCATCAGCAACGGGCTTTGGGCTAAAGGATGAGAGGCCTTGATGGGCTAAGGAGTCCACACACCATATTGGGCCAGACCCATATCAGATTATTGAAGTTTTGGGCCAAGCCCATAGGGTTACAAGTCCTCTCGATGAAGCTCGGTTTATCACCGGCGGCGAGACCAAACTCAACCGGAGCCGGGACAGAGGGAGTCAGCGGAGGAGGAGGTTTTGAAGGCAAGGTAGCGGTGGGGAAATAGCGGTGGTAATAACCCAGTCGCAGTTGAGGATCTCTCTTTGACGGTTTGTACTGCGAGAAGGTTGAGGTCCGAGCAGGCGGGTGGCCCACGGTGGGTCGGAGTTTCATCAACACATCAAAGCCACTGAGATTTCATTGAGGAGCTAATTCTGTAAAGGCCAATAGATGAGGTGAAGTGGTACGAGGGTGTGAGCGAGAGCTCCAACAGTTGTGAGGCGGTGATTCTAACGGTGAGTCAGATCTCACGAAGTTCTCGCCGGAATTCCAAGACTCGCCGGAATGCATGGAAGACGACGGAGGGTGACAGAGGTTGCCAAGGCAGAGTTTGCCCGGAAAGTCTCGTCGGCAGCAGCGATGGCCGACGGAAGTTACAAGAAGGAGAGAGCCCATCTCCGGTGGGATTTCAGCTTGAGCGGCTCTTCGATTCACGCGCTTGAGAACCATTGAGTGAGTACAGTAAGCAGCGACGTTCCGACAAGCCAATCAGAGCATCGACATCCACAATCTACAACGAAGGAAAAACCAAAGAGAGAGAGCAAAAGAAGAACACGATGGGGAAGATGGAGGTCCAGCGGTCAAGGATTGGAGTACTGTGAGAAGAATGTCACTAATGAATAATGAGATTGAAGAGATATCTGGCAGTCACGAGTGTCATCAACTTACAACTCTCTTACTCCAACAAAACCACAACTTGGTGCGTATCTCTGGTGAATTCTTTCGGTCTATGCCAAGGCTTGCTGTTTTAAACATGTCGTTCAACGAGCTCAAGGTATTGCCAGAGCAGATATCAGGTCTGTCCTCTTTGCAATATCTCAACTTGTTCCGGACAAAAATAGAGCGATTGCCAGATGGTTTAGGAAAGTTGAAACGTCTGAAACATGTCAATTTGGAAATGACGGAGAGACTCGAGAGCATTGATGGGATATTATGTACCAGAGAAACTTCAGAGCATTGATGGTGATGTACCAGAGAGACTTCAGAGCATTGATATGATGTTACATGTACCAAGTTTGATGGTATTGAGACTGCTAAATTCAAAGTTTTCACTCGATGTTAGTACAATAGAAGAGTTAAAATGCTTGGAAGCATTAGAAAGCTTTAACATAGACATCTCCTCAAGTTCGGCTATGGAGCACTTGTTAAGCGATAATTGGTTGTCAAACCGTATTGAAGAGGTATGTATCAGAGATCTTCAGGAAGAATCATACAAAACACTAGTTTTGCGAGTTTTGCCAACAATGGCGCGTCTCAGTAAGCTCAACATAAGAAGTTGTGAAATACAGGAGATAGAGATTGGGAAGACATCTTGGGACGTAATTCGGACAAGATCAAGACTGAATAATCTCTCAAGTGTGATTATAACTGGCTGCAATGGGATTAAGGATTTGACGTGGTTGCTGTTTGTTCCTAAGCTTACTTATCTTAAGCTTCAGTTTTTAAAGAAGGTAGAAGAAATCATAAGCGAGGAGAAAGCTGCAAGTAGTGCCACAGATGAGCAGAAAGCGCGAGGTATGAATACTCCTTTTCAAAAAATCGAAAGGTTCGAGTTGAGTAACTTACCGATGTTGAAGAGCATCCACTGGATTCCTCTGGTCTTCCTTTGTCTAAAGAAGATTGAGGTTGAAAGGTGTCCGAAACTGAGGAAGCTACCACTGAATTGTGAAAGTTGCATTGGTGGTGAAGAACTAGTCATCAGTTACAGTGATGATCGTTGGATTGAAAGGGTTCGATGGCAGGACAAAGCCACTAAAGACCGCTTCTTACCTTGTGTTATAGCTCATGTCCTCGTACTCTGGAGAGTAACACCTCATGAAGCAAGGCTTTTGATTCCTCTTTTGTTTTGTTTGTTTTCTTTGTTGATTGATCTGCAACAGACTTTTGTTTCTTCTATCATTTGTTGAGTGTGTGGGTGTGTGTTTGGAGTGTGATTATTGGTAATATATATATTTTTTTTTTTACTTAAGAAGACTCTATCTCAAACCTCTGTCTCTTTAGCTTCTGCGACTTTTACCTACACTGTGTTGCATCTATTCATCTTTGTCTAATGAAGAAATGTCTGAAGACAAAGAAGCGATTTTTTTTGCTTTGTTTGACAAATTAAAGCTAACGAAGAGAAAGAAGCGATTTTTTTGCTTTGTTTGAAAATTATTTTGATATGATGAATTGTCTCTATGAAGAAATTTCGAAATGCTCTTTTGTCAAGTGAATCTGTTTCTTGTAGATATTGCTTCTGAGTTACTAAATCCAGTAACTGAACTCATTGTGACTGCATTTAAACATAGAATTCTTCTAGTAGATACGATTTGATGAACATTGGGGATTGTATATTATTTTGATACTGATAATCCATCTCTCAGCTAGCTATTTTCTGATCTGATCGAATACTTTCTTGACTTCGAGCTGGCTAGGGGTGTCGTGAGTTAGCGGAACTGGGTGCACAACACTTGTATTGTTTCTTTGAAGAATTTTTGGAGCTTTTTTTTTTCAAGTGATTCATTTTCTTGTAGGGAAGTGTAAATGTTTCTCGCGAGTTAAGCCTAACACCTGAGATCAAGATGACTGCATTTTCAAAGGTTCGTCGAGGAATTCTTCTTGCAGATACAAGTCGAAAATAGGCAACTCCGGTTTGGTGATCTATTCCAGTCAATTTCTGGAAGATAGGTTGGTCTTTTTCTTCTGTAAGAAGGAATAGGTTTGGCCTTTTTCTTCTATACCTTAGTGACCATGAAGTTGTATAATTTTGATTACATAATAAATATTGACAGAACAGAATTTTGATTAAAGCTCGAGCTTCAAATGTTGTGTCTCTGTAGTTTTGGATCCAAAAATTTGAAATTGAGCTATCGTTATGGGAAAAGGGCTATTCTGATGCTGAGGGAAGTTGAGAGACTTAGATCTGAAGGAGAATTTGATGCGGTGTCTGAGGAAGTTCCAAGAGCTGAGGTCGAAGAGTTGCCTATTCAACCCACAATTGTTGGTCAGGAAACAATGCTCAAAAAGGCATGGAACCGTCTTATGGAAGATAGAGTCGGGAATGTGGGTCTGTATGGTATGGGTGGAGTAGGCAAAACCACCCTTCTCACGCCGATCAACAATAAGTTTTCTGAAATAGGTGGCGGATTTGATGTCGCGATATGGGTTGTGGTCTCTAAAAATGGGGACAAGAAAAAGAAATCGAGAGAGCTCTTGACACCCACAACGTTCTTAAGAAGTTTGTGTTGTTGTTGGATGATATATGGGAGAAAGTTAACTTAACTGTGATTGGAGTCCCGTATCCGAACAGAGAAAACGGATGCAAAGTAGCATTTACCACCTGCTCTCGAGATGTGTGTGGGCGCATGGGGGTTATTGTTCAAAAAGAAAGTCGGAGACAACACACTGGAAAGCCACCCAGACATTCCTGACCTTGCAAGAAAAGTCGCTGGAAAATGCCATGGTTTACCACTGGCACTTAATGTCATTGGCGAAACAATGGCATGCAAAAGCACAATACACGAGTGGCATCGGGCAGTTGACGTTTTGACTTCGTCTGCCACAGATTCTTCAGGCGTGGAAGATGAGATTCTTCCAATTTTGAAGTATAGCTATGATAGTTTAAATGGTGAAATCATGTTTCCTCTATTGCTCTATGTTTCCTGAAGATTATCTTGTCCATAAAGAGGATTTGGTAGAGTACTGGATAGGTGAGGGATTCATAGATGAGAAGGAAGGCAGAGAGAAGACATTAAATCAAGGTTATGAGATACTCGGCACCCTTGTTCGTGCATGTTTATTGTTGGAGGGATCAAGAGACAAATTGAATGTGAGTATGCATGATGTGGTACGGGAGATGGCCATATGGATAGCCTCTGATGTAGGAAAGCATAAAGAAAGATACATTGTACAAGCTGGTGTTGGGTTACGTGAAGTACCGAAAGTCAAGAACGGGAATAACGTGAGAAGAATGTCGCTAATGCGGAATGAGATTGAAAAGATATCTGAGAGCCCTGACTGTCCTGAACTTACAACTTCCCTCCTTGGGGCTAACAGAAGGCACTTAGCAAGTATCTCAGGTGAATTCTTTCAGTCTATGCCTAGGCTACTCGCTCTGTAAAGTCATCATATGGAATTTCAGAGATAAAGATAGAGAAGACACCATGGAACACAAGTCTGACAAATCTCTCTCATGTGACAATAGAAGGGGGTGATGATTTGACGTGGCTGTTGTTCGCTCCAAACCTTACTCATCTTAGACTTGTGGAGTTAAAGCAAGTAGAGGGGATAGATAATAAGCAAAGAGAAAGCTGCAAGTGTTTTTGGACAAGGAGACATGTAATATTATTGTTCCTTTCCAGAAACTAGAAGAGCTTCACTTGGAGAGTTTGCCGGAGCTAAAGAGCATATACTGGAATGCTCTGGCTTTTCAACGTCTGAGATCTCTCTTCCTACGCAATTGTCCGAAGCTGAGAAAGCTTCCATTGGATTCTAAGCCATAAATTACAGAGATGAAGAATGGATAAAAGGGATCGAATGGGAGGACGAAGCCACACGACAACGTTTCTTACCTTCATGTAAGCTGATTTGAGTAACCTTCATGACCAAAACTAATTCATCTGTTTTTCTATTTCTTCTGAAATTGCATTGGATATCTTTGTTTCTTCGACCCCTGTTTCTTTTGTGTTTGGGTTCTGAATTATTATTATTCCTTGAATTTTCTAATGTAAAAAATTAAAAAGCTTGTTCGTGTAAACTGATTTTGAGTTCAAGTTGGCTAGAAGGATTAGGGTACGTTAGTGGAACCGAGTGCACACCACTTGTTTGATCAATTGTCTCCGTGAACAACTTTTGCAGCGTCTTTCATTTTCATGTACTGGAGTCCAAAGCCTCTGCTTTGGAAGACTAGACTTACAATTACTGGCCAAATCTGAAGCGTATTTACTGGAGTCCAAAGCTGATAAAGCCAATTACTTGCCCAATCCAAAGGAGTAGTTGTCACTAATCTGAAATGTTTTTAAATTGCATGGTGCATTGCTTGAATGTGTTGTTTTTTTCTTTTTTTGCAGAGGTGAATCTTGCATTGTTTTGGATCTCAGGAGATTTCTTCCGGTCTAGTTGTTTTGGATCTTTCATGGAATGATAGTCTCCTTGGATAGCCGAAGCAAATATCAGCGTTGGTCTCCTTGAGCAATCTTAACTTAAAAGTCTTCCAGTTGGTTTACAACAGTTTGAAAAAGATAATACATCTCAATTTCGAGCCTTGAGAGTTTTACAGGGATATCAAATCTTTTGAGTCTGAGGACATTGAAACTGCGCTTTTCTGGATATCATTAGATCTCAACTTAATGCAAAACTTTGAACATATGGAAGTTCTAACCACCAAGACACAGTCAAGGTTTGGTCTTGGAGCAATTGCTATGCTCTCTCACAGGTTGGCGAAATGTATTCAAGAGGGAAGAAGTATTGACTTTGCCAGCTATGGAATGTCTCAGTGATATCGAGTTGTTGGATGAGGGAGATAGAGATACAGAGGACAACATCATCATCCAACAAAAGTCCATTCTTCTTAAGCCTCTCTAGTCCCTGAAATTTCTTCTTCTAAAACAAAACAATAATATGAAAAAACTTTGACGAATTATTTGGATGTTTTGAATGATTTGTCGTAATGGTTATATTGTCTTTGTGAAAAATGTACAAAACGTTATGATTTTTTTCTTCTCGCAAGTCCATATCTTGTTTCCAAGCAAGCATGAGTTGGTTATAATTTTAAGGTTCCGGATTAACATTTCTATGATCGATCATTGTGAAACATTCCAATTTGCAAGAAAACCTGAATCCTATCCACCATTCCGGATCCTGAACTATGAAGCCATCAAAAATACGAAACTTGTGTTTTCTGGGCCATATTATAATGGGCCCTGCCCTCTCTTCTTCTTCTTCTTCGTCGTTATCCAAAAGAGATGGCACCACGTGGCATCTCAGCCGACACCAATCATGTTGAACTCGATCGATGGTTAAGCTATGGAGGGATCAAGCCATTCGGACATTACATAGATGATAGAACCTCGTCTCAGTCACAGGTAGGTACCTCCATTGTTTTCACATTTTGGGTATTCACAAGCTTCGCGTTTAGTCTTAAATCCGATCAATTTGATTTGGATCGAATGTGTTTGTGTTAAAATTTCTTAGGGTTAGTGAAGAAAAGACTGTTGCTTTTTTATTTTCGGAGACAAAATGATTTCAAAATCAAATCTTGTTACTTAATTCGAATTAGCTTATGGTGTTTTGTTCTGTGATTCTCTTTCTCTCTCTGTGTTTTGTCTACTGATGAGAGGTTATTTCCTTGTCTCAGTGTCAAGTGAATCAAGTTTGTCTCAATCGTTATGATGCTAAGGGGAGTTATATTCTCATCAAAGATGGATTCGGGATTACGCGTCTGTTTGTATGGGCTGAGTAGGCAAAATCACACCTTTCACACAGATCAAAGCAGTAGCTTTTGTGAAATAGATGCTCATTTGAGGTTGTGGTCTTTGAAAGTCTATCGATCCGTAAGATTTGAGGAAGATTTTACCTACTCCGCCCATACCATACATACACTTAATCCAGAATCCATATCTGTTGGGTAAGTCCAAAGCTGAGAAAGCCTCTGCACTTTGCCTGTTACCCTTCACCCAGATTCTCTGAATTGGTATGTTTCTTTCCCTTTTACCATTGTCTCTTTTATGTTTTGGTAACTGAACAATTCTTTTTGGTAAATATCTTGGTGATTTCTTCGGGTCTATGCTAATGTTAGTTGTTTCTGTGTGTTAGTTTTCTTAGTGGAGCAAATATAAGAGAGTTAGTTTGCAATGCTTCAGTGTGTGCTTTGTGCAGCGGTAAATCTTACTGTTTATAAGCAATAATCTCACCATGGGATTGATGAATTGTCTCTATGAAGAACTTTTGAAATCTTTCTCAAGTGAATCTGTTTCTTGTAGAAAGGTGTAGTTATTGCTTCTGAGTTACTGAATTTAGCAACTGTGCTCCAGATGACTGCATTTTCCAGGTTAAACGTATAACTCTTCTAGTAGATAAGATTTGATGAACATTGGGGATTGGATATTATTCTGATGATGATAATAATAATAATAATAATAATAATAATAATAATACGTTTTGATGAACATGTAGTTATGTAGTTCCATTTCTGATCTGATCGGAATACTTTCTCGATATTGAAACTCAGGATATCGAAACATTTGTTTGCGAAACTTGAAGTATTTACATGGAGAAGATTTGTGCCTTGTTCCTCGATCATCAGTATTCCCATGGTTGTTACATTTATGAATGTTTCCTCTGTGCTATGTAGTATATGTGTGGGTCATTTCCATTGATATTATAATAAAGTGGGGACCATTAGAAGGGGACGGCTTATGATTTTTGATTTCTATGAATGTTACATCTTTGGACTCATGTTTATAAAACTTAATTTGGCTGATTTTATCGTAAGCTGAAGGTCACTTTACTTACTTATTCGATGATATGTCATTCGTTGGAAATAATTCCATGAAGCCGGAGAAAAACTCGACTCAAACCCTATGCGAGGCGGATCACTGGAGGAGAAAGCCGCAGCTGCTTCGTCGAAACTGGCGGCGATCTGATCGGAGAAGACGATTTGGGTTGCGGCTCCTTGGTTAGTGGGCCTGAGAGGAAAAGATTTAGGGCGAACTTGTATTTTGCCCATTCATTTTTAGATGTTTGTACATCAAATAGTTTGCTTACAAAAGCTGTGTTTTATCCTTACAGATTGGTACACGAATTGGGTGTTATATAAACACGTTAACTTAGATTGTGACATTAAAGATGAAGCAATGCTTGGGTTAAGGTAAATAGTTTATTCCCAAAATATTTTTGTCGTAGTTTATTCCCAAATTTATATTCATAAATTGTCTATTTTTATATTCATGTAACCAAAAATATTCTTTGTTCTGTAATGGTTCTATAGTTTGTAATAGAAAGAAAAGTGGTAATAATTAATTATAGGGTTAATTAGCTTAATATTAGTTTTGGGATAGATAATTAGGAAACTAATATATGCATAATGAGATTTAAGTATATAGCAGAGAGAACAAAACATTGGACGAAATTGCTTTTGCGAAAATTAAGAAAGGAAAGTTGTAAAAAATCAATCAAAATCTAAATTATGGAAAATAGTCAAAATCATTTATTTTAAGAAAAATAATAAAAAATCTCTAAAAACATTTACACTACACCGTATTATTTTTGGAAGAATCAATCAGTCTGATCTCTAGAGGAAACAAAATCGAGATTGATCTTAATCTTGATTAAGTAGTATAGTTGACTATATTCAGAGTTAGCTAAAATTCCAACATTAATCTCAAACGGTTGTATAGTTGACTATATTCCTACTTCTAATGTTATTCGATTCGACAGATCTCAAAAGCAAGGAGAGATTGTATAGTTAACTATATTTATATTTTATATGTTGTTGTAGTTTGCTAAAATTTCTACTTTGTATAGTTGACTATATTATTACATTTTATGTGGTTATAGTCCTTGTTCAAGATTGCACTAGGCGTGAGTCGGGCGCTCCGTCCGGACCTAGCGATTTTTCCAAAAATCGGATATAAATCGGGGAGTACTCGGGAGTAATTTTTTTATACAATTTAATAATTTTTTTAATATTTTATATATATTATACCAAAATTATACATTTATATATAGATTTTTTAATCCTAGCCTTTATAAAACTACAAAATAAATATATTTATTTAATTTAATTACAAAAGAGATAAAAAGACTAGAAATCTATGATGTGTATTTTGTATTGGATAAAATTTAAATATATAACATGTTCTTATCTTCTTCGTGTGCAACCCTAATTTTCAGATCTTGAACTGTATCTTCAAAAATCTCAAAAAATTTTGACCTTCGAATTAGCATATAAAAATTTTTGGGCTTGACGATTTTGCTAAAAAACCGTCGATTTTTGTTAAACCGCGGTTAACGCGGTAAAAAATCGGTCTTCCGTCTAATGCCTCCGAAGAGGTCTATCTCGCCACGGTGCCCACCGCCGACCGTTTTCTTGGCCACCAAATCGTTAACTCGGCCGAGTTTTAGAACAAGAGTTATAGTTAGCTATTCAATTAATAATATAGTAAACTATATAATATTTACAATAACTAATTCAATTATAATTTTAAAACCGTACTTTCTCACTGGTTCATACCATACTATGTTATTTATAAGTGCGTTCTAGTTAACTATATAACTTTTATAATTGTATATTTTTTAGTCTATATTTATCGTTACTAAATAATATTTATAATTAAATATAGTTAACTAAAACAGTTCACTGGTTATATAGGAATAGTTAGCTATTCAATCATGTATAGTGATAAAAATAGTTCACTATGTAAAATATTGCATCTATCCAGTTTGATAATTATACTTCGTAGTCAACTATACCATTTATCTTGTTATTGACGAACTAGTAGACATTCATATTGTTATTGACGGGTTTAAGAATAAACAAAATAATCGTTTGAATAATTTTGAATCTTTAATATTTGGAGATATTTGAGAATAATAAAGAAATTGAGAAGAAGAAGAAAAAGAAGAGGATGAAGACAAAGAAGAAGAGGACAAAGAAAGAAGAATAAAGAAAAAAGTAGAAAGAAGAAAGAATATGAAGAAACGAAGGATAAGAAGAAGATGAAGAGGAGGTTGGCGGCTGTGTAAGTTAGGTTAAGTTCTCACCTTTTTTTTAAGTAAAAATAAAAATAATTGGTAAGTTAGTAAGACTAAAATCGTAAGTTTGTGTATATTAATTGTTAGAAACTACATTATATTTTAGATAATGTTAGATCATTAATTATAGGTAGCAAGACTAATATAGTACCTAATTCCCCTTAATTATAAGTGAAGTTATATTTCATTTACCAAATTTTATTAGGTTTGGAGTAAGGAAATTTGTTTTTTTTGGGTAAGGACAAGTAAGAGAGTAAGTAATAGAAAAAAATATTGGTCCGATCATTTGAGTGTTCGTAAACTTATTTTGTGTTGTTTTGTTAAACACTCGTTCATAACTTAACTTGTAACCAAATAATTTATGTCCAAATATCGAAATTTGCAGATCAAATTTACCATATGGACGTCTGAGTTCCGCATTTGGAGAGAAGAATTTGTCTTCTTGAATCTTGATGACTTTAGACAAACAAGGTGGGTCATTTGCTCTTGACTATATTCCATGCACTACAAGAAAACAGGCGGCTTTCCGACGGTCAAAACCGTCGGAAATCCGTCGGAATATCGCTTATTCCGACGGATTTCCGACGGTTTTAACCGGTCGGTTCTATCTCGTCGGAAATAAAATTCCGTCGGAAAACCGTCGGAAATAGTGACGGATTTCCGACGAAAAAGAAATAACCGTAATTCGTCAGAATTCCGTCGGAAATCCGTCAGTATTTCAAATACCGACGGATTTCCGACAAAAAAAAAACCGACGGATTTCCGACAGAACAAATACCGACGGATTTCCGACGGTGAACATACCGACGGATTTCCGACGGCAAAAATACCGACGGATTTCCGACGGATAATTTATTTATAAAAAAAAAAATTTAATTTAATTAAATTTAAAGAAATTAAATTAAAATAAAATTAAATATAATTAAAAATTAGATTAAAATAAAAATAAAAATAAAAAAACAACAATTAAAATTAAGTTTCAATATTTTTAAGAAAATTAAAATATTACATATTATCTATCGGTTACGGAAGAACTCGTTCATCCGTTCTTCCATCTCCCGCATTCGTGCCATCTGCTCTTCCATATCCCGGATTCGTCCCACCTGATCTTCCATTGCCCGAACGCGTTCCACTTGTTCCTGCAAGAGCGTCTGCTGTTCCGCGTAGCGAGCTTCATCTTGTGCGCGTTGGGACTCCAACCCGGTCACCCGCTCGAGAAGCTCAGCATTCTGTGCCCTCAACGCACTATCTGCATGAATGCGGTAAGAGTTGACGGACGTGGCAGAACTGTCTTCCGGGAGGCCAAACACACGACCTCTGTGCTTAGGCGCAACCTATGAAAAAAAATCAATCAATAAATGTTGTAAGTTGTTTATATTTAAATTTATTTAAAATTTAATTAAAATTGACAGTGTTACTAACCTGATAGGTAAAGTCGTTGATCATCTCCAGAGGAACTTCCGTGGCCGGGGGAGTTCCTTCGACGATCGGTTGGGATTGGAGGTACTCCTCACCCAGCCTCTCCACGCTCTCCACGATTTCACGAGCAATGGGATCTTGAATTTCCCCCGTCTTTCTGTTGGTGTGCGCATCTTTGACCAAGTCAAGATGTGACGGACGCACACCGGTCCTCTCCATCTGTTGGCATATATAATGAAAGAAATATGAGAAGTGTTAGAAATATAAATTTTTGTAAAATTTATAAAATTACGTACCAGCTTCTGAACACGTGACGCTTTGCTCGTCGCACCGAGGTTATGGGTCGCCGGTCCCTTCCCCTTCCGGTCGCTCTTCCGGTTAGACGAGTTCTTTCCGGAGCTTACTTTTGTCTCCTCCCGCTCCCAATGGGCAAGTAGTCCACCCCATAATGTGGGGTTATCTTGCAATCTGCGCGGCACCTTTCCCTCTTTGTACCACAAGTCCTTCCATTCGTTTATCTTCAACGAATATTTCCGGGAAGCTTTTTTGTAGAACTCCCGTCGGACCCGGGAAGTCAACTGTGGGTCCCAAGTAAATTCTTGCTGCAAAAAAAAAACGTACCCATATTAGTATTGACAATTTTAATGAAAATAAAAATCTAAATTACAAAATAGGAAAAGAAAACATACCGCAAATTGCCGAAACCAGATCTCCTGGTCTGCCACCGGCATCGAAGTAAATGTGGGATACGGGGAAGTGATCAACGAATTAGTCATTGCGTTGATCGAACTCGTAATCCCGTTTCCCGAAAATTGAAACCTAAACAATATTTAGTTAAATATGTTTTTTAAGTTAATATAATCAAATACATTTTTAGTATAAAACTTACCATGTCGTGTTAGGTACCAAGTCGGGATCTAGGCGAGGCAACCTATCCCGTCCAGGTTGCGAAACAAACTCCTCAACGGACATGGCCGTGGGAGCTGAGGGCTGTGTACCCAGTGGAGGAGACGGGTCTTGGGGATCCGGGAAACTAGTATCTGGGATTTGCGACTGACTCCCTCCCCTACTGGAAGTACCAGATCCAGTAGAGTGATGAAATCGGCCATAGTCCCTACGATTTCCAAAATGTTTACATACCGTTGACATTTACTTACATATATAAATATAAATTCTGATATTAAATATAAATAAATGTAAATTGATATTTTGAGAAATAGGGATTTTGGAATTTCGAGATTAATTTTTGGAATTTCAGGATTTCATAAATTAAGTTTTAGGGAGTTAGGGATTTTGGGAAATTGAGGTTTCTCTAAATAGGTATTTAGGGATATTTGGATTATGGATTTCAGATATTAACATATACGAATTTACAGATTTAGAAAATTTTTGGAATTGTAAAATTTATAACATTTACGAATTTTTAGATATTTACGATTTTTTCCTAATTTGGGATTTTGTAATTTAAACAAATAAAAAATTTAGTAAAATTTCAACAATTTAGAATTTTACTAATATTTTTATATTATAAATATTTATAATTTTACAAAAATAAATAATTTTATACATACTTTTCTAAATTTTATAAACCCGAAAATTCCATAAATCACAAAATTTACAAAATAAAAAAGTTTTCAAACATCCTAAACCCGTACATTTCTACATTTCTATTGATTTTTAACAACCTAAATCTAACAAATTCACAAAATTCTCTAAATTCATATTTTTCCAAAAAAAAACTTCGAAAAACTTACATTGGATTGATGATAATGTGATAGAGATTGAGATTGTAGATGGATATGTTGATTTCGGCGTGTTTCCGAGAGGATCGATCGAATTCCGGCGATTTTATGTTTTTTTTTCGACTTTTCGTTCTGTCATCGCGAGGAAGAAGACGATGGTTTTATTGCAGGTTACCGACGGATTTCCGACGGACACCGACGGATTTTCCCGGTTTTTTCGATGAGATCGAGGCTCTTAGGCGGCAAAAATTAGGGATTCCGTCGGAAATCCGTCAAAAATACCGACGGATTTCCGACGGATGTTAATTTTTTTTTTAATTATATATTTTTTAAAACGGTTTTTTTTTGTTATATTAAATATTAAATATTAAATTAAATTAATTGTTTTTATTAAATTAAATGAATTAAATCCGTCGGAAATCCGTCAAAATTACCGACGGATTTCCGACGGATTTAATAATTTTTTTTTTAAATTAAATTTTTTTAAAACGGGTTTTAATTAAAAAAAAAATATTAGATCCGTCGGAAATCCGTCGGTAATTTCGACGGATTTCCGACGGATTTAATTCATTTAATTTAATTTTTTTATCTCTGAAATTTTTTATATTATAAAAATATTAGACCCGTCGGAAATCCGTCAAAACCACCGACGGATTTCCGACGGATCTAATATTTTTTATATCACAGAAATCTGTTTTAAAAATATAAATTACAATCCGTCGGAAAACTGTGAAAAATCTATCGCTTAAAAGTCCGGGTGTTGACCCGATTGCAGAGTTAATTAAAAAAATGTCCAAACATTTTTTCATAAATTATTTTAAATATATTCGAGAATTGAATAAAAAATTTACATAACGAAATTTTATAACAGAGAAAAAACAAAAGGCGAAAGGAAATTTATTTATTTTACCGTTTGAAACACATATGTCTCTGTATCCGCTCCAAACTTACCTTCTTTAGAACCTTAAACTTTTTTTTTCCTTTTTTTTCTTTGGCGGAGAATCTACATATCCTTTGCAAAATTCCCTTTCGATTGCATCAACATCTATATTTAAGTTCGGACTTTCAGGTCTTTGGGCAAATTCATCATCATTGTACTGATCCTTTTTATTCTTCGGTGTACCTTCTAAATATCCGCCGCAAACATCTCTTTTGATTGCATCAACATCTATATTTAAGTTCGGACTTTCTGGTCTCTGGACAAATTCATAATCATAGTAGTTATCCTTACATTCATTTGAAGTACTTCCACCGTAAGTATCTGACGTTTCAATCAAGCGAGATGGTTGTACGTCTTCGAGAAGACTCTTCTTGTCTGGATATTTGTCGCACTGCGATTGCGTTTCCCACGAGACGTTTGGCAAGCACTGGCTCTCCGGAACTATTGTTGATGAAGAATCTCCGATTGAGATTGGTGAGACCGTATCAAATTCCCACGAGTAAGTGGGTATCTCTTCAGTGTGTGTGTCGCATTGGGTTTCGGTTTCCCACGAGTATTTTGGAAGTAGAAAGTGGTTTGCGACGATTTTTGAGTCTTCATTAGGAGAGTTAGAAGACATTGTTTGTGTTGTTGACAGGAATGAACGTATGAGGAACCTTATATAGAACGGAAAACCGTCGGAAATCCGTCTGCAACATCCGACATAATACCCCGCCAGTCCCATCGGCCGCAGATAACGCAATGGTAACCACTCAAACTTTGCCGACATCGGAATTCCGACGGATTTCCGACGGAACTAATTCCGTCGTTATGTCGTCCGAAAATTAGGAAAGTTTTTATCCCTCGCGCGGAAATCCGGCGGCAAATTTAATAAATGATTCTGGCGAATATTACCATAAAGTACATTATATTAGAGGGAACGCATAGGGGTTATAGTACAAAACAGCTCCAAACAAACATTTATTCATAAATGTTTAATCTGACTCTTCTGATGAACCTTCACTAGGGATGGAGTCGGAATCGTCGTCAAATTCTTCACGTAGTTCATCTTCATCCGAATGCACTAGATCATCGCCGATATGTGTGACATCAGTGACAAGGTCAATGTTATCCGTCTCCTCAACATGTGACATTTGGTTGGTTCGCGATACTTGTAGAGCATCATGTTCCGGAACTCCATATATTTTTCCTCGCGGATTAATTGGAGTTACCGTCATCCAAGGATCTGTCCTCCGCCCAACTCGAGGATATGGAATGTAGCAAACCTATTCATAAACGGTGGATGTTGTTTATATACAAGAATAACAAAACCTAACGTATAAATATAACGGAAAACCTATCAATATATTGATACCTGGTCTGCTTGAGATGCAAGGATAAATGGATCGTAATGATGTAATTTCCGGCTTGAATTTATCGAAATAACACCAAGACGGTCAATTCGAACCCCACTACCATTGGATGGATCATACCAATCGCACATAAACACAATGCACCTCAAGTCCAACATTCCTGGATAGTGGATTTCCAAGATTTCTTTTAAATGGCCATAGTACATGGTATCACCTGATTGCGCCGAAATACCATTGTCCGAAGTTGGCCTTTGACGTCCTTCGTCACGAATTCTGAACGAATATCCCCTAGTGCAAAATCTCGGATATGAAGTCGCGGTACTGCGTAAACCATGAGAAAACTCCACTAACCATGTCGGGAGGGTTTGACCACTTGCTAAACCTTCGGAAACCTAAAAACAATATAAGTAAGCAATCAATAACATATGAACGTGAAAAACTTATAAAATAAGAGTGAGGAGTTATATTTAACGTACAAAAAATTTCAACCACTCCGGGAATTCTTCATCTTTTAATACAGCAAGTTCGGAATCTGTCTTATCAGCATGGTAAGTTTGTGCTAGGGACATGTATATCCTGTAACATAACAATCTTTATTAGATGAAGACAAATAATTGCACAAATTTAGTATGAGAAATGGTGTACCTTTCATACTCTCCAAGTTCGTCACAATTTCTGAGGATATATGTATGCAAATGTGTGACCTCTTGTGGTGATAGTATGCGTTTCTTCCCTTTTCCACTTACGCGGCCCACTTGCGCAAACAACTCAGGTACAACCACGGGATACACTGCTTTCTCACCTCTATCATCATGTCGCGCCGGCCGTCTACCTTTAGTCCGGACATCCGAAGGAAAGTAATATTCGGCAAAGTGTGATACTTCTTCGTTTAGACTTTGTGCGACAATAGATCCCTCAACTTTGCTCAAATTTTTTACCTTTTTCTTCAGGTGGAACATGTAACGCTCGAACGGGTACATCCATCGGTATTGAACAGGGCCTCCTAATGCTGCTTCTCGTGGGAGGTGAATAGGAAGATATTCCATAACATCAAAAAAAGACGGTGGAAATATCTTCTCAAGATTACAAAGGAGCACCGGGATGTTGGCCTCTAAAGTCCGGATCCCGTCCGCTGTTAGTGTCCGTGAACATAAATCTCGAAAGAAAGCCCCAACTCCTACAAACGAAAAGTAATCAAGTTAGTACATATATAGTAACATTATATTAGTAATAAACTACAGAAAATTATGAAATATACCTCCAATTGCTTGATGGATGTCTTGAGGAAGAAGATTAGAAAATGCAAATGGCAAAAGACGTTGCATCACAACATGACAATCATGACTCTTCATTCCAATAAACTTCCCTTCCATCGAATCCACGCAATTACGCAGATTAGATGCGTAGCCGTCCGGAAATTTAACAAAATTTTTAATCCATTCAAAGAAAACTTCCTTCTTACCCGCGTCTAACCGGTACGCAGGCATCGGCAATCTACCATTAGGCAAAACATGAAGGGATGCCCTTGAACAAATCAATGGCAAGTCTAATCTAGATTTCCAGTTATCTTTTGTCTTTCCTGGTACATTTAAAATGGTGTTCATGATGTTGTCAAAGAAATTATTTTCAACATGCATGACATCTAGATTATGCCGCAGTAGATGATCTTTCCAATAAGGCAAATCCCAAAAAATATTTTTCTTATGCCAATTGTGATATTCCCCACAGCCGTCGACGGGGTGATGGCCATTACCCCCACATTCAGGAGTTCGCTCTGCACCAAAATCTCGTAACTGTTCCAATATGCTGCGACCATCTATCTCCGGAGGTGGACCAGTAAACACTGGAAAATTCTTTCTAAAATGTCTTCTAGACCGACGATATGGATGATTTGCCGGCAAAAAACACCTATGGCAATCAAACCATGAAGTCTTCCTTCCGTTCTGCAATTGGAATGCTGAAGTATTGTCTTGGCAATAAGAACATGCCAATCTTCCATGCGTTGTCCATCCAGATAACATACCGTACGCCGGAAAATCGCTAATGGTCCACATAAGAACCGAACGCAAGTTGAAATTCTGCTGGATTGAAACATCAAATGCCTCAACACCATGCTCCCACAACATCTGCAACTCATAGATCAATGGTTGGAGGAATATATCGAGTGATCGTCTTGGATGATCTGGCCCAGGAACTAGAACTGAGAGAAACAGGAACTCTCGCCGCATGCACATAGAAGGAGGCAAATTGTAAGGTGTTACGATGACCGGCCACAATGAATATTTTCTTCCATGCTTTCCAAATGGGTTGAAACCATCAGTGGATAAGCCGAGGTATACATTTCGGCGTTCGTATGCGAAATCTGGATATACCGATTGAAAGTGTTTCCACGCTTCTGCGTCAGAAGGATGCGTAATATCTCCATCTTGATTATGCTCTGCATGCCATCTCATAGCCTTAGCAGTGCGTTCTGATTGATACAGCCTCTTCAACCTCTCTGTTAATGGTAAATACCACATCCGTTTGAAAGGAATCTTCACTCTGCCACTTGTGTCTTGGAACCGTGGTTTACGGCAAAATTTACATTTTTTTCTGTTCTCATCTTCCCTCCAGTATAGCATGCAGTTGTCGATGCACACATCTATTATCTGGTAGGGCAAACCAAGACCGGCAACAAGTTTCTGGACCTCGTAGTATGATGCTGGAGAAAGATTATCCTCTGGCAAAACATCTTTCACAAACTCGGCGAATGCATCAACACATTCTTCGGACAAATTGTAATCGGTCTTCATGTTCATCATCCTACTAGCAGAAGATAACGGTGAATGCCCTTCCCTACAACCGCTGTACAGTGGTTGCTTTGATGCGTCTAACATATCAAAAAACCTTCGAGCTTCTAAATTAGGTTCTTCAACCCTATCACCCTCATAACCACCCGACTGCAAATTCTCTCTAAACGCGTCGTTAACCATTGCAACCGTACTTACCCCAACATCTACTTCCGTTGTACGTTCTTCTACGCTATCTGGAAAATAAGGTGCATTACTACTAGTACTACCATATTCGTAATTGCTTTCTCCATGTAAAAACCAAACCTTATATCTCGGCCTAAATCCATATCTATATAAGTGATTCCAAACAGTATGAACCGCAACACTAATTCTGTTACAGCAATTAGAACATGGACATTTGATATCCTGACCTTTTTTTGCTGCATCTTGGTTTCTGGGTAAATTCATGAACTCGCATATACCTGCAGCGTAAGCGGATGTTAATAAGTTCGAGCCCATATCCATCATTGGCTCGTCCATCCAAGACCGAAAATATGAACTCATCGCTAACAAATTTTTTTGAATTGTAAAATTGTGTTATGAATGAACGAAGACACGAAATTTGTTATATAGAACGGATTTCCGTCGGAAATCCGTCACAAAATTCCGACATAACACCCCACCAATCCCATCGGCCACCGCTAACGACTGGTAACCACTCAAATTTGCCGACATCGAAAATATCGGATTTCCGTCGGTAATCCGTCGGAAAGTAGTCAGAATATTACGACAGATTATTTTCCGTCGGAAATCCGTCGTTTGTACCGACGGATTTCCGACGGAATACCGACAGCAGAGAAGACCGTCGGTATTCCGTCGGAATTTTGCGACGGAATACCGACGGACTAGGTTTTAATCGGAAATCCGTCGTAAAATTCCGACGGAAATATTGGCCGTCGGAATTTCCGTCGGAATACAGGCTGATTTCTTGTAGTGATGGTAATGTGTAACAATTTTTATACAATGAGGGAAAAATGAATGCTTTTATGTGATGCTTTGTTGTCGCATGAGGGGTAAAATGCACTAATGATAATGACGTTTAAATGGAATCTTGTCTTTGCATCGAGTTCTTGAAAATTCATTCACTACTCTGTTTCAGACACACACCTAAGTTTTTTTCTCAGGAGAATTATTACTTGTATATTAATATTACACATTTATGCAAGGAATAATATAAAAGGCTAGTTAGCTAGATAACAAAGATTTATAGGTAAATTAGCAAAATAACAAAAAGAGATGGGTTTCCCTTGCAAAACGATTGGTTATTTAGCTAGATAACAAACACATTGATCCTCAATATTATGCTTCTCAAGAGAGCCAACACACTCTCAAGTCTAATAAGGTCTAATATCATATCTGTCTCTTCAAGCCATGCAAATGGATCAACTGGTTCAGTTTCTTCCATAAACTTCTCCAATGATTCATCGATTAAAGATCTTTCTAAAGGAAACAGTTCATGATTGTACCTTTCACGCTATGAACAATACTCCTGAATCATGAAAACAAACACAGGAAAATGTTATAATTTGAATCTTGAAACGAAGACTCAAAAAGGTTTACTTGGTTCGGGTGCATTCGTTCCAAGAACGTCTTAAGAGTTGCGATATTCGGTTCGCTGAAAAGTTTACCCGATAACCAGAGATATGTGAACCCAAACATCATCGGATCACCATCTTTGTTAATCCCATTAGGCCTCAGGTTTAGATGAATCTGGTTATATTCATCTCTATCGAATCTCGGAAGCTGGTTTCGCCCGCAACTTCTTGAAAAATCAAACCATTCCCAAAACCAATCTAAGTAACATATCTATAAAAGTGATCAATTTGGCTTACTTGTTGAGCAAGTTGTTGGGTCCGCATATCTACTTCTAACGATTTGATCACTACAGTACCTAAGATTCAATGCGAACTACTTATTTATAAGGGAACAAATATTCTGGAATGGCTAATTGAAGTAATCCCGGACATAGGGTTTTGGCAATGAAGACAGAACGATTCGCAGTACCCATAGAGAAGAGGAGACAGAGAATTAATCATTAAAGGGAAAAAAAAAACGAAACGAAATCTACCTGAGAATCTTTGGACGCATATTGCATTGGTGAAGAACCCAGAACATCGCCACTGCAGTCGAGACATGATACTAAGAACAATTAAAGACACAAATCGAATAGTGGGAGGTATGAATCATTGAATAACATAACCTTGCCTTGGAGAGGACGATGATTCTGTCCGAAAGAGCACGATTGAAGCGGCTCAGGAATACTTCTGATAGCGAAATCGGTAATAATAACAAAAGCAGGCTTCGTTTCACTTGCAATCTCAGAATAATCATTTTTTTTTGCCATTCAAGGATCATTACAAATCTAATCCTATATAAAAAAAAAAAAGTTATCACACACTTGCTCAGCTTGTAACTACAATAGTCTCTAACCTGTAAATGCATGAATGAATAGCTTGAAATATGAGTCTTCTTCTCACACCTCGGATTGTGTGCTTCTTTGCCACAAATATGATTTGATATTTCTGGATTTACTGATGCGAACTCCACAGATGGAGATCCACCATATTCTCATGACCATGAAATGCCACATGGATAATGGAAAGGTTGTCTGGTCTTCAACCTAAGGACTGTGGATTTTAAAAGAAACATTGTGCTCGTCTGACAAAGAATTGCTTACGAGGTTGCAGGTTGCGCAGAAGATGGAAACAGTCAAGTCTTCTTTTAAATTGGTCACCAAAATGTATGGAAAATTGTTAGGCTTGGAATGTAGGATTTTGCTTGTAAGCACAATATTTAGATTAGAGAGTGTAACCCGTGACTATGATTTGACCATGTAAATGTTCCCGAGTCCAACTCCAAGGGATAGATAATCAGAACTGCCACGAAAATGCATTCCTTAAGTTTATCTAAGATCCATTTGAGATTCATGCTTAAAGAACCTTGAACCAAACATGCATTATACACATTATTATACAAACAAAACAAAAATCCTCAATGTTTGGATTTCATTGTCAAGAGAGCATCTGTTTTTCATGGAAAGAGTGGTAGATGATTGGCTTTAATGTCGTACTATTCGAAGAAATAGCTAAATTTCAAGTGTTCTATGCATTCAGAGTACATCCTTACGAGCTAAATCGTTTCAAACCAACAAAGGAAATCATATGAATGTTGCAGAAAACACGTACCCTGTTCCTTCTTGGAACCAATTCCAATAATTATCGATCGTGGAATGTGTATTATTACTATTATTATTATTACTAGTTTGTAACTCGCGCGTTGCGCGAGATTTTAGTTTTAAATTTTTAACAACATGAATATTTGAATATAATATAACCATTTCAATTTAAAAAACAAAACTCCAAAAAATCAATATGAACATTTATATAGATACAAACTTATTTTATCAAGCGATCAGAACACAAATACTTTTCATGATAAAATTATTTTTTTTTTGAAAAACCAATGAATAGTTAAGTGCCACATGGTTATAAAAATCAGTTGAAACTAATAGAAAGAGAAACCGACATTGACAACCATCCCACCATCCTTTATATCATAGAGAGAGAGAGTTTCTCCCTATTGCTGTCTCGAGAGAACATCTCTTTAGAGACTTAGATGTTGATCATTGACTCAATCTTATAGGGAATGACATAAAAAATATTTAATTTTCATCTTGTGCATATATCTTTCTAAATTTTAGTGAAATTCTCTTAAACAGTTATTCACAATAATTTTTTGTCATATTCTAAGGTCGCAAAAAAAAAACGTAAATTAATTCTTTAAATAGGTTGACAACTAAAAGAGTTAAGATATTTTTATAAGTTAAATGAGTGTAAAAAAAAAAATTTGGATTGAAATGTAAAGTTTTCTTTTATTGAGTTACAAACCTTTTAAGGGTGATTTTGGTATAACCAAAAAAAAAAATTAAAAAGTAAGTAAAAGTGGGGTATGTGGCAAAATCATGACCATTGGATTTGATATTTTTGGTTACTTTTTAAGGTATATTTTTTTTTTTATATTTTCAGCAAATTATCCCTCCTTTTAATAAAAAAGAAACTTTTCATATTTTATGAAATTACAACTCTTAAAAATAATATTAATATTTTTTTCTTCTTAACATTTTAGAAACATGTTTCTGTCACTTGATTATTACTTACAATTTGAACTTTTCACAATAATTTTTTGTCATATTCTATGGTCGCAACAAAAAGAAACGTAAATTAGTTCTTTAAATAGATTGACAAATAAAAGAGTTAAGATCATTTTATTAGTTAAATGAGTAGTTAAAAAATGAAGTTGGATTGACACGTTAAGTTTTTTTTTTTATTGAGGTACAAACCTTTTAATAAGGAATAAAATTTTCATATTTTATGAAATATACAACTCTTAAAAATAATATTAATATTTTTTTCTTTTAACATTTTAGAAACATGGTTCTGTCACTTGATTATTACTTACATTTTGAACTAAATACATTTAAATTTGGGACATTTATAGAAATGCCACCTTTTATGTCCACATTTGCAAAAATGCCACTTTTGGTGTTCACTTACAAAAAATGTCACTAATTATGTTTTGTAGAGCCTAAATCTTAAAATTCTAAATCCTAAAAATTTTTTTGACTCCTTAAACCCTCAAAACTAAACTCTAATACAACATAATTAACCCAAACATAAATGATATAATGAATAAATAACTTTGAAAAAGTGGCATTTTTGTAAAAAGTGGCATTTTGTAAAGTGGCACTTGAAAAGTGGCATTTTTTGAAAATTTTCTTTAAATTTTTAAATATGTGTTATATATATATATATATTTGGTAAAAAATAAATTCATATTATCATTAGTAATAAAATCTTGTATAAACTTGTATTTATTAATTTTCATTTTCATTATTTTCACTTAGTATTTCACGTTTTTATTCTAATTTAATATTTTATTAGTTATAAAAAATATTAAATATGATTTAGTGTATATTAAATGAATATTTAAAAACTTCAATGTTTTAGTAAAAAATGTTTTGCCTATGTGGACACTCTATATTGAGAGAAAACTATCCCATTATATAATAGATTTGAATTGATTGGTAAATCTGTTTTTCCGAAAACTGTATAAATATCCAAAAAAGACTTGGAAATATTTTTTTAGTTGATATTAATCAAGAATTTTATAAGCAATACATAATTTATTGATTTGCTATCTCATAAATTGTTTTCGTGGGAGTGATGCAATGTCATATTTTCATATTTCGTGGAAATTGAACGTGGATACAACACATAAGCAAACTTTCACAAATCACTTATCAAATAATATATAAGAGATTCCCAACATAACAATTACATATTAAATAATTTAAATAAATTGTAAGTGGTGGATAGTGTTTGTACTTAAAAACATGTTCTACTACCTATAGAATAGAATAGACTACATATTGAATACTTCCTCTGTTTCTAAATAAATGATTTTTAGAATTTTCACACATATTAAAAAAACATATGAATTTTTAACAATAATTGTTTTGTTTTTTGTGCTAAACAATTTTCAATAAATTTTAGCCAATAGTAATTCAACAAAATCAATTAATATGTCTTGAAATTCACAATTCACCATAATTACTTAATAAAAACTGCATAGAAATTGTAAAACATCAATTTTTTGGAAACAATTTTTTTTCCAGAACATCAACTATTCAAAAACGGAGGGAGTATAATAGACTATACTATTTATCATAACGCATAAATAAATTACTTTTAAATATAAACTAAAAAATTACGTATCTGACATGGTTTGAATTAAAAAAAAAAACTGATACATCTTTCTCAAAATGGTGAATAATGTTTGTAGTTTAGAACATGTACTAAATAGATACAAATAGAATAGAACACATAGAATAAAACTAGATCTTCTTATGTAAAACCACATATCCATTCTTTTAAGAAATTTGTGTCCGTTTTCAAAAATTCAATCCATGCAGAAAAAATATATGTTTTTCTACTATGATCGTTATTTTTATGCACATAGGAAAGAGAAAGAGGTTTGAAGAATGAAGAAGTTTACTTTATTTTATTCAATGTGTGAAAAATTTAGCTAGATTCCAATGTTTTGAAAACCGGATCAGACACCAACTAGGCATCGTCATTGGTTAGCTGGTCGGGCCGGTTCAACCAGATTTTTAAATATTTATATTTTTAATTATATATATTAAATTTAATAAAAATACGCCATGTACTAATCTTTAATAGACAAAATATTCTTAATTTTGTCTTTTTTCGTATAATCTCATTTCCAAAATATTCTTAATTTTGGCTACATCATGCAGTAAAACGGTGTTTGTTTATTTAACGTAGATTCATGCGACCAAACGTTGCGGTTAGTCATTGCAGCTGCCAAACTTGCAACAATCGCATGGTCTGGACACATGTTTCAGTCGCAAACGAACAAGGCCATAATACAGATGGTAACCGCATATAGGATGCCTAATTTTTGTTAATAAAACATATTAATATAGATGGTTACCGCATATAGTTGCCAAAAAATAAAATAATATAGTTTTGTTAAATTTTATTAAAAAATTACGATATTTACTTTTTTCATTCTATTTGAAGATTAGTTTGATGTATTATTTGAAGATATATTTTTTGCTATTTTTTTAAATTCAACTATATGTGTTAGACTATTAGATCAATGCTTATTAATTATTTAAGATTCCTTTTGGTATTCATAAGTTATTTTTATTGATTTATAATCAATATAAGATTGTGATTATATATGCATGTATAGGGATTGAAATTTTTTTATTTTTTGGGTGGGGGAGGGGAGAGGGATTGAAATTTTTTATGTTATCTATTTTCTTTAATGAAAAAATATTTAAGCTACAGTTCCTACATAAATGATATATGTCTATATATATGGTACTTTGTTATGTATCGAAAAATTTCAAAAAATGCCACTTTTTAAGTGTCACTTTATAAAAATGGCACAGTTTTGAAATCTTTATAAAATAAATATTTTTTCAAAATTATTTTTTCTTTATATTATTTATGTTTGAGTTAATTATGTTCTGTTAGGGTTTAATTTTGAGTGTTTAGAGGTTTTAGGTGTCAAAATAATTTTTAGAGTTTAGAATTTTAATATATAGGCTTTATAAATCTAGAATTAGTGGCATTTTTGTAAATAAACACCCCTAAGTTGCATTCTTGCAAATATACACACAAAAAATGGTATTTTTGTAATTGTCCCAACATATTTTAGGACACGGATTTTACTGATTTTAATTGCATGTTTGTCACTAAATTGAGAATTAAACAAAAGTTAATTTTTTTTTAAAAAGTTACATAATGGTTTTTCATTGATTACGATAACATTGGTCGGTTCGGACTGGTGTGTATATGCCAGTTTGGGCCGACTATGCAGTTTTTTTCCTAATTTGAGAGTCTATTTGTAATTATTAAAAAGAAAAAACATACAGAGCCCTAGAAAAATATATTTTAATGGTTTAAATTTCCATTTCTTGTTGTATAATGACTTTTGGGATCTCTTGAGAAAATTCTTCTTCCGAGTCAAAACAATGTTTGGAAAAGAACTCTTGTGATGAAATTTTGCCATCAATAATAGTTGTTGTCAAAAGAAATAAGCTCATGGCCACTCAAACTCCTTACAAACGTAATTACAATGTAACATGAACTCTGCAATACCACACATTTAGCACACTTTTATATCATATCTCTTCAAATCTAGAGAGAGTACATTATTGAGACAAGTATACAAAACACACAAAGACGAAAACATAGATACGAACACACAAAGACAAGTACATTATTTAGCACACTTTTATATCATATCTCTTCAAATCTAGAGAGAGTACGTTATTGAGACAAGTATAGAAAACACCCAAAGACGGAAATATAGATGCGAATACACAAAGACATAAATAAAGATAGATTGATAAGATATTCGATGAATATCTATTCCTCAGACATGAGCATTTCGTCGATGTCTTTAGACATTTTGACCAACACTGCAAGCAGAGTCTCCGGGTGAGCCACTTTCTCGTTAATCCTTTCGTATCCCATGTTACATTTCACCACACCTCCAGGTCCTCCTTGCTTCGGGGTCACCTGGATCGTGACTGTAAAGCTCTTAAACTCTTTCATCAAATCTCCCTCTATCACCTTGAACTTTATCATATTCTTCTTTGGCTCCATTGCCTCGATCATTTCCTTCGCTACCTTTGGCTTCCCATCTGCATCCAAAACGCAGTGTGTAACCAATATCAAGTATTCTATCTTCTAACAAAATATAGATAATATGAAGTTTTGCTTACCATGAACATAGTTCCAAGTGAGGAGAGTGCCAACTCTGCCCATCTCTCCCGCATGCACATCACATCCCTGGACGTTTTCAGGAGACGCTTTAGAGATATCTTGTGGTCTTACTGCGAACATGTGATAGAATTTCGTCGCCGGAGCTTTGATCTCAATGTCAGCCTCAATCTCTCCTTGTAGAGAAGACTTCAACATCGCCTGTGCCATTTTTCTCTCTCTGCAGATGATAAATTGCTTCTGTAATTTAATTGTGGAAGATGCTGGTGAATGACACTGAGTTAGTGAATGAGAGCACCTTCAGAGCTCATAGCCCTTTTTATAGAGGAATTTGAATGAGGAACTGTGAATAAGGTGATAAATTAGAGTGATTTATTTTAGGGAAAATTACTAGAATAACTTTAAAAAATGACATAATTATTAAAACAACTTTTTAACAAACTTGAAACTTAACAAAGGTTATAAAAGAAATATAAACTTTAGTAACAAGTTTTTATTACGAAAATGTCATTCTAATTATTAAAAACAAAATCAGAAATTTGTTTGAAACCGCGGCCGTGGAGGCTGCAGAAGCACCGGAGACAAGCTTGGTGGAGGTGTACCGCCGGATTTATATAAAATCGGATTAAAAATCACAAGAAAAAAAAAACTTGAAATCTTTTGATTTTTGGTTAGAAAAAAGATATATGATGTTAGATCTACTAGTTTTAGGCTAAATCCAGTTGAAAACAAGTTAAAATACAGTAAAAACGAGCTAAACAATAATTGGCCGCCATTGTTAGGGTTTGTCAAAAGCTTGGTTGTGGAGAAGATGACCGGTAAATTACGATTTTACCCTTTATTGATTAAGTCTACCACCACTATAAATAAGTCTACTACATATTTATAAATCTACCACTACTACAAATAAGTCTACATATTATAAATCTACCACTACCACAACTATAAATAAGTCTACCACATATTATAAATCTACCACTACTATAACATAAATATACCACTACTATAAATAAGCATACCAACTAAAGGTTGTGTTAGTAAAGAAGTGAAAAGATTGAATTAATCTACCACAACAATATATAAATCTATCACATATTATAACTCTACCACTAGTATAAATAAGTCTACGATAGCGCGAACCATCAATAAGTCTACCGATCACAAAATAACTCTACCACAACTACTAATAAGTCTATCACTCAAAAATAAATCTACCACTACTGTAAATAAGTCTACGATTGCGCGAACCATCAATAAGTCTACTGATCACAAAATTAACTCTACCACTACTACAAATAAGTCTACCACATTTTATAAATCTACCACCACTATAAATAAGTCCACCATTGCGCGAACTTTCTACCGATCACAAAATAACTCTATCACAACTACTAATAAGTGTATCACTCAACTCTACCACTGCTAGAAATAAGTCTACCGATCACAAAATTAACTCTACTACTACTACAAATAAGTCTATCACATATTATAAATCTACCACTACTATAAATAAGTCTACGATTGCGAATCATCAATAAGTCTACCAACCACTTAATAAATCTACCAATCGCAAATAAATCTACCATCACATGAATGGTAGACTTATTCGCTTTTGGTGGAAAAAATTTGTTGCCTCATTAATGGCAGTTTCATAAATACGTTTTTTGTCTTCAAAGAAAATAAGGTTAAAACGGATATAATAAATCTTTGAAGGTTATTTGAGTAATTATGAAAGATTAGTATCCTTTTGGTCAAAAAACCATTTTTCACAGTTATTTTAGTAAACCTCCCTTTAATTTATTTCGTTTTTATTTTCCTCTTGGTAAACATTGGGTTATTTATTTTTTTAAGCTTTAAAACTACCAAGTATCAACGCCTTAGAATATAAATGGAAATGAAATTGACCATCAAATAATTGTTGACCAAGTGTTAAACTTCAAGTTGCAAGAATCATTGTAAAACGAGAATAGAGAAATGTGGGAATATATATGGTCCCTTACGCAAGGAAAAGAATCAGAACAACTTGTTGATAACAATACAAGATTCTTGTACTCTATAATTGTGGGAATCGATTCAATGATGTGTCACTGCACGGTGTAGTCTGCACCAAAGGGTATCCAGCAAACTTAAGAGGAGACCAATCTATAAAAATTTCTCAAAAATAAGAGAAATTGATATCACGATTGTCGTTAAATTGCATGCAGATGAAGAACAAAGAATAAAAGCAAATTCGTATGAAATTAGAGAAAACGCTTATTAGGACGAACACCTACTAATCTAAGGTTCTTTATCAACTATGTGAAACTGATTATAAACCCTTATGGCCAATATATCTAATTAAGATCCAAAACCAGATCCAACTAGGAACAGGAATGAAAAAATATATTTCACTTTGACCTACGGGAAAAACCCGATACAAACTAGGTATAGGAATGAAAAAAAATCTTTCACTTTGACCTACGACAAAGAAAAATGGCCATCACAAGAGTGCTCTGAATTCATAGAGTGGAGCATTACCCACGGTCATCCTTTTTCAAGGCGTTCCTCGGCGGAAACGTTTATTGAATAGTCGGGGGCACTAGGTCAATCAAAGACACTAGTCAGTAAACCCGATTTCTTACAGACACTAGAATTGACATATAATCATATATTCATTATACAGAGTGATAAACGTCCTAGGATGAAGCAATGATGAGGCCGATAAATGGCTACATGCCCCCAAAATCCGAAATGGAATCCATGTCACAACAAAAAATATGGACTTTGGTTGATTTGCTTGATGGCATTAAAATTATTGAGTGTAAATGGCTTTTCAAGAAGAAAATAAACATAGATGGTGCTATATATATATATATATATATATATATATATATATATATATATATATATATATATATATATATATATATATATATATACAAGCAAATTCATGATTTAAACTATGTTGAAACCTATTCCCTAGTCTCAATGCTTATGTTAATTTTGATTCACTTAGCAATGCCGCTTATCATGATTATGAAATATGGCAAATGGACGTGGAAACCGCTTTTGTTAATAGAAATCTCGAAGAAGATGCGTACAACTTATAGGTTTCAGAACTCCTGAAATTATTAGGAAAGAATGCAAGCTTCATCATTCAATTTATGGTTTAAAGCAAGCATCACAAAGTTGTAATTTTGTTTTAATGAAGCAAACAAAGAGTTTGATCTCATTAGAAATGAAGAAGAATCATGTGTATGCAAGAAGAGTGGTGGGAAAGTAGTTGTATTTAAGTTATTGTGTGTGGAAGACATACTGTTCATGGAGAAGGATATTCTTTTGCATCAATCTGTTAATTAAGACTTGCCTAAGTAGTTATTTCTCAATGAAAAAAAAATGGGAGAAACCGTTTGCATTATTGGAAGAATAATTGATAGGGGTAGATTGTAGATTAAACAAGTTCATTCGACTATGACGAGACCTATAAACGGCCTTTTTGGACCAGGACTATTGCAATCGGGTGTTTTTGGACCTAAACTTGTAACGTTGGTCAATTTAACTCTCAACCACAAATTCATTCAAATTCAAAACCCAAACACGCGATATTGTTGTTGATTCAGACCCCGACGAAGTCAACGTTGGTCAACGTTAACGGAACGCTGACCTGGGCGACACGCGGATTAACAGATCGGTTTCGTTGGTGTAAAACGACGTCGTTTTGTACACGTGATCAAAACGACGTCGTTTTGATTTGGGAAAAAAAAAATTAAAATCCCTAGCTTTCTTCCTTCTTCCTTCTTCTGCGTTTTCTTCCTTCTTCTCTTCTCTTTCGGGTGTATCTCTCGACAAAAACACATCCACGAAAACACAATTTCTGGGAATTTAGGATTTGATGAATTAGGATTTGGGAGGAGAAAGAGGAAACGACAACACTGCAAAATCGTATTCGTAGTTGCAGATTGGGGTTCTTCACAATATAAAAAATGAGGTATTTTGCGATTATCAAGTTTATCACAATTTCCTAATGTCTTCATTTCCTAATGTTGGAGTAAAAATTGAGGTACTTGAGCGAACAATTTCCTAATGTCTTCGAATTATACATCGAACATGTGTATATATTTACGTATATAGGTTCGTATTTGTTCACCTTTTCATGAATAAAGAACAATTTGAAATTTAGTTCACCAAGTGTTCGATGAAATGCATTTGAGAGATAAATACATGTTTTTGATGTGTTTTATCATTCCGATTGCAGCTTCGTTGATAAGGTAGTCTTCACTGTGTACCATGGTGGGAATTGGTTGATGAATCATGCGGCAGATACAGCTTATATGAATGGTGATGTTTTGATAGTAGAATGAAACCAGAAGAGTTGTTCACGATGTTGTCTACTCAGTTGAGTGGAGGCTTGTATGAGAAGAGTTTTTGGTATAAGATGCCGTTTGAAGAAGGTAAGGACAGGAAGAGTTTGTGTAATGGTAGTACAGAATTTACGAAGATGTGTGAAGCTGCTCGGTGGACTAAGTTTGTAGATGTGTTTGTGGTAGACAGAAGAGAGCATTCAGCTGATGATGTGCTACATAATCAGTCACGTGAAGAAGATTTGAGAGTGGAACGAAATGTTGCTGCTTTTGGTGATACTGAGGACAGTTTTGACTACCATAACACCCCTCCCAATTCTGATGGTGAAGAAGAGGTTGTTTCCTATGTTATATGGAAACGAGGCAATGGTGAGCTTCGTCTTAGCCTAGCATTTGATTGCTTAGCGGATTTTAAAGAGGCAATAGTGGATTACGTTCTAAACGAAGGCTAGAATATCAAGATGTCTAAAACGGGAAAAGTAAAGAATTGGGCTACATGTGTAGAAGATGGCTGTGCATGGAGGATATATTGCTCCTATGAAAAATCTGTTGGAAAGTGGATGGTGAAGACATATGAGGATGAATACAGTTGCACACCAGATGGATATAGCAAGATAATAAAAGCTGGTGTGATTGCAAAGATGTTTATGGATGATGTTAGGACTGATCCAGAGTTGAGGCCAAGAACCATTCAAGCTCAAATCCAGCAGAGGTATAATTTGATAGTAACAATTGATCAGTGTAGAAATGCAAAGAAAAAAGCTTTGGCTCGCATCAAAGCTGAACATGAGCTTCAGTTTGCAAATTTTAAAAACTATAAAACAGAGTTTCTTAGGTAAGTGCTTGATCCATTACTCTTTCATTCTTTAGTCTTTGAAACTGTTTTGATGCTTGGAAACTAACTTTGTTACTATTTTTTCAAGATTTAACCTTGGTTCAACTGGGGAGCTAGACACATTCGTTGATGATGATGGCTCAGAAATCTTTCAAAGGTTTTATGTGTGTTTTGAAGTGTTAAAGAGAACATGGATTCAGTGGTGTCGGCCTATCTTTGGTGTAGATGGATGTTTCATGAAAAGCACCATTAAAGGTCAGGTATTGGCAGCTGTAGGCAGAGACGCAAACAATGGAATGTATCCCATTGCTTGGGCGGTTGTTGATGTGGAGGATGAAGATAACTGGACTTGGTTCCTAAATAAGCTAAAGGCAGATTTGAATCTAGGAGATGGTCATGGTATCACCATCATTTCATACAGACAAAAGGTAATAGTTTGTTTGCTTTCACTTACATTTTCATATACTATTTCTTATATGTTTTAACATATGCTTTTTTCAGGGGCTGTTGAATGCGTTGGAGTATGTATTACCTATGGTAGAGCATAGGATGTGTGCTTGACACATATATGCAAATTTAAAGAAGCTATTTACGCATCAAAGTGAATTGAAGCGTCTATTTTGGAGAGTGGCTGAGAGTTACACAAAACCAGAGTATGAGGCTAATGTCGAGATGGTAAAGAACTATGACATGAATGTCTTTGATGCTATAATGCAGAAGAATCCAATGAATTGCAGTCTAGCCTACTTCGCACCAACATCTTGCTGCACAGATGTTCACAACAACATTTCAGAGTCATACAACAATGCAATTGATCCTTCAAGATACATGCCAATGGTGGAGATGTTGGAGACCATACGGAGGGGAACCATGAACCGTATTGCTCAGAGGTATGACAATGCAGTGAAGCATAATGGCAGGTTTAGTAAAAGAGCAAGTGATATCATAGCTGCTGAACAAAAGAAGTTGAAGTTTTGCAAGATGATTCTAGGATCAGATGGTAGGTTTGAAGTGCTCGAGTGTGGTAAACCTTATAGTGTCAATATGGTGCAAAGGACATGCGTCTGTCGCATATGGGACATGAGTGGAATCCCTTGTCGTCATGCATTAAGAGTCATTACAGAGAAGAAACTCAATTCAGAGGACTACATTGCGAATTGGTACTTGACTTCAAGATGGGAACAAATTTACAGAGATTCTATTAGGCCAGTGAACACTGATTTCTTTTGGGAAACCGAACAGTCTCTAATAAAGCCACCACCAAGCCTAGTTGAAGAAACAGAAAACAGAAAAGGTAGAAAACCGAAGCCAAAGAGGAAGAGAGGGAAGCATGAGTCACCAACAAAGAAGAAGAAGCTTACAAGGATTGGAAGGGTTATGCATTGTGGATTCTGTGGAGAATCTGGACACAATATATTGAAATTTCCAAAAGAGGGAGCAAAAGATGGAGCAGATCTAGAAGGGCAAAGAAGAAATCTAAGAAAACACAAGACGAATATGATGGTGAATCAAGTCAACCTATGAGTCAAAGCCAACCAATGAGTGAAAGCCAAAATCCTTGTAAGCCTCTTCTCATTTTGTTTTGTTCATTTGTTTCTGAATTTGAGATTTGTTTTGTTCATTTGTTTTTGAATTTGAGTATATGGTATGGTTTTCCTGTGCACAGAGGGATGAAGGTGATGGTGGACTATGGAAGCATAAGTTTTTATTCGGTTTTAGAACAAGTTTTATTATGTTGTTGCACTCGAATATAAATTAGGATAAGCTTTGTACTTTTTATGGTGTTGTTGGTTTTACCTTAAACTCATAACTTAAAACGTAATCGGTTTTTTTTTTATAATTCCATGGTTTATCTTAAAACTCATAACCTGAAACATAGTTTATGATCATAAAAAGTTAGTACAAGCTACATGTTTCTATGAGTTTTAAACATCAAACTCATGATCATAATAAACTCGACACATACACAACAATTGTCTCCAATCTAAATGACTTAAACTGACTTAAAATATAAACAAGTAAAAGAGATACATACGGCCACACACACAAACATGTTCTTCAAACTATGAAGCTCCATTTTGCAAGCTCGAATCTCCTTTTCAACAACAGCCTCACAAGTTCTTGTCTCCATTTCCAGAGTTTCGATCTTTGATTCACAAGCTCCTAATGTCTTCTATAGCTTAGCCGAAACTCTTTCGATGTCATCTACTTTTCCTATCAAATCCTCAAACTCTTCAACCATACACTCATCAGTCCACTTAAACACATGACACCATTTATCCTGCATAAACATGATACCAAATCAATGCTCATACATTTAATTGGCTCAACTATATCACTCACAAGCCACTTATCACAGGAATATATAACAAACCTACCATGTTTTAATCAAATCAAAGCTAGATAACAAGAACAAATAACATTTCTAAGTTTTCAAGTCTACCCTAATCACTAGTCACAAAGGTCTTTATAAACACAAAGGAAATAAATTGATCGACCATGGATCCTAGAAATACAGAAATGTAATTATGCAAATGGGAAAATTAAAAACATGGAGACCAAGCTCCTATGACTAAGGGATATGAAAATTAAAAACATGGACATAGACATACCTCTTCTGATCCGTATTGACAAGCGTGAAACAATCTTCCCGGATTTCTAGCGGTCCTAGACGTTTTCATCACAACCGCTCCTCCACATCGACATGTCTTAGGGAAGCCTCTTCGAAATTCAGACATTATATCAGGCTCGTTTCCTCTTTCTCCTCCCAAATCCTAATTCATCAAATCCTAAATTCCCAGAAATTATGTTTTCGTGGATGTGTTTTTGTCGAGAGATACACCCGAAAGAGAAGAGAAGAAGGAAGAAACGCAGAAGAAGGAAGAAAACGCAGAAGAAGAAAGAAGGAAGAAAGTTAGGGATTTTAATTTTAATTTTTTTCCCATCCTTTTGATCACGTGTACAAAACGACATCGTTTTACACCAACGAAACCGATCTGTTAATCCGCGTGTCGCCCAGGTCAGCGTTCCGTTAACGTTGACCAACGTTGACTTCGTCGGGGTCTGAATCAACAACAATATCGCGTGTTTGGGTTTTGAATTTGAATGAATTTGTGGTTGAGAGTTAAATTGACCAACGTTACAAGTTTAGGTCCAAAAACACCCGATTGCAATAGTTCTGGTCCAAAAAGGCCGTTTTCCCATAGTCTCTCCACTCAACAAGAGGGTGTAGACTATGATTAGGGATATTCTTTTTTTTGACCAAAAAAAAAAAAATTAGGGATATTCTCATGATAGTCTATCATGAGACCTTCTCTCATGTAGTTAAGATCACTACTATCAAGTTACTTCTTGATCTGTCAACTATCTATGGTTTCAAACACATACATGTTCCATTCAATTGTGCTCCTCTGTTATGTGTTTTCAGCTTCCAAATGTTTTCTGTTTTCTGCTTCCACATGTTTTCTTTTTGTTTTGTCAGGATGATTAAACAAACGAAGTTTTGTTAAAAGGGGCGATTTTTGAAAAAATATCTTTAACCATTATAATTTATAAACAAAATTACTTATTCGTGACAAAACAAAAAAAAATTCATTATTAGAAATGTAAATGTTTAAGGACATGTTTACGTCACTACTAAAGCTATAATCTGTTGCACGTTTATCCTTCATCAATTTTTTTACGTGATATGTTCGTGGGGATCAGTAAAAGAAGTTCATGGTTTACATTCTCAATGATTTATATTTAAAAAGTGGCCACGAAACCGCTTTGAATGACTAGTGACTACTGTCTTTTTTTTAGTTTGAGTTGTTTGCCAATGCAACATTCTAAAAATACAAAACAACGTTAGGTGGTCTAGTGATATTTTGGTTTACCTCACGACGAAATAAAAAGCATGCAAGTAGTCCATGTTTTAAATTAAGTCGCTTCTGTTTTTTGAATTTTGAAGCTATTTGAATGTGCATTCCATTTGAGTTTGTCTAAGATTAATGTTTCACACACATATGTTCTGGATTCAATACGTAAAGAAGATATACAAATTTGTTTTTGTCGATAATTAATGCATTTTTTTTTCAATACTACGTCTGAGATATGTACAAATACGCATATGGTTTTACACCATATTTCTTGGTCCAGGCTCACATGGCACTATTCCGCATTTGCCACTAAACTAATTTCATAAGTAATAGAACCTCCATTAACATACGAAGCGGATCATCCATCACCCTTGCAAGTTACTCAAAGGGAGAGCACTTAAAGAAAGAGGATCACAAGTATTGACATACCCATAATCAAAATGAACTACGGATATACATTAGTCACTTAGCCCTTAGGATCTAAGAGTGTATCAAATCACACATATAGTAATAGTATAGCTGTGGCAGCTGTGGTAATAGTATAAATGTGCCTTTCATCAAACACATATATATGGGCTTAAATTACTATGAAGAAGGAAAGAAAAAAGACCAAACTTTTTCTAATTAGGAGTATTAATTAGTACTGAAACATTTTTTCTAAAATTATAACAAAACAAAAAACATCGTATGTCTGACTGGTTCAAACGCAGCGGATACGGTTGCGGAAGTTTGCGGAAACAGACGGTAGCGGTTTTAAGCGTTATTGAGCGATTTATACGATTGGCACAGTGGTTGAAAATGGATGCGTTTGCGGGATCTTTATAACTAGTTGACAGCGCGGGCACTAGCGGTTAAACATTAAATTAATAATAGAAACACATTATATAGTTGAGAAATTTTAAAAAATGCCACATCTCATATGCCACTTTACAAAAATGCCACACTTTAAAATTGTTTACAAGCGTGCCACTATTCATTAAACCAAAAGTCAAATCTGTCATTTTCTCATTTTGTCTTTCTTCCTTTTTTTTTTTTCGCTTTCTTCTTCCTTTTCTCTTTCTCTCTCGTGAAAGAGATCTGATTATTTTTTTTTTCTTTCTTTTCTCTTTCTCTCTCTTCTCTTTTCTCAGATCTCTCATAAAAGAGATATGAGAATTTTATTTTCACTCTCTCTAATCTGGTGGATATATATGAAAAAGAAGAAGAAAAATATTCTCAGAAAAACTCCAAAGTAGAAGAAGAATCAAAAATGTTTTGATCAAAAATATAAACGACTGTAAATTTTTGAGTTTGGATAAACTATTGTGCATTTAGGGTATAGATTTTGAGGGGGGGGGGGAGAGAATGTTGGGGTTTTTATTGACATTATAAAACTTAAAAAAAATTATAAGGTTTTTAAACTGTTTTACGAAACCTTTTAAAACCTTATAAACCTTATAAAAAATCTTATAAACCTTTTAAAAACTTTATCAATCTTTTAGAAAATCTTTAAAAACCTGTAAAAAACTCTTATAAACTTTTATAAACTTTATAAATCTTGTAAAAAACCCTTATAAACATTAAAAAAACCTTACAAAACCTTTTAAAAACCTTATAAAAACCTTATAAATTATTTTAAACAGTTTTACAAAACCTTTAAAAAACCTTATAAAAACCTTTTAAAAACCTTATAAAAATCTTATAAAAACCTTATAAAACCTTATAAGGGTTCTTTACAAGGTTTATAAAGTTTAAAAAACTCTTATAAATCTTTTAAAAACTTTTATAAACCTTTTAAAAACCTTATAAATTATTTTAAACAGTTTTACAAAATTTTTTAAAAAAACTTATAAAAGCCTTTAAAAAACTTTTAAAAAATCTTATAAAAACCTTATAAACATTTTAAACAGTTTTACAAAACCTTTAAAAAACTTTATAAACCTTATATATTTTAAACCTTATAAACCTTATAAAACCCTATAAAAACCTTTAAAAAACCTTATAAAACCTTATAAAAACCTTTAAAAAACCTTATAAAATCTTATAAAGCTTTACAAACCTTGTAAAAAACCCTTATGAACATTTTAAAAACTTTATAAACCTTTTTAAAACCTTATAAAAACCTTATAAATTATTTTAAACAGTTTTACAAAGCTTTTAAAAAAACCTTATAAAACCTTATAAAAACCTTTAAAAAACCTTAAACCTTATAAAACCTTATAAAAACCTTTAAAAAACCTTATAAAACCTTATAAGGTTTCTTTACAAGGTTTATAAAGTTGAAAAAACTCTTATAAACCTTTTAAAAAGTTTTAAAAACCTTATAAATTATTTTAAACAGTTTTACAAAAACTTTTAAAAAAGCTTATAAAAGCCTTTAAAAAATCTTACAAAAACCTTATAAACATTTTAAATAGTTTTACAAAACCTTTAAAAAACTTTATAAACCTTTAAAAATCTTTATAAAAATATCAAAACTCTAGATCACTCAGAAGAACACCACGAAAAAAATTAACCATATTGAAATCAAACCCAAATTGATAGATTGAAATCAATTACAAAATCAACCCAGATTTGTTATCAAAATCAAGAACAAAATAAAGCAAAACGAAATAAAACTCAGATTTTTAGATCTAGATCCAGACTGAAATCAACACAAATCAAATTAGCAACTCATATATGTAACCCAAATCGAATAAATCTCAGATTTGTAACACAAATCGAATCAAAAACTCAAATCTGTAAAATAAACCAAATAAAATCATATTTGCGAAAATTAAAACGAGATCAATAACAAAAAACTCATAAAATTCGATCTATATCTAGAGAAAGAGAAAGAGAGAAAGAGAAAAACAAAAAGCAGATCTTGAGTTTTGTAGAAAAAGTGAGAGAGAAGAAGGAGAAGAAGGAGAAGGTGAAAGTGAGAGAGAAAAGGAAAAAAAGAAAAAAAAAAGAGAAATAGAGATGAAAATTACCTCTAATAAGCTTCAATTTCCTCTCGAATGAGCTCTAGAAAGCTTCAATTTGCTCTCCAATTACGTTTAAAAGCTTCGATTTCGTTGCTAAGGAGATGAAAAGTGGCGATGACGTTTAGGTTTTGGGAGAGAGAAGATTCAGAGCGTTCTTTTGTTTCAGGGGTAAATTTGTCCTTTCTGGATAAAATCGTGGCATTTTTGTAAAAGGCCCAGCGCGTGTGGCAGTTTTGCAAACTGTTGACCTATTTGTGGCATTTTCGTGATTCCCCCTATATAGTTATAAAAAAATCAAAAACCATACTATTAAAATAAAATATAAAAAATCATTAATTCAATATAATTAGTATATTTTTTGTGTTCATTTTTAAATTTTTTTAGTTTAGACGAAAGTTATGATTGTGACAAAAAAAAGAAAATAAAAATTGTGATTTATTGGAGAAATTTTTTATTTTAGAAAGGTTAATGTGATTTTGAACATTTTAGTTTGCTAGATTTATTAATCAGTGATCAAGAATAATTTATCGAAAAAATTATGATTTGAAGATTTTATAAATATAAAATTATGATAGGTTATTGAATATTAATTAGAAAGTTTCAAATTATTGATATATATCATAATTATAGTTACTAAAATATTATTTTTAAAATTTTCTATTTATTTTGATTTTTAAATAAATTTTCTCTTTTATGACAAAAAAATCAATATTTTTTTTTTTAATTTACCCAACCGCAACCGCAAACGCTCGAGGGAATCAGCTTTTAGATTTGAGAGGTTTGAAGCGATACGGAACGGTATAAAGCGTTTCACATGATTGTTGTCAAACGCCAACCACCGCTTCCACCCGCAAATACAGCGTTTGCGGATGGTAGTAGGTGAACCAATCTAAATTAAACTAATTCACGTGGAAAACGATATTAATCATTGTAAGAAAGAACAGATGACTGGGATGATAAAGATTCTCCATTATTGTGACTTGCTTTTTTTCAGCTACCATTATTGAGACTTGATAATAGCAGTAGGTCCTCGATGCGGTAAATATTTTTTAATAAGGAAAGATCTTTAATTTTCAAAATCGTTTCAATTATTTAAATAGATTTGGTAGTTGATCAGCTTTGGCAATCAAATCAGCAGAGAATATAAAGGGATAGCTTCTCTCAGCTGATTTAGGCAGCTGAGCAGCAGTTCTTGATTGATACAAAGATTTGTCCACATGTCTCCCTCAAGGTAAATCAATCCTTTCTTTTCTTTTCTTTTGCTGCAAAATTGTTCATAGTAAGTACTAATTACTATGAACTGTTTAGTATCTTCTTCTGAACAATGCAAGCTTTATTATATAATACCAGGGACTCTATCATGAATTCTTTTAGTATGAACGGAGGAGATGGAGAAAATAGCTATGCTAATAATTCTGCTGTCCAGGTACGTACGTGTGTTGTTCATGAGTGTAGTTAGTTTTGACTTTTGATGAAAAATTCCGAGTACTAATTCCATTTCACTAATTTTAACTTTTAATATTAGCAATGGGGAGGTCTTAATTCGTAACCATCAAAATAATATTCCCTCATGTTCTGTAAAAAGAATTATTTCTAAAAAATTGATGTTTACATTTTCTATGCAGTTTTTATTAAGTGATAATGGCAAATTATGAATTTCAGATATATTAATTGGTTTTATTGAATTACTATTGACTAAAATATATTGAAAATTGTTTAGCACCACAAAAAAGGTTTTTTAGTTAAAATTTAATATGTTTTTTTAATATATGTGAAAACTAAAAAAAACCAATTATTTAGAAACAGAGGGAGTAATAAATTGCTATAATTACTAGATAATTAACTTCTTATAATTTTTTTTTGGTCACATTAACTTATAATTTTAAATGCAAAGAGTATATAGACTAATTTACATTCTTAGCAAAAAAAAAAAAGAGTATATAGACTACACAAAAAAAAGGTTCTTTGAGAGGTAAAATTATTATCGTATTTATTTAGTCTCACGGATTATTTATTTTGTTTTCTAAGTTTTCATGTTTAATTTTGGTTATCACAAGTTTTAATATATTAGATAATAAATTTACATATCCAGGTGATAAATCTAAACTTTTAATAAGATATGAAATAATTAGTTGTACTTTTTATTATAAAATACACTTTAATTTTACAATCTGATCTTAAAAATGAATTACGATAAATTTTAAAAAATAATTTTATTTTTTCAACGGGGATCGGGATCGGGATCGGGATCTGTTCCATCTCTAAATTTATAAAAGTATGTAATAATATCCCAACTTGAAAAGAATATATATCCTAAACAAAATCAACAACATAAAAAAGTTCAAGTTATGACAAGAACTCTAGCACTGATTTTGGACGATGATTCCAATATTCTCCTATTTGCAGAGAGACTCTTTATCTGATACACAATTGGTGATAGTAGAGAACATCATAGAGATGTTAGCGCAGTTGGGTTTTCCTGAGTATATTAAAGTGGCTGACTTGGGTTGTTCTTCTGGACAAAACACGTACTTGGCCATGTCTGAAATAGTCAACACAATAATAGATTCGTACCTAAAGAAAGGTCGAATCAACTTACCAGAGATCGATTGTTTTCTAAACGATCTTCCAGAAAACGACTTCAACACGACATTTAAGTGGCTCCCCTCGTTCTTAGAGGGTCTAAAACCAGACCTCAAAGGAAGGTGCTTTGTGTCGGGAACCCCAGGATCGTTTTACTCGAGGCTTTTCCCAAAAGAGTCTCTTCATTTTGTTCATTCATCATATAGTATTCATTGGCTCTCTAAGGTTCCTCAAGGGCTTAAGGAGGATGATAACAAGAGGAGTGTGTTTATAAATAGCTCAAGCCCTCAAAACGTATACAAGAGCTACTTGGACCAGTTCCAAACTGATTTCTCCTTGTTTCTAAAAATGCGTTCAGAAGAGATAATGCCTAATGGACGTATGGTTCTTGTTTTGATTGGTCGAAAAGCTTCCGATCCTATATACAGAGACTGTTTCCACAGGTTGTCAATGTTATCTGATTCTCTCCTTGACCTCGTCGCCGAGGTAAGATCTGTATAATATTTAATTATATTTTTAATGCAACATTAATGTAGGATCATGTCAGAAAGAACATAATATATATAAAGAAAATATGTGCTAGTCGTAGTTGCCAACTAGTTTTGAATTAGAACTAAAACTTGGACCGTGTTAAGATTACATTACATTTAGTTATTGCACGTCTGATATTCAGAGTTTATGAAGCTTTAACAATAAATAGTAACGATTTGAAGATTTAAATGTACTGAGCAGGGAATAGTGAAGGAGTCAGAGGTGGATTCATTCAACATGCCGTTCTATGATCCAAACGAAGGAGAGGTGAAGGAAGTTATTGAAACCGAAGGATCTTTTGAGATCAATATGATCGAGACACATGAAATTGTTGTTAATTTTGCAAGTAGTGAAGATGTTGTCGACGAATCATCAGATCCATTCAAAAAGTGTCAAAAGATTGCAAACGGTTTAAGATGTGTTATTGAATCAATTCTGGTTCCTCATTTTGGAGAAGCTATTATGGATCGCTTGTTCCACAGATACGCAATCCATGTTGCCAAGAATCTGACTGCTCCAACTTTCCCCAAAGGGGTAGTCAACATCGTTGTTTCGTTGACTAGAAAATAAAAGGTCCTGACTTGTTGCCAAAAGTACTCAGCTCTCAAGATTTATAAATTACAGTTATATGTGTTTTATATCCAGTTTTATGCAATTTCTGATTTATTTGTTCTAATCTGTTTTGTTGATTTTGCGTTTTCAATATATGTGTTGTTTCCTTACTTTGGACAATGAAGAAACTTGCCACATATATATGTAGTAAACTTTTTTTATATAAAGTTTAGTAAAAAGTATAAGCAAAATTATTTAGGTGTTATGAACCGGTGCATGGGAGATAATGGGGGCAAACTTTGTTGGATCCAATAATACTTGTGTCGCACATGCATAATTAGGAATTAATTCGCGCCACAAAATGAACGAGTGTATATACTATTAATTTTTCTTATATTTGTTTAGTTTAATTATATTATTATGGTTTTCAAGTTCTATATGTTTCCTTGAGCAAGAAATTATACTATATGTTGTCATCTTGTATTTTGATTAAAAGCTCGGATTACACAAGCCGTGTTCTTTTTAAATCTCTGCAGCAGCGATAGATAATGCAAAATTGTAAATAACTTAGTCACAAGCATGTGGTGAGCGTTTGTTTTAACTGCCGGTGATTTTTCCAGTGATGCTGATGACACCAACGAAGTCCACGATAGTAATCGCAGCGACAACGTTTTTTGTTCTCCACAATGTCTTTTGTTTTGGATGACATTTTATTTTTAGCCGCCGGAACTTATCGCAGCGATTCGGCAACAAACAGGCCTACAAAACTAACCGACATTAGAAGTCTCTGGGAACAAAGACAATCGAGGAAGAGTTTGCAGAAGACAAAGCCCTAAAGAGGGAATCTAGCGAGATTACAAGCTGTTCAACGGAAACTATCAACCGAATGCAATCTACAACCAAAACGAAAGCAGAGCAATGAAATCCGATTAACCCGTAACAACTAAAAAGGCTTCAGCAACAATCCCACGCATGACACATCTAAACTTTTAGAGAAACCGACGAGGGTTCCATGATCGGATTTTGAGATCACGAGATCGCCTTGCATATATTTAGGTAAGTTAATACTTGTGTATAAAGTAGATTTCTTATTCAATAATGTAAAGATTTTGTTAGACAAACTACTCCAAAATTTATGGTCAAATCATACAATTTTTTGGCTTTTGTACAATCCTTGGCCTATGTGATTCTTTTCTTCTACGATTTTTTTATTTGATTTTTTTTTCCTCTCCTAGTATTCTGCTTCTTCTTTATTTGACCTATCTGACTATCTCCATCTTTTTTGGATTTTAACAGGGGAGACTTCTAGTTACCTTAAAAAAAAAAAAGAAAAAAGACATGAAAAACGGAAAAAAGAAAAAGGAGAAATTGATGAAGCTGATGACTCCAGTGGGTATATACGGATCCGATGGGGGTGAGGTGATGACATGATAGTGTTGCCGTGAATTATAAACATGAACCAATTGATGAATTTGTTTAATTCACATGATGACATGAAACGATGGAGATTAACAACGACTGCACTATCCTCCATTAAGTCAATAATGTTTGCCAGGAGACAATCAAATATATGGATGTGAGAGAAACTACTAAAATGATTGGTTAGACAAATCTAGTGTAGGAAGGAAACACAACGTGAATCAGGCAATTAGATACGATGACATCGATTTAATTTAAAAAATTCAATTACATTTTAATGAGGTTGACTCTTCCTAGTTATGGTTCATATTTGCTCCTTGTTTCTACGTTTACAATTGTTCGCGCCAATTAGTCGTTAGATGGCCCATCACCGAATCTGGAAGCTTGCTTCAAGACTGTTTAGTGGAGCCCTCTAGTCGAATTATGAAGCCTAGTAGTTCTTCTGTTGCGAGGTAGTCTTGCTTCACTATAAGAAGTTTATTTTATCGTGATAAATTGTGGAGGAAACCTTAGAATAATTTTTTTCAATTTTGTTGATTAGCCAATAGACTTATTTGTACAAAATTATAGCTTGTCTAACAAGTTCTTTACATTATTAAATAGAAAATCTACATTATACAAAAATATTAAGTTACCTAATAATATAAGTAAATATATTCACGGAGATATCGTAACGCGATTTCGTAATTCCCGAGACCCCTAACACCCTCCCGCAAGCTCATACGTGGTAACATATGAGATTGGACAATATCACGTCATCTTCACGGTTTTCACACCCACTGTAGGGTCATCAATGGTGTTTTTACCTTGCCATGAGATCATCGATTCAATGGAGGATAGTGCAGTAGTTGTTAATCTCCATCGTTTCATGTCATCATGTGAATTAAACAAACTCATCAATTGGTTCATGTTCATAATTCACAGCAAAAATAATAATTTTTTCTTTATACCTTTGAATTATCACGAAAGATGTTCAATCCGAGTTTCATTTCAAAATTTTTGATTTTTTTTTTCTGTGTGTGCATATAGTTTAAGAATTTTGTAAGCCATGTATAACTAATCCTATATATATTAATTGAAGATATATTTGGTTAAAAAAATCTTATGTGTCATTTAATGAAAGTGTTAATGGACTTATTAAACCAATCAAACATTTTAATTAAGTCTATATATCATGTTGAAAATCTCTACATATTTAAATCTAAGTAAAATGTAATATTTATTTTAAAATGTTATATAACATAATCATTTACCGATATCAATTATTTTATAAAAATTGTATTAATTTCTATTTGGATACCATATGTGATTGATCATATAATTATTTCAGTTTATATCGCTTAACTAAATCCATATTACTCTAATTAAAGTATTACTCTAATTGATACCATAATTATAACACAACACTATTTGGAGATTCAAACTAAGAATTACTTCTTGAAAGAACTTAGAAAAGAAAACAAATTTTTATTACAAGACTTGGACTCAATACCATATCCGAATGTTCATATGTATTTTGAGGCTGAAAAAGCACCGATTTTAAAAAAAAAAGATGGAACAACAACAATATCAGCAAGTTCCAATTTCATCTACATCAATTAGAAAATATCTTAACGATTTAAATGGTTCTAGAAGCCATTTACCATATTATTAAATCATTAATTTATATTATTGCTATATTTTATTTTATGTTGTTTATCTCAATTTCAGTGTCTTTATGTATTTTTAAGTTTATTAATTATCAATTTATGTAATTGTATTTTTTAAATTAAATCCATGTCATCGTATCTAATGAAGCATGATTCACGTTGTGTTTCCTTCCTACATTAGATTCGTCTAACCAATCATTGTAGTAGTTTCCTCTCACATCCATAAAATAAAATATAGCAATAATATAAATTAATGATTTTATTGATTAATTTCCAGCGTTTTCGTGTGAAAAGATATGGAGGCGTCAGGGAGCAATAATTCACTGAAATCATTAATAATTACTCTAATGAATTGTCCATTCATATGTGACATGTATATATAAGTTTGTGTTGGATATTCCCTCCATTAGCCCATACAAATCATGAGAAGAATGAAGACAACTCTAGAATTATGAAGAATATTCTAGAATGATAAAGAAAGCTCTAGAATTATGGTGAAGATTCTAGAATGATAAAGAAGGTTCTAGAATTATGGAGAAGAGTTTAGGATAATAAAGAAGATTCTAGAACTATGGAGAACATTGTGGAGAATTAGAGATTTCTCTAGGATTATCTAGATAAGTAGAGATGTATAGAGAATTCTAGAATAACCTAGGACCTAAAGCACCACTAGTATAAATATGGGTGTTTGGTAGCATTTGAGAAAATATAAGCAAGAAAGAAGACACCACACAAGAGTGTTCACTTGTAAACTCTCTTTGATCAAATCCTTTCTAATAAGAAGATAGTTTCTCTTAAATTCTAGTTGTCTAAATTCCCATCTTATTCTCACAAAGGAGTATTGGGCAACTTTCCCAACAAGTGGTATCAGAGCGAGGTCGATTTATAACATCGATATATTGTGCGGATCAAGATGGAGGCTACCGTTACCATTGAAGGTGACATGTTCAAACTCACGGCGGACAACTACTCGTATTGGAAACCAATGATGGAAGATCATCTTTATTGCAAGGATTTGCATGAGCCCATCATCAACAAGACCAAACCGGAAGGAAAGGATGATAAGACATGGGAGGTTCTAAATCGAAAAGCGGTCGCTGTAATTCGTAAGTACATCGATCGATCTCTTTTCGAACATGTTGCTGCCTATACAAATGCTTTTGAATTATGGACAAAACTTGAGTCTATGATTCAAAAGAAAACGCCTCGAAACAAGGCTCTTCTTGCTCGACGGTTGGTAAAGTTGGAGTATAAGGATGGCCAAAGCATGATGGAGCACTTGAATAATTTCAAGGGGCTCATAAATCAGTTAACCAAGGTTGACATGAAGATTGAAGACGAGTTGCAAGCCCTTCTACTCCTTAGCTCGTTGCCAGAGAGTTGGGACACACTAGTTGTCACTCTCAGCAACTCGGCACCAGATGGAAAGCTTACCATGGATACCGTCAGTGATAGCCTTCTAAACGAAGAAATTAGAAGGAAGGAACGAGGTTTGAGCAGTCAATCGGAGGCGAACGTCATTGATAGACGGGGTAGAGATGAAACACGTGGATACAACAAAGGTCGAGGTCGAGATCAATCTCGAGGACGCTCTAAGTCACGTCCTAGAGTGACATGCTACTATTGTGGCAAGGCGGGTCATAGAAAGCCAGAGTGTCGATTTTTCAAGAAAGATCAACAAATGGGTGATATTAAACAAGATCGGTTTAACCCCATGAAGAGGCATGACAATAAGACCACCGCAGTTGTGGCAGATAAGGATGAAGACATATATCTTGTTGGAGAATATAATCCTCTAAACATTGCCTCTGATGACACTTTATGGATTATCGATTCTGGTGCTTCTTTTCACGTCACCCCTCATGGAGACTTCTTTGCAACCTACCAAAGTGGTGACTTTGGTAATGTCCAAATGGGAAATCAAGGAAGAAGCAAAATTGTTGGAAAGAGGAACATCATTCTTACATCAAACACCGGATGTAAGATTATTCTCAAGGATGTAAGGCATGTCCCAGACATGCGTCTAAATCTAATATCAACTGGAAAGCTCGATGATGTTGGTTTAGGAAATCACTTTGGTGAAGGCAAGTGGAAGCTAACCAAAGGAAATTTGGTCATCGCTCGAGGACAGAAAGAAGGATCGCTATACGTGACACAAGCTAAGCTTTGCAAAGAAGAAGTAAACGTCGCGAATGCCGACATGGAGTTATGGCATCGGAGGCTTGGTCATATAAGCGAGAAGGGTCTAAATATTCTCGCTCGAAAGAAATCCCTTCCTGATATGAGAGGTGTGTCCCTCGAACCATGTTCAGATTGCTTAGCTGGAAAACAACATAGAGTGGCTTTCCAAAGATCTTCTGCACCGATGAGAAGGAAGCACATCCTTGACCTCGTACATACTGATGTATGCTCAATGTCTGAGAAATCCATGGGTGGCGCATCATATTTTGTCACCTTTATCGACGACCACTCAAGGAAAGTATGGGTATACCTGTTAAAATCGAAAGATCAAGTCCTTGATGTTTTCAAGGAGTTTGTAGCTCGAGTAGAACGAGACACAGGGCGAAAACTCAAGTGTGTTCGATCAGATAATGGTGGTGAGTACCGAGGTCCCTTTGAAGCATTCTGCAAAACTCATGGAATCAGGATGGAGAAGACTCCACCTAAGACACCACAATTAAATGGAATTGCTGAGAGAATGAACCGAACAATCGGAGAAAGAGTTCGATGTATGCTCTCTCATGCAAAACTACCTAAGTCCTTCTGGGGAGAAGCTATAATGACCGTGGTTGACATTATCAACCTTACACCATCAGTTCCACTGAATGGTGATGTCCCAGAGGAAGTTTGGTCAGGAAAGAAGGTCTCTTACAACCATTTGAAGGTGTTTGGATGTAGAGCGTTTGTTCATATTCCTAAGGATGAACGATCGAAGCTAGACTTCAAGACTAAGGAGTGCATCTATCTTGGCTCACCAAAAGATGAGTTTGGTTATCGGCTTTGGGATCCGATAAATAGAAAGGTCATCAGAAGCAGAGATGTAGTGTTCTTCGAGGATCAGACTATCGAAGACATTAAAAGATCGGAGAAACCAAAGCTAAGGGTTAGAAGAGACATAGATCCTGAAAAATCACATGCTGACACTGGAGAAGCGATCGAAGACGATGATGTTGAGCCTGAAGAAGGTACTACTACTTCAGATGAAAATGGTGACGAAACCATAGAAGGGGAGCTTGAACTAAGACGGTCAACCAGAGGTAGAATACCATCAACACGATATACTCTTGATGATTATGTGACCCTTACGGATGAGGGGGAGCCTCAAAGCTATGAAGAAGCCATAGTCGATACTCATAAGGATGAGTGGGTAAAAGCAATGCACGAAGAAATGGAATCCTTGCATGAGAATCACACATACGAGTTGGTAAAATTACCAAAAGGAAAAAGAGCTCTTAAGAACAAATGGGTGTACCGGATAAAGTTCGAAGATGGAAGCTCAAAGCCTAGATACAAAGCTCGATTGGTCGTGAAAGGATTCAACCAGAAGAAAGGCATAGACTTTGAAGAGATATTTTCTCCAGTGGTAAAAATGTCATCTATCCGAGTTGTTCTCGGTCTAGCAGCGGTTCTAGACCTGGAGATTGAACAACTTGATGTCAAGACAGCTTTTCTTCATGGTGACCTCGAGGAGGAAATCTACATGGATCAGCCTGAAGGATTTAAGGTCTCAAGGAAAGAAAATATGGTGTGTCGACTAAAGAAAAGTCTTTATGGCCTCAAACAAGCTCCAAGACAATGGTACAAGAAGTTTGACTCCTTTATGATGGATCATAACTTCAAGAAAATCAAGAATGACCATTGTGTCTTCATGAAGAGGTACGCTGACGGCGACTTTCTTATACTCCTGCTTTATGTTGATGATATGTTGATTGTGGGTCATGACCACATCAAGATAGCTGCTCTAAAGAAAAATTTGAGCACGTGTTTTGCAATGAAAGACTTGGGACCAGCAAAACAGATTCTTGGGATGAAGATTACTCGTGACAGATCAAAGAAGCTATTATGGTTATCCCAAGAACGATATATTGAAAAGGTGTTGGAGAGATTCAACATGCACAAGGCGAAGCCTGTGAGCACTCCACTTGCTGGACATTTCAAGCTAAATACGAAGCAAAGTCCAACAAGTGAGAAAGAAATGGAAGAAATGAGGAAGACACCATATGCATCAGCAGTTGGGAGCCTTATGTACGCCATGGTGTGTACAAGACCTGATATTGCCTATGCAGTTGGAGTTGTGAGTCGCTACCTAGCCAATCCTGGAAAAGAGCATTGGAAGGCAGTTAAATGGATACTCCGTTATCTACGAGGCACAACTAAAAGATGTTTGTGTTTTGGTAATGAGAAGCTTGAGTTAAAGGGCTATACTGATGCAGATTGGGCTGGTGACAAAGATTCCAGGAAATCAACATCAGGATATGTTATTACCTTTGCAGGGGGAGCTGTTTCATGGCAGTCAAAGCTACAGAAGTGTGTTGCCTTGTCCACTACTGAAGCAGAGTATATCGCAGCCACTGAAGCTTGCAAGGAGATGTTATGGATGAAGAACTTCTTGCTTGAGCTTGGAGTAAACCAAGATAAGTATATCATGCTATGTGATAACCAGAGTGCTATTCACTTAGCAAAGAATTCAATGTTGCACTCCCGCTCAAAGCACATCGATATACGTCATCACTGGATTCGAGAAGTTCTGGAAGAGAAACTTCTACATCTCGACAAGGTACACACAGACAAAAACTGGGCAAACATTTTGACCAAGGTGCTACCAATCAAAAAGTTTGAAGATTGTTGTCAAGGCATCGGGATCGAAACAACTTCGGGCTAAGTCGGGAAGGGGGAGATTTGTTGGATATTCCCTCCATTAGCCCATACAAATCATGAGAAGAATGAAGACAACTCTAGAATTATGAAGAATATTCTAGAATGATAAAGAAAACTCTAGAATTATGGTGAAGATTCTAGAATGATAAAGAAGGTTCTAGAATTATGGAGAAGAGTTTAGGATAATAAAGAAGATTCTAGAACTATGGAGAACATTGTGGAGAATTAGAGATTTCTCTAGGATTATCTAGATAAGTAGAGATGTATAGAGAATTCTAGAATAACCTAGGACCTAAAGCACCACTAGTATAAATATGGGTGTTTGGTAGCATTTGAGAAAATATAAGCAAGAAAGAAGACACCACACAAGAGTGTTCACTTGTAAACTCTCTTTGATCAAATCCTTTCTAATAAGAAGATAGTTTCTCTTAAATTCTAGTTGTCTAAATTCCCATCTTATTCTCACAAAGGAGTATTGGGCAACTTTCCCAACAGTTTGGAGATTCTGTTTCGGAATCCAGCAATTAAATAGCTTATCAAGTATTGATGTTAGGATGTATCTATCAGTTGAGAATAAATTAACAAAATAACTGACATTTAGATGGATATGTAAACATGAATGTCATGGTTACATCACTCCAATTTGGCAATATGCAGGCCGAGGCTATTGCAAAACAATCTTGTATCAGGGCCCGGTTTTATCCGATTTTAGCCCAATTTCGGTTTAATTTATAAATCAAAACTTCGACCAAAAAAAAGAATGTCATGGTTACAGTGCGATGCATATCACAACAAACCTTTTGTTTTTGTTAAAATGTAAAATTATATTGAAAATGAAAATGATAACATTTTTACAACATTAATTTAGAGAACCCAATTGAAAAAATAAACAAGTGTGTAAATTTCATTCGAACATAATGACACTATAGTTCTAAACTGATCACAAGAATAATAAAAAAAATCTACAATTGAAAAGCTAAAAAAAAAAGGTGGTATTTTGAGAAACACAATTTCAAAGTGTGGTATAATAAGAAATTTTTCTTTTATTTTGTTTAACAAGTAAACTCCGTTAAGTTTCAAAAAATAAAAATAAAAATAAAAACAAGTAAACTCGGAGACATTGATGAGATGTTCATGATTCAGACAACAATCTAGTTTCGAGGTCGCGCATGTAATCTGCAACAAAGGCAGTGTATTTGGTAGGAGGAGGAACGTCATCGTTTAGCTTCTTGTATTCCCATGTCCACTTGGCAATACAAACACGATCATCTTTAGGAACAACGTCAAGTATTATCTTATAGCTCTTGTATTGCTTTAACACATCTCCGTCAAGAGCTAAGAAAGAAACCGATTTGTTCTCTTCATCTACAACTATCTTCTCCTTTATTTGCTCCATTTTTCCATCTACAAACAAATCCAAAGTAATCGACAAAATTCAAGAACTATATCAAGAAAAGAAAACCCTTTTTTCAAGAATCCGAAAAGAAGACAAGTAATTATATTACCAACGATGAAATTCCAGATCTGAATAGAAGAGTTGGATTTGGGATCATCACGATGAACAGAAACTGCCTCTGTCTTGTCGGTGAAATTCCCTTCTTTCTTCTTGAAAGTGTTGAAGAATCTTTCGGCATTCATGTTCACTTGGATCTCCAGTTCGAGAGTCTGAACATCAGCCATGGCTTCAAGATTTACTGATCTCTCTCAGTATTGGCTTATCTTTATGTTTACCACTAACAAACAGAACAAAGGTCTTGAGTTTTAAGGCCTCGCCAATAGCAACACGGTAGTTGGCAGGGACGATTGATTTTTTTTTTTTTCTATATGAGAGAATACATCCAAATTGGAGGAAAGTTGTCAATGCAACAAAAACTAAATTGAGATTATTCTATATGAGCAAATTTATCGGCAGTGACGTTTAACTTACGTCCCATCTAAACTACTTGAACACCTGCAAAGCTGTCGATCCAATAATAATTCAATGATTAATATCATTGATTAAACAATCTATTACTAATGCGCCCATGCATCAAGCCCACTAATTAGCAGGGACGAATGATTATTGGGGTAGTTGCAAAAATAACCCACAATTTGTGGTCAATGTCAAACCTATACCCCTATATCCCCTTTCTCTTATTTTGCCACTTTCTCCCTTCTTTATCCTTCTCCTCACCACTTATTCACGAAAATGCCATTATATTCTAATTTTTTTTTTTTTTTTTAATTTCGGAACTATTGGAAAATACACAAAAACCAAAAGATCTCAAAATATTTACGAAAATGCCATCTTGTTCAATTTTGCCAACCACCATGAACAACCGATTTTGAGCTCTAAATGCATCCCAACCGTTTTTTTTTAAGTGTAAATGCTCAATATCTCATCTTATTACCTATTCTCTTCCTTTTCCTCATGAATTGCATCAAATAAACTCTCAACAAACCATTTCGTTTATGTTTCCGATTTTCGATGGTTCTTGCATAACAAGGACTTGGGTTCTTTGTTATCAGTGAGATTCAAAGTTAGAGGTGGTTGAAGAAGCTAAAAACGAGCTTTCGCGGCGAAAAAAGGTAAACTCAGTTGAATTTTTTGATTTTTTAGATCTCATTTGCGAATGTAGACTTCCAAGGAAGTCTACAAGTCAACGGATAGGTTAGTTTTGACATTGACTTTTTTAAAAAAATTTTAATGTAGACTTCCACGGAAGTCTACACGTTATCCTTTGGAAACAAAAAAAACACGTTTGTAGACTTCCTGTCGAAGTCTACATAAAGTAGGTTAGTTTTGACATTGACTAAAACTTTGACTTTTTAGAGCAGAAATCTACAAAATTTTAGTAGACTTCGTCTGACATGGCAGGTTAGTTTTGCAATTGACTGGACTTTGACTTTGTTTGCAGACGTTCAAAGTAGACTTCGTCTGACGTGGCAGGTTAGTTTTGACATTGACTAAAATCTCAGAAATTTGACCGCGGAAAAGTAGACTTCGTTTGTAGACTTCACACGTAGACTTCGTTTGTAGACTTCAATTTAATTTAATTAATTGTTTGGTCAAACCCAAAACTAAACTCTTTTTTAGAAAATATGTCAAAACTAACCTGCCACGTCAGACGAAGTCTACAAACGAAGTCTACTTTGAAGTCAAACCTGAAGTCAATTGCAAAACTAACCTGCCACGTCAGACGAAGTCTACAAACGAAGTCTACATCCTATGTAGACTTCTTTGCGAAGTCTACTTGTTATGTAGACTTCGTTTGTAGACTTCTTTCAAAAGTCATACTTAAGTCAATTGCAAAACTAACCTCCCACGTCAGAAGAAGTCTACAAACGAAGTCTACTTTAAAGTCAAAACTTAAGTCAATGTCAAAACTAACCTGCCACGTCTGACGAAGTCTACAAACGAAGTCTACATGAAAGTCAAAACTCTAGTCAATGTCAAAACTAACCTCTCACGTCAGACGAAGTCTACAAACGAAGTCTACGGAGATATTTTTGTGTAGACGTCCACGGAAGTCTACATTTTCGATTTTCAGTAATTAATTATTTTTAATTAATTAGTAATGAATTCTTTTGTTTTTGTTTTTTCTAAATGCGTGTTAATTCTGGTGTTAAATTGTATAAAAATTTTGTATGCAAATGTATAATATATAATTTATAAATTAATTTTCTTGTTTAATTGGTATCTAGCTCATATTTGTAGACTTCTCATGTAGACTTCCTAAGTAGACTTCCCAAGGAAGTCTACATTCTGATTTTCAGTAATAGTGCTTTTATAGTTCATTAGTAATGAATTTTGAGCTTTTTAATTTTTGTAAATACGTGTTAATTATTGTATTTTTAGGTGTATAAGTTTGACATGTATATGTTTGATAGATTCGCTTTAACTTAATTTTCTTTTTTTATTATCATATTTGTAGACTTCCACGGGAAGTCTACTATGTAGACGTCCACGGGAAGTCTACATGTACGATTTCAGTAATTAATTTTTTATAATTAATTGGTAATGAATTTTGTGGTTTTTGTTTTTTCTAAATGCATGTAAATTATGTTGTTTTAATGTATAAAAATTTGGTATTCAAATGTATAGTGTATAATTTATAAATTAATTTTCTTGTTTGATTGGTATGTAGCTCATATTATGTAGACTTCTCCTGTAGACTTCCAATAACGATATCTAATGTGTTTTTTTGTCTCTTTGTCCACAGATAATGGTTCAATTTCTGGCTGTTCATGGAGAATGGTTTAAGGAAGATACGTCATGGCAATTTGCGGTTGATAATGAGAGAGGAGGGAGATTGTTCTTCTTGCATGATGGTTCTACTCATGCGGAACTTGTTGAAATGGTTCAAGATGAATATATGTTAGGCAAAAAAACAGAGTTGGTGGAGATCACTTATTCGTTACCCGAGTCAATATTGGGACAGATGGATCCGGATACACCGCCTATACATGTTGCAAATGATAGACAAGTCCGGAATTTGATCGAGCTAGGTAAAACGCATGTTATACGCATTTGTGTCTCATGTCACTTCGACGAGGATAAAGCTAGTGATGAGGATGAGGATGACAATGATGGCAACTATGAAGATGAAGGTGTAGACGAAAATGAAGGGGAATTCAAGGATGAAGATGCTGAAGAAGATGAGCATGTTGATGAGGATGCCGGTGTTGGTGGTAATTTGGATGATGATGGGAATGGAGATGATGGTATTAAAACTGAAGATGCTGTTGATGAGGACTACAGTCTATTTGGAAAAGTCAAAGATGAGGATGAAGATGACATCTCATTTGATTTCATTGGTGGCCAAGGAGGATCAATACCAAATATGACATGGTCTGATAATATATTTGTCAAACAGAGTTTTGCTACCAAAGAAGAGTTGGTCTCAGCATTGCGACTGACGGCGATCAAGTCAAGATTTGCATTCAAGGTGTATAAGTCATCGAAAAAAATGTTCGTGGCTACTTGTATTGTGAAAGAATGCAAGTGGAGGCTCAGAGCGATTGTCACAAATGAACCAAACCGGTTTTGGGTGACGAAGTACTCGAAAGTCCATACATGTTCATTATCGGACCGAGTTTCGCACCGTCGGAATGCTACTCCCAAATATATTGGAAAGTTATTTATTGACCGCGTTGGAATTATCAATGGAATTACGCCGGAACACATCAAAGACTCAATGAAGAAGATGTTTGGTATGAATATCGATTATTTTACTTCATATAGATCGCTCAGGTGTGCCCAACAATTGGTTAGAGGAACAGCGGAAGATGGATATGAGAAATTGCCTTCTTATTTGCACCTACTCGAGAAAGCCAACCCCGGAACAGTTACGGGTATTGAGCTTGATGCTATGAATCGATTTAAATATCTATTTATAGCATTCGGAGCCTCCATAGCTGGTTTTCAGTATCTTAGACGTGTGATTGTTGTGGATGGGACTCATTTGACGGGTAAATACGAAGGGGTTTTGCTAGTGGCAGCCGCACAAGACGGTAATTTTCAGATATTTCCTTTGGCTTTCGGAATTGTTGATAGTGAGAATGATGCTTCATGGGAATGGTTTTTTACAAAACTCCGCGGTTGTATCTCAGATCAGTATCCTCTTGTGATAGTTTCTGACAGACACTTGTCTATTAAGAAGGCGTGCGACACGGTTTTCCCTTGGGCAACACGTGGTATATGTTACTATCATCTTCAATGTAACATTGTCACGAAATATAAGGGGAAACATCTAATGTACTTGGTCAAAGGCGCTGCATATGCCTATACGGAAGAAGATTATGACAGATACATGGCTTCGATCCGTAGCGTGAAGCCCGAACTTGCGGTCTATTTGGAGGAAGCAGACCCGAAGCTATGGTCACGTGTTCACTTCGAGGGAGATAGGTACAACATAAAAACGACCAATATTGCCGAATCTATCAATGCAGCAATTAAAAAGGCGAAAGGATTTCCCATAGCATTCTTTTTGGAATTTATCCGGGAGAAGTTAGGAAGGTGGTTTTCTAAAAGGCGAGAAGATGCATTGAGTCTAACAACATACCACAGCCGAGGAGTTGAAACTTTGTTGGCCATTCGTGAAGATTACGCGTCCAGAATGACGGTGGAGAAAATCAATGAATGGGAATTTCATGTCAAGGGAGGAGCACGAGAAGCTCTTGTTCATTTGGGAAATAAAAAATGTTCTTGCGGTGTCTTTTATACTGAGAAGATACCTTGCTCCCATGCTATCGCGGCGTTGGCATCGGCTCGTCAACATGTCTCTACTGCTGTCTGCCCGTCCTATGGGAGGGATTATTTGTATGCCGCATACTCGCAAAACATTTATCCCGCCAATGACGCCTTACAAGGAAGTGGAACAGCGTCATGTCTCCCTCCCGATGTTAGGCCTCGTGCTGGTAGAAAGAAGAAGTCGAGGTGGCAAACTTGGCTAGAAATCGCGAAGATGAAAGCCACAAAACCGCGGAAGCTTCACAATCAATACAATTGTTCAAAGTGCAAGCAAGGAGGACATACGAAGCCGAATTGTGTTACTTAATAGCTAAGCAGCAACTGCCCAGAACCATCTTTAGCAGCAACTGCCCGGTGGAAGTCTACCGACGAAGTCTACTAGATAAGTCTACATGTGAAGTCTACGGAAAAAGAAGCCGATGTGAAGTTGATAATTCCATTTTTCTTGTTGAATGAGCTTCTGTGTAAAACTTGATAATCTTGTTTAAAAGTAGTATTTTTATTATGTATTTATGATGGAAGAAAAACTTGGTAATATATCATTTTAAAGCTAATTAAATAAGCAAATAACTGAATATATTATCATCCAACACTACAAGTTTTGGCATTAGCCATACAATATAATAGTTACATCCCGCAATACTAGCAAAAGAATAAAGGATGTGAGTTTGTCTTACATCTAAAAAGGTTAGTAGTAAGAATCCTAAAAGTTAAGCGGGATTACAAAAGCATATTCCTCGGTGGACCAATATTAGGATTCATATAGGTCCAAGACGGAATAGTCCCGAAATTCAGTACCGCGTATTTCCGTCTCGTCGAATATCTCAGCAGCAAGCTTTTCCCTAATAGCAAGAATGTTGGCATCGCACAAGCTCGAAGAACTAAATGGAAGCCCAAGAGCGTGGAGTTCGATATACTTCAAAGTGTACACTCCACAATCACCACTTTGTACGTTCTGTGGTACTCCGGCTTTAACCCGCTCATGAGTGTATGGCTCATATGTGTGCTTCC